>CM031376.1:35326501-35926501 GCA_018208015.1 Medicago ruthenica
AAAAAGGGAGTGTGCATACATGTAAAGGAGTTATTACAAACCAAAAGATAAAAAGTCAAAAGACAATAAAAATGCATGAAAAAAGATTCACTAAGCATTCGAGCCATCCGGGTTAAAGGGTTCATCATTTTGGAAGAAGGCACTATGTGAGGCTCCTAAATTTTCCCATCTTTGAAACGATGTTCTCATCTCCTGAAACTGGTTTCCTTGATTATCAAGTCGACGGTTAAATTCCTGAAACTGTAGGTCCTAAGCATCGAACTTTTGAGTCATGAACATCTTTAAGTCCCTCATACCATTCATGACAGAACTAACACCAACAAACTGGTGATTCTGACCAGGTTCATAGTCATAATCACTTTCTTCAACTTCATCTTCAATGCTTGTCATTTCAGCATCGCCCACAACATCCACATTCTCATTTTCCATGTTCAGGTGAATTTCCTCAACTAGATCAGGATCAGTCCCTCCAGGTACAATGACATGGTCATAGTACCACGTGTTAGCCGGCTCAGCTTTGTCATCATAGTACCAATTTTTGTTCTTATCTTGATAGTAATGCATTCTTCCAACAACCTTCTTGTCTAAACCACTAGCAACGTTTGTTGTGGTACACATACTATCAACACTCAACACACCGTGGTCTACAAGTAAGCTAGACAAAAAGGATAGATAAAGAAGTTTCTTGTTACCATCATTCTTGTAAGCCATCATACGGTTGCAAAAGAACAAAGGCCAGTTTATCTTAATCATATTTTTCAATATCCACATAATGCTTAGATCAAGATCATCGATCCTACCATAATTTGACTGCTTACACATAAGTATTTTCACCACCACCCAATGCAGGATTCTATCAACACATTTTAGTTGAAAAGGACTAAAATTAGAGTACTCTATGGGTTCAAAACCAATTTTTGATAGACTTTTCACAAAGTTAATCTTATTATAGTTAGCAAATGTCGTATTTCCTTCAAAATCCAGTCCCTCACAATCTATGCCAGCTACATATATCCATTTATCCTGATTAAGTGAAACAACTTTATTACCAAAATGACATTCAAAACTCACACCATCTTCTAATCTATGTGCACAACAATAGAAGGCTTTAATTTGGGATTCATCGTAATCACACTTAAAGCTAACAAACTGTTCCAGTTTTGGAAATTTAAGCAATTCACGAAATCCAAAACCCATTTTCTTTATGTCAAACGGTTCACAAAAAAATTGAGAGGCTACCTTTCTAGATTGAAATTTTTCGAGATACGTCATAATCTGCTGCCGGTAGCATGTCTTGGACCAAAACCCATTCCTCATCATCAACTTGAGGTTGCGAGGTTTGTCCCCTTTGTTTGCTGGTGTCTTTCCTCTTACTGCCGCGAGTGTTCAATTTTGGACCCATTTGTGAGAAAAAGGATGGTTGAGATGATGAATATTATGTAGAAATGAATATAGTTAAGAGGTTTTGGTTGAAATCATGAAGAAAAAGGGGTAGAAGAGGTTAAGAAGGGTTTGGGTTTGTAACTGTTGAGGAAGGAAAAGGGAAGGTTGGGTTTTTGAATGAATGGCCAGGATGCAGAGTAAAAATATGATTTTTACGAATTTGATACGATTCACAACTTAGTGATTAGATTCAAGCTGTTTCGAATCAGTAGTTATACTGAAGCAGTTTGAATCGAATCAAAAGGTTAAATTTTTCAAAACTTTGTAAAAAAAAATTTTCAAAAAGGAAAAGTTTGTGAATTGTAATCAAATGATCATGCATAAATTTGTTGACAAATGCATTTGATATGGTATGTAAAACAACATATGAGGTCCTAAAAGATATCACTCTAACAATAACTTGCAAACAATTGCAATTGAAACACAAGCAAGCATGCAAGGCAAGCATAAGAAAATATAGCATGCAAAAAGAGATACACAAATAGGAACAAATAGTAAAGCACATACATGAAGAACAACTCCATAATGTCATAGTAATAACAAACATTTTACAAATATAAAGTCAAGAGAGATAGTTTTCAATCGAAGGTCAAACACATTTGACTTTCTAGAGAAAACACTTTACCTAACCAACTTACTCCCATGAAGAGTGCTCCAAGAATGATGATGTGGGAGAGGTCACTCGTGATAATCCAACGTGATAAGGCCAATGGAGAGGTTAAGTATTTAGCATCCTTGAATACGCCTTCAACACACTTTTACCCTTAATGTCCTTGCAAGGCAAGAAGCTTATTGTGGAGTATCATCCTTGACTTAGCTCTTGATCAACAAACCTATAACACACTCAAAACAAACAAGGCTTTTCCCAACTAGTGGGAGTAAGTGCAAAACAAGGGATTTCCAACTTGAAAGAAGCATTGAGATGAATTCCCCTTTTTCACATAGGTGAATATAGAGAATCCATCTACATTAGAGTGCCTTGTGAAATTATGGCCAGGCAATAACAAAAAGTAAACAGGTTCTGAACCAAACAGGTTCTGAACTAAACTTAGCACAATTAACAACAGATAATCAGCAGTAATTAAAAGTGCAGGAAAGCTAAAGAAGGCACAAGGTTTGTTAACCCAGTTCGGAGTAAACACCTCCTACTCTGGGGGATACCAATCCAGGAAGGAATTCCACTATAGGAATTAATCCTTATGACTCAAGACACTGACTCCCAGTTCCCAGCCTAAGCAATTAACTTCCTCCTAGTCTTGAATTCTACCCAACACGTTGAGTATTAGTAACCACTAACTTTCTATTCAAGCAACTACAACCCAGCCACTTGAACAACCCTGAAAACTACCCTGTTTTGAATAAAACTTCAATAACAAACCTTCATTCGTACCTACAGGCTTAGAATGAATTTACAACTCAATAAAAACACTAAACCAACTCAAACAATGAGTGGTGCACAAATAAAACTCTAAGTTTAACACACAGACTCAATTTCTGAATTATAACTCTATATTTCGTATATCTTGAATAGCAGCAGCACTCCTCCTTTTATAATCTTCAGCAAGTCTCTTAATTATGCACCAAATCTTCTAATTTGATCTGTTTCTGAATTATGAGTGACCCAATAAGGAAACAAATAAATCAACATTGTATCTTTTAAAGATTACATCAGTAAAATACGAGCTTGCATAAAAACGAGCCAAATCTTCAATAAATCTTCTTCAAATCAACCAGCATTCTAGAAGCAATATGTGTGGATAAATCCTTGATAAATCTCGCCAAGATTTGCGCCAAAATAACTTGTAAAAATGCAGCTTCTGAAGAAGTCAACAAAAGTCAACTCTGCTACAGTGCGTCTGATGCTTCAGAAGCACATTTCAGCTTCTGAAGTAACTTTCAGCTTCTGAAGATGATTTCAGCTTCTGAATGACTTCAAAATGAAAAACTTGCAACTGAAGATTTGTTCTACACATTAAGATGCTTCTATTCAACACATTGGATTTTCCAAAACATGCAGCCAACACCAAAATACTCAACACCTTGAACAATCCTAGAAAATATTCCTAAGATATGTAAGGCACTTTATCATGCTTGATCAATTTGGAACCTTTAGGTTCTCAACTAAAGTTGAGACCTTGGGATTAGTGAGACAATCAACAATCTTGGGCACCCACATCATTAACCCTTTAGGAACTTCTACCTTCCTAATGTGGCAATGAGGAGCGGTGTGTCCAAGTCTTCCTCAATAGTGGCACCTAACATTGTGAGTATGAGGTTTGTCATTGTCATGTTTATTAATAAAGGAATATTTTGGTAAGGCCTTTAAAAGGTTTTATTTTATCATTTGACTTCATGACAAACTTCATATCACCCTTAGAAACTTGTTCTAGCTTACGAGTCAAAAGTTCAATTTCTTTGTGAAGGCTAGGACATGTCTCACAATCAACAAAGTTCATCCAATTTGGGTCATACTTGGGTGAGTTTTGTTTAGGTGACTCTAAACTAGGAATTATAAGCTTTTCATTGACAAGAGATGCATGCTCTTCCTTTAGAATCTCAAGAGTACTTTTAAGTT
This sequence comes from Medicago ruthenica, assembly GCA_018208015.1. Taxonomy (NCBI): domain Eukaryota; kingdom Viridiplantae; phylum Streptophyta; class Magnoliopsida; order Fabales; family Fabaceae; genus Medicago; species Medicago ruthenica. The sequence goes on from CM031376.1 coordinate 35,330,520, forward strand.
GTGAGAGCTCACTTTCTAATTTTAAAATGTTTTTCCTTTGAGCTATAATTTTGTCAAAAGCATTTAAGGCCTCACAATGCATCTCTTCAATGGCTTCTTGTAATTCCCTATAGGAAGGTTTAAAATCGGAGTCGGAGTTAGAAAGATTTACCTCATTTTTACTTTGCTTTGTGTGCCCCATGAAACATAAATCGGCGATCTCATCCTTGTCGAAATTGCTTGTTAAGGAAGTGGTGTCATCTTCTTCCATTGTTATATAAGCTCTTCTACCTCTTGACCTTCTATTAGAATTCGACCTTCTTTTGCCCTTAGTTAATTCCGGGCATTCACTCTTGTAGTGACCGATCTTTCCGCACCCAAAGCAACTAACACTATTCTCCTCCTTCTCTGATTCCTTTCCTTTAAGAGAGGACTTCCTAAAATTGACAAGGTTCTTGTCGTTATGCATAGACCATTGTTAGCATATGCTTTAGACCATTATTTTTGAAGTAGTGATTGTAGTGTCTCACAAACAACCCCATTTATTCATCATTGAGTGAATCATTGTCAGATTCACTTTCACTTTGCACCGAAGAACTAGCCGTGGACGAGGCGGCCTTTAGTGCAATAGACTTACTAGATTTCAATCGTATAATCTCATGTTCATGTTCCTTGAGTTTTCCAAAGAGAATAATGATGCCAAGAGTGTTGAGATTTTGTGATTCCTTGATTGCCGTCACTTTGGGCTGTCAATCTCTAGTCATACACCTCGACACTTTGTTAGTGCAATCTTATTGCATGCTTTGGGTATCCTTTTGCGAAAATCGTTCGGATTAAATTTTAGTATATTTACCAACCCAAATTGTAATATAAAATTTAATAATTATTTATTTTATTGTCTAGTAACACTTATGAGTTTGATATATTTTTTTTAAATTATTTCATATATTTTATTTCATATAATTTTTATTTTATTTTTGTTACTTAGTAAAATTAGTTTTTAATAAACTATACATTATATACTCCGGGTATTATTTTGCTTAACATGATATAACATAAGTATAAATTATCCTTTGATTAAAACTAAACAAGTTGATCAAATCGAAATCATTTAATCTGGTAAAATTAAATATTTTCAAAGAATCAATCCAAATTGAATCGAACATCATATTATTTAAACCTCTAGATCCAATGATTTTTTTTTTGGCTCAAATAGCTAATTTCCATATACATACAAAAGTTCTTACATAGAAGACTACTTAGGGAATGATAGATAGATTAAAAGAAATGTTAAAATATTACAGGAACCAAACCTATGGTTGGGTTTATACTACAAGACTATTAATTAATACATGAGAAATAACTAGCTCTAAGATATTTGTGAGCAAGGATTAATTAATTAATCCCTGGACCTTTTCCCGGACTAAGATCTGATCTTCTTGGTCCACTTCTCCTAAATATCAAAGTTCTGATTAGTTGCTGTAAGAAAAAGAGAATACAAATCAGAATGAAATTATATTGCCACCCTAACGTAAATAAAACTAAAAAGATAGTTAACTGTTAATGTGCGAATGAAAATTTTAGATTACTTTTTTATGGTTCAGCTTCTCTTAAACTAGCACCTCACTCTGAACGGTAAATGATTATTAACTCGATTAGTAAAATATACATGCATAGATATGTAATAACTAAAATGGAGTTATAAGGTGGCATTATATGATATTGAGTAAAAATTTAGAGATCAAGAGCTATAACATTTTTATTTTGTCTTAACCTTTCGATTTTCTAGGGAACCTGATGTCCTAGAGAAAGATTGTTCCAACCAGAATCCGATTTTGGATTTTTCTAAATGATCCGTGTTTAACCTCATTAACGACTTGATCTAAATCACTTGGTTTTATAAGGTTGATTCCACCTATTCACTAACATACTAACAGTTAGTATTAACAAAATTGGGTTGTTCAAAATAATCATAATAACTAAACTAATTATAAATGTGTTAAAAATATCAACTCTTAATTTTTTTTCATTTAGTTTTGCCAAATTAATCTTTTTTTTTCAAAGAAAGAAATGAATACAAAAAAAAAACTTTAATCATCTCTATTTAAAGAAAGAATCTACTAAAAAAAGAAATAAAAAGAGAGAAAAGCTTACAAGACTTTCACCAGTACTCGTTGAACATTCTTTCTGTTCTTCACATTCTTTTTGGGAGCTTTCATGTTCATTTCTTGCTTTGCCATCATTAGTTCCAAGATCCTCTTCATCATGTTCTTTTTTGTTGGTATCAATCTCAAAGCCTAGACATTTGAAGAAAGTTCCAAGGAATTTTTGGAGTAGAGAGCATGGATGGTAAAGATAAAAAGTGGCACTCCTCTCATTTGTAACCTCTGCTTCTTCATTTGGTGATATTTCTTCCATTGTTATTCTTGACTCTTCTTTGTGTCCCATTCTTGTGCTTTAATTGCTATTCAATGTGTGTTTCAGGTGGGTTGGCAGACTTATTAATAAGTACCTCACCAACCTTTCATCAATAGTGCATTTTGTCTATTGTATTATAAAAATATTTTTGTTTCATAAAAATTGTCACATTTGTAAAACAAAAAAATTAGGGTCAAATATATTTTTGGTCCATATAAATATACCAACTTTTCGTTTTACTCCTCCAAAAAATTTCCTTCAATTTTTAGTCTTCCAAAAATTTCAATCACCACTTTTGGTCCATCCTTTTAAGTCATCGCATGTGTAAAATTCATATTTCTGAATGCAATTTTACAAGAATGTTTAGAATGTTTAGAATATTATAAGAATATCTTCCCAAAAGATTTAAAATTTTTTAACAAAATATGAATTTTTATGTGTTTTTACGCTTAAAAGTTCATATTTAATTCATGTTTTGTTAGAAAATTCTATTTTTTTTGGGAGAGATTGTTACTATATTCTTCACATTTCTACACACTTTCATTAAAAAAAAATGTAAAGGATACACATGAGTTCATTTAAAAGTATGGACAAAGAGTGGTGATGGAAATTTTTTTGGGACTAAAAGTTGAAAGAAATTTTTTGGGGGACTAAAGTAAAAAGTTGGTATATTTACAGGAACTAAAAACATATTTAACCCAAAATATTATCGGTAAAAAAGAATGTCACTTTAAATTTTTCATTTATTTCTAATTGATTTTTTTTTCAATTCTACTCTAACTCTCTAACCATGTTTATCATTCTCAATTTTTTTTTTTATATTTATGATAATATCATAAATATACATCAATAATACCAATAATGAATTGATTCAAGTAGTAAGACATTCGGAACTCATACGCAAGTGGTAAAAAATTTGATCCTTGACTCTTGTGTGTGGAGAAAATTTAGTTGAGAAGGAAGAACTCACCTTAGTTACAGCACAAATTTCATGGAAAACATTAATTATTGTCAAACTCTGGTGAAAACTTTCTATTAATAACATAGTAACCCAAAAAATATATAAATAGTTAACAAGGATAACTTAGTAAAATCACTATTTTATTTATTTCGTTTATCTTATTTTCTTAATTTGTGTGAAATTATTAAATTCGACCCAAGAATGAAGTAATAATTAAACAATGCAACTATATATATATATATATACACACACATATACGCGGTGCAGATGAAAAGTAAAATTCAACAGCAACTCTCTCACTCTCCATTAGAGATATAAAAAATGGGGAGTACATCCTCCTCCTGTCACTATTACAAGTAAAAATTAATATTTTAGATTAATTCATTAAATGATGTATGTAGTATATAATAAATATTATATACATCATTAATTAAATAAATGTAAAATGTTGGTTTTTGCTTATAACAGTTACTCCCTCCATAACAAAATATAAGCAAAATTCAACCATTTCAGTTGTAACTAATTATAAACAAAATTGACTTTTTTGTCATATTTAAGGATAATATACTTGAAATACCCTTACTTTAATTTTTTAAATGCACACACGTTTAACAACAACACCTTGAAAATATACTACTGTACACCACAATTAATGAGGGCAAAATAGGTTATTTAACTTAAATTAAATAACACAAACCACATTCCTTAAAAAATGTGAATTGGTCAAATTTGCTTATAAAAAGTTATGGAGGGAGTATTAGAGAGTGTAGCATTTTCTACCCTAATTCAAATGCAACCAACTTTGTTCTTTGGAATTTTCATCATGGTTGGCCTCATGGCCTCCAATTGTGTTTTGCATTAAGAAAGTTTGTGTTGGAAATGCAAAATTGTTGAGACATGGTGGCTTCTAATCGCATGAAGTGTTTCATAGAAAGCATTGAAGAAGTTATAAAAGCAATGCTACCTACTACTACCCCTTTGACTGAAACTAAGAGAGTCAGATGCATTAACTCACGCATTGAATATATTTTACGACCATTTATGCCGACCTATGTTATAATAAATTTGCAACAAAAATATAAATTCGTAAAAACTAAAATATTTGTATTTTTTTATAAATTAGTTGGGAATTAACCGTAAGTGTTTGATGTAGGTACTCAGTGAACGACAACAAATGTTAAATTTTTATTACATAATGTCATACCTCATTTTTGATCCAATTTCGATTCGTTTTACTCGTCTTTTAAAGCTGGAAATCTTCTTAGTTTCAAACGAAATTTCGGCAGAGAAGTATTTTAAAATACCTCATTTTTGTTCCGAATCCGACCTTTTTTTATTATTAGTTTTATTTTTATTTTTATTAATATTCTTATTATTTTTATTTTGTTTTTATTTCTTTTTTAAAATTTTTTATTATTAATATTTCTTCTTTTATTTATTATTTTCGTTTTTATTTTTACTTGCATTTTTCAGTCCATTTCTGTCCAGACCCCGAAGGGGCATTTTTGTCCAATTTCACTAACCCTCTTTTTTTCACTATAAATAGTACAATAATTGTACTATTCACGGATCCCCAGGTCAGAAAAGGCAGAAAACAATCAGAAATCACAACCACCGCAAACCACCAACAACCACCATCAAATCCAGATTCCGGCCACCACTAAAAATCAATCAAAAACCCTAGATTTTTTTCTTTTCTCTTTTTCGAAATCATAGCATCACAAAACCAGAATCACATCTCACAAACACAAGTAATAAAACCACAAATTCGAATCACGAATTCACAATTCCAAACCATAACCACCAACACAGCCACCGTGAAACACCATAAAACACCACAAAACCATCTCAAATCCGAATCAAAATCCACAAACAAAAAAAAAAACCTCAAATCCGAACCACAATTAGTTCAAATCCGAAACACAATCAGTTCGAATCCAAGCCAAAATCAATTCAAATCCGAACCAGTCATTCAAATTCGAACCAAAACCTTCAAATCTGAAGCCATTAAACCAAAAAGGGAAAGGTAGTTTTCAAAGATTTCAGACTTAGATCTAGTAATTTTAAAAAGGATTTTGAAAGATCCGAAGTGATTTTCGTAAAGGAGAAGGAAATGGATTTCAGAAAGCGCAAAAAGTTTTAAAAAAGGAGCAAAAAATTCCTCCGGCGCGGTGGCACCGCCGGCGGCCACCGCGCTGGAAAACTGTTTCCGGCCAAATGCTAGAGAGAAGGGAGAGGTAGAGAGAAGAGGGAAGGAGAAGAGAGAGAGAAAGGAAAGGGTAAAATGAGGTTTTCTGATGGGGAATGGGTTTTTATATCACATGACCGGCCCAACTCACACAGCCGGCCCATTCTTCCTTTCTCTGCTTTCTTCCTCCTTCTACTTTCTACACCCCCCTTCTTCTCTATCTTTTTTCTTTTTATCTTTTTCTTTTTATTTCTTTTCTTGCATTCATTTTTTATTTTATTTCATAGTCTTTATTTATGTTTCATGCATTTTTTTTATTTTTTTTTATTATTTATGCAACATATTATATGAAGAAAAATATATGGGTGATAATGTTTTATTTCATTACGAAGAAAATGGGCTCTTTTATAGGAGAAAAATACAAAGTCAACTCCTTTATTTTAAGAGTAATATAATGACTCATAACTAACCATTAAAACACGAAAATAAATAATAGTAATTAAGAAATATTTATTTTGGTGACATTATAAACCAGTCATTAATGTAATTAGTAATAATTTTGTCTTTTTTAATTTGTTTTTATTTTACTTTAATAAAAGGGAGATAATCTTTGGTTTTGACTTTTGAAGAGGAAACAAATGAAATGGTTTAGCACTGAGCTGAATGATTTGATTTCTTGTGTCAAGTAAATGCATTGAACACAACAAGAGCAACAAATATTCTGAAATGGGTCTTCACTCTCTTTTTAATTAAATAAGGACTAAATTGTCACTTTTCTAGCTTACATTGTTAATTTCACATCACAAACTTAGCTGTCTACGTCATTGTTAACATTGTTAATATTGATTCAAGAACTAAATTATTTTGATTTATTTTTGTAAAGGATTAAAATGGTTTTGATCAAATTGCATATCAAGTTATCGAAGAGCTTCTGTGAGAGCCTCGTGGTGCATCTCAACGGACTTAACTTCAGTTGTCAAACCAGTGGGACCAAAAGTGACAACCATACCGGGCTTCACAACACCGGTTTCAACACGTCCAACTGGCACAGTTCCAATACCACCAATCTTGTAAACATCTTGCAATGGAAGCCTGAGTGGCTTGTCTGAGGGTCTCTTGGGCTCGTTGATCTGGTCAAGAGCTTCAAGGAGGGTTGGTCCCTTGTACCAGTCAAGGTTGGTGGACCTCTCAATCATGTTGTCTCCCTCGAAACCGGAGATGGGAACAAATGGAATTTTGTCTGGGTTGTAACCAACCTTCTTCAAATATGAAGAAACTTCCTTCACAATTTCATCGTACCTAGCCTTGGAGTACTTAGGGGTAGTAGCATCCATCTGAAACAAAAGAACAAAACTAAATCAGAATCTGAAACAAACAACACAAATGATAATAAAAGATCGAAACCAAAGTATGAATCTGAAACACAACGTATAAAATAACAAATGATAATATAAAAAGTTATAAATTAACCTTGTTACAACAACAGATCATCTGCTTCACTCCTAGAGTAAAAGCAAGAAGAGCGTGTTCACGGGTCTGTCCATCCTTAGAGATACCAGCTTCAAAACCACCAGTGGTGGAGTCAATGATAAGGATAGCACAATCAGCCTGGGAGGTTCCAGTAATCATGTTCTTGATGAAATCACGATGTCCGGGAGCATCAATGACTGTGCAGTAGTACTTAGTGGTTTCGAATTTCCACAAGGCAATATCAATGGTAATTCCTCTTTCACGCTCAGCCTTAAGCTTGTCAAGAACCCACGCATACTTGAATGACTTCTTGTTCATTTCTGCAGCTTCCTTCTCGAATCTCTCAATGACACGCTTGTCAATACCTCCTAGCTTGTAGATCAAGTGACCAGTGGTGGTTGATTTTCCAGAGTCGACATGTCCAATGACGACAATGTTGATATGAACCTTTTCTTTACCCATGATGTCTTAACTGCAATTCACATAAGTTTCACAAGTCACAACTCATGCTAATTGAAAAATAGTTCATGTTAATCAACCAACAATAATTGAACACAAAATAACAAACCAGAAAACCAACTAAGATCATCTATCATCAAATTCAAAACTCAGACCATCAATAGTTTAAAACATCAAATTGAAACACAGCCCATCAATAGTTCAAAACCAGCTTAACCAAATAACAATACAGCTCAGCTCATCAATAGTTCAAAACAAATTCAAAACCGTCTTAAACACATAACAATCTAATTATAATTTATTGTGTTTTTAAGTATATCTATTTGACAACTAAACCTACATTATTTAAATTAATCCTACAGGGTCAAGGAATTTGAACACCAGTGTAGGTTCTTCACAGATCATATTTAACCCGGATATCCTCGAAGTTGCAGCACTAAAATTGATGTATGATTGTCTAATTGTCTCAATCATGAATGACTTTTAATTTAATTTCAGTTATGCATATATGCAATTGGTTATTAACTTTTCCGTTTGAAATTTTTTATTAGAACTTCTGAAAACAATGATTCTCCTAAACAATTGTTGAGTCCAATCAGTTCATCTCCTAAGATTTCTATCGAAGATGACCTACTAAAAGTCACACCTAGGGGCAATATTCAAACACTTTTGGAATCTATATAAAATACATTACGAGCTTCCCACGGAGCTCTCTCATTGATCCTCAAGAGAAAAATCCTATAATACCCCATGTTAAATAGTCTAGAATATAACATGAAATTCATAATCGATAGAGGGTTCAATAAATTATTACAACGCAGAAATTGTTCAGAATGCACACGCAGGTGCATGGAATAAAATACAACAAGTAATTATGCTTAAACATAAGAAAATCGATCTAAAAGTCGATAGAAATAACAACACGAAACTGATGTCCTCCTGACACAGGCTGCACCTCCACGCAATCTAATCCTGAGCCACCTGCTTATCTGAAAAAAAATTGAAGGCGTGGGGTGAGACTACTAAGTCCCAGTGGGTCCTACTACCCACCTAATGGTGACTACACCGGGGCTACTAATCTGAACTGATGTCATACTTATCATTTTCTGAATACATAAATACAATAGAGGTGTATCACTGAAATATTTATCTTGTTCGTTTTATTACTCATAGGATCATTCCGAGGTAAGCCGGTCCCGGAATGCCTAGCCTGCGTAATACCGATAATAATGTACGTCGGGTTCCGCCCTGGGCTTACAGTTCTGAATTACTTAACTTGAAATTCCGACGGAATTTCCTGAACTGATGACATTATGTCATCTGATACTGATCTTACTTAACTGAGAAGTTATAAAACTACCCGAAAACATTTGCCTTTCCCGGGGATTACTAACATACATAATTATCCTAGGTTATCACCTAAAGATTTGATTGTGTCATACATACTGAGCATACATTACATTTATTTATGTTTACGTGAAATAACCTGAGAAGAATAAGGATATAAAACGAGTGGAGAATTTTACAAATTTTTCAAAATATACAAGTTCTGTCCAGATTCACTCGCTATGGCGAGGTCCAGCTCGCCATGGCGAGCATTCATGTAATCCTGCTCCACTCGCTATGGCGAGGACCAGCTCGCCACGGCGAGATTATAGGTCCTGGCCTAAATCAACTCGCTAGGCGAGCAGAAGCTCGCCATGGCGAGTTTCATCAGCCCAGAAACCCAGCTCGCCATGGATGCTCGCCGGCAGCTCGCTATGGCGAGTTTAGCAGAAACAAGCTCTGTTCTACGATTTTCATGAAACTTTTGTTAAAACACCTACAATCCAATATCCTTCTCAGTGTAAACATGAAATATATCTAATATACAACCAATAAGGAGAGGAATTCGGGCTCAATTCCTCTCACACAATTTCCTTAAATTTTGCCTTAATGTTAACATGCAATAATTCATTTTGGGGAAAAACTAACTAACTAATTCCTAAGAACCCACCTGAGATTGAAGCTTTAAATTTCTTGCTTCTGGGCTCTGCTAACAGCTACTGCACTGACTCCTTAGTTCCTATCCGGAAAAATTCCAAACTTGAGTTCTTGAAGCTTGAATGGAATGAAATGAAATTTCTAAGGGTTGTTTGAGCTTGATGATGGATGGTTCGGGTATGTTGATACTGAGGGTCTTAAATACTGGTTTTGAGCTGCTAAAGGACAGTGTATGCTGTGTTTTTATTTGCATGCCAAATTGTTGGCTTGTGAATTGGAAATGGAATTGATGCTTAGTGATGTTGCAGAAACCATGAGGGAGATGGAAGGCATGCGTATGGCTGGTTGCAGAGCATTGCAGATTTCAGTTTTGCATGAATGAGGAGTGGCTAAGGGAGAGGAGAATTGTTGTTTGTTTTCTACTTTCTGCAACAGTGAAGAAACTGTATGGTATTGCTATTGTCTTAGGCATTGCATGCAAAATCCCATGGCTGGTCAGCACAAGAAAATGTATTATGCTGAGCTTCTCACGTGAAAAGAAGGGTGAGGGTTGCTTGCCAACTCTCCAAGGTGCAAGGCTTTCCATTGGCTTGCTAGGGGTTATATATCAGTAGGGGTCAGTAGGGGTTATATCAGTAGGGGTCAGTAGGGGTTATATCAGTAGGGGTTATCTCAGTAGGGGTTATTTCAGTAGGGGTTATATATCAGTAGGGGTCAGTAAGGGTTATATCAGTCGGGGTTATATCAGTAAGGGTTATATCAGTAGGGGTTATATATCAGTATGGGTTATATCAGTAGGGGTTACATATCAGTAGGGGTTATTTTAGTAGGGGTTATATCAGTAAGGGTTATATCAGCCCTACTGATATAACCCATACTGATATAACCTCTACTAAAATAACCCCTACTGACATAACCCCTACTGATATAACCCATACTGATATATAACCCCTACTGATATAACCCCTACTGATATAACCCCTACTAAAATAACCCCTACTGATATGTAACCTACTGTTGAGAGGCACAGACGAGTGTTTTGATACACGAACGAGTGTTGATAGACACAGACGAGTGTTTAGATTCACGGACGAGTGTTGAAAGACACAGACGAAAGTGTAACAAAACCGCTAAAAGATCGATCCATTGTGCTTGCACCAACTGTGATAGACCATTGTTTCAAAATCATTCTCCACTCTGAAAATAAGAAAACATGCTTAACTTATGAAAATGTAAACTACTCCAACTTTTCTGATGTTAATACCTATTTTATATGCTCCAATTTTATAAACAAATCTATAATTAACATAACTTATCCGGTACATGCTCCATCACGAAAGGTTGAATTGCAAACTTATCCAGTGAAATTGATTTTGTAAAGGTCTTTAATCTTTTATTTAGATCCAGTACAAAATCAACCTTTAAATGTCTGACTTTTTACAAACCATGATGCTTCCGCATATCTTTGATTATGGTTTATGTGTATTATGCTTAGGTTTTTGAGTAGAAATTACTCATGTACTACTATGTTTTGTAGGAATCCTTGTATATACTTTCCTTGTACAAACAAGTTGGACATTTCTCCTGAAGCTATGGAAATCTTGACTCAGATTGAAGGGAAAAAAAACAGCTGATGAAGATTGAAGAAAATATCGAAAAAGCAACTAAACATCGCCAGAAGTATCTACAAAAATTTAAGGAAAAAGAGAAGAAATATAATAATCTTATGGATACAATAATTAAGACCGAGGTATTCGAACAAAAACATCAGGCAGACTGAGTTGATTAACCTGATTTGTTTTCTATTCTTTTGTTCATTGATGATGATAACTCAGTGTTAACTCGGTTCTGAAAAATTGACACAAAACCATTAATCAAAATTGATGAAATGTAGACAAAGGTTCCGGTTATATAAGCTCTGAACATCATTTTCATTTTGTAGACAAAAAACCATAAACCAGTTGTATAATCATTATGAACTGATAACATAAATGTAAAGGAGAACAACAAAATAAACTTTACCAAAAGAAAAGGAATTGGAAAAAGGATTTATAAACCATGTTGAAGTAAGATTATAGTCATTGAAGAAATGAACATAATTTTCATTCTGTAGACAGAAAAGCATATATGAAAGCTCATTTGGAAAGCAGGGAAAAAGCAATCTAGAGAGGCAAACTTCATTTTATCATTGGAAGTTGTATTCAAAAGAAAATCAACATTGAAAAGGATGATTGTTCTTAATGGTTTTGTAGATACATAACAAAGGAGTGAATGGTTACCTTGCGGTTGCAGAGTGTTAAACAGAGGCGGAACTGGGTCAGAATTATACGATGGTAACGACGGAGGAACTGGATCGATAGTTTTGAAGCTAGAGTGTGTATCAATGAAACCGAAACCTCAATCCATAAACAGATCTGCATCTTTTTCTTCATGTGAACTCAAAGTTAAAACCCATAAACATATATTCATCTTCTTCTTCGCCTGAACTGAAAAATCACAACTCAGAAACTCAAATCACCCAGCCCTCTCGACTTGTGAACTCGGATCCATATCCTCATTGTCTGAACATTTGTATCGCTTGATCTTGTTGCCTTAACACTCGAATCTCCGACCCAGTTTCTCGGTCTCTGTGTTCACCTTCATCTGAAACCCACTTGAATAATAGTTTGAACTGAGAGAGGGAAAGAATACCCGGGGAAAGACATGAAACCCACTTGAGATACAAGATTCAGACGAGAGATATGGAAGGATGTTGGACTGAGAGAGTGGAATGAACTATGATAGAGGGTAGAGTACTCTTTCAACGAAAAAGTTTTTAATTGAGGGAGGGGATTGTTTGCCTGGTAATAGTGAGGACTTTCATTGGACAATGAAGTTGTATCCGTTCCGCCACCGGGCATCTATGTTGGTTTTCAATGGTTGAAAAAATTGTATTAGTCAATTACAATAAAGGGCAAATGTTAGTGTAAATTTAATTAAGGGGAAGGGTAAATTAGGTAGTGTTTATGTATTTTTTAATCTTAGATAGATAGTTAATTTTAGTATTCGCCTTAATATAAACTCATAACAGTTTTTTTCTAAGTTTATAATTGTTGGTATGATATCAGAACTATACCGAGGGCTCGATCGTGGGTAATTATCGACGGCTTAAAGTCGTGGTTATTTTCTAGGGTTCAGCCGTGGGTAACGTTTTAAAAATATTAATTAATATTGTCTCAAGTACTCACGAATTACCGACGGCTAAACCGTGTAAAGCAAAAAAATTACCGACGACCATGTGGCCGTGGGTAATGATTCGTGGGTATATACAGCTTTTCTTGTAGTGTACACAATCTGTCTCATATCTGTCAACTCTAGGCGAACTTCATCCATCTGCTCGATCAAATCTCCCATATCTTGCTGGGTCCTGTCAAGGAAATCAGTCTTCTGCTGGATAATCTGGTCAGTAGCGACTCGCAGCTCTTCTTGTTGTCTCTACATGTTGCGAAGTAGAAGAGCATGCTCGGCCTCCATTTCATTCAGATGTTTTTTTGTGTTGTTTAAGCTCGAATAGAATATCATCAAGTGAACTCCGGATGGAAATGTAATCATACTCCTCTGGTGGTTGGTATGTACCTACAAAAGGGTCAGTAGAAAAATATGCAGTGTGTGAACGACTGCTAGGCCCGCATGCATCAGTAGCACGTGAATGAGTGCGGGTCTGTGGAACGAAATGCCCCATAATATCATGATAATGTCTCTCTGTTCTCTCTCTTCCTCAAGGCCAGTGGCCTCGGTATCAAAAATCTAGTTAGTGATGACATGCACGTTAATGTGGTCAGAACAGGGTAATGAGACTCCTCTAACCTCTCTGTTACTAATCATAAGACGATATTTTCCATTTGGTAAATCTAGTTAAGCCGTGTGTGCCACGAGAAATCGAGGTTTAAATGGGGGTATTATCGTCACCTACGTAGGTGCTGTGACGGTGTTACTTTCAGGCGAATCGTCGAAGTTGCGTTTCTCTTTGACCTACCCTGACCTAGACTACACCCATGTGATTCTATGCAACAGTTTAGCTATATCCAGTGTTGTGGAGCTTTGATCCTGTCATGTTGCATCATTGCATATTTACTTTTTAAAAAAATGATGTACAAAAGGGTCATTTTGCTAGAACATATATTTTCTGTTCCTTTGGAATAGATATATATATAGAAATAGAAAGTTAGAGAAATAGAAAGAGAGAGTTTATGAGATAGAGAAGAGAAAGAGAAGTGAGGAGAAGAAAAGAGGAAAAAAAACTTAAGGAAGAAGAAATCGATCAAACGCGAAGCTTGAACATCAAATAGTCGGGTAAGGGTGCGAAACTCAATTCTCTTACGATTGTGTATGTATATGTGTATGTTTTCTTGGATTGTTTGGATTATTTTCTTATAGTTTACACTTAGGTTGGATTTTGGTAAAATGGATAGAAATTGATGTTTTCACGGACGAAAGTCAGAATAGATCGCGTAGTTTAGTCGAGTGATAATAATAATAATAATAGTTTTTTTAACCAATTCCATTTAATTTTACTAATAGACTATCTTTTAATTATGGATATTTTTTGTTTCTCTTTTCATAATTTTTTTGATATGCTCTTATAATATCCTCTCTCTTTTGTCTTTTAATGAAACTGAAAAAAAAAAATACAAATTCCAAAAGATTTTTACAATTTTTTTTCTTAATTTTGTGTATGTCGGTTTTTCAGGGTCAATGCAGGGATTTTCATGATTAATTTGTAGCGTTGGGAGGGGATTAAAGGATTGTCGTATTGTTTTTCATATCATTTGGATGGCTGCTATGTGGGTTATTTGGAAGGCGCAGAATCAGAGGATCTTTCAAAATTCGAGTTTGTAGGTGTCGTCAATCTGTGAAAAGGTAAAGCTTCAATCTTATTGGTGGTTGAAAGCTCATTTTGTGGGTTTCAGGGTTGAGTATCATATTTGGAGGAGTAATCCTATGCATTGTATATTAGCAAGTTTCGTTTAGTGTGCTTTATTTTTCTGGTTTTTTGGTGTTTTTAGTGTGTTTGGACCAAGATGGATAGATATTGGATAATTTTTTTAACATATTACACTTGATAAAATATAATGTTAAAATAAATTATATAAAATTTTTAGATTTATAATATTTAAAATTCAAAATATTTAAAATAAAAAAAAATTATCCTAAAAATGGGGAGAGTGAGCGTACCATCTTTCTCAAAATCTTAATCATCCATCTTTCTCAAAATCTTAATCATTATCTCAATTAAACAATTATAACAAATAAGTAATAAAAAGAAACAAAGTGAGAAAAAAAAATGTAAGATACACTACCAAAAAAAATGAGACGTATTTTCTAATCATACGTTTTTTTTTCTTTTTTATTTATTTATTAAAATATAACCTAATTAATTACTAATCTAACTAATAGTTTGTTTTTGAAAGAAAACTAGAAAAAAAAATAAAGAGAAAAAATAATTAAAAAAAAATAGACAAAACTCTTTTATGATAAAACCCAATCCAAAGCCTATGTTTTAAAACTGGAGGCCCATTTCTCAAATTAAAAAAAAAAAACGGTACCCATTGTTCCAAACCGGATCAAGTATGGTTCACCATTATTCCATGCTTCCCAAATTTCTGAAACATACGACAAACTCTCAGAAAACCTAATCTTCAAATTTCAAACTCCAATCTTCAAAAATCGGCAAAATTGTTCTTCAAATCCAACGAATTCATCCTTCAACAAAGCCTCCACGAGTTCTGTTCTCAAAGGTCACAATCAGGTTCTCAATCAATCTACAAAATCACGAGTTCTGTTTTTTTCACAATCGGCAAAATTGAATTTTTTTTATCGATTGAAGTAGGAGGGTTATGATCTTCCTATAACGTTCCCATAACAAAGAATGTATAATCACGAGTTCTGTTTTTCCCATAATATATTTGTTCAGTTCAATGCTCTTGTGGGTTATAGAAAGGACATTCTTTGTTATGCTTCTTTGTTATACTTCAACGTTCAGTATTTTATTGATTTTTACAATGACCCTTTTAAAATATATTTGAGTAGCATTTCTAGTTATGCTTCTTTGTTTCAGATTCATGATAGTGAAGTAATTCTAATTACTGAAATATATATTTTGTAGATTGATATTGATCCATGGTATTTTTTGTCAATTGTTTCCAGGTGATTAAAAACGTTGTTACCGATTGTTCTCGACTTTCGTCCATTGTTGTTTCCAGGTGATTAAGGTATGTTATTAATTTTCTCACTGTTTCTATGCTTCAATGGTACCTTGTTGTTTCTATATCTTTGCATTTGTTTGGTGGGTTTTTCTTTATATTCAATAAATTTTGAAACTTTATTGTTGGGTCTTGCTGCTTTATAGATGTTAGTTCCTTGTTTGATTGATTGGTAATATAAGATAAAGCTCAAGAAGAAAAACTAATTAAACTGTTTTGAATGTCTCAATAAAACTAATCCTTGATGTTAGCCAGTCTCGCTTTCTCCTCCTCCAAGAATTTACTGTGCTCCTCCAACGTAGGTGAATTTTCAATGGACTTGTCAATTTTTTCCATAGACGTTGCGAGGTTGATGAAGTTCCATACATAGTTAGAAAATTGTTTACGCTCAAATCCTAAAAGGTTTAACATAGAAAAAGTTGCTTCAGCTGTCTCTCTCATAGACTCGTGCTAGTGAAAATCGAAATCCTCCAGATCATTGAGAAGTTGCTGTGTAAATAACGCAACTTCTCTTTGTCTTCGTGCTTTTAGCTGGCTGTCGCTTCCCGGTGATCTGTTGGGACTTACTACATCTGTTGACTGTTGGGTACATTGAAAAATTCCGTTTAAAAAATCGAATCCTTTTCACACGATTCACTGAAATCTCCCGCCTTTGTTTTTTCCCCTTTTGAAATGTGGATGTGATTTCTATGCTTCACAAAATGAAAAAGATTCATTCTTACCCTACTGGCCATTAGTGAGAAACGTGTTTTGAAGCCACTCTAGAATGCTTCTCTGCCTCACTTAAGGTTTAAAGATTCATACACCCTAAACCCTAAACCCTAGTGAGAATTATTACTGTCAAGAAATGTGTCTAACTTGAACAATTGCAGTTTTTCTATCCTAGGTATGATAATGCTTTGATTCTGAATTACAATAGCCATTTTGCATCATTGTTCAAGATCATAGCATGATTGTAGTTTTTCTTTCCTATGTTGTTACTAAATATCATGTACTACTACACATGATCACAACAAAATCGTTAGTGATCATGTGATCGAATTGCTTTTTTTATCCTCGGTAAGTATTTTTTAAAAGAGATAATAAATCAATTTCTATATTTATTTTTGTACATAAAAATATTTTAATCAACATTATATCTATTACTATATATAAATATTTTTGTTTTGGAATTATTTATAAAAATAATTAAATCGATAGTAAACTTGTTGTCATTATTATTCAATATTTAAATCAATAGTTTAATATCAGTACCATATGCGCGTACCATATCAGTACCCGTGTGTTCGTACGGGTACTGAAGTGGTACACACGCTTTTGTTTTCAAAATGTAAATCAGAAAAACAAAAGTATTTTACCAGAAAAAATTATTATTTTTAAAAGAAAAATAAAATTGTTTTACACAAATAATATATATTTTAACTTTCCATAAATTAAACTCGTGCGTTCGCGCGGATTTTGGTTTCGTTATCTGTGCGTTCACACGGTACTTAAAAATTTCTGGGAACTTAAATTAATTACCAAACACAAAGGTAGGAATAAAGTTCCTAGTAATAATGTTTTTTGGAATAATATTCTCATAATAATTTTAATCCTTGAAACAAACACACCCAAAATAAAACATAATTTCAAAATTAGAAATAAGATTAAATAATTAAAATTGTTTTTAAAATATGATAAAATTAAATTAGACAATATTTTAATAAAATTCTTACTTTTATATGTACTTACTTTTAGTTCAAATTAAACAGAAAAAAAAATCAGAATTAGTTATCTATTCAAATTTAGGTCATTGCCAGTAATAGTAAGTGATGGGAACATAGCCCAACACTATTGTACTGATGAACACCAAAGTTCATCACCGAATGCTAAAATAACAACATTACTTTTTCTTGTTCATATTTTCTATCCTTTTCGACCTCCTAGATGGTTCTTGCGCAGGAGGCTTAGCGGAACGTCGCACAGGTAGAGGCTGAGCGGATGCATCCATTGTAAGAGAGTTAACGCCCTTTGCCAAAGTATCATACTCCACAGCCGAAGGTTCCTTTGCCACGCAAGAGGGAGCCGAAGGGTCCTCCACATCGAAAGGAGGAGCCAAAGGGTTTACATCCTTGACCAAATTATCATACTCCACCGCGGAAGGGTTCTTAGCCACGCAAGAGGGAGCCGAAGGGTCCTCCACTGAGCAAGTAACACTCTCTAGTGCATCATCTGCATCATCCTTTAGTGCCTCACCCTCACAGCATTTGCAATGAATTATCTGAAAAAAGGAAGAAAAAATTGATTAAATGAATTATGAATGTACTTAAAGTAAATACATACAGCCAGAAAAAATTGCCTTTTATTTAACAAACCATGATTGGATTTTATCAACCACCGTTGTTCAGGATAACCATAGTTGTTTATGAAATCATTCTTCACTTATCATTTTCGGCGTGGCTCAACAGGGTATTTTCCAGATAAACAAGCATAACAGAAATTAGAAGAGTCATTCCCCAACATAGTATGCAAGCTATTCATTGGAAGAAAAGCAAGTCTACAACCTTACTTTGATTCGGTTGAACCATTTATCCCCTTCTCTTTCATCACATCCTATGATACCAAAGAAAAGAACAGGGAAATCCTACTCTAATACAATAACATAATTTTATAATAGTTAGTTATGCATGAAGAAACTTATTAAGCTTATTTAAACTTAGTTTCTTTGCACTCTTTTCATACTTATTAAGCTTATTTAAACTTAGTTTCTTTGCACTCTTTTCATGCATAACTAACTATTATAAAATTATGTTATTGTATTAGAGTAGGATTTCCCTGTTCTTTTCTTTGGTATCATAGGATGTGATGAAAGAGAAGGGGATAAATGGTTCAACCGAATCAAAGTAAGGTTGTAGACTTGCTTTTCTTCCAATGAATAGCTTGCATACTATGTTGGGGAATGACTCTTCTAATTTCTGTTATGCTTGTTTATCTGGAAAATACCCTGTTGAGCCACGCCGAAAATGATAAGTGAAGAATGATTTCATAAACAACTATGGTTATCCTGAACAACGGTGGTTGATAAAATCCAATCATGGTTTGTTAAATAAAAGGCAATTTTTTCTGGCTGTATGTATTTACTTTAAGTACATTCATAATTCATTTAATCAATTTTTTCTTCCTTTTTTCAGATAATTCATTGCAAATGCTGTGAGGGTGAGGCACTAAAGGATGATGCAGATGATGCACTAGAGAGTGTTACTTGCTCAGTGGAGGACCCTTCGGCTCCCTCTTGCGTGGCTAAGAACCCTTCCGCGGTGGAGTATGATAATTTGGTCAAGGATGTAAACCCTTTGGCTCCTCCTTTCGATGTGGAGGACCCTTCGGCTCCCTCTTGCGTGGCAAAGGAACCTTCGGCTGTGGAGTATGATACTTTGGCAAAGGGCGTTAACTCTCTTACAATGGATGCATCCGCTCAGCCTCTACCTGTGCGACGTTCCGCTAAGCCTCCTGCGCAAGAACCATCTAGGAGGTCGAAAAGGATAGAAAATATGAACAAGAAAAAGTAATGTTGTTATTTTAGCATTCGGTGATGAACTTTGGTGTTCATCAGTACAATAGTGTTGGGCTATGTTCCCATCACTTACTATTACTGGCAATGACCTAAATTTGAATAGATAACTAATTCTGATTTTTTTTTCTGTTTAATTTGAACTAAAAGTAAGTACATATAAAAGTAAGAATTTTATTAAAATATTGTCTAATTTAATTTTATCATATTTTAAAAACAATTTTAATTATTTAATCTTATTTCTAATTTTGAAATTATGTTTTATTTTGGGTGTGTTTGTTTCAAGGATTAAAATTATTATGAGAATATTATTCCAAAAAACATTATTACTAGGAACTTTATTCCTACCTTTGTGTTTGGTAATTAATTTAAGTTCCCAGAAATTTTTAAGTACCGTGTGAACGCACAGATAACGAAACCAAAATCCGCGCGAACGCACGAGTTTAATTTATGGAAAGTTAAAATATATATTATTTGTGTAAAACAATTTTATTTTTCTTTTAAAAATAATAATTTTTTCTGGTAAAATACTTTTGTTTTTCTGATTTACATTTTGAAAACAAAAGCGTGTGTACCACTTCAGTACCCGTACGAACACACGGGTACTGATATGGTACGCGCATATGGTACTGATATTAAACTATTGATTTAAATATTGAATAATAATGACAACAAGTTTACTATCGATTTAATTATTTTTATAAATAATTCCAAAACAAAAATATTTATATATAGTAATAGATATAATGTTGATTAAAATATTTTTATGTACAAAAATAAATATAGAAATTGATTTATTATCTCTTTTAAAAAATACTTACCGAGGATAAAAAAAGCAATTCGATCACATGATCACTAACGATTTTGTTGTGATCATGTGTAGTAGTACATGATATTTAGTAACAACATAGGAAAGAAAAACTACAATCATGCTATGATCTTGAACAATGATGCAAAATGGCTATTGTAATTCAGAATCAAAGCATTATCATACCTAGGATAGAAAAACTGCAATTGTTCAAGTTAGACACATTTCTTGACAGTAATAATTCTCACTAGGGTTTAGGGTTTAGGGTGTATGAATCTTTAAACCTTAAGTGAGGCAGAGAAGCATTCTAGAGTGGCTTCAAAACACGTTTCTCACTAATGGCCAGTAGGGTAAGAATGAATCTTTTTCATTTTGTGAAGCATAGAAATCACATCCACATTTCAAAAGGGGAAAAAACAAAGGCGGGAGATTTCAGTGAATCGTGTGAAAAGGATTCGATTTTTTAAACGGAATTTTTCAATGTACCCAACAGTCAACAGATGTAGTAAGTCCCAACAGATCACCGGGAAGCGACAGCCAGCTAAAAGCACGAAGACAAAGAGAAGTTGCGTTATTTACACAGCAACTTCTCAATGATCTGGAGGATTTCGATTTTCACTAGCACGAGTCTATGAGAGAGACAGCTGAAGCAACTTTTTCTATGTTAAACCTTTTAGGATTTGAGCGTAAACAATTTTCTAACTATGTATGGAACTTCATCAACCTCGCAACGTCTATGGAAAAAATTGACAAGTCCATTGAAAATTCACCTACGTTGGAGGAGCACAGTAAATTCTTGGAGGAGGAGAAAGCGAGACTGGCTAACATCAAGGATTAGTTTTATTGAGACATTCAAAACAGTTTAATTAGTTTTTCTTCTTGAGCTTTATCTTATATTACCAATCAATCAAACAAGGAACTAACATCTATAAAGCAGCAAGACCCAACAATAAAGTTTCAAAATTTATTGAATATAAAGAAAAACCCACCAAACAAATGCAAAGATATAGAAACAACAAGGTACCATTGAAGCATAGAAACAGTGAGAAAATTAATAACATACCTTAATCACCTGGAAACAACAATGGACGAAAGTCGAGAACAATCGGTAACAACGTTTTTAATCACCTGGAAACAATTGACAAAAAATACCATGGATCAATATCAATCTACAAAATATATATTTCAGTAATTAGAATTACTTCACTATCATGAATCTGAAACAAAGAAGCATAACTAGAAATGCTACTCAAATATATTTTAAAAGGGTCATTGTAAAAATCAATAAAATACTGAACGTTGAAGTATAACAAAGAAGCATAACAAAGAATGTCCTTTCTATAACCCACAAGAGCATTGAACTGAACAAATATATTATGGGAAAAACAGAACTCGTGATTATACATTCTTTGTTATGGGAACGTTATAGGAAGATCATAACCCTCCTACTTCAATCGATAAAAAAAATTCAATTTTGCCGATTGTGAAAAAAACAGAACTCGTGATTTTGTAGATTGATTGAGAACCTGATTGTGACCTTTGAGAACAGAACTCGTGGAGGCTTTGTTGAAGGATGAATTCATTGGATTTGAAGAACAATTTTGCCGATTTTTGAAGATTGGAGTTTGAAATTTGAAGATTAGGTTTTCTGAGAGTTTGTCGTATGTTTCAGAAATTTGGGAAGCATGGAATAATGGTGAACCATACTTGATCCGGTTTGGAACAAAGGGTACCGTTTTTTTTTTTTTAATTTGAGAAATGGGCCTCCAGTTTTAAAACATAGGCTTTGGATTGGGTTTTATCATAAAAGAGTTTTGTCTATTTTTTTTTAATTATTTTTTCTCTTTATTTTTTTTTTCTAGTTTTCTTTCAAAAACAAACTATTAGTTAGATTAGTAATTAATTAGGTTATATTTTAATAAATAAATAAAAAAGAAAAAAAAACGTATGATTAGAAAATACGTCTCATTTTTTTTGGTAGTGTATCTTACATTTTTTTTTCTCACTTTGTTTCTTTTTATTACTTATTTGTTATAATTGTTTAATTGAGATAATGATTAAGATTTTGAGAAAGATGGATGATTAAGATTTTGAGAAAGATGGTACGCTCACTCTCCCCATTTTTAGGATAATTTTTTTTTATTTTAAATATTTTGAATTTTAAATATTATAAATCTAAAAATTTTATATAATTTATTTTAACATTATATTTTATCAAGTGTAATATGTTAAAAAAATTATCCAATATCTATCCATCTTGGTCCAAACACACTAAAAACACCAAAAAACCAGAAAAATAAAGCACACTAAACGAAACTTGCTAATATACAATGCATAGGATTACTCCTCCAAATATGATACTCAACCCTGAAACCCACAAAATGAGCTTTCAACCACCAATAAGATTGAAGCTTTACCTTTTCACAGATTGACGACACCTACAAACTCGAATTTTGAAAGATCCTCTGATTCTGCGCCTTCCAAATAACCCACATAGCAGCCATCCAAATGATATGAAAAACAATACGACAATCCTTTAATCCCCTCCCAACGCTACAAATTAATCATGAAAATCCCTGCATTGACCCTGAAAAACCGACATACACAAAATTAAGAAAAAAAATTGTAAAAATCTTTTGGAATTTGTATTTTTTTTTTTCAGTTTCATTAAAAGACAAAAGAGAGAGGATATTATAAGAGCATATCAAAAAAATTATGAAAAGAGAAACAAAAAATATCCATAATTAAAAGATAGTCTATTAGTAAAATTAAATGGAATTGGTTAAAAAAACTATTATTATTATTATTATCACTCGACTAAACTACGCGATCTATTCTGACTTTCGTCCGTGAAAACATCAATTTCTATCCATTTTACCAAAATCCAACCTAAGTGTAAACTATAAGAAAATAATCCAAACAATCCAAGAAAACATACACATATACATACACAATCGTAAGAGAATCGAGTTTCGCACCCTTACCCGACTATTTGATGTTCAAGCTTCGCGTTTGATCGATTTCTTCTTCCTTAAGTTTTTTTTCCTCTTTTCTTCTCCTCACTTCTCTTTCTCTTCTCTATCTCATAAACTCTCTCTTTCTATTTCTCTAACTTTCTATTTCTATATATATATATCTATTCCAAAGGAACAGAAAATATATGTTCTAGCAAAATGACCCTTTTGTACATCATTTTTTTAAAAAGTAAATATGCAATGATGCAACATGACAGGATCAAAGCTCCACAACACTGGATATAGCTAAACTGTTGCATAGAATCACATGGGTGTAGTCTAGGTCAGGGTAGGTCAAAGAGAAACGCAACTTCGACGATTCGCCTGAAAGTAACACCGTCACAGCACCTACGTAGGTGACGATAATACCCCCATTTAAACCTCGATTTCTCGTGGCACACACGGCTTAACTAGATTTACCAAATGGAAAATATCGTCTTATGATTAGTAACAGAGAGGTTAGAGGAGTCTCATTACCCTGTTCTGACCACATTAACGTGCATGTCATCACTAACTAGATTTTTGATACCGAGGCCACTGGCCTTGAGGAAGAGAGAGAACAGAGAGACATTATCATGATATTATGGGGCATTTCGTTCCACAGACCCGCACTCATTCACGTGCTACTGATGCATGCGGGCCTAGCAGTCGTTCACACACTGCATATTTTTCTACTGACCCTTTTGTAGGTACATACCAACCACCAGAGGAGTATGATTACATTTCCATCCGGAGTTCACTTGATGATATTCTATTCGAGCTTAAACAACACAAAAAAACATCTGAATGAAATGGAGGCCGAGCATGCTCTTCTACTTCGCAACATGTAGAGACAACAAGAAGAGCTGCGAGTCGCTACTGACCAGATTATCCAGCAGAAGACTGATTTCCTTGACAGGACCCAGCAAGATATTTAATGAACCAACCTATCACTCATTTAAGTAAATGAACAAATTGAATATTATTGTGAGGGGTTATGAACACTCATCCGGCAATTTTGCTAACATTCCGATCGAGTTATATGTCCATCCAATTATTGTTTCTTAAAAACATGAAAGCATTGATCAAAAGGTCTTTAAGGGTTGTAATTTGGCTAGGTTACAAAAGAAATGTCATGTGTGGGGAAATTGAATTCAAATGGCCAAGTAAGAGGGAACATTCTTTCTAACTTACCCCTTTCTTTGTTCAAATCACAATTTTGGTGATTCATAAATGCTTTTCTCCTTGATCTTGACAACTCTTGGATTTTATCGGTCTTCTTTTCTCTTTTCTTTTTCTTTTTCTTGGTTTGCTTTGCTTTTCTTTCCTTTTTTCTCTTTGGTCGTCAAGATCAATTAAGAAATCCAACGTTGTTTGACTTTCACAACCTCCCTTTTTTCCCAACTTGTTTCAGTATGATACCCTAATTGAATGTTCCCTCCTCTTTTAGCAAGGGACACTAAACATGATGTTTTAAGGGTTCAGAAATCGAAAGGAAATTATCAGAATTCAGTGATGTTTTAACTATGAACTGAAAATATTTTTTTTTTTACAAACTCCGGCAATCTCATTAAGCAGTTGAGCTTATGAAAGTTGGCAGTTTATAGTTAAAAATTCTGATTTGTTTGGCTCGAAGGGGTTTAACAAGTACTCACTTCTCACAGGGTGGGCTGTTTGTGGTTGATTGTTTTCTCTCGTTTTCAAACAAATGCCTTGATCATGTCAATACTTTTATGTAATTGAAAAAACAAAATTCAGATTTAACATAAAAAGATCGAGCTAAACAAAAAATGTCGATCTCCTGCATATGTATTATGATAACTTTGGGGATTCCTCACATCTGGCTGGTTCTAAACGGTTCATAGAACAACCATATTAAATAACGTGAATTGTATGGTATAATTTGGTATGGAATATACATTTTCCTTTCAAATTTTAATCAGGGAAAGAATAGGAAACATGCATTTAGCTTTGCGAAAATTAATCACATTTATCACTACCATTCGTCTATGGTTAAAAACTTTGGCTTAATCCGTTGCGGAAAGTTTTGTCGAATTCACATTACCAATGATAGATAACAAAAAATTTCAACATTCACACATATTAAAAATAAGTAGGCATGATTATGATGCAAAAGCTAGGTAATAAAAGCAAAAAGTACTCGAATAATAAAGCAAGAGTATCAATATAGCTACAAAGTACCAAACAAAAGAAACCTCTAATGAGTGTACGAGAAAAATAACATAAACATAAACAACAAAATATGAGAAAGCATAAATAAATAAAAAAAAAAGGGGTCACTCAAGGAGTGAAAGCCTCATCATCCTCGGTCTCCTCATCCTCGTCCTCCTCGTCCTCATCCTCCTCATTACCCCCCTGGCCTCCGGCCGCTGTACCACTGCCTCCAGCCTCTGCCTGCTCTGGCCTATCCCCGGGCCAACGACCATGAGCCGCGAACATCTGGGGTGTCGGTATCTGATCATCAGGATCTGTCGGCCTACCCAGCTGCCTCTGAAGGTGATACATGGAATCATGCATCATAGTCATGTATCGATGAGTGGAGGCATTCTGCTCCAATATGAAAGTGCAGGTATGATGATCCCCTGATGCTGGTGGAGGTCTAGGCCGTGGCTGCTGTGCCCTCGCCGCTCTCCTCCCCGTGCAGTGTCTGGAGATGTACTCGTCCGTAATGGGGTTCTTAATGGTTTCGGACACCTGGGGAGGGATGACTACTCGGGCGTCCCGGCAGAGTCCCATGATAAGACCCGGGAAAGCAAGTGGGCACATCTTCTTGGCCGGTGGCTTGATGCCACTCTCGACCACTATTTTAATCTCTTGGCAGATGGCCCTGGCCACATCTACTTGCTTACCGGTGAGGATATAGTAGATTAGGGGGGTCACGTCCATGGTGGTGGTGGAGGTATGGCTTTTGGGTTTTATGTTGTGGACGATAAGGTGGAAAATGACCTGGGCATAGGTGGTGAGGTTGCCCCTGAGGGCCTTTGTGGGCTGCCCTGCTGCATTAAGCTCATAGCCTTTTCCCGATTGGAAAATGGTCTGAGCATAGAGATCGTGGTTCCAATTACCACGGTTTTGGTGCTTATGGAAAGCACAAAGCTCATCATTTTCCAATTGGAAGGGGTTTCGGAGATAGGTGTTGATGGCGTCGCGATCGAATCTAATGATCCGACCACGCACCATGGTCTGATATGTAAACTCCCCCTCTGGATCCACGGGAAGGGCATTTGCGTAGAATTCCCGGATTATGTCGTAGTTGAGGTTAAGGGGAAGGTTTACCAAAACTCCCCACTGGCGGTGGTTTATCAATCGGGCCAACTTCCTCCAAGTGCCCCTGTCACTTATGATGAATTGCCTCTCAGGCCAGAAGGTTCTGCCAAGAAGTTCCTCGTATCTTTCTTGGTTCCGAAGACTTAGGAAGCGAGAGGCGTCGAAACCCCCTTGGGGTCTAGATCCGGATGCCTCACCCCTTGAGCGTTTTCCTACTGGTCTTGGTGCCATCTACAAGGAAAAGGGCAAAGTTAGTGGGATTACAGGTGATATGAGGTGAAACAAAAGGATTTGAAAGGAAAAAATGGAAAAAACACAGGTTCTGTTCCTGCTACAGTCGCACTGCGAAGGCATGTTCGCAGTGCGAAGGTGCTCGAAAGTTTCTGGGCTGCCCAGAAAACGGTCGCAGTGCGAAGTTGAACTTTGCTCTGCGACCATGACAGCAAAGACCCAGAAATCTGAACCTACACCTCTTGGTTTAAGTTTCTAACATACAATGCGTGCAACTAAACGACCTCAGAATCAATGACTGGGTATCAAAAGGAACTCTTTAACAGCTCTCTTTCTTTCAATTTTCGTAAATGGGGTTTCAACAAAAACAACTTGGAAATTGAAAGAAACAGGCCTATTGCAGATACCCATGATGCATGCTTGCTAAATCCCAACTTAATATAACAAACTAAGGCCTAAATGCAGCTTATTATGAACTTAAATTCTAACATGGGAACTTTAAAATCAGAAACCCTAAAACCCCTAAATAGTTACAAAACGAATTAAAGATGAACAAAGGGAAAAAAGAAAGGAATTCATACCTGGTTGTTGGTTCTGGAGGGAATAATACAAAGTTTAAATGAAGAAAAGGGAAGATTAACAAAAATGGGTATGCCCCTTTTTTTTCCAAATTTTCTAGAACTCTCTTTTTTTTTTTTTAAACTATGGCAAAAATAAAGTGTGTGTTTTTTTGTTTTAAGAGTTAAGGAAAAGGAGATAAACGGTTGGGGCAAATAATAAAGAAAAGATAGTGGAAATGGGTGGTTGAGAGGGAGTAAATGAAAGGTTAGCTGGGCTGACAAAATTCGCGTACTTCGCACCTTCGCACTGCGAAGTATTTGAAATTTTTTTTTTGAAAATTTGCTATCCCTCAACACATTGGCCATTCCTATCCTCAATTATGATTATGCATAAAAACAAGTAATAAACAAATAAAGGTTGATTGCCCCTGCTAAAATAAAGCAAAATGTACAAACATGAGCGAATGCGAATGAATGATATGTGGAGGTTCGGGATTTCCCCCATCCTCACATGTAGGCTCTACATTGTGAAATCTCCTAAGAAGAGGTCCTTAGAATCATAGACCTCACATGGAATTAGGGTTGTCTATGGACATACGTCGACATGACTTCAATTAATTCCACGTGAAAATCTCATCTAAGCGGGGTTGGACATCCTACCTCACGGACATACGTCAACGCGGGCTTCCGCACACAACCTCCTTCTAACTTAGTTTTTTCTCAAGCTCGGGTAGAGAGCCTCACACGTCCGGCATTAACCCGAACAATGTGGAGTAACATCACTCAAGTAACCCCCGCATTTGATATATATATATATGATATGAATATAAAGCAGAATAAAGCAAATATAAACATAAAACATAAATATGGCATGTATGAATAAAATAATAAACATGGCACGCAAAGAAAATAAAAACAATTGGCTTAAAGGCCAAATAGGTTAGGCTTGACTTGCTAGTGGGAACAAGGAATCCCCAGTGAAGTCGCCAGCTGTGCGCACCTCGTTTTTTTTCCTTGGGAAAAAGACGCGCAAATCCTCCGAGGTCGTTCGTAAACTCTCGGAGGGCCTTTGTGAAGCCGCCACCAAAGTTTTTGTGTAAAGGGAACGTTGATAAACCCTTAAGTTTTTTTTTTGTTTAAAGGGAAACGATAATAAAACCCTTTGACGATGAGGAAAGGATGGTCATCGCAACCATTGTCGGGTTCGGGAGTCGGTTACGCAAGGGGAAGGTATTAGCACCCCTCACGTCCGTTGTACTCAACGGGAACCTTCTATTTGGCTAAAGCTTAAATTGTTTTTTTTTGTTTTGCGCGCATGCTTATTTATGTCAAAATATAATAAAAGGGGGGGGGGGGGGGGGGGGGGGAGAAAGAGATAAAAACAAACGAAAGAAAAGAAGGAAAAAGTTTTTATTATTGCGCTTGACAAGATGTCGATCTTGCTCCTACGTATCTCCCGGTAGTCAGAGAATTCAAAGCGTACGTAGTTCTTTGGTAGAAAAACGTACATGTGTTGGTTAATTTTAAATGGACGATGTTTTAACCGAATTCTTGCGATTAAAACGTAGCTTGTATGCTCGCGCTCGGGAGACTTATTAAGCGTATAGCTTGTATGCTCGCGCTTGGGAGACTTATTAAGCGTTTGTTCACGAATCGCACTAGAATTGTTAAAAGGTACGTCCGTTAGGGTAAAAGGTTCGAATTGGTCGCTATGGGACCAAGAGAGGTGCAATGGACTCATACAAGTCAATCATTGACCGAGTGGACTCTAATGAGTCGGGCGATTGTTCAATTGATCCACTGAGATCAAGAACGGGTACAATGGACTCGGACGAGTCGAACATTGACCGAGTGACTCAAACGAGTCGAGGGATCGAGTCTAATGGCCACGGGGGACCAAAAGGTTTGGATTTGACCACAAGGGGCCAAAATTTGGTTTGGTTATGGTTGGATATTTTGGAAAAGGGAATGACGATTGCCCGAACGACGAGACATACGTCACGCATTCGTACAATCGGGGCAATGGAGAGACATACGTCACACCATCCCTTTTTCATTCATGTTTTTGGGTAGAATTCTTTAGAAATCCCAAGGTATGTCAAAACAATTGGTTTGAAAACCCAAATGGGAAAGATTTAGCAATCTTGCTAGAAAACGCCTAAGTTCGTCTCATTTTGCGAAAAGCGAACGCATTTGGCGTATGTTCATGTTTAAGCTTTGAACATCATGAACAATATTTATTGTTCAAGTTTTGATTTGAAATGATGAACATAGCTGGTTTGTTCATGTGGTTTTGAAAGTTTGAGAACATAACTTGTTTTACAAGTTATCCACAAAATGTTGTACGAACTTACGAATTTTGTCAAAATTGTGCAAAATCCTTGTTATGGTTTGAAAAATATGGGTTTAAAAACTCTTAGGTTCTGAGCTCTTGGGCTAGAACCTCAAAAAATGGTCATTTGGACACAAAAACTCAGATTCTGAGTTCTGTCATGGTCGCACTGCGACCATGACTTCGCACTGCGAAGCATGCGAATTTTTGAGTTCAGAAGCTGCTTCTGAACTTTTGTTCAGAAACAACTTCTGAACACACTCAGGACCTTTTAGGTGGGTGAAAAACTTTGAGTTTTTTGGGTGAAAAAGGCTGGACAAACCAGTTTTGGTGTTTTGAAAACCTTGGGATTTCTTTGGAATTCAAAAGGGGTTTTTTAGAACCAAATGGTTTTGAACCAAAATTGCTATGCAAACACAAATGAAAATGCAATACAAAAGCTTGGAACACTTACAGAACTCCTTAGCAAAGCTCCAGCTGCAGTGGATTTGAATTGGTTGAAGGCTTTCACAAAGGTTTTTGATATTGGTGATGAACTTTGAACTTTGTGATGCTTTGTGTTGGATTGGTTTTTTCTAGTTGTTTGTGAGGGTTTGTAAGCTGAAATGAGTAGAGTTTCTGCTCTTGAAATGCTGTTATCAGTTGTTTAGAACCTTGGGCATTGCCTTCTATTTATAGGCCAAAACCAAATCTAATTCATCATTAGGAAATCCTAAAATCCAGCTGATTTGTGGCTAGGATCAAGCTGAATCCCTTTGCATTAAATGCTAATGGATAGAGGCAACCTTGCCTTGTGCCAAGGGGCAAGAATCAGCCTGATTTCAGCCACAAATTCAACCAATTCTAGAAGGTAATGATGAAGAACAAAACTGAATTGCAATTGGCTAATGCTTGGGGATCAATCCTTGCAATCCCAATGGTTTATCAATAAAAACGTGCACTGTAATGTGCAGGGATTGAGGGATGAAAAAGGCTATCTATGGCTGGTGTGAGGGGTGAAAAGCTGCTGCAAAAACAGGGTAGGCACTCATGGCTTTTCAAGTGAGAAAATCCAGCTAGTTTGACTGGTTTTGGGGGAGCAAGCAGGAGGAAAGTCCTCAAGCAGGTGGCTGGCAACCTTGTGGTGGTTAACAGGTCACATGGGAGGGACTAGAGCTGCCCAAGGGCAAGCCCACTTGCTTGTCACATGCTAGGTTGGAAGAAAAAGCTTCCAACCTTGGCATTAATGGCAAGTCCTTCAATTCTAGTTTTGCTTGGCCCAAATAGCCATGAATGCTGCTTAAAATAAATATGGAAATGATATGCAACAAATTCTGGAATTAAATCAAAGCAACCAAAAATCTGCAGAAAAATCGCAGACTTCGCAGTGCGAAGTCAGCATTTTTGAAATGTTGACTTTTCTGTTGACTTTTGTTGACTTTTGACTTTTTCCTCCCTCTTTGATTTTTTTGATTTTTATTTTAAAATGCTTAGGACAAAATTAGGGTGCTACACTAACTATGAAGGTAATCAGAAAGTTAGAGAAGCTAAGGCAAACATACTTGTTCAGCAATATGAACTGTTCAGAATGAAAGAGGATGAAAATATTGAGACTATGTTCTCAAGATTTCAGACTCTGGTTTCTGGACTTCAGATTCTGAAGAAGAGTTATACCACAGCTGACCATGTGAATAAAATTCTCAGAAGTCTGTCATCCAAATGGAGACCTAAAGTGACTGCCATT
The DNA here is from genome assembly GCA_018208015.1 of Medicago ruthenica. Classification (NCBI taxonomy): domain Eukaryota; kingdom Viridiplantae; phylum Streptophyta; class Magnoliopsida; order Fabales; family Fabaceae; genus Medicago; species Medicago ruthenica. The sequence goes on from CM031376.1 coordinate 35,361,705, forward strand.
GAGGAAGCTAAGGATCTAAATACTTTAAGTATTGAAGATCTTATAAGCTCACTCAAAGTGCATGAACTGGGACTCAATGAGGATGAGTCTGTTAGAGAGCCAAAAACATTAGCTCTGAAGTCTAAAAGAAAACCTGCTAAAGCTTTGAAAGCTATTGAATCTGAAGAAGAGTTTCCTGAGGGAAATTCTGATGAAGATTCAGATGCTGATGAGCTTGCAATGATTTCTAAAAGACTTCAGTATCTGATGAATAGAAAGAAAAAGTTCTCTAACAGAAGCAGTAACTTCAGAGGATCTGGTTCTGGTTCAAAGAAGGATATCCAGAAAGAAAGCTGCTACAACTGTAAAAAGCCTGGCCACTTCATTGCTGATTGTCCTGATCTTCAGAAGGAAAAATCAAAGGAAAAAGCAAATAAGTCCAGCTCAAAGTCCAGCAATTTCAGAAATAAGCTTAAGAAGAGTCTCATGGCTACATGGGATGATCTGGACAATGAGTCAGAATCTGATGAGGAAGAAGCAAACCTGGCCCTGATGGCAATTGCATCTTCTGATGCAGAATCATGTTCAGATTCTGATGAAGAAGATGAGGTATATTCTAAACTCTCTAGATCTGATTTAATTGAAACAGTTAGTGATCTTATGAGTCATCTTAAAAGCAAGTTAAAAGAAATTAAGTCTTTGAAAAATCAAACAAACTTGCTGTCTGAGGAAAACCTTAAACTTCAGAATCAAATTTTTGAATATGATGAGGAAGTTGAGGAACTCAGAAAAGAGGCTCATAAGAAATCTGAAGAGGTTCCTAATGATCAGGAAATAGCTCTTCAGGATTTCATGTTAACTGGATTCAATAGAACTAAAATTGCCTCCATGATGTATAATATGATCAGAAACAAAGGTGAAGGCATTGGCTATGAATTATTCAAACCTTCAAATGATTTAAACTCACCTTCATGTTCTGAAAATATTGTAAAAAGCAATGGTATTTGCTTTGTGCCTGCTTCTGATAACTCTGAGAAATTAAAAGTATCAGAATCTGAGACTAAGTCAGAAGTTCTGAACAACTCAGACTCTGAAGCTTCTGAGCCTAAGGGTAAGATGAAGGCAACTGTTAAAACCTTGCCTAAATCTAAGCCAAAAGGCCCTAAGCCTAAGAGTAAGAGGAAATCAGACTCTGAACTTAAACCTGTTCAGAATCTGAAGTGTTCAGAACCTGGAATTAGTAAGTCTCAGAATCTGAATAAATCTGATTCAAATCTTTCTAAGACTGGGTTTATTAAAACTTCAAAATCTGTTAAACCAGTCAATGCAAAACACTTTCAATCTCAGAATGTTAGGCAAAGCAAGCCAAAACAAACCAATCAGTTTTCTGCTTCAAACTGTTTTAAGAAAGGCAAAACTGAAGCTTGCCTTGTGCCTGAAGTAAACAAGGTTAGAATTCTGAAGAGATCAGAACCAAAGTACTCAAAAGGTCAGACTCTGAACAAATCAGAACCAAAGACCTTCAAGTCTCAGGTTCTGAAGAAGTCTGAGTCCAACCCTTTGAGAACTCAGGTGCTGAAGCACTCAGGTTCTGAAAGTCAGACTTATTCAAGATATAAGGACTCATATCCTAAGTATCAGAACAAGTCTGAATATCATAACTTCAAACACAAGAAGCCAAAACCTTTCAGGACTAACCCCAAAGGACCCATGAAAATCTGGGTACCTAAGTCTGAGATAATTTCAATTGCAGATATGCTTGTCATCCAAAGAAAAGGAAAGGTCCTGGTACCTGGACAGTGGATGCTCGCATCATATCACAGGGGACAAGTCTATGTTCCAAACCCTGACTCTGAAAGAGGGAGGAACTGTGGGATTTGGAGGAAGTCAGAAAGGAAAGATCATTGGTACTGGTAAGATAGGTAATTCTTCCCTGTACATTGACAATGTTTGGCTGGTAGATGGACTTAGACATAACTTACTTAGCATAAGTCAATTATGTGATAGTAATTATGAAGTCCTGTTTAATAAGAACACTTGCACTGTAATCAGTAGCAAAGACAAGTCTGTAGTGTTCAGAGGCAGCAGGAAAAACAATGTTTATAAAATTAACTTTTCTGAATTGGTTCAGCAGAAGGTAGTTTGCCTTCTGTCTGTGAGTGATGAGAAGTGGGTATGGCACAAAAGGCTGGGACATGCTAACTGGAGACTTATCTCTAAGCTTAGCAAGTTACAGCTGGTCAGAGGCTTGCCCCAGATTGATTATCCCTCAGATGCTCTGTGCTCAGCATGCCAAATTGGAAAGTTTTCTAAAACTTCTTTCAAACCAAAGAACATTGTTTCCACCTCTAAACCTCTAGAACTTCTTCACATTGATTTGTTTGGTCCTGTTGGAACAGCTTCAATCAATGGGAAGAAGTATGGACTTGTGATTGTTGATGATTACAGTAGGTGGACTTGGGTTAAATTCCTCAGAACCAAAAATGAAACATATGATGTGTTTTTCAAATTCTGCAAACAAATACAAACAGAAACTGATTTGAAAATTTTGAAAATCAGAAGTGATCATGGTGATGAATTTGAAATGAGCATGATGGGTGAGCTGAAATTCTTCTTGGGAATTCAAATCAACCAATGCAAAGAAGGTGTGTATGTTCATCAGTCAAAATACACCAAGGAGCTTCTGAAGAAGTTTCAGCTGGATGATTGCAAGCTGATGACAACACCAATGCATCCCACCTGCACATTAAGCAAAGAGGACAATGGCACTAAGGTAGATCAGAAGCTGTACAAAGGTATGATAGGTTCTCTCCTATACTTAACTGCTTCTAGGCCAGATATTTTATTTAGTGTATGTTTGTGTGCTAGATTCCAATCAGATCCTAGAGAATCTCATATGACTGCTGTCAAGAGAATCTTCAGGTATCTGAAAGGAACAACTAATTTGGGACTTCTGTATAAGAAATCTCTAAATTATAAGCTAGTTGGATTCTGTGATGCTGACTATGCTGGGGACAGGATTGAAAGAAAATCCACCAGTGGAAATTGTCAGTTTCTTGGTGAGAATCTGATATCCTGGGCCAGCAAGAGACAAGCAACCATTGCTTTGTCAACAGCAGAAGCAGAATACATCTCAGCTGCAAGTTGTAGCACACAACTGCTCTGGATGAAACATCAATTAGAGGATTATCAGATTCATGCAGACAATATTCCTATTTATTGTGATAATACTGCTGCTATATGTCTGTCTAAAAATCCAATTCTGCATTCTAGAGCCAAGCACATAGAAATAAAACATCATTTTATAAGAGATTATGTTCAGAAGGGTGTTTTAGATATTCAGTTCATTGATACTGATCATCAATGGGCTGATATATTCACAAAACCCCTAACAGAAGATAGATTCAATTTTATTAAAAAGAATCTGAACATGCATTTTATCTCCTGAAAAATGTGCTTGAATCTGAATGAAATCCTTGATTCTAAGTTTATCATAAGCTAGGACTTATCAAACACTCACCTTCTGAGAGTTTGAATAAAGTTAAGCCTGAAAAACCTCAGAGTCTGAAGGATCAGAACCTGGATTTTCTGACTTCTGAATCTGATAAAAATCTAATATTGGTCAGAATCTGATAAGTATAGCTATGGGCAATGATGATTAAAGCTTTGAAAGTTTATACTCAAATCCTCCCATAGTCATCAAGTAAAAATGTGATTTTCTGCTCTGATATTCAATGTTGAAATTGCTTAACAAACAATTTTCAAGTTGGTATCAGTTTGTTTTCAAAATGTTTAGCACAGACACATTTTAAAAGCCCAGTGTTTCAGACAATGTTCAGTCTTTAGAAATGTTTTTATCTGGTATCAGACTCTGAGATAAACCTTCATTTGGTATCAGGTTCTGATATCAGTTCAGCAGTCTTAACACTGTCTTTTGATATCAGACTCTGAGACAACATCCTCAATTGGTATCTAGCTCTGATACTTTCTTGCAAGATTTGCTCTGATACCCTCTTGAGTTGTTTTGCTCTGATACTGAACAAATTTATACTGAACAAGTCATGTCTGAACACAGAATGACCTGATCAGAAGCTCTAAACCTTTTCTGCTTCTGAACAACATTCTATTTTAAATGCAAGTCATATAATCCTTGAAAGTCAAGTATGCTCTGATACTCATCTTTGCTGCTTGATTATCCATATGATTGCACAAACATCTCACAATCTCAGTTGGTTCAACCCCCCCAATTTTATATCCTTTTGAAATATTTTCAAACTTGGGTCAGAACTGCTTTCAAACTCTTTTAAAAAGGGGGAAACTGAACTGCTTTGATACATGATTTCAAACTCTTTTCAAATCCTTTTCTGCTCTGATACAGATATATTTTCCAACCTTCTTAATAAAGGGGGAGAATTTTTCTGTCTTAAGGGGAGAAAGTAATAATTTTTGTTGATGACAAAAGGGGGAGAAAGTAAAACAAGTATTAAAGCAAGCACCTGAGCTCAAATAAGTTAAAACTGTCAGAAGAACTAAGCTTATTAAGCTATTAAGCTTTGATACAATTGTTAGGATTAAGCTCTGATACAATTGTTAAGCTAGCTCTGATACTGATTAGTCAAGCTCTAGCTCTGATGCAATTATGACTGAATTTAACTTATGAGAACAATTTTTAACTCTTAGCCTTTGAAGTGAAATTCTGGCTTTGATATTTGCTTGTGAGATACATTACTCTTAGTGAGTAAATTGAATTTAAAATAACTTGGATAAGACTCAGGGAGCTTACAAAACTCATCCTGTGGATTATCAGACTTAGGGGGAGAGATTACAAACCTCAGAACCTGAAGTTAACAAGTCATTTTAAAATTCTGAGTGTAAATTTCACCATATTGTTTTAAGTTAAGATTAATTAACATGAATAAGAATCAAGGGGAGCTTACAAACCTAACCTTGAGGATTGTCAGACCTAGGGGGAGCTTACAAACCTCTTCTGAAGTCAGATTGTTAATTAAACTTAATGACAATTCTGAAATTTTCACATTTATGTTTTTAACTGAACTTAATTAACTTGAATCAAACTCAGGGGGAGCTTACAAACCTCACATCCTGCAGTTAACTTGTTAATTAAGTTAACAACAATTTTCTGTTTTAATACTTATGTTTGTCATCATCAAAAAGGGGGAGATTGTTGGAACAAAATGTGTTAAACAACTCTCATCTGAATTAAGGGGGAGATTGTTGAAACATTTATGTGTAGACATATCTCTCTTTATAGTTTTGATGATAACAAAGTATTAAAGAGAAAATTGGTTATTTGCTAAATGCTTTGTTCAAGTGTTTCAGAACCACATGCTTAATAAGTATTGATTGATAATGGTTATGAAGAACAAGCTAAAGAGCAAGAAGGAAAGCCAAGAAGCAAGGTTGCAAGGCTAAGAAGAAACTGGTCCTGAAGGAGTGCTCCTGAAGTGAAGCCTCTGAAGTGGTCCTGAAGAAATGCTCCTGAAGTGCAGCTTCTGAAGACTGGGTGCTTCTGATGAAGTCAACGCAAAGTCAACATCTGAAGACCAGCTTCTGATCCGTACAACTGAAGCAGCTTCTGATCACTGTTCACTGAGAAGCTTCTGAAGGTGATATGGCATGGATTTTGACCAGTACTGTGCGCATTTAATGCCTGGATGTGTCAGAACAACTCAATGGAACAGTTGTCTCCCTGACCCAAACATTCTCCAGTTTTTAAGGTGGGCCAATTCAAAAATGGCACCTGCCCTGTTCTGACAGATAAAGTGCAGCACACATTTGCAGTAACCTAGTCCAATTGCAACGGCTAAATTCCTGAATTCCAGCAAATCTTCAACAGCTCTATTTTCATCTATAAATTGGAAGAAGAAAATGTTGAAGACTCTTTGAAACGCATTGCTGAAACCTTGCTCTGTTTTCTGTGTAAAAACTGTCAAAGTTCAAAACTCTTAGAAATTCTTATATTTCCTGTAACTTAGAATTTCTTAAGGTTAAGAGTCTTAACCTGTGTTGTATTTAGAGAACACCTCTGATATTTGATCAAGTGTTCATCCCAAACTATTTCTTTTGTAAACCAGTTTGGTCCCTCAAAGTCTCAGTCTGTATACTGAGCATTTGTAACCTCATTCCTTTGTGGTCTGAGTCAGAAGTCTCTTGTCTTTGTGACTTGAGCATTGGGAAGTCTCTTGTCTTAGTGACTTGAGCATTGGAAGCCACTTCCTTGGTGGTTGAGCATAGAAGTCTCTTTCTTTGTGATTGAGCAACTGGAAGTCTCTTCCTCTGTGGTTGAGCATTGTGTAATCTTCAAATTATAGTGAACTCTCTTGTTGGGTACAAGGGGACAGGACTACTTCTCACATTGAGAAGGAACCTGTATAATTTCTGTGTGTCTCTCTTTTCCCTTACTCCTTAACTTGTTTAAATCCGCTGCATTTAACTTCTGATATTTGTTCAGAACTGATCATATCAGCTTCTGAACTGAACCTTAAGTTTTTGAAAAGAAAAAGAACAAGTTTTTAGAGTCACACAATTCAACCCCCCCTTCTTGTGTGTTTGTTTTTCTCACCTTCATAGACCATAACATCGTCGTACATAAACTGCCACTCAAGCCAGAATGCCCACCAGTAAAGCAGAAATTGAGGAGAACCCGACCCGACATGGCTCTCAAGATTAGAGAGGAGGTCAAAAAACAGTTTGATGCCGGCTTTTTAGTCGTAACCAAGTATCCAACATGGGTTGCCAACATTGTGCCAGTCCCAAAGAAGGATGGCAAAGTTAGAATGTGTGTGGATTAGCGGGACTTGAATAAAGCAAGCCCAAAGGATGATTTCCCGCTACCACATATTGACATATTGGTGGACAACACTGCCCAATTCTCAGTCTTCTCCTTTATGGACGGCTTCTCGGGATATAACCAAATCAAAATGGCTCCAGAAGACATGGAGAAAACCACATTCATCACCCCATGGGGGACTTTTTGTTATAAGGTAATGCCTTTCGGATTAACAAATGTCGGGGCAACATACCAAAGAGCAATGGTGACTCTTTTCCATGATATGATCCATAAGGAAATAGAGGTTTACGTCGATGACATGATTGCCAAAAGCTTTTCGAACGCCTGAGAAAGTTTTTCGAACGCCTGAGAAAGTTCAAAAGCTTTTCGAAAGCCTGAGAAAGTTCAAGCTGCGCTTAAATCCTAGCAAGTGCACATTTGGTGTTAGATCCGGAAAGTTATTGGGTTTCATCGTCAGCCAAAGGGGTATTGAAGTGGATCCTGACAAGGTAAAGGCCATCCAAGATATGCCAGCGCCAAATACTGAGAAGGAAGTCCGGGGTTTCTTAGGAAGATTGAACTACATCGCTAGGTTCATCTCACACATGACAGCTACCTGCGAACCAATCTTCAAACTGCTAAGGAAAAACCAAGCCGTCCATTGGAACGAGAATTGCCAAGAGGCGTCTGACAAGATCAAACAATACCTGCAAGAACCACCAATTTTAATACCCCCGGTTCCGGGTAAACCCCTCATCTTATACCTAACCGTACTTGAAGGATCAATGGGTTGTGTGTTAGGACAACAATATGAAACGGGAAGGAAAGAGCACGCAATCTACTACCTAAGCAAGAAGTTTACCGACTGTGAATCAAGGTATACTTCACTTGAAAAGACTTGCTGCGCTTTAGCATGGGCTGCTCGACGCTTAAGGCAATACATGTTGACCCATACAACTTGGTTGATATCCAAGATGGATCCCATCAGGTACATCTTTGAAAAGCCCGCCCTCACAGGAAAGATAGCCTGTTGGCAAATGCTGCTGTCTGAGTACGACATCCAATATGTCACTCAAAAGGCTATCAAAGGGAGTGTTTTATTCGAGCACCTTGCTCACCAACCATTGGAGGATTATCAACCCATACAATTCGACTTCCCTGATGAAGACAGTGTAGCTTTGAATGACGAAAAGGTCACAAGCGATGATGAAGGGCCAGAACCGAGAGCTCGATGGAAGCTCGCTTTCGACGGCGCCTCAAATGCCATGGGGCACGGGATCGGGGCAGTTTTAATCTCCCCAAGGAATGGATACCAACCCTTCACAGCAAGGTTATGCTTTGACTGCACCAATAACATGGCAGAATATGAAGCATGTATCCTAGGCCTCGAAGCAGCAATTGATCTAAGGATCAAGATCCTTGAAGTATACGATGACTCAGCCTTGGTCATCTATAGTGTCAAAGGAGAATGGGAAACAAAACATCCCAATTTGATTCCCTACCGTGCCCGGGTTATAGAGTTGATTGAGCATTTTGATGAAATCACCTTCCATCACATACCTCGAGAAGAAAATCAGGTGGCAGATGCCTTGGCTACATTATCATCAATGTACCAAGTAAATTTCCACAATGAGGCGCCAATCATAAAGATGGATCGTAGGGATAAACCGGTTGTATGTGCATTAGTTGAAGAAGGACTTGACAACAAACCATGGTTCTACGACATCAAACGGTACCTCGAAGAGCAAGGGTATCCAGAAAATGTCTCACAAACTGACAAGAGAACCCTCAGGAGATTGGCATCCCAGTTCTTCCTCAGCGGAAACACCCTCTACAAAAGAAACTATGACATGGTCTTGCTCAGATGTGTGGATAAACATGAAGCGGACATGCTCATCAAAGAAATCCACGAGGGATCTTTTGGAACCCATGCCAATGGGCATGTAATGGCAAAGAAAATCCTAAGGGCGGGCTATTACTGGCTAACCATGGAAGCTGACTGTTTCCGCTATGCCAAGACTTGTCACAAGTGCCAAATTTATGCCGACAAGGTGCATGTACCACCAACTCCCCTGAATGTCATGACCTCACCCTGGCCATTCTCTATGTGGGGCATAGACATGATTGGAATGATCGAGCCCAAAGCATCAAATGGACATCGCTTCATCCTCGTTGCCATCGACTATTTCACCAAGTGGGTCGAAGCAGCTTCGTATGCAAACGTAACCAAACAAGTGGTAGCCCGATTCATCAAAAAGGAAATCATTTACCGTTACGGCACTCCCCACAAAATTATCACGGATAACGGGGCAAACCTGAACAACAAGACAATGAAGGAGTTGTGCAAAGATTTCAAGATCGAGCACCATAATTCCTCACCTTACCGGCCAAAGATGAACGGTGCGGTAGAAGCAGCCAATAAGAACATAAAGAAAATCATCCAGAAGATGGTGAAAACATATAAAGATTGGCACGAGATGCTTCCCTTTGCGCTACATGGCTACAAAACAGCCATTCGCACTTCAACCGGGGCAACCCCTTTCTCCTTAGTATACGGTATGGAAGTCGTGCTTCCCATTGAGGTGGAAATCCCTTCGTTAAGGGTCTTGATGGAAACCAAGCTAGAAGAAGCTGAATGGGTCCAAACAAGGTTCAACCAACTGAACCTCATAGAGGAAAAGCGTCTAACAGCGTTATGTCATGGACAACTCTATCAAAGGAGACTCAAGAGGGCATTCGACAAAAAGGTCCGTCCTCGAAAATTCAAAGAAGGAGACCTAGTGATCAAGAAGATATTACCTATCCACAAAGATCCCCGAGGGAAGTGGACTCCCGGCTGTAACACCCTAACCCTTAATCGCCGATTATTAACTTTAATAAAAAAAACGTTAAGGACATAGGAAGTTACACATAATGAAAACGCATTTTCATAAACATCAACAGATCAAAATGTATTTGATTCACATACAGCAGCGGAAAAATAACAAACACGGCGATACCCCTTCTAACTAGGATACCCCTTCTAGCTCATACCCCTTCTAGCTCATACCCCTTCTATATCAATGTTCACGAAATCGATTGCGTCATTTTTTTTTCCGTTTTCAAAACACATTACAACATTTCACATGTTTATACCAAAGACCAATTTAAAACAGAGACGTGTGAAAAAGACGCAAAAACATGAAACAGAGAATGCTGTCACCGTACAATTTCACTAAGACCTCCTTGGAGTATTTTCATCATAACTCAAAAACTAAAAGTCATTTTCACGTCAAACCAAAGCCACTGGAAAGCTAACAAAATTATCTAAAACCTTCATGTTTACACCCAAGGCCAATTCTGTACCGATCAATACCAGTTTTCGTTTCAAATTCGGAAAAGTTGTGCAGAAAGTCCATAAAAATTCACTGTGACCTACGTGCAGTAATTTGACCATAACTCAAGTTCTATAAATCGTTTTGACGTCAGACCAACGGCATTAGAAAACTAACATCCAAATCTACAACAGAGACCATTGCCAAATTTATACATACACGTTTAGATACCCAAAGTAGTGTTACAACTATCAGAGCCCTAAACTCTAACTAGGATACAACACCTAGTACAAAAAAAAGTAAGGATAGCTAAGCTATGCCCTCACCACTACGCAGGCTCCTAAACAGCAAAATGCTACTCCTCGACGATAGTCTCGTCAACCTGATATTCTGGATTCCCAAAGATCCAGCAGATAACACAAAACAGAGAGTGTTAGTATCACAACCAATAAACATGTATCAATAACACATTATTATACATAACCAAAACACAACACGTAATTGACAAAGCACAAAACTCATCAATAACAATTATCACTTAACAACCATTATGCACACATAATTTCTAAATGAACACTAATGTCACAAAGGATGCATGCCTCAAATGCATTCTCTAATGCATGTGGTACCAAAACATTTTGGATAAACTTATATCCTTACCAAGCACTCTTGATAACCAAGCACTCTTGGATTTCATATCCGCACCGGATATCATCGAATAACCCGTACCGGGTATCATACAATCATGAAATGCATGATGATTTACTTAGCAAATATATGATACTTACACTACATATTCACTAATATTAGTGTACACTTATCACTATACTTACTAACACAACTAATTATCAGCACTCTGATAATTATCACAACAACAACAAACACAAACACTAGGCTCTCATGGCCAGATCATAAGACACAACATGTATATACTCAACCATGTTCAACAATCTCAAATAAATCAAGCAATCATACCAAAATCTCAAACACATAAGGGTTTCAAAGGAAAACCCACACACTTTGATAACTTATCCATTTCCAACATATTCATCACTTCCCACATCTTAGTCTTTAATATTATTAAGTCCAAACCCACTTTCAAAACCTTAGACACACTCTATTAGTTCCTAACAGCCATTCCAAGCATTATATAACACATACTCACACAACATGATGGCCTTAACAAAAACCACCATGTTAGGGTTTTACTCAAGTTTTTCTTGAACAACAACAACATTTTCAAATTTCCAAAACATAGATAAACATCATATAACTTCAACTAAACATACTAGCAACATCACTTAGCATCAAATAAGCATAACATGATCATTAACAACTTTAATCATAAAAACTTTCCATCAAAACATAGACAAAGTGAAAGGAGAAGTTTGGGATGGAGAAATAGACATTCTCCCCTTCTCAAATCACTTGTGAATAAGCATACTACCTCCCTTACCCGGAATCGATGTTTCTCTAGCAAACTCAAGCTTCTCCACTTGCCCTAGTTTTCTCTTGCTTTTCTCCTTCTCTTTCACGTTTCCAAGCTTCTCCACAAAGACAATGAATAGTGATTGCCAAAGTCTTTGTGATAATCCTTATAACCCAAACCAATCAATCATGGCCATCCATTCCTTACTAACTCTCAAGGACCAATCCTAGCCTTCTATTTTCATCTAAGCTTACTACTATCATATACATAGGATCATCACTACTCATAAACTCAAAAGCCCAATACTATTCACGCCCTAGGCCCAATTTCGCCCAAAACCCTAAAAACTCGATTACGAACTTATCCTCGCGCCAAATAATTATTTCTCGATTACGAGAAAATATTTTTAAATGCAAATCCATAAAATAAAATATATAAAAATATAACATACGAAAATAGGGTCGTTACAACTCTACCCCCCTAAAAAGAATTTTCGCCCTCGAAAATACCTGAAAACAACTCTGGATAGGAGTCCCGCATCTTGCTCTCGAGCTCCCACGTCGCATATTCACCGGCTGGGCCTCCCCAAACGACTTTCACCGATGAAATCTCTTTGTTCCTGAGCCTCTTCATCTCTTGTCCTTCAATCCTTAAGGGTACCGTTGCAACCGTTAAATTCTCTCTCACTTGTATCTCGTCCGACTCAATCACATGTGACGGATCCGATACGTATTTCCTTAATTGAGACACGTGAAAAACGTCATGTAGATTTGACAACGACGGCGGTAACGCAATCCTATACGCCACCTTCCCAATCCTCTTCAAAATCTGATACGGACCAATGAACCTCGATGCTAACTTCTTCGATTTCAAAGCTCGTCCAATACCCGTAGTCGATGTAACTCTTAGAAACACATGATCTCCTTCTTGAAATTCTATATCCTTTCTTCTCTTGTCGGCATAGCTTTTCTGGCGACTCTGCGACGCTCTCATCTTTTCTTGGATCATCTTGATCTTCTCGGTCGTTTGTTGCACAATCTCAGGTCCAAGCACCACACTTTCTCCCGATTCAAACCAACACAAAGGTGTTCTACATCTTCTCCCATACAACGCTTCAAAAGGTGCCATACCAATGCTCGAATGAAAACTGTTGTTATACGTAAACTCAATCAATGGTAAGCAAGCTTCCCAACTCACTCCTTGTTCCAAAATGCACGATCTTAATAAATCCTCCAATGATTGAATCGTCCTCTCCGACTGACCATCCGTCTGCGGGTGATAAGCAGAACTCATCCGCAACTTAGTCCCCAACGCCTCTTGCAAACTCTTCCAAAACCTTGAAGTAAAACGGGGATCTCGATCTGATACGATACTCGACGGAATTCCATGCAATCTCACGATTTGCTCGACATAAATCTCAGCCAACTTCGGTACTAGCATACCGGTCTTGATAGCTATGAAATGAGCAGACTTTGTTAACCTGTCGACAACTACCCAAATCATATTGTTACCTTTCGACGTCTTCGGCAAACCGCTTACAAAATCCATCGCAATACTATCCCATTTCCACTCTGGAATAAACATAGGTTGCAATAGCCCCGACGGCTTCTGATGCTCCACCTTGGACTTCTGACAAGTCAAACACGCGAAAACAAACTCGGCGATCTCTTTCTTCATCCCTTGCCACCAAAACATTTTCCTCAGATCTTGATACATCTTAGTAACACCAGGATGAATACTTAAGTTGCTTCTGTGACCTTCCTCCAAGATCATCCGCTTCAACTCAGGCACATCAGGTACACATAACCTTCCCTGACACCTCATCACGCCTTTCTCATCGATCTCAACGTTTACCTTTTTCCCTTGCTCGATGAGCGTCTTAAGCTTCGTCAATCTCACATCAGACTTTTGCTTTTCCACAACCTCTTCAAGAAAATCATTCGTCAACCTCAACATTCCTAGCTTCACGCTTCTGGTTGTCCTTTCACAAACCAAACTGAGGTCTCTAAACTCTTCAATCAATCTCAGTTCCTTCGCCATCAGAGACGACATATGCAGAGACTTCCTACTCAACGCATCGGCTACCACATTAGCCTTACCCGGGTGATAGCTCAACTCGAAATCATAATCCTTAAGAAACTCTAACCATCTTCTTTGCCTCATATTGAGCTCCTTCTGATCAAACAAGTATTTCAGACTCTTGTGATCGCTGAAAACCTCGAACCTTGACCCATACAAGTAGTGCCTCCAAATCTTGAGAACAAACACGACAGCAGCTAGCTCCAAATCGTGCGTAGGATAGTTCCTCTCATGAATCTTCAGCTGTCTTGATGCATAAGCAACGACCTGTCCCTTCTGCATCAACACACCACCTAGACCCATCTTCGACGCATCACAATAAACCACGAACGGTTCCTTCGGATTTGGCAGAATTAGCACAGGTGCAGATGTCAACCTCCTCTTCAGCTCTTGGAAACTCTGCTCACACTTGTCATCCCAAACGAAAGCTTGACTCTTCCTAGTCAACTGTGTCAACGGCAACGCCAACTTTGAAAATCCTTCGATGAACCTCCGATAGTAACCGGCCAAACCAAGAAAACTTCGGATCTCAGTAACAGACTCCGGCGTTCCCCAATCTTGCACGGCCTCTACCTTAGCAGGATCCACTGCTATGCCACCACTTGTAATGACGTGACCCAAAAAGCTAACTTTATGCAACCAAAACTCACACTTAGAAAATTTTGCATAAAGCTTCTTCTCGCGCAACACCTCCAACACAATCCTCAAATGCTCGGCATGTTCCTCTTCCGTCTTCGAGTATACCAAAATATCTGAAATTCTGGCCAGGCAATAAGGGACTATCAGGTTCTGAACCAGACAGGTTCTGAACAATATGCAGGGCACAATAAATCGCAAAACAGGGCACAAGTAAACACAATACAAGAGCAGCAAAATAAAGTGCAGGAAAGTAAAAGGCACAGAGGTTTGTTAACCCAGTTCGGAGTAAACACCTCCTACTCTGGGGGATACCAATCCAGGAAGGAAATCCACTATTGGATTTAATCCTCAAGACTCAGACACTGACTCCCAGTTCCTATCCCAAGCAATTAACCTCCACCTAGTCAGACTTCTACCCAACTCTGAGTAATAGAATCCACTATCTTCCTATTCAAGCAACTGCAACCCAGTTACTGAACCCTTTAACTATAACACTCTGTTTTTAGGAAAACTTCAAAAACACACAGACTTCATTCGTACCTAAAGGCTTAGAATGAATCACAACTCTATAAAACTCTAAACCAACTCAAAACATATGAGTGGTGCACAATAAACTCTAAGTTAAAACACAGACTCAATTTTCTGATTTTCTAACTCTCTAAATCGTATCTCTTCAATAGCCAAGCTCCTCCTTTTATAATCTTCAGCAAGCCTCTTAATTATGCTCCAAATCTTCTGAACTGATTTGTTACTGGAATAAGATTGATCCAATAATGTAACAAATAAAACTGCATTAAATCTTTGAAAGATTTAAAACAGAAAATACTAATTTTCATAACTTTAAATCAAATCTTCAAAGATATCTTCTCCAATTAAACCAGCCTTCTAGAAGTAATTATATAAACATAATTCCTTGCTAAATCTCCCAAGATACGTGCAAAAACAATCCAGCAAACCCAGCTTCTGATGTGGTCAACAGAAGTCAACGCTGGCTTCAGAACCTGAAACTGCTTCTGAAGTGCTACAGTGCTTCTGAAGAGCATTTCAGCTTCTGATGTAGATTTCAGCTTCTGAATGGCTTCAAATGAGAAAACTTGTAACTGAAGAAATGTTCATCATAAGGAAAAGCTTCTATTCCATACTTTGGTTTTGCCAAACAATGCAGCCAACACTTAAAGACTCAACAATATCGTCTATGAAGACCACCACGAATCGATCCAAAAAGGAATGAAATATACGATTCATATATTCCATAAACACTCCAGGTGCATTAGTAACTCCAAAAGGCATAACAGCGTACTCGTAGTGACCATACCTTGTCCTGAAAGCAGTCTTCGGTATATCCTCCGCCTTAACTCTTATCTGGTGATATCCCGATCTCAAATCAATCTTGCTGAACACACAGGCTCCCACTAACTGATCCATCAAATCATCTATCCTCGGAAGTGGATACTTGTTCTTGATAGTTGCTTTATTCAACTGACGATAGTCGATGCACAGACGCATACTACCATCTTTCTTCTTTACCAACAGAACCGGCGCACCCCACGGCGATACACTCGGTCTTACAAACCTTTTCTCTAACAATTCCTCCAATTGTTCCTTCAACTTTTCTAGTTCAGCAGCTGACATACGATACGGCGCCATTGATATTGGACTAGTACCAGGTACTATGTCAATTGCGAATTCAACCTCTCTCTCGGGTGGTAAATCCAAAATGTCATCTGGAAAAACATCTGTGAAATCACGCACCACCGGCAACGCATCAACCTCATTCTTCTCTTCCACTCTCAACGAAGCAAACATAGCAAACACGTCCTCTTGAGCCTTCACTGATCTTGCCACTTCTCGACAACACATGAGCTTCGAACACAACTCTGGCTCCGGTCTTGGAAACATAACCGTCTTCTTTCCGCAGTTGATATGAACCCGATTAAATTCTAACCAGTTCATACCAAAGATAACGTCTATTCCGCTCAACGGAATGCAGACTAAATCCATTCCAAAGTGTCGACCATACATAGTGACTGAACAGTCAACACAGACTAGAGTAGTCGATACCGAACCACTCGCAGGCGTTTCTATAACCATGCGTCCCATCATATTTTCTACTCTAAGACCCAACCTCTTAACGCAATCCACAGAAATAAACGAGTGGGTAGCACCCGTATCAATAATAGCAGACAAAGGAGTATTATTGATAAAGCATGTACCTCTGATCAAGTTGTCCGCCTCCGCATCACCACCATCTAAAGCAAACACCTTTCCTCCAGCCGCTCTAGGCTTCTTACACACGTTGCTCTTATGACCCGCTTCTTTGCAGTTGAAGCACACAATACCCTTCTTGCACTGATCAGCTTTGTGGTTAGGATCACCACACTTGAAACATTTTCCATCATTCTTCGGGCACTCAAAAAGACGATGTCCCGGTTGTCCACACTTAAAGCAATTCCTATTACCTCCAAACTTGCCACCACTACTCCCACCTTCATCTGGTTTCTTCCCACCTCTGCCATACGGTTTACCTCTAGCCATGTCCTTTCCCCTCTTCTCATTCGCGGCTTTGTAGTAATTAGCCTTAGCTTTACTGTCCTTATCACATATTCGGCTCTTATTCACCAACATCGGAAAATTCCTGATCTCGCTAAACCCAATCAACTGCTTGATGTCTGGCCTCAGCCCATTTTCAAACTTTACGCACTTGTCTTCCTCAGCTTCCATCGTGTTGTAATGAGGAGCAAAACGACACAAGTCTTCAAACTTGGCCGCATATTCAGAAACAGATAAACTCCCCTGCTTGAGCTCCATGAACTCAATCACCTTACGGTTCCTCTCGTCTGCCGGAAAATACTTGGTTAAAAACTCTCTTCGGAAACGAGCCCAAGTAACCAAAGCTCCACCAGCTCCCAACCTCTGACTAGCGTTTCCCCACCAATGATCGGCCTCATCATGGAGAACATACCCTCCTGAGCCATGGCATTCGCCATCCGCTCCATCGCGTCCGCAAGTGCTCGTTGCGTCATATCCACTACCAATCATCACATAACACAAGTGAGAACACAGTGTTTAAGGAAACACATGCTACACAAAGGGTATACTAAACTTAATTGATCCAATGGATCGACCTGCTCTGATACCAACTATTGTAACACCCTAACCCTTAATCGCCGATTATTAACTTTAATAAAAAAAAACGTTAAGGACATAGGAAGTTACACATAATGAAAACGCATTTTCATAAACATCAACAGATCAAAATGTATTTGATTCACATACAGCAGCGGAAAAATAACAAACACGGCGATACCCCTTCTAACTAGGATACCCCTTCTAGCTCATACCCCTTCTAGCTCATACCCCTTCTATATCAATGTTCACGAAATCGATTGCGTCATTTTTTTTTCCGTTTTCAAAACACATTACAACATTTCACATGTTTATACCAAAGACCAATTTAAAACAGAGACGTGTGAAAAAGACGCAAAAACATGAAACAGAGAATGCTGTCACCGTACAATTTCACTAAGACCTCCTTGGAGTATTTTCATCATAACTCAAAAACTAAAAGTCATTTTCACGTCAAACCAAAGCCACTGGAAAGCTAACAAAATTATCTAAAACCTTCATGTTTACACCCAAGGCCAATTCTGTACCGATCAATACCAGTTTTCGTTTCAAATTCGGAAAAGTTGTGCAGAAAGTCCATAAAAATTCACTGTGACCTACGTGCAGTAATTTGACCATAACTCAAGTTCTATAAATCGTTTTGACGTCAGACCAACGGCATTAGAAAACTAACATCCAAATCTACAACAGAGACCATTGCCAAATTTATACATACACGTTTAGATACCCAAAGTAGTGTTACAACTATCAGAGCCCTAAACTCTAACTAGGATACAACACCTAGTACAAAAAAAAGTAAGGATAGCTAAGCTATGCCCTCACCACTACGCAGGCTCCTAAACAGCAAAATGCTACTCCTCGACGATAGTCTCGTCAACCTGATATTCTGGATTCCCAAAGATCCAGCAGATAACACAAAACAGAGAGTGTTAGTATCACAACCAATAAACATGTATCAATAACACATTATTATACATAACCAAAACACAACACGTAATTGACAAAGCACAAAACTCATCAATAACAATTATCACTTAACAACCATTATGCACACATAATTTCTAAATGAACACTAATGTCACAAAGGATGCATGCCTCAAATGCATTCTCTAATGCATGTGGTACCAAAACATTTTGGATAAACTTATATCCTTACCAAGCACTCTTGATAACCAAGCACTCTTGGATTTCATATCCGCACCGGATATCATCGAATAACCCGTACCGGGTATCATACAATCATGAAATGCATGATGATTTACTTAGCAAATATATGATACTTACACTACATATTCACTAATATTAGTGTACACTTATCACTATACTTACTAACACAACTAATTATCAGCACTCTGATAATTATCACAACAACAACAAACACAAACACTAGGCTCTCATGGCCAGATCATAAGACACAACATGTATATACTCAACCATGTTCAACAATCTCAAATAAATCAAGCAATCATACCAAAATCTCAAACACATAAGGGTTTCAAAGGAAAACCCACACACTTTGATAACTTATCCATTTCCAACATATTCATCACTTCCCACATCTTAGTCTTTAATATTATTAAGTCCAAACCCACTTTCAAAACCTTAGACACACTCTATTAGTTCCTAACAGCCATTCCAAGCATTATATAACACATACTCACACAACATGATGGCCTTAACAAAAACCACCATGTTAGGGTTTTACTCAAGTTTTTCTTGAACAACAACAACATTTTCAAATTTCCAAAACATAGATAAACATCATATAACTTCAACTAAACATACTAGCAACATCACTTAGCATCAAATAAGCATAACATGATCATTAACAACTTTAATCATAAAAACTTTCCATCAAAACATAGACAAAGTGAAAGGAGAAGTTTGGGATGGAGAAATAGACATTCTCCCCTTCTCAAATCACTTGTGAATAAGCATACTACCTCCCTTACCCGGAATCGATGTTTCTCTAGCAAACTCAAGCTTCTCCACTTGCCCTAGTTTTCTCTTGCTTTTCTCCTTCTCTTTCACGTTTCCAAGCTTCTCCACAAAGACAATGAATAGTGATTGCCAAAGTCTTTGTGATAATCCTTATAACCCAAACCAATCAATCATGGCCATCCATTCCTTACTAACTCTCAAGGACCAATCCTAGCCTTCTATTTTCATCTAAGCTTACTACTATCATATACATAGGATCATCACTACTCATAAACTCAAAAGCCCAATACTATTCACGCCCTAGGCCCAATTTCGCCCAAAACCCTAAAAACTCGATTACGAACTTATCCTCGCGCCAAATAATTATTTCTCGATTACGAGAAAATATTTTTAAATGCAAATCCATAAAATAAAATATATAAAAATATAACATACGAAAATAGGGTCGTTACACCGGCTATGAAGGACCATACGTGGTAAAGAAAGCCTTCTCTGGCGGAGCTTTAATCATCACCACTATGGACGGAGAAGAGTTCCCACTTTCCATAAACTCTGACGCAGTCAAGAAGTATTATGCCTAAAAGAAAAGAAAAAGAGAAAAGCTCGCTAAATCGAAAACCTGAAAAGGCGGTTTAGGCAATAGAGAGCGTCCTGGTAGATCGAAAACCTGAAAAGGCGTTCTAGGCAAAAATTAAGGACATAAAAAAAAAGGAAACATACCCCGGTGGACTGAAAACTCGAAAGAGCGGTCCAGGCAAAAGTTAGGGGTTTACAAAAAGAAGAAGGGCAAATGGCTGCAACATTTAAAATCCGGACAAGATTCAAGAGGGGAGGAATCGGTCTCGTCATCATCTTTCAAAGAATTTCGAAGTCATAAGGAAAATAGCATGTGTTGTACCAAAACAACCCTCAAACAAATTTCTTTTTGTTTTTGCTTTTTTCTTGTCTTTCTCTATCTTTTTCCCCAAAGGAGTAATCACTTCTCACTTCATGTATTGTTACCCATTCAAAATCAAATCTGCATTGAATAAAATTCTTTTTTATTTTTGTGTTCTCATTAGCGCTTAAAATTTTATTCATGATAAAAAATGCATTGAAACATGGGAAATAATAACAAAAAAAAAACTTACAAAAAAAAAACAAATGTGTTTTATTTGAATTTTTGTAAATATCGAAAGAATTGTGGTGATCCCCGATGTTGCATCAAAAGACTTATGCTCTTCAGCAAAAGCAAGTGCGTAGCTCACGGCACGTGAAGCGCAAAGATCCCAAGGGTTGGAGGAACAGAATTCCCCAGTCAAAACACCCCAAACATCTCTTCCATCCACCAAGGTTGAATATCGATCATGTTTCCAAAATGATCCTTATATCCCAGCAATCCAATAAAGCCCACTTTTTATTGGCATTCCCCAGGGAGTCTCAACCCCAAAAGCTCAATCATCATTGGCACTCACAAATACAAAATCCAAATAAGAGCCCAACCATGCTTGGCATCTACTCACATCCAAATACAAACCCCAAAAGCCCAACCATGCTTGGCATCTACTCACATCCAAATACAAATCCCAGTAAAAGCCCAACCATGCTTGGCCTCTACTCACATCCGATCATAATCCCCAACATCCAACATGACGTCTGTCATCCCACATATCATTCATAATACATGCATCATATCAAACTCATTCATGCATGCATATCCAAATCATTCATATACATGCATCTCATATTCATGTCATGCATTCTCAACCAATATTCTCCAGTTCACCAACATCCATCAATCATCTCTAGTGTTCCCCAGTGAACCCATTCCAGAGCTTCCGCAATAAGTTCCTTAGAGAAAAATCCCCAGAGGTTTTCTTCCCAATTTATCACATCCCCCCAAGTTACCTGCTCACGGTCATTAGGATGCCCCAGCTGAGTTTTCCCAAACAAAATTCATATTGAGTCTACCTCATATCATACCATATTGCATAACATATTGCATAAAACAACATGAAGCATATCATGCATCATACAATCATGTTTTCCTTTTTAACAATCTAAGCACTAGCCCCGCCTAGAGACAATTACATTATCCCCACAGCGGTATTTTCTGTTTCCCCAGATAATTCTAAGCACCTTTTCAGGCGACGACTTTGTCAGATCTAAGCACCTATTCAGGCGACGATCTTTTATCTTTTCAGTCTAAGCACCTTTTCAGGCGACGACTTTGTCAGATCCAACCACCTGATTAGGTGGCGATCTTTTACCTTTCAGATTGCAATCACCTGATTAGGTGACAATCTTTTTACCTTTCGAGCGTTCGTACACGTCTCGGAGATCCAATCACCTGTTTAGGTGACGATCATGTCAGATCCAACCACCTGATTAGGTGGCGATCTTTTATCCTTTCAGATTGCAATCACCTGATTAGGTGACAATCTTTTTACCTTTCGAGCGTTCGTACACGTCTCGGAGATCCAATCACCTGATTAGGTGACGATCATGTCAGATCCAACCACCTGATTAGGTGGCGATCTTTTATCCTTTCAGATTGCAATCACTTGATTAGGTGACAATCTTTTTACCTTTCGAGCATTCGTACACGTCTCAGAGATCCAATCACCTGATTAGGTGACGATCATGTCAGATCCAACCACCTGATTAGGTGGTGATCTTTTATCCTTTCAGATTGCAATCACCTGATTAGGTGACAATCTTTTTACCTTTCGAGCGTTCGTACACGTCTCGGAGATCCAATCACCTGATTAGGTGACGATCATGTCAGATCCAACCACCTGATTAGGTGGCGATCTTTTATCCTTTCAGATTGCAATCACCTGATTAGGTGACAATCTTTTTACCTTTCGAGCGTTGGTACACGTCTCGGAGATCCAATCACCTGATTAGGTGACGATCATGTCAGATCCAACCACCTGATTAGGTGGCGATCTTTTATCCTTTCAGATTGCAATCACCTGATTAGGTGACAATCTTTTTACCTTTCGAGCGTTCGTACACGTCTCGGAGATCCAATCACCTGATTAGGTGACGATCATGTCAGATCCAACCACCTGATTAGGTGGCGATCTTTTATCTTGTCAGATTGCAATCACCTGATTAGGGGACAATCTTTTTACCTTTCGAGCGTTCGTACACGTCTCGGAGATCCAATCACCTGATTAAGTGACGATCATGTCAGATCCAACCACCTGATTAGGTGGCGATCTTTTACTTTGCAGATTGCAATCACCTGATTAGGTGACAATCTTTTCAACCTTGCTAGCGTTCGTACACGCCTCGAGGTTTGCAGATTGAAATCACCTGATTAGGTGACAATCTTTTACCCTTGTCAGTTTATGCATCAGTAGCCAAACCAGGTGAACCTGCATTTACTTTTATTCATTGCATTTGCATATTTTACTATTTACTACAATCTTTTCGTACCGCGAAGGACAAAATTCGGGTCCTTCTTTTACTTAATTGCTCTTCGCAAAGAGTTTACGAGATGCCCTTAGCACTCGCATCCTCTATGCGAAGACACAATTAAGTAGGGGCAGCTGTTGTACCCTAATTTTGTCCCAAGCCTTTTCAAAACAATTTCAAAATTTTCAAAAAAAAAAAAGAGAAAAGTCAAAGTCAACAAAAAGTCAACATTTCTGAATTGAGGACTTCGCAGAGCAAAGTCCCCTTCGCTCTGCGAAGTCTGCGAATTTTTTGCAGATTTTTTAATCTATTTGATTTATTTCATTTTTGTTATTATTATTATTACATATCATTTTTATTATTGTTTTTATCATCAATTATGGCTATTTGAGCTCATCAAAGCAAGAATTGGAGCATTTGCCATTAAAGCCAAGGAAAGAAGCTTTTTCTTCCAACCTAGCATGTGCCAAGCAAGTTGGCTTGCCCTTGGGCAGCTCTTGTCCCTCCCAGTGGACCTGCTACTGACCCTAAGGTTGCCAGCCACCAGCTTGTGTGATTTTCTTCCTGCTTTCTCCCTCAAAACTAGTCAAACCCAGCTGGTTTTGCTTGCCCAAAAGCCATGAGTGCTGCCCTGTTTTCAGCAGCTTTTCTTCCTCCTCACACCAGCACACATGTTCCCTTTTGTTTCCCCCAACCTCTGCACATCACAGTGCACGTTTTTATTGCTTAACCCTCAAGATTGCAAGGACCAATCCCAAGGGACAACCAATTGCAAACCAGCCTTGTTTTCATCATCATTTCTATCCAAAATCCATTGCATTAATGGCTGGATTTGGCTAAGTCTTGACCATTGGAGCAAGGCAAGGTCACCTCTTCACTTTTGCATTAAATGCAAAGCAATTTAGCCTGATCCTAGCCAACAAATCAGCTGGATTTTGGGGATTTCTCATGATGACATTAGATTTGGTTTTGGCCTATAAATAGAATACTATGCATAAGGTTTAAAACACTTACAAACACCAGGAAAAACCAGCAATTACACACAAGTGAAAGCACTTGAAACAGCACTAAACACATAGCAAAAACCAGTTCCAACACAAAGCATTACACAAGTTCATTGCTCTTACTCATCAACATTCCAAGTTTTTGCAAAAACTTCAACCATTCAAGTTCCTTTCATTTCCTTGCAATACAAGCTTTGCTAGGAGTTTTGTAAGTGTTCTGAGTCCTTATCTTTCATTTAGAGTTGTGCTTGCATCTTTAATTTTGTTTAAATCCATTTTGCTCTAAAAAACCCCTTTTGAATTTCAAAGAAATCCCAAGGTTTGCAAAACATTTAAACTGGTTTGTCCAGCCCTTTTCATTGCCAAATCTCAAAGCTTTTCATTCCCCTAAAGGTTCTGAGTTTGTTCAGGAGTTGCTTCTGAACAGCAGTTCAGAAGCAGCTTCTGAACTCAAAATTTCGCATTGTTCGCAGTGCGAAGCTCTGGTCGCAGTGCGACCGTGACAGAACTCAGAATCTGAGTTCAGGCTCCAAAACAGCCAATTTTTGAGGTTCTAGCCCAAGAACTCAGAACCTAAGAGGATTGAAACTCATTTTATTCAAACCTTAACAAGAGTTTTGCATAATATTGAAAGATTCACAAGTTTGAGCAACACTTTTTTGAATAACTTGCGAAACAAGTTACGTTCATAAACTTTCAAAACCAAGCTTGAGCAATAAGCTAAGTTCATCATTTTCAAAACCAAACTTGAACAAGAGCCTTGTTCATGATTTTCAATCAAACATGAACATAAGCCGAACTTGTTCACTTTTCAAAACCTTTTTAAACTTGAGCCGATCTTGTGCGTTTTTTCACAAATTTGTTAAAACCTTTTCATATTGGGTTTCAAACCAAGTGTTTTGATAAACTTTGGGATTTCTAAAAAAATATGAACAAAACTTGAATGAAAAAGGGATGGTTTGACGTATGTCTCTCCATTGCCCCGATTGAACGAATGTGTGACGTATGTCTCGTCGTTCGGACAATCGTCATTCTATTTTCAACGCATCCGACCACACCAAACCAATTCTTGGCCCTTTGTGGTCAATTTGAACCTTTTGGTCCCCCGTGGCCACTAGTTTCAATCCCTCGACTCGGTTGAGTCACTTTGGTCAATGTTCGACTCGGTTGAGTCCATTGTACCCTTTCTTGATCCCGTTGGATCAATCGAACCCTTTTTCGACTCAGTTGAGTCACTTTGGTCAATGTTCGACTCGGTTGAGTCCATTGTACCCTTTCTTGATCCCGTTGGATCAATCGAACCCTTTTTCGATTCAGTTGAGTCACTTTGGTCAATGATCGACTCGGTTGAGTCCATTGCACCTTTTCTTGATCCCGTTGGATCAATCGAACCTTTTTCGACTCGGTTGAGTCATTTTAATCCTTTTGGTCCCATAGCGGCCAATTCGAACCCTTTTTTCCCAACGGACATGTTTTATCTATTCTAAGCGCAATTTCAAACAAACGCTTAAGCCTCCCATGTACGAGCATACAAGCTATACGCTTAAGCCTCCCATGCGCGAGCATACAAGCTACGTTTAATCGCAAGAATACGATCAAAACATCGTTCATTTAAAAATAACTAACATATACGTTTTTCTACCAAAGAACTACGTAGCTTTGAATTCCCCATCGCATCAGGGGATACGTAGGAGCAAGATCGTCGTCTTGTCAAGCATAATAATAAAAAACAAACTTTTTCCCCTTTCATCATATTTTCTTTTTCCCTTTATATATTCAAGCATGCACGCAAAACATTTAAAAACATTTTAAGCTTTAGCTAACTAGGAGGTTCTCGTTGAGTACAACGGACGTGAGGGGTGCTAATACCTTCCCCTTGCGTAATCGACTCCCGAACCCGACAATGGTTGCGATGACCGTCCTTTTCCTCATCGTCCAGGGTTTTATTATCGTTTCCCTTCAAAACAAAAAAACTCAAGGGTTTATCAACGTTCCCTTTAAACAAAAACTTTGGTGGCGACTTCACAACAGCCTTTCGAGCGTTCGTACGCGTCTCGGAAGATTGCACGTTTTTAACGAGAGCGCACAGCTGGGACATGCTAACTGGAGACTCATCTCTAAGCTTAGCAAGTTGCAGCTGGTCAGAGGCCTGCCTAAAATTGACTATCACTCAGATGCTCTTTGTGGAGCATGCCAAATTGGAAAGTTTTCTAAAACTTCTTTTAAATCTAAAAACATTGTTTCCACTTCTAAACCTTTAGAACTACTTCACATTGATCTGTATGGTCCTGTTGGGACAGCTTCAATCAATGGGAAGAAGTATGGACTTGTAATTGTTGATGATTACATTAGGTGGACTTGGGTTAAATTCCTAAGAACTAAAAATGAAACATATGATGTGTTTTACAAATTCTGCAAACAAGTACAAACTGAAACTGACTTAAAAATTTTAAAAGTCAGAAGTGATCATGGTGGGGAATTTGAAAATGAACCTTTTGAAAATTTTTGTGAAGATCATGGAATTCTCCATGAGTTCTCATCTCCAAGAACTCCACAGCAAAATGGAGTTGTAGAGAGAAAGAACAGATCTTTACAGGAAATGGCCAGAACCATGATCCATGAATCCAAAATTGCTAAGTATTTTTGGGCAGAAGCTGTAAACACAGCATGTTATATTCAGAACATGATCTATATCAGACCTATTCTGAATAAAACAGCATATGAACTGTTTAAAGGAAGAAAACCAAGTATTTCTTATTTTCATCAGTTTGGTTGTACTTGTTACATACTATACAACAAGATCTACCTAAAGAAATTTGATGCTAAGGCTCAAAAGGGTACCTTTTTAGGATACTCAGAGAGATCTAAAGCATACAGGGTGTATAATTCTGAAACACATGTTGTTGAAGAAGCTATACATATTAGCTTTGATGATAAGAAGCCTGGTAATGAAATACCAGCGCTGGTTGAGAGTTTTGCAGATTCCAGACTCTCAGAAGAACCTTCAGAACCTGAACCCAGTTCAGAGTCTGAAGAAAATCCAGAAGCTGGAAATGATGAAGAATCTGAGAAACTCTCTGATAATGACACTACTCCTGAAGCAAATCAAGACCAGCATGGTTCTGAACAAGTCCCTGATGGTTCTTCAGAAGCTAATCCACCTAGAACTTCATTTAAGTACAAGTCTTCACATCCTGAGGAACTGATCATTGGAAACAAGAGCAGTCCAATAAAGACAAGATCAACATTCAGTCAGAATGAGTCTATGCTTGGACTTCTATCAATGATTGAGCCCACAACAGCTGATGAAGCACTTGAAGATGATGGATGGATTGTAGCAATGCAAGAAGAACTGAACCAGTTTCAAAGGAATGATGTCTGGGATCTAGTTGCAAGACCAGAGAACAAGAACATCATTGGAACAAAATGGGTGTTCAGGAACAAGCTCAATGAACAAGGAGAAGTGATCAGAAACAAAGCAAGACTGGTTGCTCAAGGCTACAGCCAGCAGGAAGGAATAGACTACACTGAGACATTTGCTCCAGTTGCAAGACTGGATGCAATCAGGTTACTTCTTTCCTATACAGTTAATCATGATATCATCTTGTACCAAATGGATGTTAAGAGTGCTTTCTTAAATGGTGTAATTTCTGAAGAAGTGTATGTTAAACAACCTCCTGGTTTTGAAGATGTTAAAAATCCAGATTTTGTTTTTAAACTCAAGAAATCCTTGTATGGTCTGAAACAAGCTCCTAGAGCTTGGTATGAAAGACTAAGCAATTTCTTAATTAAAAATGATTTTGTAAGAGGTCAATTTGATAATACACTCTTTAGAAAAACTCTTAAGAAAGATATCTTAATTGTGCAAATATATGTTGATGATATCATATTTGGTTCTACTAATGCTTCCCTTTACAAAGAATTTTCAAAGTTAATGCAGGATGAATTTGAAATGAGCATGATGGGAGAGCTGAAATTCTTTCTTGGAATTCAAATCAACCAATGCAAAGATGGGGTGTATGTTCATCAGTCCAAATACACTAAGGAGCTTCTGAAGAAGTTCCAGGTTGATGACTGTAAGTTGATGACCACACCTATGCATCATACCTGCACCTTAAGCAAAGAGGACAATGGATCAAAAGTGGACCAGAAACTGTATAGAGGTATGATAGGTTCTCTATTATACTTAACTGCTTCTAGGCCAGATATTTTGTTTAGTGTCTGTCTGTGTGCTAGATTCCAGTCAGATCCTAGAGAATCCCATATGACTGCTGTCAAGAGAATCTTTAGGTATCTGAAAGGAACAACTAATTTGGGACTTCTGTATAAGAAATCTCTGAATTATAAGATAGTTGGATTCTGTAATGCTGATTATGCTGGGGACAGGATTGAAAGAAAATCCACCAGTGGAAACTGTCAGTTTCTTGGTGAGAATCTGATATCCTGGGCCAGCAAAAGACAAGCAACTATTGCTTTGTCAACATCAGAAGCAGAATACATCTCAGCTGCAAGTTGTAGCACACAACTGCTCTGGATGAAACATCAATTAGAGGATTATCAGATTCATGAAAACAACATTCCTATCTATTGTGATAATACTGCTGCAATATGTCTGTCTAAAAATCCAATTCTGCATTCTAGAGCCAAGTATATAGAAATTAAACATCACTTTTTAAGGGATTATGTTCAGAAGGGTGTTTTGGATATTCAGTTCATTTATACTGATCATCAATGGGCTGACATATTTACAAAACCCCTCACATAAGACAGATTTAATTTTATTAAAAAGAATTTGAACATGCATTTCATCTCTTAAGAAATATGCTTGAATCTAAATAGAAACTGAAACTCTAAGGTTCATCAGAAATTAAGGCTTATCAGTCACTCTCTTGAGAGTCTGAAGAAAGCTAAATTTTTGAAAAACTTCAGAGTCTGAAGCTTCAGAATCTGGATTTCTGACTACTGAATCTGCATAGTTATCTAATTTATGGTCAGACTCTGATAAGTATAATCTTGGGCAATGATGATTTAAAGCTTTGAAAGTTATACTTTGTCCCTCCCAAAGTCATCAATTTGAAAATGTGATTTTCTGTTTTGGTATCAAATGCTCAAATTGTTTAGCAAACACAATCACATTTTTCTTCAAATGCTCAAATTGTATCAGACATGTTCAATTTTTTTCAGAACTTATTTAAAATTGGTATCAGTTTTTGCCTGAAAGATGTCAGCAGCACTGAACCAAAATGCTATACCTTGGTATCAGCAGTAATAACCTTTTCAGGTTCTGAAAAGAGTTCAGTTGTGCTTAAACCTTTAGTAGGTATATGATCTGAACCATTTTGGTTAAAATAGTTCAGGCTTGCTCTGATACTGAACAAATCATACTGAACAGCTATGTCTGAACAAAGAATGCTCTGGTCTGAAGCTCTGAACTAACATTTTATGCTTCTGAACATCATTTTTTTTTAAATGCAATGTCATATACTTAATGTATGATCAAGCCTGCTCTGATTCTCATCTTTGCTGCTTGATTACCTATATGATTGCATATTTATTTCACATGTTTTTCAAACTCTCTTAAAAAGGGGGAGAAAAAGTCCTTTTTCATTTCTGAAATGTTCTTTTTGTTGATGACAAAAGGGGGAGAAAAAGTAAACAAGTATTAAGGCACCTGAGATCAAAATAATAAGTTAATTTCTGTCAATTAATTAACTTATGAGGAGTAAAAGAGTATTAAAGCTCCTAAGCTCAGAACATAAGTTAATGTCTGAGTTAAATTAACTTATGAGAACTGTTTTTATTCTCTTAGCCTTGTTGTGAGATATAAATTACTCTTAGTGAGTAGAATGAATTTAAATAACTTGGATAAGACTCAGGGAGCTTACAAAACTCATCCTGTGGATTATCAGACTTAGGGGGAGAGCTTACAAACCTCATAACCCGAAGTCAGCAAGTTATTTGAAATTCTGAGTGATATTTTCACTTGGTTGTTTTTAAGTTGAGTATAATTAACTTGGATATGAAATAAGGGGAGCTTACAAACCTCACCTTGTGGACTGTCAGACCTAGGGGGAGCTTGCAAACCTCTCCTGAAGTCAGCTTGTTAATTAAACTTAGCAACAATTCTGAAATTTTCACCTGTTATGATTTAAACTGAATTTAATTAACCTGAATCAGACTCAGGGGGAGCTTACAAACCTCATACCTTGCAGTCAACTTGTTAATTAAATTAACAACAATTTTCTGGTTAATACTTATGTTTGTCATCATCAAAAAGGGGGAGATTGTTGGAACAAAATGTATGAAACAACTCTTTGTTGAATAAAGGGGGAGATTGTTGGAACAATTTGTATGAACATCTCTCTCTAAGGTTTTGATGATAACAAAGTGTTAAAAAGAAAATTGGTAATTGCTAATGCTTTGTTCTAAGTTGTGCAGAACCATGTTGTTAATGATGATTAATTAATATTGGTTATGGAAGAACAAGCTAAGAGCAAGAAGGAAAGCTTAGAAGCTATGTTGCAAAGTTGGAGGAAAACTGGGTCTGAAGGTTGAGTCTGAAGGCTGAGTTTGAAGGTTGAGTCTGAAGGCTGAGTCTGAAGGGTGCGTCTGAAGGCAACGTCTGAAGGCTGAGTCTGAGGGTCAACGAAATTCAACGTCTGAAGGCTGAGTCTGAAGGTCAACAAAAGTCAACGTCTGAAGAAGTGCGTCTGATGAACAGTGCTTCTGAAGGTCAACAAAAGTCAACATCTGAAGAAGTGTGTCTGATGAACAGTGCTTCTGAAGTCTGAGTCTGAAGAGAGCTTCTGAAGTACTGTTCCTGAAGAAGCTTCTGAAGTCTGACGTGGAAAGTTTCCTTCAGCATTTAATGCCTGCAGTGTCAGAACAACTCCAATGGAACAGTTGTCTCCCTGACCTGAACATTCTCCAGCTTTTAAGGAAAGCAAATTCAAAAATGGCTGCTGCCCTGCTTTTCAGCACACAAATTCAGCCTGGCCTAGCTCAAGTTTTGCAACGGCTCTTTGCTTAATTCCTGGCTTTCTTCAACAGCTCTATTTCCCTCTATATAAGGATGAAGAACTGAAGAGGAAAATAGCTAAGACTCTTGAAACAAACTGACTGAACCCGTGCTCTATTTTTGCTGAAAAACTCACTAAGTCAGAAAAACTCTTAGGAATTCTTACAATCTCAGTATCTTAGAATTTCCTAAGTTTAGAGTCTAAACCTGTGTTGTATTATTTGAACACCTCTGATATTTGATCAAGTGTTCAATTCAAACTGTTTGTAAAATCTGTTTGAAACCATTAAGTCTTAGTCTGCGTAATAAGCACCCAGAAGTCTCATTACTTAGTGTTCTGAGCAATTGTAGTCTCATTCCTTTGTGGTCTGAGCAGGGAAGTCTCATTCCTTTGTGGTCTGAGCATTGGAAGCCTCTTTACTTTGTGTATTGAGCACTAGAAGTCTCTTACTAGGTGTTTGAGCATTGAAGTCTCATTCCTTTGTGGTCTGAGCAATTGTAATCAGTTTGATTATAGTTCAAATCTCTTGTTAGTAACAAGGGGACTAGACTACTTCCAACTTGTGGAAGGAACTAGTATAAAACTTTGTGTGTCTCTCTTTCCCTCTCTCTTTTAAGCTTATATCCGCTGCTATTACAAACTCTGAAAAGGTTCAGAACTGATTCATATCAGGTTCTGAACACAATTCAACCCCCCCCTCTTGTGTGTTTTTCTCACATTCAATATATAGGGGGCATATCACATGAGAATGGGTATCTTATGTGAGAATGATGAGAATAAATTGCAGTATCAGATTAAAAGCAAGGGATGAGATTAAAACACAACTTAAGTTAGTCATGTGCCAATCATGTGACATCTCTCTCACCTCCTTTTCCACATTCACGCGCTTCTTTCTTCCTCATACTGATTTGACATTTCTTTTTCCTTCCTCTGCTTTACGTTTCTTATTCCATCACCTCCCAATCTCACTTTTCCTTCCTAACAGTATTCGTCATCGCCGTAGTTTTGCCGTCACGAACTCAGGTAATCGTTTTTTGCTATGTCGTCACGAACTCAACCAATCCCTTCACCCTAAACACGTTTTTGCGCTACCTTCTCTGTTATATACATCTCAGGTAACGTTTTCTTGTTATCGATTCTATTTTTTTTTCTTTTTTTGTTTGTTGTTGTAAGTTTGCATGAATTTTTGTAGGCATTCCATAGAGCCTTCATTTCATCGTCGCTGCCACAATTGTAAGTCCTAACATTATTCTTCGTCGCCGCAGTTTTGCCATCGTCTCCGTTTTCATCGTCGCTGCTTTGCCGTCGTCGTCACCCTTCACACGTTTGCCGTCACGAACTTAGGCTCGTCGCCGTCGTTTTCAAACGTTTGTTCTTCCTTCCCTCAAACATCGATTGTTTATTTGGTTTTGATACTTTTTAAATTGTTAATTGATTTATTTATTTCTTTCTTCCTTCAAATGGTGATAGGGTTATTATTAATATTTTTGAAAGAAAATGGAAGTTCATATCTTACGTTTCTTTCTTTTCCTTTCTTTCTTTCATTATTTTGTATTGAAATTACTAATGATAGGTGAAAGAAATTAGAGCTACAACTAGAATGGTTGAGTGAAACTGAGTAAAAATATCTGTTTTGTTGCATAATTTTTATTTCCAAAGCCTTACGGTTAAATTGTGTACTCAGTAATAAACTAAAAATATCTGATGTGGATGTTACAGTTTTAAGACTTTTTCTTGCATAAATTTTGCTATCCTAGCTAGCTGATATCTAAACAAAATCATTTGTCTCGAGCTATTGGTAAACTATGGTTCTTTGTTCTGTTTTATCTCGACATCCACACATGGATAAACTATGGTTCTTTGTTCTGGTTTATCTCGACATCCACACATGGATAAACTATGGTTTTTTGTTCTGGTTTATTCAAAATTCACTCTTGCGTTTCTTTCTTTTCCTTTCCTTCTTTCTTTATTTTTATTTTTATTGATAATGTTGTGTTTATTTTTAGGAATATTTGTATGGAGATGGATGGCAATGAACTTGATTTCGATTCACCTACAGAAGAATTCGATGAGTTAGAAAACAAGTCGGAGGAATGGATTCCAAAGTGTGATGCTGAGCTAACACTGATATACTTAACTTTATATTTTACTTTTTACAAGATTTTCTTGAAGACTTGCTGTCACATATTAAGAGACTTCTTTGTTGTCAAGGATGAGATGGACTTTTTTTTTGCTGTATGGAGTTCAATTTGCTATCAGTTAATTTTGCAAGAATATGAAGATACTTGCTGCCACATATGAAGATACTTCTTTGCTATCAAGGATGAGTTGGAATTTTTTTGGTTTAGTGGATAAGATGGAGTTCAATTTACTTTTAGACTATTTTGCAATTTTGGATTGCAGTTTTGAATTGTAACTGAGTATGAACAGATCATGTAATTTTCTTTATAAAATAATTGCACAATTTTAGTTATTGCTTGATTCTAAACAAATTCATATTTGAGAATTAAGGCTATCAGTGTTAATGTAACTTGCTATCCACTGAAATCTTTAACCTGTAGAAGACAGGCAGCAGTTATACCTTGAATGGCAAAACCAAAAAAAGTCAAATGAAAATACCAAGTACCAACCAAATTGAGTTCTTGTCTCATTTTGGTAGCGAACAGTTTTAAATTTAATTAATTACATTGTGACCAGACCAACATGACATGACTATTATTAAGTGAACAATTGTTGAGGATTGGATTCTGCACCTAAGAGGCCTCTTTCTCATGATGAACGCGATTCGCTCTTATAGTTAACCGTTCCTCCTTCTCTGATGCAGATTCAACATCACTTGGTCCATAAGTCCAAACTAAAAATCAAATAGTACATTATATTAAGAATACTCATTATGGTAAGAAGCCAATAATACTTATCATAACGACCCTTAAAAACAAACTTTCAGAAAAATGCCCTCTAGAACTGCAGAATCAAACTTGCCTTCTAAACAACCTAGAACAACCTAGTAATGTCCTCTAAACTGCATAAAAATGTCTTCTAAAACAAACTTGCCTTTGCCTTCTGAACAACCTAAAAAAATACAAAGAAACATAACATTAATGAGATTGTTAGCAGAATCAAATCAAACAAATAAAGAACAACAAAAAAGCTTAATCATCACTACAACAACAGTAGAAAGCCATGTCGGTTTCATATGCAGAACTACAATATGCAAAATAAAATCTCAAAATAGCAAAATATGAGATGATGTCAAATAAAAAAAAGAAACAAACCAAAGGTGAGTTAAAAACAGAACACCATAAATCTTCATACCTCTTTGTGTAAGCCCTGTCGATTTCCTGATATACGTCTTCGCAGCTGCATAGATGAAATGAAGGCTCTATGGAATGCCTACAAAAATTCATGCAAACTTACAACAACAAACAAAAAAAAGAAAAAAAAATAGAATCGATAACAAGAAAATGTTACCTGAGATGTATATAACAGAGAAGGTAGCGCGAGAACGTGTTTAGGGTGAAGGGATTGGTTGAGTTCGTGACGGCATAGCAAAAAACGATTACCTGAGTTCGTGACGGCAAAACTGCGGCGACGACGAATAATGTTAGGACGGAAAAGTTAGATTTTGGGAGGTGATGGAATAAGAAACGTAAAGCAGAGGAAGGAAAAAGAAACGTCAAAGCAGTATGAGGAAGGAAGAAGCGCGTGAATGTGGAAAAGGAGGTGAGAGAGATGTCACATGATTGGCACATGACTAACTTAAGTTGTGTTTTAATCTCATCCCTTGCTTTTAATCTGATGGCTGCAATTTATTCTCATCATTCTCACATAAGATACCCATTCTCATGTGATATGCCCCCATGTATATATATATATATATATATATATATATATATATATATATATATATATACAATTTTAGAAAATTGAATTTAAAGTCAACTACAATTCTAGCATGATTGATATGTAACGATGAACGAGAAGAAGAGAATGAATATTTTTCTGAAGCTGCTGATTCCATGTCAACTATGGCAGTTTCTGTGATAAAATCCATGTTTGACCATTATTTTAGCCTTCTTTGGTTAATTGATTGGTAATGGGAGACACATTGGGTAAAGGTGATTCTGTCAAAGGGTAAATGTTTGTCTATGAGCTTATGTTAAAATTTAATGGGAACTTTATACCATGTGAGGGATGCCTTGGCTTTCTTTTGTTTTGCGCCTTCATTATTTTTGATGCCTTGGCTTTCTCTATTATTTCATCATTTTTTTTCTTAGTTGTCTTCTTCTGTTGTTCTATATTTTTCTTATTAAGGAACATATTCTTTAAACTTTAAAACTTCACACCATTAATCATAATCGATTTGATAGTCAAATTGTTTGCATGCACACCACCCTTCTAAAAAGTTGTTGTCGTCCACAACTACATTACCTTTTATCTAGACGTCAAACTAAATCTGTTTTTTTTGTCAAGTAGTCTAATATCAAGTAGTTTATAAATGCTAATGCATGACTAAGA
Organism: Medicago ruthenica; assembly: GCA_018208015.1. Taxonomy (NCBI): domain Eukaryota; kingdom Viridiplantae; phylum Streptophyta; class Magnoliopsida; order Fabales; family Fabaceae; genus Medicago; species Medicago ruthenica. The sequence continues at coordinate 35,396,948 of CM031376.1, forward strand.
TTAAGGAACACATTCTTTAAACGTTAAAACTTCACACCCTCGATCATAATCTGATTTGATAGTCAAATTGTTTGCATGTAATTACCCTTCTAAAAAGGTGATATTGTCCACAAGTGCATTACCTTTATCGGGACGACGAGATAAGTTCATTTTTTTTGTTAAGTAGTCTAATGACTAGAATTTATCAATAAAGATGAATAAATGAGGTGTTTTGGTTTCGAACTCCACCCCTACATGTTATAATGCATTATCCTTATCAACTAAGTTATGTTTACGAAGACGAACTAACTATGTCTATTCTACATCAACTAATATATATATATATATATATATATATATATATATATATATATATATATATATATATATATATATATATATTTTAACTAGAAATCCAACCCAAAAACCGACTAAATATATATTTTTTTTAATCAGTAATTCCCTTTATCAATTCCCTAAACTTAACACTCTCAAGCATTCAACCGATATTTAACTTGGACAACCCTCCTTTTCTCGTGGAACGCGAGTTTTTTAAATAATTAGGAGATATCGACATGCCTTGTCGTGATCCTTGGACAAAATAATTAGGAAATATCGTTGATGATATAATTGCTTACGTTACTTGTCACTTTCATCAATTGCATACGTTTATAATACAAAATGTTAGTCTACTAATATATTGTAAAATATAATTAGATCAAATTACCCTTAACCCAATTACAACCAAAAACCCATGACATATTATCTAACAAAGAGGAGCATATGAGAGGATTTAGATTTGACATTGGAAAAATTAATTTATAACGATATTGGCAGTTAAGTTCAGATGGCCGATAGTCGTGTACAAAAATTCAAATTGAACATATGTTCATCTGCAGCTAGAATTTTGGGTTGAGTTTAATTTAACTCTATAAAATCGACTTGTAAGGTAAATATTGTCCTCACTTGTAAAGACACCAACACTTTTTTCTTTTTAAACTCGATATCCGAACCAAAGAAACGACTAATCCAGATACCAATACCACCGTCCGCTAACAGGATCCCAATTGAAGGCAGAGCAAAATCATGTATGTCCTGGTCCAACACATGAATTTTGGGGACTTCAAAGTTAAAGAGAAGCATCCTGTTAGGATCCAAACCTACACCACCAAGCCGACTCATGAGGGTGACATTGAGACTCTTAACACAACAAATCGGCTTGTATTGCCCAGTTATGACCTCGTAATAGGTGACATAACAGATTTTAGATAGACTCTAATACGATGATGGGTTTTAGGCAAATTACACAATTCGTCCCATAACATTATTTCAAGTAACACTTTCGTCCATTATTTTTTTGTCCGATTAGTCCTTTATGTTATAAAATGACAATATCTTATCATTTTTAATGAGATTTTTTCAATGAAATCTGAGTTTCTTGGTTTTTATGATGAAGATTTGGGTTTGTTTATGTTTTTGACGGGTTTTTGATGATTTTTTTATGGAGTTTTTGATTATTTTTTTATAAAAAAGAAGAAGATAACTTTGTTGTCATTTTATAACATAAAAGACTAAATCGGAACAAAAAAAAAAAGATAAATGACGAAAGTTTTACCTAAAATTAAGTTAAGGGACAAATTTGTGTAATTTTGCCTAGATTTTAATATACTTTTTTTTTTGGCATAAACCAGATATTCTCCGCGCGCAATTGGAGAGACTAATCCCTCGAGTCATGTGGGACTTAAACGGGCGGAGTTTTAACGATGCTACATACCCAAGACTGAATTCGAACCTAGGACTTTGGTTAAGCTAGAAGAGACTCGCGTCATCTCATCTAAGTGCTCTTTTTAATATACCAGGTCTAACACATCCGTACAAAATTAATTTGTAATGTGATGATTGCTTCCTTTTATAATGACATGTTCAAACCTTATCTAGTTAAATGTAGAACTTTTAAAACAATTTCAATTAAAATTCATGTCTGGATATTATCTAGCTTGAAGTTCTATTATTCCATCCAATCCTATTTATAAAGACAAATTTAGATTAAAAAAAGTTAATGTATTTGATTAAAAAATTGGATCAAATACATCAATATTTGTTGACCTAAATGTCTTTTATAATTAGGATCGGAGGGAGTACATGTTTTGTGTGTGTGTGTGTGTGTGTTGAGTGTGTATAAATTCATTTGTAGGCAAAGAAAAACCAGAGAGAGATAGAGTAAGATGGAAAGTGAAAAGAAAAACCATGTAGCTCACTGTTTAATCTTACCTTATCCAGCTCAAGGCCACATGAACCCTATGATTCAATTCTCAAAACGTTTAATAGAGAAAGGAGTAAAGATAACACTAATAACAGTTACATCCTTTTGGAAAGCAATCAGCAACAAAAACCTCACTTCAATTGAAGTTGAAAGCATCTCCGATGGCTACGACGAAGGAGGGCTTGCAGCAGCAGAGAGCTTAGAAGATTACAAAGAAACCTTTTGGAGAGTTGGATCACAAACTCTTTCTGAGCTTCTTAATAAACTTTCAAGATCAAAAAACCCTCCAAATTGTGTTATCTTTGATGCATTTTTACCTTGGGTTCTTGATGTTGGAAAGACTTTTGGACTAGTTGGTGTTGCTTTTTTTACTCAATCTTGTTCTGTTAACAGCATATACTTTCACACTCATCAGAAGTTGATTGAGTTGCCACCTTCACAATCTGAGTATTTGTTACCTGGATTGCCAAAACTTGCACCAGGGGATTTGCCTTCTTTCCTATATAAATATGGTTCTTATCCAGGTTACTTTGACATAGTTGTCAATCAATTTGCCAATATTAGTAAAGCTGATTGGATTCTTGCAAACTCGATTTATGAACTCGAACCGGAGGTAAGTCACATAATCATATTAAAATTTTCATTCATTACTTAGATTTTGTGTATGTTTGGTTCCTTTTTTGGAAATGGAAAACTAGTTCTAGAGCTGTAAAATTTAATTTGATATGTTTGGATTTTCTCTTGCAGAATTGACTTGTCCGCCTAAAATGATTCTAACGTTACGTTAGAAATTGAAACTTTTGTCTCTACAATTGATTTCCAGCCGTAAATTTATAGCTAAATTCACTTTTACGTGTACGTTTAATTTCACTTTTGAATGAGAAAAAACTGATTATGGAGGTTTAGAGTTGGTTTTGAGATGTTTAGATGTTCTTGAGTAGAATAGACTTTGCCTTCGTAATTCACTCTAACTTGAAGTTAGTATTTGAAGCTTTTGGCTCAAATTATGATTTTCACACTTAAATTTATTGTTCAAATCAAATTTACGTAAATGTATCAAAACATAAACAACTTCACATTCAAAATCAGTTTTACAAAGTGAATTCAATTTTACTAAGTTAATTCATTCAAAATCAGTTTTTGTCACTGCAGAACTAAACATACATGTTCTCTTGTTTTTACCTATTAGAATAAAGAGTAACAATGTTTTAAATTGCGTCGCATCACAATCTTAAATTTTGTCTTAAATATTGTTGAGAATTACAATCAAATGCGAATGGTCCTACTGTCTTTATTTTCTGTTGATAACTTAAATCTGAATTTAATTTAGGTGGTTGATTGGTTAGTGAAGATATGGCCATTAAAGACAATAGGACCATCAGTGCCATCTATGTTATTGGACAAAAGACTCAAAGATGACAAAGAATATGGTGTTAGCCTATCAGATCCAAACACAGAATTTTGCATCAAATGGCTGAATGATAAGCCAAAAGGTTCAGTTGTGTATGCTTCATTTGGTAGCATGGCTGGTCTCAGTGAGGACCAAACACAAGAACTAGCTTTAGGATTAAAAGATAGTGAAAGTTATTTCTTATGGGTTGTTAGAGAATGTGATCAAAGTAAGCTTCCAAAAGGGTTTGTGGAATCATCAAAGAAAGGTTTAATAGTGACATGGTGTCCACAACTATTAGTGTTAACACATGAAGCTTTAGGTTGTTTTGTGACACATTGTGGTTGGAACTCAACTTTGGAAGCTTTGAGCATTGGTGTTCCATTGATTGCAATGCCACTTTGGACTGATCAAGTCACTAATGCAAAACTTATTGCTGATGTTTGGAAAATGGGAGTTAGAGCTGTTGCTGATGAGAAAGAGATTGTTAGAAGTGAAACAATTAAGAATTGTATAAAGGAAATAATTGAGACTGAAAAGGGAAATGAAATTAAGAAAAATGCTTTGAAATGGAAGAATTTGGCAAAGAATTCTGTTGATGAGGGTGGTAGATCTGATCAAAATATTGAAGAATTTGTGGCTGCTTTGGCTCAATGTTGAGATGCATAAAATTTGATAAAAATGGTGTGATGATTGAGCTTATTGTATTATGATCCCTTTATAAACAAATAACTTAAAAATAAAAAAGAATGCTTATCATGTTATGTAATAAACGTTTATAGGCTCCATTTAGATTCTGGATCTGACAGAGTAAACTCTTACTTGAATACCTGTATAAACTTTTCTAGTAACCTTTGTTGGTACAGAGATCTTGCCCTTTCAATCTCCACAAGAACTTTGTAAAATTAATTATTGTTGCTCAATCATTCCCACTGTTCTGCAGCATAGTGTTGCTGTAGAATTATCATACAATGTTGAACACATAAAAGGACAAACACATTTTGGTACTTGAACAAGATAGTTTTACAAAACTGATCTATACATGAAAGAGCTGCAGCAGCAAATGATGATACAGCGAATGACACACACACATTTGACAGATAAATCAAAGAAAACGATTTACAAGATGATATAGCAAATCAGACTCCGCTTCATGTTCATCTTTTTTTTTCTTTGTATAACATCATTGAACTCTCACCTTAACTACAACTTTGATTTCATGTTACCTCTTAAGAACCAACAACATTTATTCGTAACAGCTAGATATACAATGAAGCACGGATAAAAACATAGACAACAGACACGATCCTAACACTGACACATCTACAATAGTAATAACTTAATGAAAAGGAACGATTAAATGTAATTACATGTATTGGTTCCATTTCATGCACTGACACACTTTCCCACTGAAATGTTGGTGTTATATATGATATAGATAGTAGATCATAAATTTGAAGCAACACACTATAATCTTCAATAGTTTCTCTTCTAACTACCCCTTTCTCATCACCAATACCTTTGACTCCAACTTTCCATACATCAACAATAAACTTTGCATTTGTAATTTGATTTGTCCAAATAGGCATAGCAATCACTGGAACTACTAAACTCAAAGCTTCCAATGTGGAATTCCAACCACAATGTTGTCACAAGACATCCAACAGCTTTATGTTCCAACACTTCTAGTTGCAGACACCATGCCACTATTGGTCCATGGCATAAAGTAAAATTAATATTTAAAATAAGCTAATAAACTAGTCCTTAATTACTTAATGGAAAAATTAGTCCTTAATTTAATTTTAGATACAATCTAATCCTTAATTACTTCTATTTTGCCCTTTTTGGTGTATTTGCATATGGATTTTCAAACTTAAAATTTTTTATTCATATGCAAACTCAGATGAAAGACCATAGATTTGAAGACTAAAAGAGTTCATAATAAAATAAAACGATAGATTTGAATCTTGAAAATCCACATGCAAATGCACCAAAAGGGCAAAATTGATGCGAGAAAAAGATAAACCTTTGATTTTGCCATTAGTGTTACATTTTGTTCCAGTAATACAGAAATTTGATCTCTGATCGTAACAATTTTCAGAAGAAATACATGGTTCGACACAACATCAAATAATAATCATTTGGACACACAAGAAAAAATAGGACTTGGATCGCCTGGTGTAACTGATTTATGCAATTTCATGCAATGGTTTATCTTGGCCATACAAGAGTGATCTAATGGTTCAGATTTGTATGTCTGATTTTCACACAGTTTCATCTCAGCCACTCATTTTTTATTAGACGGTCGATAGTAGTGCATGACATAGTAACTCTGTGGGATCTGTTTCCATCTTGTGACTATGCAAGACTTACTCCAATCTTTAGTAAGTTTTACTTACCAATGGATTAAGACCAAAAAATAATAATTAAAATATTGTATAAAGTGACTTACCTATGGCTCGGTTTCATATAATGTATTGGCAAAAACCCAATCTGCTATATCAATCGTTAAAAATTGATTTCAAAGAATGTCAAAGTATTTTTGATTAGTTTCAAATTTATACAAACATGATGGCAAGTCAGCAGCTTCAAACTTAGGGAATCAATTTATGCATATGCAGTGAACATAACAGAAACTCAGAAACAGCAAGGTAATGAATCTCATTCAGAAATTTTGTAATCCATAGTTTAGTGTTTTGTGAATTGAGTATGGCTCTAATTGTGATAAATTGATTGATTGATTGTGCAATTGAGACTATTAGTAAAATATTTGTGTTTATATTTTGTGGTGGTCTCAGTTTCTTATATTAAATTTGACATCGTGATAATATTCATTGCTCCTTGAGAATTACTCAGCAGGGAAAATAATGCATTCTGTAACTATTGTTAGTCATAGCTTTGCTCCAAAAAATAGTAATATCATGAGCAGATTATGAGTTTATTGCGAGCGATTTTTGATAAGTTAATTCAAGTAACTTATAACTTATCATCAATTATCTATCCGACGTGGGACTTGGGTTTTTCCCAATACACTCCCCTCACGCCAGCACACTTTTTGGGCTTGGTGCGTGGATAGGTAGGTGGCCCTTGAATTCGACAAGCTCTGAAACTATCTTGGAAATCGTGGTTGGGTCTAACACCTCCACAAAACCGGCTTGTGAGGTGAGGATTACCCTCACTTATAAACAAATGTTCAGGCCATATTTGTCCGATGTGGAACTTTTAACATTTATTTCAATTTTACCTCTATAATATTACTTGAAAAAATAAATATTATTTAAATATAAATTTTTATGTCATTTCATATTTATAAACTACTTCAACAACTAATTTTACCAAACAATACAAATTCAATCAGCTAACTTATCTGCTATAAGCTAACTTATAAGTCATCCGCTATAAGTTAGCTTATCAACTATCCGTGATGTTTTACCAAAGAAAGCCACTATGTCCAAGCGCAATTGTTTGTTTTGTGTACTTATATGTATTTGTAACTAAAGTACATAGATGTATTTTGTTAGGAACAAGAAGAAAAGAAGAGAGAGATAGAGAGAGATGGAAAAGGAGAGGAAAAACCATGTAGCTCACTGTTTGATCTTACCTTATCCAGCACAAGGACATATGAATCCTATGATTCAATTCTCAAAGCGTTTGATAGAGAAAGGAGTAAAAGTTACACTGATAACTGTTTATTCATACTGGAGGACTATAAAAAACAAAAATCTCACATCAAATATTGAAGTTGAGAGCATCTCAGATGGCTATGATGATGGAGGGTATGAATCAGCAGAGAGCTTTGAAATTTACAAAAAGACCTTTTGGAGAGTTGGATCACAAACACTTTCTGAGCTTCTTCATAAACTTTCTAGCTCAGAAAATCCTCCAAATTGTGTCATCTTTGATGCATTTTGTCCTTGGGTTCTTGATGTTGCCAAGAATTTTGGGTTACTTGGTGTTCCTTTTTTTACTCAATCTTGTTCTGTTAATAGCATATACTTTCATACTCACCAAAAGTTGATTGAGTTGCCACTTTAACACTCTGAGTATTTGTTACCTGGATTGCCAAAACGTGCTCAAGGGGATTTGCCTTCTTTCTTGTATAAATATGGATCCTATCCAAGCGTGTTTGACGTAGTTGTAAAGCAATTTTCCAACATTGGTAAAGCAGATTGGATTCTTGCAAACGCATTCTATGAACTCGAACAAGAGGTATGTCACTTAAATCAAATAACTGAAATGTCATTCTATACTTTGATTTGTCTTGTTTTGCTTATCTAATGGAATGTAATTTTGGCAAGGATTTATTTTGCGATAAGATCTTTAATGTTGCGGAAAATTGCTGCTAACGTGGCTTCAAATGTAATCGCACAGCGGCCACAAACAGAAATATAGTATTACATGATTGATTAGTGAGTTAATTACAATTTACAACTCCCTTAGGAGTTTGTTAGTGGTTGTTAATAAATAGTTATGAAGTTGATTTACCGTAAGTTCAACTTCCTTAGGTATTTTATTTTTTTTTGGTTGAGAAAAGTTAGCCACTAGCTATGAAGCACGGACACGATTGGACGTATCGATATGTATCCAGGACAATATGGATTGAAATTTCAAGTATCCGTGCTTCACAGATTACAGGCTTCACAAGTTCTATATATCGAGTATCATATATTCCTTTTCATAATCTTTCTCAATCAATTCAATATGTTTCTTTTATATGAAGCCTTGTAAGTATCAACACTCTATATTTAAGCCCTTGGTAGTCTTCTATTTTTATTGATTATGAATTAAATCTTTAAATGAGTTTGATTTAGGTGGTGGATTGGTTGGGTAAGATTTGGCCATTAAAGACAATCGGACCATCAGTGCCATCTTCGTTATTGGATAAAAGAATCAAAGATGACAAAGAATATGGTGTTAGTATTTCAGATCCAAATACAGAATCTTGCATCAAATGGCTGAATGAGAAACCAAAACGGTCAGTTGTGTATGTCTCATTTGGGAGCAACGTTCGTCTTAGTGAAGAACAAATCGAAGAACTAGCTTTGGGATTAAAAGATAGTGAGAGTTATTTCTTATGGGTTGTTAGAGAATCTGAACAAGTTAAGCTTCCAAATGGATTTGTGGAAACATCAAAGAAAGGTTTAATAGTAACATGGTGTCCACAATTAGAAGTGTTAACACATGAAGCTGTGGGATGTTTTGTGACACATTGTGGTTGGAACTCAACTTTGGAAGCTTTGAGCATTGGTGTTCCATTGATTGCAATGCCACTTTGGACTGATCAAGTCACTAATGCAAAGCTTATTGCTGATGTTTGGAAAATGGGAGTTAGAGCTGTTGCTGATGAGAAAGAGATTGTTGGAAGTGAAACAATTAAGAAATGTATAAAGGAAATAATTGAGACTGAAAAAGGAAATGAAATTAAGAAAAATGCTTTGAAATGGAAGAATTTGGCAAAGAATTCTGTTGATGAGGGTGGAAGATCTGATCAAAATATTGAAGAATTTGTGGCTGCTTTGGCTCAATGTTGAGATGGTATATTACAAATGAGGAAGGAAGAAAAAAAAATCTGATAAAGGTACTTCCTAATTAAGCTGATTTTGCTCAGGAGAGTTATTATTAGCTTCTGAATTATTGGTGTATTTGTTAATAAATTGTTTATTTTCACTTTTCTTTGTCTTTCTTTTATATAATGTCCTTGAGTTGTGTTTTTTTATGCATTTGATATAATAATTATAATATGTCATTTTGTAGGATTTTACAACCAGTGCTATGATATTTGTGTTATGATTCCTCAACCCTTTTCCATGTTAAGGTAAGATCTTGAGTTTGACAATAATGTCCACTACCTAAAGACTTAGTAGCAACATGATTGCTACTCAAGCAATCTACATAAAGCTATAAATAAACTACATATTAATATTGTCAATTGAGCTTAGTATATTGTGATTATTTTATATAAACAAATAACTTTATTAGAAAGAAAAAAAGAAGCTACTATATCATGCTTACTTAACATACTTAGGCTCTCCATTTACATTCTGATTCTAGCAGAGTAACTCTTTCATGGATATTTTCATATAAATTTTTCTAGTAACCTTTGTTGGTATATTGGCCTTTCAAACTCATTCATGGATCTTTTCCCTTTCAAACTCCACAAGCTCTTGGTAGAATGAAATACTAATAATGAGCAATCCCCATAGAATGTTGCACCACGTAGGCCTAACAGCAATGTGCGATAGAGATCTGTTCGTTGGTTGGTTTGCTATGACCAACAAATCCTGGTGAAATTGGTGTTTTTTGAGAGATTGTGATTAGAAACCACATAAAATCGAAGTTCTTTGAATTTTCGCTGCATTTAATATGCCGAAGATGTGTATTTTTTTCTTAATACGTGCAATATTATTTCAAAATTTACCTCTATAGTGCAAGCCTAGCTTCGTAGTTGGAACCTCCCAAAAATTCTATGCACGACCATGTATTCAATTTGACGATGATTTGCGTGATCCTAGTGTTCTGTTAACACCAGCAACGAGTTCCCACTAAATCACCACAACATTTCCACTATATAGGAGGATTTCAACCTGGAAGGCAAAATATGCATTCATCCTTACCTTGCTCTACAACTTTGATCGACTTGAGCTTCAAAGTGCTATCCACCTCTGGTGAAGTTTCATGTAATGTTGTGTATTTTTTCCAATATCATTAGTTTGGGACATTTTAATATCTGTTTTATGACAAATGTTATATATCTGGGTTACAGTACTGTAAATAAACATATAGTCATCTGCAGCAGGCATTAGTCATGTATGTTTCCTTGTGTGCTACAAGTAAGTGTGCCCAAATTTTATACAGTTTAAGCTTATTGCACTATTAGTGTAAAACTGTCAACAAATCACAACCATCTATATTTGTGACTGTTAAAATAGTTATGATAAATGTCAATCTGTTTTTATGCGACCTCAAATCGTGCAGTTTTCACAAGACACAGTTTTTTTTGTGTACTGCCTCGATCGCAGTCACATATGTTTCTAATGTTATTGTTTACATAGTTCAGACATCATATGATCAGATGATGTAAACCATGCATTAGCAAAAGGAAAATTCACAATATCTTCCATTTTTATTAATCCCACTTTTTCATATAGAAACACACATATGGAGTAAGCAACAACTAGAGAAAAAGAGAGAACGATTTACAAGACAATATAGCAATTTAATCTTGTACTGGCAGTGAGTACAATGTTTCTAGAAACTAGGGTTTCTGTGCTGTGTTTAGGTCATGCCTCGGGAATGGTCCCGAGGTTACTATTTGTAGCCTTTTTTGGGCCTTACCCGGTCACGGTTTTGGGCCTAAATCATAAAAGGGCCAAAACCATGACTTGGGCGCCCTCCTAAGCTGCTGAGGGCGCCCCCAAAGGGTTATGTGTGATTGTCAAGTGGGCCCTATGCCCTCTTGGAGGACGTCCAGCCCTATTTTAAGGGTTCACACCCTTGGCTTTGGAGTCTTAATTCCTAGATAGTGAGATCTACGGTCCACAGCCCAACAAGCACGAGTCTTGGTACAAGGCGAAGTGATTAAACTGTTTACAGGGGGTTTGTCTATGACCTTTTGCCCAGCAAGTGGGACTTAGTAGCTACGAAGCCATGTGAAAAATTTTTTTGATTACCAGCCCAACATGGGTGTTTAAACCCTGCATGGGTACTAGCCCAACATGGATACTAGCCCAACGTGGGTATTAGCTCCATGTTTCTAATTGAGTACCTTAGTGGGCGGCACTAGCCCTACGAGAGTGTTGGGCGCCAGCCCAACGGGAATATTTATGCTAGCCCAACAAGCATAAGTCTTGGTACAAGGCGAAGTGATTAAACTGTGTGTAGCTCGCCGCGCCCTTTGGACCGCGTGTTGAGGACGCTTCTTATCGGGATCCAACGGTTGGCGTGAGGCGACCGTTCGCTCTCGTTGACGTGTCGTAATCTTAGCGGTTCTCGGAAATCGTGCCAACTTAAGTGACGTCATCTGCGCGTTTCCCCAGGCTTTTTCGTTTTTAACTGAAACAGATTTACTTTACTTTGTACTTTCAGATTCTCCTTATCTCTTTTTCTTCCTTTGTCTCCGTCCTTTCCTTCCTAATCGTTCTCTTTTTCTCGTTCAAGCGGTTGCGGTGTTCGTGGTGTTTTACAGATCGTCCGGAGTACTCGTTCGCTTCTCAAGCCCTACTTTGTCTAGATCCAGGTACCTTACTTGATCTCGTTCTTTTTGCTTTAACATTCGTAGTATGGTGAGAATTAGAGAGTGCGATGCGGCGGGTAGGGAGTTATCCCCAGCTAATTCGGAGGAAAGGTGTAGGTTGTGGGGGGAGAGCGTTAGGCATGCGAGACGCTCTGATGGAACCATGGATTGGGTGGTGTTCGATAAGGCCTACTATGGCCACTCCCTTGAGACGGAGTCTTCGATTGGTTTGGACAGGGGTGAAGCGGGAAGTATTAGTGGAGATTCATCTGACGTTATTGTTCGTTCTGTTCGCCCAGGTCCGTTCTGTAGGAAGGGAATTTGCTACATGGCGTCTTCTAGTGATTCAGAACAAGAGAGTTTTGCCGACGAGGTGCTTCGTTCTGAGTCTGTATACTTGGACTCGCAACGGGTGGCGTTTTTCCGGAGTAAGCTGCACGTGTCTTCTACGGGATTTGAGGAGGACGTGGTTTTGGAGCCTTGCCGTCCGGGCGAGAGAGTATGCGCACAGAGGCCGAAAAGTCTGAAGAGTGAGATGTTTCATATGTACACCGCTGTTTTTGAGGATCTGGGCGTGAAGTATCCCTTCACGCCCTTTGAAGTTGACATGCTCAACTGTCTCAACGTCGCGCCTTCGCAGCTGCAGCCGAATAGCTGGGCCTTTATCCGCGCCTTTGAGATACTTTGTGAGGGATTGGGCTTCCAGCCCTCGGTTGGGTCCTTTTTTACTTTCTATGGCACGAAAGGGGTGGATAAGCAGTCTTGGGTGTCTGTCAGTGCGCACCCTGGTAAGAGGCTATTTCCGCCCTACGCCTCTCATTACAAAAATTGGAGGCAAACATTCCTTCGGGTTAAGGGGCGAAAAGGTTGTGAGGCGGCCGCAGTATGGGTGGGCGGTAAGCTGAAGTTTCCCACATGTTGGACGAGTGCTCCGGCGTCCATCATGGGTTTTGACTATGAGAAGTTGGACGCGTACGATCAGGGCGTCGTCTGTTTTTTGGACAAGATGTTGCCTATGAACATCCGGGAATTATTGAACAGGGAAGGTGACGTAGATGGCCTAGACGAGTATTTACGTGAGTCACATTATTTGCTCAAGACTATGTTTTGTATTTATATTGTCTTGTTCTTGATCTTTCGCTTTATTTTTTGTAGAGGATATGGCGCCCATGACTGCGGCAGAGAGGAAAAGGTATCTTGAAGAGATGAAAGCAAAGAAGGCTGCTGAGGGGACGGCGACTACTGATCCCGCGGGGCTTATTACCCGCAAACCAAAGAGGAAGGCTGATCATCCGATCGAAGTCCCAGTTGAGAGCATTCCGGCGGCTCCGCGCGATAGGAGGTCGCCCGGAAAAGATAATAAAGGTAAGGCAGTATCAGAGAAGAAAGGGAAGAAGACGCCCTCTCCTTCCCTGATTGGCGCCGTCAAAACCAGTAGCTCGATGCCGTCTTTCTGGGACAAAGGTTTTGACTATGGTGCTTACGTGAGGGAGAGGCTGGTATTCAATCCTGAGGATGCAGAGGCGGGAAGTCAGGGTGCTGTGCCCTTTATGATGAAGGATATGGGGGTCCATTGTCTGCGGACCATGCTGCTTATAGACTCGGTTGATCGCAAGTATGAGGAGGTGGTGCAGAATGAGGAGGCCCTTCAAGCTACGGTGAGGGCGTTGGAGAAAGAGTTGGAGGAGGCCGGAAATGCTAAGGAGAAAGAAGTGCGGGAGGCTAGGGAGGCGGTGACGCTTGAGTTTGAGAAACGCATCTCCGATCTGAAGATTGGTTATGCGGCAGATCTCGCCGGAAAGGACGGTGTCATTGCCAAGCTACAAAACGACGTTGCGGCTGGAGCGGAAAAGGAGGCTCAACTCAAGGCCGAAGTTTCTGAAGCGAAGGGCGAGCTGGCTCTGAACTTTGATGCTGGCTTTGAAAGAGCCAAGGCACAATTTGCCCTCCTCCATCCTGGCGTCGACACTTCCGCTTTTGATCCTTTTAAAATCATTGTAGATGGCGTCCTGGTGGATGAACCATGATCTTATGTAATTTTTTTGAATTTGGCACAATTTGGTTTGTAATGACTTGATATTATTTCTATGCTATTTAATTTCCTTTCCTTAATTTGCTTTATTTTGCGCTTCTTCGTACTATGGTAATGTTTAGTTATGCAACTGCCACGAATTTTCTGAGTCATGCTTTAGTTGAGGCGTTTATGTGATTCATATATGTTTCCTCGTGCTTAAGAGTATTAATCGGGCGGGTACTTAGTTTGACGATTCATAGCCTTCTATGGGCGGTACTTTTAGCTCACGACGTCTTAGAGCCCTCTTGGGGGTTAAGGAGTTAGGCGGCGATCTTGTTTTCGTCTCGCGACGTCTTAGAGCCCACTTGGGGGTTAAGGAATTAGGCGGCGATCTTATTTTCGGCTCGCGACGTCTTAGAGCCCACTTGGGGGTTAAGGAATTAGGCGGCGTCTTCATTTTAAACTCGCGACGTCTTAGAGCCCACTTGGGGGTTAAGGAATTAGGCGGCGTTTTCATTTTAAGCTCGCGACGTCTTAGAGCCCACTTGGGGGTTAAGGAATTAGGCGGCGTCTTCATTTTAAGCTCGCGACGTCTTAGAGCCCACTTGGGGGTTAAGGAATTAGGCGGCGTTTTCATTTTAAGCTCGCGACGTCTTAGAGCCCACTTGGGGGTTAAGGAATTAGGCGGCGTTTTCATTTTAAGCTCGCGACGTCTTAGAGCCCACTTGGGGGTTAAGGAATTAGGCGGCGTTTTCATTTTAAGCTCGCGACGTCTTAGAGCCCACTTGGGGGTTAAGGAATTAGGCGGCGTTTTCATTTTAAGCTCGCGACGTCTTAGAGCCCACTTGGGGGTTAAGGAATTAGGCGGCGTTTTCATTTTAAGCTCACGACGTCTTAGAGCCCTGTCTTTTAGGGTTAAGGAATTAGGTGGCATTTTCATTTTAAGCACACGACGTCTTAGAGCCCTGTCTTTTAGGGTTAAGGAATTAGGTGGCAACCCCTTTGGGGTTAGGCGCGCCCTTTGTGAGTTTATGTTACCTAGCTTGTTTCGGCGATATCTGTGACACTGGAGTCAAATAGAGATAAGAGTAAACGGAAATTGGTGCCTCATTAAAAACCCAGCTTTCGCGGGGAAAAGAGTGCTCCCTTATTCCTCTTTGTTAATTGACATCAAAATACAAAAAATTCAAAAGAAAATGCAAGCAAGACTTTACAGCAGTTCGACCTTGTTTGGCTTGTTTGTAGGAATGACGAAGTACTCAGCTGTAGTAATGGCGTAGGTTGGCGGCATTCCAGGTCCGTGGTATCGTGTCTCCATTCAGTTCCTCCAACTTGTATGCTCCGTGTGCTAGCTTTTCCCTGACTCGGTATGGTCCTTCCCAGTTGGGAAGTAACTTTCCAATTCGGGTGGGCGCGACGACCTGCCTTAAGACCAAATCTCCTTCTTTCATGTCTCTTGGTATTACTTTTGAATTGTACCGGCGGGCTGCTCTTTGTTTGGCGGCGAATTCCCGGATGTGGGCGGCCTCCCGTACCTCGTCGATCATGTCTATCCCGCATAGTAAGCTCGCCTCATTAGCCTCCTCTGAGAAGTTCTCCCGGCGCCACGTTGGTGTGTCGATTTCTACGGGCAGCATAGCGTCGGCGCCGTATACCATGGTAAACGGGGTTTCCTTGGTTGTGGAATGAGGCGTCGTGTGATATGACCAAAGCACTTCATGCAATTGGTCAGCCCAAAGTCCTTTGGCGTCGTCAAGCTTCTTTTTTATGCCGTTCAAGATTACCTTGTTTGCAGACTCGGCTTGCCCGTTTGCTTGGGGATGGATGACTGAAACAAACTTCGTTTGGATTCCGAGTTGATTGCAGAATTCTACCACCTTGGAACTGGCGAACTGGGTCCCGTTGTCAGATACTATAACTTTGGGAAGCCCAAACCTGCATATTATTTTCTTCCAGTAGAAGCGTATTACTCTGTCCGCCGTGATTTTGGCGACCGCTTCGGCCTCGACCCACTTCGTGAAGTAATCCACTCCGACTATGAGAAATTTCAGTTGTCCTGGTGCCAACGGGAATGGGCCTACGATATCCACTGCCCACTTATGAAAAGGCCATGGGGAAAAGACCGAGGTGAGTTCGCAAGCAGGGGCGTGCTTCTTATCAGAAAACCTTTGACACTTGTCACACTTTCGTACAAAGTCTGCGCTCTCTTGGATCATTGTTGGCCAGTAATAACCTGCTCTCAACAGCTTCGCGGCCAAGGATCGTCCACCGATGTGACTCCCGCACACGCCTTCGTGCACTTCTAAGAGGACGAGGTGGGTCTCGTTTTCGCCTAAGCATCTGAGCAGAGGTGATGCCTTGCCTCTCTTGTATAACTTGCCAGCGACCATGCAATACTTCGACGCCTTTTTTCGTATCTGCAGCTCTTCCTCCTCGCTTTTAGGATTAAACGCTCCCGTGAGGTATTTGATGAGAGGCGTCATCCACCCCTCCTCCTCATTCTCCACGGCGCCTACTTCCATGATCTCTGTGCTGGGGGCCGCCAGCACTTCCTGGATGACTGTTCTGTTGTTCCCCGGGCGTTTGGTGCTGGCCAGTTTAGACAAAAGGTCGGCTCTTGAATTCTGCTCTCTTGGAACATAGATTGCTTCGAAGAACTTGAAGGTGGAGGCTAAACTGTTGACCTTTGCTAAGTATTTGGTAAGTTGACTGTCCTTCGCTTGGTATTCCCCGGTAATTTGGCTCGTCACCAACTGGGAGTCGCTCTTCGCCCTCAAGTTTTCCGCTCCCATCTCTTGTGCCAGCTTCATGCCCGCTACCAGGGCTTCATACTCTGCTTGGTTGTTGCTCGCCTTGAACTCAAATCTCAGCGACTGCTCTATGATTAGGCCTCCTGGACCCTCCAACACTATGCCGGCTCCACTACCTTTGAGGTTTGATGATCCGTCGACCGACAACAACCATACGAAAGGGGCGACTTCTTCTACCGGGGATGAGAATTCTACTAGGAAGTCAGCCAGGACCTGTGACTTTATGCTGCCTCGAGGAAGATATTGAATGTCATATTCGGACAATTCCACTGCCCAGGATACCATTCTTCCCGCCAGGTCTGGTTTCCCCAACACTTGCTTGATGGGGTAGTTGGATTTGACAACAACTCTATGTCCCTGAAAATATGGTCGCAGCTTCCTCGCTGTTGCTACTACTGCTAGAGCCAGGCGCTCTATTTTCTGGTATCTCAGCTCAGCTCCTTTGAATACCTTGCTCACAAAATACACTGGTTTTTCACCTTCGTCAGAATCTTGCACGAGGACGGAACTCATGGCGTTCTCTGATATAGACAGGTAAAGGAAGAGCACGGCGCCCGCATCTGGACGATGCAGAACTGGCGGGCTGGAGAGAAACGTCTTTATCTTTGTGAACGCCTCTTCGCATTCTTCAGTCCATTGGAAAAGTTCCTTCTTCTTTATTGAGGCAAAGAAAGAGAAAGCTTTATCGCCGGCACATGATAAAAACCTGGAGAGCGCTGCGAGCCTACCCGTCAACTGCTGCACCTCCTTGATGCTAGAGGGGCTTCTCATGTTGATTATCGCCTGACACTTGTCAGGGTTTGCCTCGATACCGCGCCGGGTCAGCATGAAGCCTAGGAATTTCCCTGCGTGAACCCCAAAAGAGCATTTGGCCGGGTTGAGACGCATGTTATACGCGCGAACTTGATCGAAGATCTCTTCCAGGTCCTTTGCATGGCTTTGGTCATGTTTTGTTTTTACTACCAGATCGTCGATGTAGACCTCCAAATTTTTTCCGATTTGTTCTGCAAAGGCGGTGTCCATTAACCTTTGAAAGGTGGCGCCGGCGTTCTTTAAGCCAAAAGGCATAACTTCGTAGTGGTAGTTGTGGTGATTGGTCATGAAGGCCGTTTTTGGGGCGTCGAGAGGATCCATCTTTATTTGGTTGTAACCGGAGTATGCGTCCATGAAACTCAGGGTTTGGTACCCTGACGCGTTGTCGATGAGGTGGTCAATGTTTGGGAGGGGATATGGGTCTTTTGGGCAAGCGGTGTTCAGATCGGTGTAGTCGACGCACATGCGCCATTTTCCGTTAGCTTTCTTTACGAGGACGACGTTCGCCAGCCAGGTAGGATACTTGATTTCACTTATGAAACGGGCGTCTCTTAACTTGGTCACCTCTTCATCTACTGCTTTCCTCCTTTCTTCGCCTAATTTTCTTTTGCGCTGAGCCACTGGCTTTACTCCTGGGCGTAGGGCGAGGTGGTGACATACAATGGTAGGGTCGATGCCGGGCATGTCTGATGGTTGCCAGGCGAACAGGTCTAAGTTTCTTCTCAGGAGATCCACTAGATTTTGCTCTTCGGCGGGATCCAAAGAGGTTCCCACCTTGGTGGTTTGATGCGGCTCCGGGCCTATTGTGACTTCCTTTAGATCCTCCGTGGGTTCAAGACGTTCATTCTGGAATTCTTCCCTTGGATCCAAGTCGATGACGTTAACTTGTAACGTTTTGCTGTGGCTGCGAAGTTGCTGGATCTGTTGCCGTACTGCTTCTGCCGCCTCTGGGTCCATGAACAACGATGGCGACGATGGTCGTTTTTTGGGTCGGTTATCAAGGTCTAAAGACTGCGACTGAGGATTCTTGGTCGGGATTGCGAATTTCGGAGGGATTAATTGATGTTTTGAACAGGGAACGGGTCGACCGTTTGATGAGAGTTAGGTCTAGGGGTGAATCGCGGCGGATTCGAAGGTTTTGAGGTTGCTCCTGGGAAATATGGTGGATGCACGGCGCTCTGAAGACTTTCAGGGACCGTGGATCGGCCGTTTTTCTCTAGGAGACGGTGGCTAGGTCAGTTTTACCGTAGCCCCACGGTGGGCGCCAACTGTACTGGCAGTGAGTACAATGTTTCTAGAAACTAGGGTTTCTGTGCTGTGTTTAGGTCATGCCTCGGGAATGGTCCCGAGGTTACTATTTGTAGCCTTTTTTGGGCCTTACCCGGTCACGGTTTTGGGCCTAAATCATAAAAGGGCCAAAACCATGACTTGGGCGCCCTCCTAAGCTGCTGAGGGCGCCCCCAAAGGGTTATGTGTGATTGTCAAGTGGGCCCTATGCCCTCTTGGAGGACGTCCAGCCCTATTTTAAGGGTTCACACCCTTGGCTTTGGAGTCTTAATTCCTAGATAGTGAGATCTACGGTCCAAATCTACACCTCATGTTCATTTCTTTTCTTCTTTTACTGAAGTTCAAAATACAGCCTTTGTTTCATGTTAACAGACATAGCCAACAACGTTTAATCTTAACAGACATAGCCTAAAGCACCGACACAAACACCGACATCAGACATAATACTAACACTAACACAGACACCAATTAGTAACTCGAGAAAATGGAATGATCAACTGTAATTACAAGCATAGGTGTCATGTCAAACATCAAACGCTCCTTCCATATAAAGTATCGATCTTATATATGACATAACATATCATAATTCGACAAAACATGTACACTATTTTTACTAGAACTTCCTCCTTCTGAGAGTCAATTCATTCACAAACTCAACAATATTCTTATCAGAACTTCCACCCTCATCAACTGCATTCTTGGCCACATTCTTCCATTTCATAGCATTATTCTTCATTTCATTTCCCTTTTCAGTCTCCAATATTTCCCGTATACAATCATTAATTAATTCTCTTCTAACTACCCCTTTCTCATCAGCTTCAGCTTTGACTCCAACTTTCCATACATCAACCATAAACTTTGCATTTGTAATTTGATCTGTCCAAATTGGCATAGCAATAATAGGAACACCTAAACTCAAAGCTTCCAATGTTGAATTCCAACCACAATGTGTCACAAAACATCCAACAGCTTCATGTGCCAACACTTCTAATTGTTGACACCATGTCACTATTAAACCTTTCTCTAATGTTGATTCCTCAAACCCTTTTGGAATCTTACCCTTTTCAGTTTCTCTAACAACCCATATGAAATATCTGCCACAGTTTTTCAAACCACAAGCTATCTCCTCAATTTGGTCTTCACTAAGACATGCCCTGCTTCCAAAAGACACATACACAACTGAACCTTTTTGTTTATTATCCAACCATTTGATGCAAGATTCCGAATTTGGATTAAAGATGTTAATACCATAGTCATTGTCATCTTGGATCCTTTTGTCTAAAAATATGGATGGAACACATGGTCCTATTGTCTTCAATGGCCAAATTTTCATCAACCAATCTACAACCTAAATAAAATCTCATTTCAGATTTCATTCGTCAATATATAAAACTTGCAAATAAAATTAAGTACATAATTTTTTAAAATGAAAATATTTTGCTATCTCAATTTTGAGTTTCATCAAGATTTTTCTCTGCTAAAACAGTTAAGACCTCAATGAAGCACATATATTCTTCGGATTAGGTGTGCGTGTCCGACACCGAAACGACACTGACACATATAGTTACACTAAATTATATGATTTTCTCAAGTTATTAGCGGTGTCGGCGTGTCAGTGTCCGATATCTGTGTCTGTATCTGTGCTTCATAGGCCTCATTTAATTACCATTTTATGTAACTTCTAAAACTTCATTGATTAGAAGCTGAACTGAACCAAACAGTTCAACCTGTTGAACTGTGAATCAGCACGATCTACAGTTTGATCACAATTCAATTCCGGTTCGAGAATTTTAAAGCTATCATGACCTAACGCCCAACAACCATTTTCAGTTCGGGTATTAAACACATTGTATTATCAAATGATTGAACAATTGTTCATACACTTTATTTATGTTTAAATTACTCGAGCAGAACACCAGTTTGATCACTGGTTGCAACAATTTTTAGTCAAATTTTACTTATGCTTTATTATACTGCTAACAACACTGACCTAAGAGTCTGTTCCAACCTTCACTCTTTTGTTTGATGAAATACACTTTAATCCCAAAAACATATGTGGGGCCAAGTTCCAAAATGCTGGATTCCATTTTCAAAATAGTGGGACCCACATTTGCTTCATCCAATAAGAGTGAGTGTGGAAACGTTTCTAGCACTTCTCTTCTCTAAAACCTGTGGATTATTAAGACAAAAAAATAAAAAAAAAAAGATTGTATAATGGACTTACCTCTGGCTCCAACTCATAAAAAGTATTAGCAAGAACCCAATCAGCTTGATCAATCATTGAAAATTGGTTAGTCAAAATATCAAAGTAACCAGGATGAGTTCCATATTTATACAAAAAAGATGGCAAATCAGAAGCTTCAAGCTTAGGCAATCCAGGTAACACAATTTCTGTCTCCAACAATGGTAAATCCAACCATCCCTTAAAAGCATGAAAATTTATACTATTAACAGAACAAGCCTGAGTTAGAAAAACAGCAACAGGTAGTTCAAATTTCTTAGCTACATCAACAATCCAAGGCAAGAAGGCATCATGAATAACACAATCTATATGGTTGTTTGATGTTGTTAACTTGTAAAGAAGTTGAGCAAGAGTTTGTGATCCGGTTCGACGAAAGGTTTCCTTGTAAGTCTCTATGGTTTTTGCGGCGGTTAGACCACCATCATCGAAACCATCTGAGATGGTTTCGAATTCGATGGTGTTGTTTAGGCTTGTGGTTGTGATGGTTTTGGAAGATGATATGGTGTTTACTAGTGTGACTTTTAGTCCTTTTTGGACTAAACGTTTTGAGAATTGAAGCATTGGGTTTATGTGGCCTTGTGTTGGATATGGAATGATTAAACAGTGAGGCATTTGGTTTTTGATTTCTTTCTCCATTTCTTAGTTTTCTCTGTGCTGTTTTCTGTGTTTGCTTTTTAGAGGATTCATTTCAATGCACCATTTGTGTTTTTCTCTTAATTTTATAAAGAGCATCTGAAATAGTAATAGTAGATTAATGTTAGAATTTTTTAAGGTACTCTCTCCGTTTCTTTTCAAGTGTCTCTTTTGGAGAATTTTTTTGTTCCTATTTAACCGCCACTTTTAAAGTTTAATGTAACATTAAATGTTGTTTTACCAATATTACCCTTAGTTATTTATTACAGAGAGAAAAATATATAAAATGAGATATTAAATGAATAAGCTATTATAGTAAAAGTATAAAAAAAATTATCAAAAGTAGTAACATTTATTAATTGTCTTGACTTGTGTAAAATATCAAAAAGTGACAATTAAAAAGTAACGAAGGTAATAACTTTTTAGATACCTTGTAATTTTGATGGATATCTGTCATACCCCATTTTTTGACTCATATTTTTCTTAGTTCATTATCATATTATTATTTCTCATTCCATTTATAATTTTCAATTTTTTCTTATTTTATTTACCTTTTATTATTTTGTCTTTATTTTTAGATTTTTATTTATTAATATGTATCACCCTCATCATTACTATCATTATTATTAATATTATCATTATCCTTATTAATATCATTTGCTATTGTTTTTTTTAATATTATTATTATCTTCTTTTTATCAATGTTTTATTATTATTATTTATCATTTATCATTATTTTTAATTACTAATATATTATCTTTTTCATCATCTAATATTATTATCTTTATTACTATTATCATTACTATTTTGTTTCCATTTGTCATTTCCATTATTGCCATTACTATTATCATTATTGTTTTTTATTTATTTATTTTATTTTAAAGAAAATACAAAAAAAAGAAAAA
This sequence comes from Medicago ruthenica, assembly GCA_018208015.1. NCBI lineage: Eukaryota > Viridiplantae > Streptophyta > Magnoliopsida > Fabales > Fabaceae > Medicago > Medicago ruthenica. Next base: position 35,419,517 of record CM031376.1, read on the forward strand.
GGGAGTTCGCACTGCGACCCTACCTTCGCACTGCGAACTCTGCGAATTTTCTGCAGATTTTTAATTCTGTGATTTATCTTGCTTTTGTTTTCATTTTAGCTATTGTTATTACTCTCTATCATTATTATTATTATTGTTATTGCCAATTGTGACTGATTAAATGCAGCAAAGCAAGAATCAAATGTGTGACATTAAAGGTTGAGGTAAGATGGTTTTTCTTCCAACCTAGCATGTGTTCAAGCAATTGGGCTGCCCTTGGTCAGCTTTTGTCTTTCCCAATTGACCTGCCTCTCACCATGAGCTTGCCAGCCAGCTGCTTGTTCCCTTTTCTTCCTTCTTTCTCCCCCAAAACCAGTCAAACTTAGATGGTTTTACTTGCAAAAAAGCTGTTTGTGCTGCCCTGTTTTCAGCTGCTTTTCTCCTTCCTCACACCAGCCCACATGCTCCCTTTTGTTTTCCCCCAACCTCTGTACATGGCAGTACATGTTTTCCTTGCTTGACCTCTCAAGATTGCAAGGATTGATCCCAAGAACCACACAATTGCAAGCTGCCCTGTTTTTCAGATTTTTCTCATCATTGCATTCAAGGATCAGCTGCATTTGTGGCTGAGATCAGCCAGAGTCTTGACCCTTGGCACAAGGCAAAGTAACCTCTATCCTTTAGCATTACATGCAAAGCAATTTAGCCTGGTTTTAGCCCACAAATCAGCTAAGTTCTAGAGATTTTCTCATCATTGCATTGGATTTCATTTTGGCCTATAAAAGGAATGCAATGCACATTCATACACACACAATTGAAAACACCTGAATACACTTACTTACACTTGAAAAACCATTATATTGCAGCATTGTGAGAGTAGAGAAAACAGTTCAAAAAAACCAATTGGAACATTTGAGCTATTTTGAGATCCATAACCTCTAACATTCCAACCTTGCAAAAACAACCAACCAAGCCACTTCCTATCTCTTGCACAAGCATTGCTAGGAGTTCTGTAAGTGTTCTAAAGTCTTATCTTTTTTTTTTTTGTTTGCTGTTTGCATCATTTGTGTTTGTTTAATTTCATTTTGCACAAAAAACCCCTTTTGAAACTCAAGAGGAATCTCAAAGTTGCAAAGCACTAAAACTGAGTTGTTATACTCCTTTTCTTCCAAATTTGCAAAGCTTTTTAACCCCCTTTAGGTTCTGAAGCTTGTTCAAGAGCAGCTTCTGAACTTCTGTTCAGAAGCAGCTTCTGAATTCTTTTTTTCGCATACTTCGTAGAGCAAAGTAATGGTCGCAGAGTGACCATATCAGAACCTGGGTTCGCAGAGCCAAGTTCTGGTTGCTCTGCGAAGTAGACAAAACTCAGAACATGAATCAGGCTTCCAAAAGGCAAATTTTTGAGGTTCTAACCATTGATTCAGGACCTAAGAGGGTTAAAAACTCATTTTTATTCAAACCATATCAAGAATTTTGCATGTCTTTGGAAATTTCACAAGTTTGTGCAATTAATTTTGAATAACTTGCAAAACAAGTTATGTTCTTAAATTTTCAAAATCAAGCTTGAGCAATAAGCTAGGTTCTTTTTCTTCAAAACTAAACTTGAACAATAACTTTGTTCATGATTTTCAATCAAAACACGAACTTGAGCCGAGCTTGCTCACTCTTTAAAACCCAAACTCAAATTGAGACGAACTTGTGCATTTTCCAAACTTATGCATGTTTTTTATGATTTTGTTCATCTTTCAAACTTGAATAAACACTTGTTCTTGAGTTTCAATAACTTAGGCCACAAGTGATGTTCATGATTTTCAATAAACTCGAGCAATAAATTTGTTCGTGATTTTTTAAAACAACTTCCCTCTAAGTTCTAACCAAGTGTTTTGTCCCTTTGAGATTTCCTTTGAGTTTCAATGAAACAAAAACTTGAATGAAAAAGGAATGGTTTGACGTATGTCTCTCCAAACCCCGGTTGCACGAATGCGTGACGTATATCTCGTCGTTCGGGCAATCGTCATTCCACTTTCGACGCGTCCAACGCGCTTATCCTTTTATCGGTCCCTCGTGACCAATCCCACCTTTCTTTGGTCTTCCGTGACCATTTTAAAACTTTTTCTTGGCCCTCGTGGCCAATTCGAACCTTTCGCGCCTTTGCGCATTTTCAACCTTTTACGCCTTGTGCGAATACCATCGCCTTAATGTGCGTCTGTCTTTTTTATCATTTAAACCTTTTACGCCTTCGTGCGTTTTCAAACCTTTTTTCACGCCCGAGTGCGAATCCGTCTTTTTTATCAAACCCTTCTTACCTTTTTTAAGCTACCCTCATAACGGTAGTAGGTAAGAGGCTCCCTTTTTATCGGTCTTTATTAACCTATCAACATAACGATAGTAGACCACGTTGTTTTGTATTTTAAAGCAAAACTCTTTTTTCGCTCGGGCGCGATCAAATCTTTTTTAAATTAAAACGAACCAACATACAATTTTTTTTCTACCAAAGAACTACGTACGCTTTGAATTCTCCATCTACCGGGAGATACGTAGGAGCAGGATTCACACCTTGTCAAGCCCATTAATAAAAAACTTTCTTTTTCCCTTCGTATCATATTTTCTTTTTCCCTTTTATATATTCAAGCACGAAAGCAAAACTTCAAAAACATTTTAAGCCTAAGTCGACTAAGAGGTTCCCGTTGAGTACAACGGATGTGAGGGGTGCTAATACCTTCCCCTCGCATAATCGACTCTCGAACCTAAAATCTCTTATTTAAAGGTAATTTTGAACTTTTTTCCTTTTCTCCCCGAAAAATTAAAAGTTCAGTCGTGATTTAAAATCAGTGATTCAACGCTTCCCAATAGCTTGATATCCGAAATTCGACGCGACAATATCAATACTCCATAAATAAAAAATAATAATTAATGTTGTCTCCTTGAAGCTTATCTTAGTTGATAGGCACATTGCATATTGTTGTGGGCTGGCAAAAAGGTCAATCCAACAGTGATACGTGGATTAAACGTCCACTACTCCAAGGCGCGTCGCTTGAGAGTACACGCCAACATCGATGCACGTCACCGCGCCATAGCACACCCCCGTGCATTAGATATCATACACGTGTCCTTTAACCGCCTCTTAATCACACGCTTGACATCACGGAAGCAGTTATTCTCACACGCCTATATAAGGGTGAGTTAGCTTCACCCCCAATGTACGATTCACTTTACTCATACTTTTCACGCACTCTTTCTCAGTTCCAATACTGATTTGATTATCAGAGTGCTAACGTGCCTACAGGCACCTTTCGTTCCACCACCAAGACTCATCGCCACCGTACCGGAGCACTTTTTGTCACCGTTGCATCCATCAGTTCCTCATCAAACATATCACATATTATATGCACGGACCAGGTTTGAATCCCGGACACTTTACTTAGTCATTTTAAAAAGGTAAATTTCTAGCCATTAGACTACTTGACAAATAAATAAATAATTTGATTAACATTTGAATTTATTATGAAATAAATTAATATGAAAATAAGACATGACAATTAAATAATTATTGGATGATGGATACATATCCAATCAAACTCAATTGGCACCTTTGTTTTCTTCATTTTTTAATTGGGTGTATATATTATCTCAATTTTATGATCATCAATGATATTTGGACGACTCAGATCCGCTGGTGGCTGAATGGTCCTATGCAATTTAATATGATTTCCCTCCACATATACTTGTTCTTCATGTCTAAGAACATCCTAAAAAAAAAAGTTCAAGAGCATGATGCACTTCAACTATGTTCGAAAGGAAATCTATATCTATAACAATATATAAACAAAAACATAATTTTTTTCGGTTGGATTTTTCATTATTCTAGTTATACTTTTAAACAAATTTAAACAAATTTACGCTGAAGGCAAACAACATTACCTTTGCTTTTGATTACCACAATTGGTGGTTTAATCCTCTAGTTTGCTTAGGCTATGTCTTGTAATTTTCTCATTTCCTTGTTGGCGTATGATGGTTTGTATTGTACTTTGTACTTTTAGTGTTATGTTTTAGCACTCCTTGTGCTGTTTAGAATGCTTTGTTCGTTTTAATATATCTCATTTTGGCTTGTTAAAAAAAAGATAGTACAAAATATGCTACGTGACTATTTTATTTGCTTACATCGGAAATCCTAAGAGTGTGTTTGGATGGGGGAATGTTTTGAGGTAATGTAATGTTTTAAATGAATTCAAATACTTTTAGATGAATTCAATTGTTTGGATAATAATCTGGAGAATTTTCAAAATGATGGAAATTTATAAAGTATTTTGTTCAAGTTAAATTTAGAGAATTTCAAATGACACCTAAAAGCTAAGAATTTCAAATTTCTTCATTCTTATAATTTTCAAATTTTGCATTTTGGTCCTCAAATTTTCCCAAATTTTCAAATTGACCCCAATAAATTTACAAAAAATTGCAATTTGACCCTAATATTTTTTTGGAAATAACAAATTTACCCCTAACTTATTCAAAATTATAAATTGACCCCTCAAATTTTTTGAAATGTACAAGTTGACCGCTAATTTCAATTTTTAAATTTGGCCAAAAAAAAAATTATAAAAGTTGCCCAAAAATGATGACAATGAAATTTTTTATTACTCCATCCAAACAAGAATATTTAGAAATGATGTCAATTTAATTGAATCATTTAAATTGCCTAGAATTCTAAATTCTTCAAAAAATTTCAATTACCTCATCCAAACACACTCTAAATTATTACGGCAACAACATCCTATCGTTTATTTCATAAGCCTCCACTCCATGTAAGATGATATATAGCAAAAAAAAAAGCAATTTAACTAAGTAAAAAATCTGATTATTTTGAGCATTGATATTGGGATTAAATTCCTTTTCATTTCGAATTGCTTTCTCACAATCCGCAACTCCATTACTAGCAGATTGTACATCTTTTTTTTTTTTTTTTGAATTATTGGGATTCTTTTCCAACTCACTCAATGCACTCAAATTTCTCTATCAGGTGCTTAGCGCCAGGTACGAGGAGGAAGGAGGTCGATTATGTTTTGGGGGAGGAACAAGTTTGGTTTGGTGGCATCAATTGAATAGGGTTTATTGAAGGAGTTGGGTTGTTGAATGGGGATTGGTTGGCCGATAACATTGGTTGCGTGGTGAGAGATGGGTCTTCTACTCATTTTTGGAAGGATCCTTGGGTGAAGGGTGTACGTTTTTTTGTTAGATTTAGGAGATTATATGAGTTGGCAGAGAACAAATTGGTTACTGTTTTTGATATGTTTAACATAGGGTGGGGGGTGAGCATAGAGGCTTGAAAGTGGCGGCGGAGGCTATTTGCTTGGGAGGAGGAGTTGGTGGGGGTGTGCGTTGAGCTTCTAACTATAGTTTTTCCGCAGGTTGGGGTGGAGGATCGGTGGGTTTGAAAGCTTCATTCTTCCAATTGCTATACAGTGAGTAGTGCTTACCACAGTTTGACCAATGACGTTGGTCCGAAATCTTATGATAATAACTCTTATGTGAATAATCATTTGTTATGGTTGAAAGTTGTTTCACTAAAAACAAATTAGTTTGCTTGGCGTTTGTTTTGCAATCGCATCCTAACGAAAGATAATTTAGTTCGGAGGAGAGTGCTTTTTCCCAACGACCAAAATGTATGGGAGGTTGAGGTTTGATTGAGGACATAGATCATCTTTTTGTTAAATGTGATTTTTGCGGTAAAATTTCGAAGGCGATTTATTGCTGGTTAGGTTGTTCTACGGTGGCTCAAAGGAATGTACTGGATCATCATATTCAGTTTACGGGTTTAGGTGGCTTCTAAAATCAGTTTCAAAAGGCTTTTAATATTTTTTTGCTTTTTGTCATGTGGGTAATTTGGAAAGAGAGGAATAGACACATATTTCAGCATAAGGAGGAAGATGTTCGTTCTTTAGGAGAAAAGGTTAAGCTTCATGCATACTGGTGGTTTAAATTGATATCTCCCATGTTTTATTTTAACTACAATTACTGGAGGCTTAATCCTCTTTCTTGTTGTGCTTGGTTGTTTTGTTCATTTTTTTTTGTTACCATGGTATCATTGTAACTTTTATAAGTCTTCTTAAATACATCTCGTACTAAAAGAGTTTTTTGGTGTCGTAATAAAAATCATTTTAGTTTGCTAAAAAAAAGTGAATTGTAAATATATTTTGAACAATTAGTATAAAAATTATAACAATAAGGTAGTGAACAACATGTTAGGTAACTATTTTATTTGCTTACATTGGAAATCATAAATTATTAGGGCAACGATTTCCTATGGTTGTTGAGATCGTAACTAAGTAAGATGATTTATAGAGAAAAAAGCAATTTTACTAAGTAAAGACATCTGATTATTTTGAGCATGGATATTGGGATTAAATTCCCTTTCATTTCGAATAGCTTTCTCACAATTCGCAGCTCCATCACCAGCAGATTGTACATCATTTTTTGAATTTTGAGGATTCTTTTCCAACTCACCCAATGCTGTCTGGACAAATGCAATAATCTTAATGTAGAATTCATCTGCACATTGTCTAATAGCTTTGTCATGGGTAAAATGATTTGCCACATCTTCAATATATTCTTGAAATGATATGGCCTGAAATATTGCCAAATCCAAGATAAACGTGGAAAGGTCATGATAAGTTGTGGCAGAAACGATTTTGTGGTCACCTTTCAAAAGATCCAAACAAGCATGGGTATCTGGCCCAGTCTCACTGCATACAATTTCATACAAGTTGAGACATGATGCTGGATTAAGAGCATAAGATGTGAGGCACAAGCAAATGATGAACAATGATGATGATGTAGTGGATTTCATTTTCTTAATGTGACTGTTGACTATGGGTACCTCAAATTGATTTTTCTATGTCAATATATCAATAATGGGATCTATATATAGTTAGTTTAAATATTGATGATACCATGTGTCAAATTTTATTTTTTTAGTGATTGTGTAAAAAAGCTTGACTCAAAAACTACCACATTGACCCCCTCAAAAAATAAACTAAAAACTAGCATATTGATATTGAGTTAATTGGTAAAAAAAAAAATTATTAATTATTAAATAATGTGATATCCTTTGATTAAGTGACTAGCCTTCTAATGTCTATGATTCCTTTTGACGGAATTAAAGATATCTATCTGTATAATTGACCACTATGTTTTTGATAAAGCACACTTATATAAATTTATTTGAATCTATAATCAAATAATTTTTTTTAAATGTTATAATCAAATAATATATATTGTTCTTAATTTAAAATTCATATGAATCATGACAATATTTTATTTTATTTTATTTTAAGAGACTTAACCTTTGACTATGAACATAAATATATTTTAATTTATAATTTAAAATAGTTTATCAACATTTCATCAATTTTAATCATTTTACTAATGTACTAAAGTTTATTATTTTGATCCAAGAACAAAAGTTTATTATGTTGATGCTTGTAATAATGATGCAATATTTATGGTTGAACAAAAGAGGTCATCTATTATGAGCAAATTCGGATCCTCTTCATCAAGTGTCTACATCACTCTCTCAACCATTTGAACAGCGTGTGCACCGTTTATTATATTTTCTTGGGGTTTTTTATGCAAACCCTAACAATCTGAACTTGTTATTTATTTGTGTTTTTAAAGATCAACTAGCAGGGTACTTGTGCATGTACACGGGGTCGCATGTTGCGCTCAATTTTTTGCGATAGAAAGTAATTGTGTTAAATTTAAGTACTATTTAGTAAGAAAGGTTATATGTGTTTTTTTTTTTTTGAACAAGCCAAAATGAATTATATTAAGATAACCAAGAAGTCCCTCCTAGCACAAGGCGTGCCAGAAGAGAACTCAAAACATACAATCACTAGTCAAAACCATACATAAGGAAAACACAAAGCAACTAGTCGATACCCAGACAAACAAGAGGGTTCGACCACCACAAATGAGAGCACAAACCAATGTTCACATAAGAGGCCTTTAGCCACCAGAACGAATTAATTTTAACTTTATCGAGCATTTGTTGAACAGAGCTTGACGTTGTCCTGAAAATGCGATTGTTGCGTTCGGTCCATAAAACCCACACACAACAAAGCCAAATAAGATGAAGAAAAGAGCGACGAGCGCACAAACTACCGGAAGAATGTACGAACTGGACAAGATGATCAGAAATCAACCGCGGATCCGCCGACGAAACACCAATCCAAGACCTAACCAAATTCCACAAAGGCGAAGTAGCGGGACAATCAAGAAACACATGAGGAGCTGTTTCCAAACCCCCGCACCCGAAAGCACAAAATTGGGAATCATGAGAAATTATGTTACGCTTAATCAAACCATCCTTAGTCGGCAACCGGTTACGAAGAAGCCTCCAAGCTAAAATAGAGACCTTCAATGGCACCTGTTTGTGCCAAACATAGTGAAAAGTAGGATCCGCAACATTGGACACCTGTGTCGTAAGCAGATTATAAGCAGCCTTCACAGAGTATTCACCGCTAGTATCATGGGTCCATCGCCAAGTATCTGAAATGTGATAAGACAAAGAACAAAACGAAAGTGAAGTAATGCAATCCCCTAACAACTCCTCCTCCCACGCCCTCAGCTCACGGCGCCAACGCCACGCCCCCCCACCAACCTCCCACCCCAACTCACGCATACTCGCGACCGTGCAAGACTTGTTAGAAGCCAAGTCAAAAAGCCGCGGGTACTTCACACAAAGCGAAACCCCATCTAACCAAGGATCCGTCCAGAAAAACGTATCCATACCCGAACCAACCTTCCTCACAATACTATCAGCAAACCAACCTCCTCCAACAATATCCACCCCATCCCGAATTTTAATTATCTCCCGCCACCACAAAGAACCACTTCGGCCCCCATCCGCCAACCTCCCTGCCTCCTCTCCATACCTAGCAACCAACACTTTATACCACAATCCTACTCTGTCAACCAACATCCTCCAACACCACTTCCCTAGTAAAGCAAAATTAAACTCCTTCAATCTCCTAACACCCAGACCACCAAACTCCTTGCCTAAACAAACATTATTCCAACTAATCCAAGAAAATTTTTTATTTTCCTCACACCCTCCCCAGAAAAATTTAGACAATAAAGAATCAATAGAGGAGAGAATACCTGACGGTGCCTTGAAGAAGGAAAGAGCATAGACAGGAAGAGAAGTCAGGACAGATTTAAGCAGGATCAAGCGGCCACCAAAAGAGAGAAAACGGCTCTTCCACCCAGACAAGCAGGAACGAATACGAGATACAATCGGATCCCAAAAAGACAAACGACGAGGATCACCACCAATAGGAAGGCCTAAATACACAAAAGGTACCTGCCCCACTGAACAACCCAAAACCGACGCCGCCTCAGACATCCAAGAATCAGAAATATTCACCCCAACCAGCATACTCTTGTTAAAATTTACCTTCAACCCAGACGCCCTCTCAAACAACACTAACACCGCCTGCAATGCGCGAACATTCGCCCAACTTTTGACCCCCAACAAGAGCGTATCATCCGCAAACTGAAGATGAGAAATAACAGTGCTGTCCGAAGAACCAATACTATAGCCCGTAAAAAGATTAGATTGAACCATAGCCGACATCATAACATTCAAGCCCTCAGCCGCCAATAGAAAGAGAAAAGGTGAAAGGGGATCACCTTGTCGCAGACCCCTCTCCAAAGGAAACTCAGATGTCGGACTGCCATTAACTAAAACAGACGCAGTCACGGTACCGACACATTCTTTGATCCATTTCCGCCATAGAGTTGGAAAAGACATCTGTCGCATAACGGCATCAAGGTACCCCCAATCCACAGAATCATAGGCTTTTTCAAAATCAACCTTAAACAATAAAAGCTCTTTCTTTAATTTCTTAGCCTCATCTACCACCTCATTCGCAATCAAAATCCCATCAAGAATTTGTCTGGATTTAACAAACGCGGTTTGAGCCTCAGAAATTACACTTCCAATAACCAGTCGCAATCTATTAGCAAGAACTTTCGCCAATATCTTATAAAGACTACCCACTAAGGAGATAGGCCGAAAATCATTCAATTTTTGAGGACTCTCAACTTTAGGAATTAAAGCAATGAAAGTCGAATTAATACCTTTAGCCAATTTACCGTTCCGATGGAATTCTGTAATAAACCGTAAGATGTCATCTTTCATAATATGCCAGAACTCTTTTAAAAAGCCAAAATTAATACCGTCGGGACCCGGGCTCTTATAGCTATCACAATCCCAAATAGCCGCTCTGACTTCCTCAACAGAAAAAGGACAGATCAGCCCCCCACTTTCCGCAACAGATAATGAACGAAAATGCAAGTCATCCACTGAAGGCCGTTCCACACCAAGACCTTTAAAGTGAGAAGAGAAATGATTAAACACAGCCTGACGGATGGGTTGAACATCCTCCACCCTCACGCCATCTACCATAATAGAAGAAATAGAATTGCGTCGCCGACGACCAGCAAGCACAGAATGAAAATATCTGGAGTTTGCGTCACCATCACGGAGCCAACTGAGACGAGACTGCTGCCAAGAAATACTAGTATTAATCCGAGACAGGGAATGAATATTCACCGAGATATCACGTAATTCAGCAATCTCAACGTCCGATAACATCTGGTTATCCCCCTTACACTCTAAGTCAGACAAACGAGCCTTTAAAGAACCAATTTTTCCCGGAATATTTTTAGAATTGGAGGCGTGCCACGCTTTGAGAGCCAATTTGATCAACTTCAATTTTTCTTTGACAACAAAACCGCCCCATCCATCAATTTGCAGGGAGTTCCACTTATCAACAACAAATTGCTTATAACCGGGAATATCTTGCCAGCACTGCAGCATCCGTAAAGGTCGAGGACCCCAATTTTCCTCATCCATCGACAAACACAAGGGACAATGATCCGACAAACCCCGTAATTGAGCCGTTTGCACAACATTAGGCCACACCAGGCACCACTCCTCGGACAACAGAAACCTATCTATACGGCTCATGGACAGACCGTCGCCCTTATACCACGTAAACTTCCGACCACACAGAGGAAGATCAACCAAACCAGAAACATCAATGAAATGATTAAAAGAGACATGATCTGAAAACCGAAAACTGAGACTAACGGTTCGTCTTTCCTCAACCTTACGGACAACGTTAAAATCACCACAAACACAAACCTTCTTACCACCCACTGCCTGCAAACGAGAAGTTAAATCATCCCATAACACTTGTTTCGCCAAATTGTCACAAGGAGCATAAATGTTGAATAAAAAGAAATCCTCCTGAGACTTTTTGAAACGGCCATATATGTGTTGGAAAATCACAAGATTTTATAGGTTTTTGGGGGTCCTTATAAATTACAAACAAAAATAAATCGTTGTATTAATATATGAGTACAAATTGAAACTTATACAAATTACAAAAAGAACACATTCGTATTAATGTATGAGTAAAAATAAAAACACGTGTAGAAATTTAAAAAAAAATAATAGGACACTTGATGGGGTCAGTTACATGGATCAAATTATGTCATAGTGTTCTATCGTAAATCATATTTGGATCCAACTCATCGACCTCTAAATCCTTTCTAATGGTTTCTCTTATAGTTTTTCTAGGTCTTCCTCTATCTTTTTTGACCTGACTCTCCTCCATCTGATCTACTCTTCTTACGACGGCATCTACGGGTCTTCTCTCTACATGCCCAAACCATCTAAGCCTATTTTCTACCAACTTTTCTATTGTAGGTGCTTTCCCCACTCTCTCCCTAATGGTGTTATTCCTAATCTTATCTCGTATAGTCTTACCGCTCATCCAGCGCAACATCCTCATCTCCGTTACACTTACTTTATTCTCGTGTTGGCTCTTAATTAAAGAGAAATAAACAGTTTTTATAAACACAATTAGGTCCCCCTGTTTTAACTTAATCAAAATTTTAATCCCCCATTTTTAAAACCACTATTTTGACCCCCCCTATTTTAAAATTTTTGGATTTTTTTTAGTCCTCATCAATTTTGATGATTTATAAGTGTCATTAATGACATGACAATGTGTTGGCTAATTCAATTTTCATGTCATTTATTAATTGAAAGGCATAATAAAAAACTAATTAAGTTAAAAAACATAAAAAATAAATAAAAGAATAAGGATTGAAATGAATAAGATTTAGAGTACAAACCCACCGTGAAAATGCTAGTTTGTGAAAACCCTATTCCAAAATTAGATTCAGAAACCTACCATAACAACACTAAACATTTTTTTTTTGACAAATAACAACACTAAACATAAACTACATAAATTCACCTAAACATAAATTAACCCTAATTATTCATCTTGATCTCTCCCTTCCTTTTAAGTGCTTCATATGCCTTCCTCTTCATCAATGGTGATACCAACCCACAAACTAGTGGAAGAATGAACGCAAACTAACAAAAACGATATGCTTGAATAACAAATCCAAAATCGAAAATGAGAAAGAATGGATGAACGGATTTTGATTTTGAAAACGAGAAAGAATGGGTATGTGAACGAATTTCGAATGTGAAAACAAGGAAGAAAGTGTCTGATTCAAAAATGGATGAATGATTCGAAAATGGTTCTGATTCCAAAAGGAGAAGATGGGGGATTTTAGAAATTAGGGATTTTAGGGGTTCATGTTCCTCTGTACCCCAATCTGATTCCTTCCTTGTTATTGACATGCTTGGTTTGATCATTCTTAATAATGTGATAAAATATATAGAACAAACTTATTGGAATAGAAATAGAAATTCAAATTATAAACTTGAACATGACAAGAACTCTCAACATGCAAGATTCAAATTCAACTCAGACCCTAGAAAATAATTTAGCTATCCATAATTAAGAAGAACCCTAAAATAGAGATAGAATTCATTAAATTAAGAGTAGGAAATAACCCTAGAAGGAGAGAAAACTTTTGCTCGAAAACCTCACCCTTCTATCTTCACTTTAAAGCTCTATCAAAAGTAACCCGAAATGTATCTAATTCTCATTTTTTTCCTCTCTGTCGCGTTGTTAGCTGTGTTTTTCGACAAGAGGAATTTGACGTAATTACTAAAGTTTGATTGGACACGTGGAAGAAGATGGGATTTTTAGTCTAAAAAGACTTTGGAAGGTATACTTGTTCGCTCGACAGAATCGAGACATCCAGGGCTGGTCGAAACATACATCGACGAAACGAAGAGTTAGTTATGCTTCGGAATGTCTTTTTCGTCGAATTGAAGATTGCAACTGTCGAAGGCACAAGATTTGAATTTCAAATAGGTTGTTTTTCTCTGTTAATTAGCGTTATTAACGGTTAGAAGTGTAGATAGGATTGTACAGTTATTTTCCTTAGTATAAATAAGAGTTTTCCATGAGGAAAACCGAGTCACAAATCATTATACATAACATTCTACGCACTCGAAGTATCCAAGTCACAGTGAGAAAAGAGCTACGAATCATATATGATCCTTGTGAACAACCTTTATTTACAATCAAAGCAATTTACTTTCCTTTAAGTTAATTTTCTACAATTTACTTTCATACTGCAATTCCTTGTCGAAGAGTTCAAGCAACCGAACTTGGAGATTTCTTGCTTCTTATTCTTATTCGAAACACATAAGAATATTCATTGGACCGTAGATCTCACCATTTAGGCCTTGAGATCCTAAAGACACCTTCGTTGGACCGTAGATCTCACCACTGGGCGCCCTCCAGGAGGGCGCATGGCCCACTTGACAGTCATAAATAACCCTAGGTGACCTCCCTAAAGGACATCCTCTGGGGGCGCCCTCAGCAGCTTACGAGGGCGCCCTAGTCATGGTTTTGGCCCTTTACGATTTAGGCCCAAAACCATGGCCAGATAGGCCCACGTCGAGACTACAAATAGTAACCTTGTGATCATTCCCAAGGCATGACCTAAACAGACTCTGAAAACCCTAGTTTTCATACATTGTACTCACAACCAGTACAGTTGGCGCCCACCGTGGGGCTACGGTAAAACTAACCTAGCCATCATCTTTGAAAGAAAGACAGTCGATCCACGGCCTCTGAAAATCACCAGAACGCCGTGTATCCACCGTGTTTCTTAGGAGCAACCCTGAAACTTCCGAATCTGCCACGATTCAACCCTAAATCCATCCCTAACTCTAATCAAACGTTCAACCTGTTCTTTGTTCAAAAAACCAATCCTCTCCTTGAGATTCGCGATCCTAATCGCTAATCTCCAACCACCAATCTTAGTCTTCATAACTGACCCAAACTACCGTCATCATCGCCATTGATGGCGGACTCGGCGGCCTTGGAAGCCCTACAGCAACAAATCCAGCAGCTCCGCGACCACAACGAAGCTCTGCAAGCGACAATGGAGACAATCCAGAAACAACAACACGCTGAGGGGAACGGGTCCCAACAGGACGAGTCAATAGATCCAGATCCGCAACCATTTTTCGCTGAAGTTTGGAATGCGCCGGTCCCGGAAAACTTCAAGCCTCCCTCTATTTCGTTTTCGACGGAAAGAGCGACCCAGTGGAGCACGTAACAACTTTCTACACCCAGATGGCCATCATTGGCGCTGCTGACTCCCTCAAATGTAAGCTGTTGGCAGGGACCTTCAAAGACGCCGCCCTCAGGTGGTACAAGAACTTGCCCCATTTCTCCTTCATCAGTTACCAAGACATGACGCGCAAATTAACACTCCAGTTTTTGGCTAATCGCCACCGCAAGGTGTCATCAACCAGCCTCTTCAACGTCCGCCAAGGGTCGAATGAGACCCTCTGTGAATATCTTGCAAGATACAACGACGCCACAATTAAAGTCGTGAACCCGAACCAGGAGCTGTTCGTGGGAGCTTTCCAAAACGGCCTCCGCGCCGGACAATTCAACGAATCGCTGGCGCAAAAACCGATCGATTCCATGGAGGAGATAATGTCCAGGGCGGAGTATTACATAAAGGGAGAGGAGATCAACGCTGAAAAGAAAGCGAGAGATTCCAGGGAGCGTGTCCCCAACAACTACGACCATCGCCGCAACTATTATCCACCCTCCCACAAAGACAGAGCGCCATACAGACGCCACGTCCAAGATAGGCGCGCATCCCTGCCGGAATCCTTCACAGCCCTCAACACTCGCCGTGAGGAGATTTGGAGAGATATGTATCATTTTAGACTCATCCCTGAACCCCCACCGCCGAGAGTGAACATCATGGGAAACGACAAGGAGGCATGGTATAAGTATCACCGCATAAAAGGACATACCACAGATGATTGCATCCACCTGAAGAGATAGATTGAGAAGCTGATTCAGAATGGTAGGCTAAGAGGATACGTGAAGGAAAGAAGAGAAGGAGACAGGCGTCCCCCCGAAGATCCCCAAAAGGAGAAAGATGTGGCGAAGGATGGTGAGCGCAACACTTTGAACACCATATCTGGCGGCTTCGCTGGAGGAGGCGAGTCCAGCACCTCCCGAAAAAGATATGTGAGGCAGGTAATGCTGGTCGATGACCATGCCACGACGGAGCGCCAGACAGATATCACCTTCTCAGGCGAAGACCGCAAAGGAGTGATCCCCCACGATGACGACCCCATGGTCACTACTATACAAATCTTCAATTGGGATGTCAAGAGGGTGTTGATTGATCCTGGAAGCTCGACAGACATCCTTTATTACTCTGCTTTTGAAAGAATGGGATTGGACGAGGACCAGTTGCAACCCTTCAAGGGAATCCTGGCTGGCTTCACAGGGGAGCAGGTACACGTTCGTGGATACATCACCTTGAAAACAACCTTCGACACAGGTAACAGCGCCAAAACAATCAGGATTAAATATTTAGTGGTAAACTCGCCCTGTTCATACAACATCATAATAGGCCGCCCGACTTCAACGTCCTTGATGCTTATCTTTCCACTAACCTCGTCATGAAATACTCGCTGGATAATGGACGGGTCGGCACCATCAAAGCAGATCAGAAAATTGCACTAGAATGTTATCATAATAACTTGAAGCTGCAGAGAGAAAAGAAAGGAACCAGCAACCCAAAAGCACACCAAGTGAACATCGTTAGCACAAGTCCAGAAGAAGAATTTCAGCAGGAACGCATAGAAGCAGCGAAAGGTCCAAAGGAAAGTCCGGCGGATAAAGAGCTGAGCATAACAAAGCCCCTAAAGACAAATCTGAATCTTACCACTCGTTAGCCGACAAATATGCTTAGCGTTCACCCCGCCGAAGTGTGTCGTCGCACCGCTCTTTATCCAATCCAACAGACAGATGTACTCGAGCCAGTCAGCACGCTTGTCGGGCATACTGGAAGTTTCACAGAGAAAGCTAGCAAGACAGACCTACCAAAGGCAACACGCATGATTCTGGGATTTCACAAACCTAAGCACGTCCGCGATTCAGCTACAAAGCAGGGAGAAGCTCGCCACAACAATTCAAAGGCGAACTAGAGGGTCAACAAAACCATTTTAATTTTTACTTTGTCTTTTATCTTATGTATTGCGATATTTCTGTGCAGCCTTAAAGAAAAAGGGTCACTCTTTCCCCCCGCAGTAGTGGGGTTTTTAATGAGGCCCCGCTTTTTTTATTATTATTATATATATATATATATATATATATATATATATATATATATATATATATATATATATATATATATGACTTGTTTTATATTACTCTCATGGCCTATAACAGATCAACAACGCCAAGTCTTAAATGAGATCGCCATCTGATTTGTGAACCCCAGCGAGGGTTGCCACCTAATTCCTTAACCCCAATGAGGGTTCTAAGACGGCGTGAGCTTAAAAAGAAATCGGCACCTAATTCCTTAACCCCAATGAGGGCTCTAAGACGTCGTGAGCCGAAAATGAAATCGCCACCTAATTCCTTAACCCCAAAGAGGGTTCTAAGACGTCGTGAGCCGAAAATGAAATCGCCACCTAATTCCTTAACCCCAAAGAGGGCTCTAAGACGCCGTGAGCCGAAAATGAAACAACCCGACAATTCTCAACATTGTTATGAAACGAACACAAGTAATGACCACCACCCAGGAGGTGCTTTCTAAAATGAATAAATTTGAAGATAAAGGGAACAGACGAGAAGCTTAAAGAAAACGATGCATCATTACAAATTCAAAGAAGAGTTCTGAGTTCAAAATAAATTAAAAATTACAACAAGTGAAGTTATGGTTCGTCCACTAGGGCGCCATCTACAATAACTTTAAGGGAATCAAGGGCGGAAAGATCGACGCCAGGGTGCAGAAGGGCGACTTGAGCCTTAGCCCTTTCAAAGCCAGCATCGAAATTCAGAGCCAGCTCGCCCTTCGCTTCAGAAACCTCAACCTTAAGCTGATCCTTCCTTTCCGTTCCAGCCGCGACATCATTTTGCAGCTTAGCGATAACCTCGTCC
This sequence comes from Medicago ruthenica, assembly GCA_018208015.1. Classification (NCBI taxonomy): domain Eukaryota; kingdom Viridiplantae; phylum Streptophyta; class Magnoliopsida; order Fabales; family Fabaceae; genus Medicago; species Medicago ruthenica. The sequence goes on from CM031376.1 coordinate 35,436,922, forward strand.
TTCCCAGCAAGATCCGCTGCATAACCAATTTTCAGATCGGAGATGTGCTTATCACACTCAAGCTTCACCACCTCTCTGGCTTCCTTCACTTCTCTTTCCCTCGCGTCCTTGGCCTCCTTCACCTCTTTCTCCAATGCCCTCACCATAGCTTGAAGAGCCTCCTCATTCTGCACCAATTCTTCATGCTTCCGATCCACCGCATCCAAGAGCATTATAGACCGCAAACAATGAACTCCCACATCCCTCGTCATAAAGGGAACAACGCCCTGGTTCCCCGCCTCCCGCTCTTCTGGACTAAAAACCAACCTCTCTTTGACATAAGCACCGTAGTCAAAACCTTTATCCCAGAAAGATTGCACCGATCCACTGGTCTTGATGGCACTAATCGAGAAATGAGAAGGCGTTTTCTTACCTTTTTTCTCAGTTACTGCCTTCCCTCTCTCATCTTTCCCGAGCGACGCCTTATCATGCGTAGCCGCTGTGAGGGACTCAGCCTGAGACTCGGGCTGATGATCAACCTTCTTCTTCGGCTTGCGTGTAATGAGTCCAGCAGGATCAGTGGCTGCCATCCCCTCAGCAGCCTTCTTGGCCTTCATTTCCTCGAGATATTTCTTCCTCTCCGACGCAGTCATGGGCGTCATGTCCTCTACAGAAAATGAAAACAGAAAAGTTAAGAGGACAAGAAAATAGAAAAGCACAGTATATGCACAAATAAATAAATTCGACTCACGTAAGTACGCGTCTAAGCTATTCACATTCCCTTCCCTATTCAACAACTCACGGATGTTCATGGGCAGCATTTTATCCAAAAAACAGACGACGCCCTGGTCGTATGCATCCAGCTTCTCGTAGTCTAATCCCATGATAGACGCCGGAGCACTCGTCCAACATATGGGAAACCTCAGCCTACCATCAACCCACACGGCAGCTGCCTCACAATCCTTTCGTCCCCGGGTCCTGAGGAACGTCTGTCTCCAATTCTTATAATCAGAGGCGTAGGGCGGGAACAACCTCTTGCCAGGATGCGCACTGATGGACACCCAATGTAACGCCCCGGATTTACTTGGAATTATTTTCAGTTATTTTAATTGATGATGCGACGTATGTGTGATGTCTTGTTGTGTTTGTGATGTTCTTGGTGTTTTGGTGCCTTGTTAGAGGGTAGTGACCTTAGATTATAAGGAATATGAGTTTGAGCGAATTAGATCCTTAGAAGGCATAACCCAAATGTGAGAAATATTGATATTTATTAGTATATTGGTGGTTGGGTTTATTTAATTGAATAAAGAAAAATTATAGTATTTAATTAAATAATAGTGTTAATAATTTAATTGGATTATTAGTAAATTAAACTAATTAATTAGAATTATAAAATAAGAAAGGGCATTTGTGGCATTTAGGATTTAGGGGTATGTTATGATGAGAAGAGGAATAAAAACATAACATATCGTGAAAACAAAATTTGGGAGAAAACCAAAGAGCGAAGAACGAAGCTGAGGCAAGAGAGACCGGAAGGGATTCTACGGGAAGCGATCAATAGAGTTTAGAACCGGAAAACCTAAGGTAAGGGTGGGGTTCTTACATTCTAAGGGATTGCATAATGATGGGGTATGGTAGACTCTAGGTATATGTGATTGTATGGATTTTGACCCTTTTGTTCAATTCATGAGGTCTGCGATTTTGATGATGAAATTGGCATGATACATGCTGTTGTTGTGCATTATAATTGTGGTTTGTGATGATTGTTGTTGTTAATGTCATATTATGAATTGGGTATGAATTATGTTGAGTTGTTGTTGTTGATTGTGATGATTTTGAATGAATGAGAAGTTTGAATAATATAAGTTGCTTTTCCTGAGTTTTCTTATCTCTGCCCCGAATTTTGAAATAAAAACTGGTATTGATCGGTACAGAATTGGTCTTAGGTGTAAACACAAAAGTTGTAGGTATGGATGTTAGTTTTCTAATGTCGTTGGTCTGACGTCAAAACGATTTATAGAACTTGAGTTATGGTCGAATTACTGCACGTAGGTCACAGTGAATTTTTATGGACTTTCTGCACAACTTTTCCGAATTTGAAACGAAAACTGGTATTGATCGGTACAGAATTGGCCTTGGGTGTAAACATGAAGGTTTTAGATAATTTTGTTAGCTTTCCAGTGGCTTTGGTTTGACGTGAAAATGACTTTTAGTTTTTGAGTTATGATGAAAATACTCCAAGGAGGTCTTAGTGAAATTGTACGGTGACAGCATTCTCTGTTTCATGTTTTTGCGTCTTTTTCACACGTCTCTGTTTTAAATTGGTCTTTGGTATAAACATGAAAGTTGTTGATAATTGTGATATCTTTCTAGTATCCTTGGTTTGACATGGAAATATGTTATGTATAATTTGTTACGGTTTTACAAAATTGTATGATGAATTGTTGATGTTTGAATACGATGTTATATGTAATTGTGAATTTGAATGACAGTGACAGTGATGTAGCCTTATATGGCAGCGATGTGGTTTATGTACGATGCTTGCATGTATTTTGTTGTTTCATTTTAGAAGTCTCATTCATTGCATCTTGTAACGATGGCCTGAAATTATGATAAAGCGACGTAGCCTTGTTTGGCAAAGTGACGTGGGGCTCCGGCCTGACATGCCCTATTTGGCATTATTTTGCGACGTTTGGTACCACATGCATATAGGTGAAGTCGGGTCTCATTGCATTATGTGTCGATGATAAATTGTTATAACCGTGACGTGTGGCGATGTTCATGATGTGCTTGATGTGATGATGTTTGAATATTGGTGATGATGATTGTTTATGAAAATGATGTGTGAACATGAATAAAATGATTGGTGAGATAATGAAGTATGATCCTGTGCTTATGTTTTTACTTGCTCATTATTATGCTTTCGTTTAGATTGTTTGATATCTCACCCTTTTGTTTTTGTTGGTCCATTGTCTTTATATTGACAATGTGCAGATAACTCGAAGTAGCTTGCTGTGACGCTTAGACGAGGAGTACCTAGTGGTATATAGAATTGGGATCGTGATGCTCTGATATTATGTAACACTGGGAATAGGTTTGTCTTATGTTTTTGGGAGTTAACTTTATAAACTCCAATGCTGATTTTTATTAAAGTATTCACTTTATGTTGAGTTTTGAATTATGACGAATGTTTCGGCTTTTATGCCATAGTGCTGATTATGAGTTGATATTATAATTATTTTCCGCTGCTAATAAAGAGATTTTCAGACATGATGTTGTTATATTGAGGAGCCTGTTTGTTAATAAGTATGTTTTATGCTTTCATGATTTTGTGACATCCCGTTATTTGTTAAATACTCTGATATATTATGTGCTTATTCGCGCGGGGAAATCGGGGTGTTACAATTGGTATCAGAGCAGGTCGGTCCATCCGGCCAGGTTGTCGAGTCTTTAGTTTAGTGACAGTTGAGTACTGTCCTTAGACATTTCTAATCAATTATTTGATGTTTTGTGAACACAGAAGATGGTTAGAGTTGTTGAAAGACTACGATTTTAGCTTGAATTACCATCCTGGTAAAGCTAATGTTGTAGCCGATGCTTTAAGTCGAAAAACTTTGCATATGTCAGCGATGATGGTTAAAGAGTTAGAGTTGATCGAGCAGTTCAGAGACATGAATTTGGTTTGCGAAGTAAAATCCCAGAGTGTGATGCTAGGGATGTTGACAATTAACAGTGATTTCTTGGATGATATCAAGGAAGCTCAGAAGATGGATGTGAAACTAGTAGATTTGATGGTTGGTGAAAATCAACCCGAAGGTAGTGATTTTAAGTTAGATATGCACGGTGTGTTGAGGTTCCGCGATCGAATTTGTATTCCTGATAATGCAGAGATGAAGAAGATGATTTTAGAAGAAGGTCACAGAAGCAATTTAAGTATTCATCCGGGAGCTACTAAAATGTATCAAGACTTAAAGAAGATATTTTGGTGGCCAAAAATGAAGCAAGATGTTGCGCGGTTTGTGTATGCATGCTTGACGTGCCAAAAGTCGAAAGTAGAACATCAGAGGCCAACATGCTTGATGCAACCGTTAGATGTTCCGGAGTGGAAATGGGATAGTATATCTATGGATTTTGTGACAGGAATACCGAACACTCCGAGGGGGCATGATGCTATTTGGGTAATTATTGATAGACTGACGAAGTCGGCTCATTTTATTCCGATCAATATTAGTTTTCCTGTATCAAAGTTAGCAGAGATTTATATTCGCGAGATTGTGAAGTTGCACGGAGTCCCGTCGAGCATTGTTTCGGATAGAGATCCGAGGTTTACTTCAGATTTTTGGAAAAGTCTACAAGAGGCATTAGGTTCTAAGTTGAAGTTGAGTTCGGCATATCACCCACAAACTGATGGACAGACGGAGAGGACCATTCAGTCGTTGGAAGACTTGCTGAGGGCGTGTGTTCTCGAACAAAGCGGAACGTGGGACAGTTTTCTACCACTGATCGAGTTCACTTATAACAATAGTTTCCATGCTAGTATTGGTATGGCACCTTTCGAGGCATTGTATGGTCGGAGGTGCAGAACGCCGTTGTGTTGGCATGAATCTGGTGAAAGAGTTGTGTTGGGACCAGAGATTGTACGAGAAACTACTGAGAAGGTGAAATTAATTCGTGATAAGATGAAGGCTTCGCAGAGTAGGCAAAAGAGTTACCATGATAAGCGGAGGAGAGATCTTGAGTTTCAAGCAGGAGACCATGTATTCTTGAGAGTATCACCAGTGACAGGTGTAGGTCGTGCCTTGAAGTCGAAGAAGCTTACTTCTAAGTTTATTGGACCATACCAGATTTCTGAGAGGGTTGGGAATGCTGCGTATAGGGTGGCCTTACCACCGAACCTATCAAATTTGCATGATGTGTTTCACGTGTCGCAACTCCGGAAGTATGTTTCAGATCCATCTCATGTAATTCATATGGATGACGTGCAAGTGCGGGACAATCTAACCATTGAGACTGTGCCTGTACGAATTGAGGATCGGGAAATGAAGAAGTTAAGGGGCAAGGAGATTCCTTTAGTGAAAGTGGTTTGGGACGGAGCTGTCGGAGAAAGTGCAACATGGGAGTTAGAGAGCAAGATGCGAGATTCTTATCCGATGCTGTTTGAGTCAGGTAATTTTCGAGGACGAAAATATTCAAGTGGGGGAGAGTTGTAACGCCCCGGATTTACTTGGAATTATTTTCAGTTATTTTAATTGATGATGCGACGTATGTGTGATGTCTTGTTGTGTTTGTGATGTTCTTGGTGTTTTGGTGCCTTGTTAGAGGGTAGTGACCTTAGATTATAAGGAATATGAGTTTGAGCGAATTAGATCCTTAGAAGGCATAACCCAAATGTGAGAAATATTGATATTTATTAGTATATTGGTGGTTGGGTTTATTTAATTGAATAAAGAAAAATTATAGTATTTAATTAAATAATAGTGTTAATAATTTAATTGGATTATTAGTAAATTAAACTAATTAATTAGAATTATAAAATAAGAAAGGGCATTTGTGGCATTTAGGATTTAGGGGTATGTTATGATGAGAAGAGGAATAAAAACATAACATATCGTGAAAACAAAATTGGGAGAAAACCAAAGAGCGAAGAACGAAGCTGAGGCAAGAGAGACCGGAATGGATTCTACGGGAAGCGATCAATAGAGTTTAGAACCGGAAAACCTAAGGTAAGGGTGGGGTTCTTACATTCTAAGGGATTGCATAATGATGGGGTATGGTAGACTCTAGGTATATGTGATTGTATGGATTTTGACCCTTTTGTTCAATTCATGAGGTCTGCGATTTTGATGATGAAATTGGCATGATACATGCTGTTGTTGTGCATTATAATTGTGGTTTGTGATGATTGTTGTTGTTAATGTCATATTATGAATTGGGTATGAATTATGTTGAGTTGTTGTTGTTGATTGTGATGATTTTGAATGAATGAGAAGTTTGAATAATATAAGTTGCTTTTCCTGAGTTTTCTTATCTCTGCCCCGAATTTTGAAATAAAAACTGGTATTGATCGGTACAGAATTGGTCTTAGGTGTAAACACAAAAGTTGTAGGTATGGATGTTAGTTTTCTAATGTCGTTGGTCTGACGTCAAAACGATTTATAGAACTTGAGTTATGGTCGAATTACTGCACGTAGGTCACAGTGAATTTTTATGGACTTTCTGCACAACTTTTCCGAATTTGAAACGAAAACTGGTATTGATCGGTACAGAATTGGCCTTGGGTGTAAACATGAAGGTTTTAGATAATTTTGTTAGCTTTCCAGTGGCTTTGGTTTGACGTGAAAATGACTTTTAGTTTTTGAGTTATGATGAAAATACTCCAAGGAGGTCTTAGTGAAATTGTACGGTGACAACATTCTCTGTTTCATGTTTTTGCGTCTTTTTCACACGTCTCTGTTTTAAATTGGTCTTTGGTATAAACATGAAAGTTGTTGATAATTGTGATATCTTTCTAGTATCCTTGGTTTGACATGGAAATATGTTATGTATAATTTGTTACGGTTTTACAAAATTGTATGATGAATTGTTGATGTTTGAATACGATGTTATATGTAATTGTGAATTTGAATGACAGTGACAGTGATGTAGCCTTATATGGCAGCGATGTGGTTTATGTACGATGCTTGCATGTATTTTGTTGTTTCATTTTAGAAGTCTCATTCATTGCATCTTGTAACGATGACCTGAAATTATGATAAAGCGACGTAGCCTTGTTTGGCAAAGTGACGTGGGGCTCCGGCCTGACATGCCCTATTTGGCATTATTTTGCGACGTTTGGTACCACATGCATATAGGTGAAGTCGGGTCTCATTGCATTATGTGTCGATGATAAATTGTTATAACCGTGACGTGTGGCGATGTTCATGATGTGCTTGATGTGATGATGTTTGAATATTGGTGATGATGATTGTTTATGAAAATGATGTGTGAACATGAATAAAATGATTGGTGAGATAATGAAGTATGATCCTGTGCTTATGTTTTTACTTGCTCATTATTATGCTTTCGTTTAGATTGTTTGATATCTCACCCTTTTGTTTTTGTTGGTCCATTGTCTTTATATTGACAATGTGCAGATAACTCGAAGTAGCTTGCTGTGACGCTTAGACGAGGAGTACCTAGTGGTATATAGAATTGGGATCGTGATGCTCTGATATTATGTAACACTGGGAATAGGTTTGTCTTATGTTTTTGGGAGTTAACTTTATAAACTCCAATGCTGATTTTTATTAAAGTATTCACTTTATGTTGAGTTTTGAATTATGACGAATGTTTCGGCTTTTATGCCATAGTGCTGATTATGAGTTGATATTATAATTATTTTCCGCTGCTAATAAAGAGATTTTCAGACATGATGTTGTTATATTGAGGAGCCTGTTTGTTAATAAGTATGTTTTATGCTTTCATGATTTTGTGACATCCCGTTATTTGTTAAATACTCTGATATATTATGTGCTTATTCGCGCGGGGAAATCGGGGTGTTACACCCAAGACAGCTTATCCACCCCCTTCGTGCCATAAAACGTGAAGAAGGATCCAACTGAGGGCTGGAAACCCATCCCCTCGCATAAAATCTCAAAAGCACGTATAAACTCCCAGCTGTTTGGCTGCTGTCGCGTCGAATTTCGGATATCAAGCTATTGGGAAGCATTGAATCACTAATTTTAAATCACGACTGAACTTTTAATTTTTCGGGGAGAAAAGGAAAAAAGTTTGAAATTACCTTGAAAAAGAGATTTTATGTTCGAAAGTCGATTATGCGAGGGGTAGGTATTAGCACCCCTCACATCCGTTGTACTCAACGGGAACCTCTTAGTCGGCTTAGGCTTAAAATGTTTCAAAGTTTTACTTGCGTGTTTGAATATATAAAAAAGGGAAAAGAAGATATGATATAAAGGGAACAAAGAGATAAAAACAAACGAAGGGGAAAAAAGAAAGTTTTTATTAATGGGCTTGACAAGATGTCGATCTTGCTCCTACGTATCTCCCGGTAGTCAGAGAATTCAAAGCGTACGTAGTTCTTTGGTAGAAAAAGTTTGTATGTTGGTTCGTTTTTATTAAAAAAGATTTGACGACGCACAGAGGCGTAAAATGTTTAAATGATAAAGACAAACGCACGGAGGCGTAAAAAGTTTAAAGATAAAGACAAACGCACGGAGGCGTAAAAAGTTTGAAAATAAATGACAGACGCACAGAGACGTAAAAAGTTTAAAGATAAAGACAAACGCACGGAGGCGTAAAAAGTTTGAGGATAAACGCGCAAAGGCGCGAAAGGTTCGGATTGACCACGCGGGCCAAGAAAAGGTTAAAAATGGCCACGAGGGACCAAAGGAAGGTTGAGCGTGCTAGACGCGTCAAAGGTGGAATGACGATTACTCGAACGACGAGACATACGTCACGCATTCGTGCAACCGAGGTTTGGGGAGACATACGTCAAGCCATTCCCGTTTCATTCAAGTTTGGTTTCGTTGAAACTCGGAGAAATCTCAAAGGGAACCAAAGCACTTGGTTGGGAAACTTAAAGAAAAGAAATCACGAACAAATTTGTTGTTCGAGTTTATTAAAAATCATGAACATTACTTGTTACTTAAGTTATTGAAACTCAAGAAAAAGTGTTTGTTCAAGTTTGAAAGATGAACAAATCATAAAACATCCATAAATTTGGAAAGTTCACTAGTTCAGCTTGATTTGAGTTTGGTTTTAAAAAGAGTGAGCAAGCTCGGCTCGAGTTCATGTTTTGATTGAAAATCATGAACAATATTGTTGTTCAAGTTTGGTTTTGAAAATAAAGAACTTAGCTTATTGCTCAAACTTGATGTTGAAAACTTAAGAACATAACTTGTTGTACAAGTTACTCAAAATTTATCGCACGAACTTGTGAAATTTCCAAAGACATGCAATATTATGGATATGGTTTGAACAAAAAATGATTTTAACACTCTTTAGGTTCTTAATCAAGGGCTGGAACCCCAAAAATTTGGCATTTGGAAGCCTGATTCATATTCTGAGTTTCACATACTTCGCAGAGCAACCAGAACTTGGCTCTGCGAAGTCAGGTTCTGATGTGGTCGCACTGCGAACATACTTTGCTCTGCAAAGTATTCGAAATTTTGAACTCAGAAGCTGTTTCTGAACAGAAGTTCAGAAACTGCTTCTAAGCAAGCTTCAGAACCTAAAGGGGGTTAAAAAGCTTTGCAAAATTGGGAGAAAAGGAGTGTAAAAACTCAGTTTTAAGGCTTGGTCACTTTGAGATCCCTTTTGAGTTTCAAAAGGGGTTTTTGTGCACAAAATGAAATTGAACAAGATAAATGATGCAAACAGCAATCAAAATGAAAGATAAAGATTATAGGAGACTTACAGAACTCCTAGCAATGCTTGTGCAAGAGGTTGGAAGTGGCTTGCTTGATTGGTTAGAGGTTATGAACAATGAACTCTAATTGGTTTTTGCTTTGGATGTGAACTGTTTTGCTACAATCTCAAGGCTGTAATGTGGTAAATTTCGTGTATGTATATGGCTATTTTTCTGGTGTATTAATGTTGTTCAATGTGTGAAATCCTTGTGCCTTGGCATTCCTTTTATAGGCCAAAATGCAATCCAATGCAATGATGGAAAATCTCTAGATCCTAGCTGGTTTGTGGGCTAAATCCAGGCTAAATCACTTTGCATTTAAAGCTAAAGGATAGAAGTTGCTTGCCTTGTGCCAAGGGTCAAGACCTTGACTGATTTCAGCCACAAAATGCAGCTGATTCTAGAAGGTAATGATGGAAAAAACTGAAAAACAGGGCAGCTTGAAATTGTGTGATTCTTGGGATCAATCCTTGCAATCTTGGAAGGCCAAGCAATGAAAACGTGTACTGCCATGTACAGGGAGATTGGGGGAAGCAAAATGAGCATGTGGGCTGGTGTGTGGGAGGAGAAATCCAGCTGAAAACAGGGCAGCACAAACAGCTTTTTTGCAAGCAAAACCACTTGTGTTTGACTGGTTTTGGTGGAGAAATAAGGGAGGAAAGGGATCAAGTAGCTGGCTGGCAAGCTCAGGTTGGATGATAGGTCAATTGGGAGAGACAAGAGCTGACCAAGGGCAGCCAATTTGATTGAGCACATGTTAGGTTGGAAGAAAATCCTTCTTTCCTTTACCTTTAATGTCACACCTTGATTCTTGCTTTGCTGCATTAAATCAGACACAATTGGCAATAACAATAATAATAACAAAGATAGAGAGTAATAACAATAGTTAAAATGAAAACAAAAGCAAGAAAAATCAAAAAATTAGAAATCTGCAGAAAATTCGCAGGAGTCGCAGTGCGAAGGTCACTTCGCAGTGCGATCTCCTGTTTTTTTGTATTTTTTGTTTTAAAATAAAATAAAAGGTAAAAATGAATAAAGAATAATAATAATAATAATAATAATAATAATAATAATAATAATAATAATAAGGATAATGGCAATAATAGTAATGAAAATGATAATGAAAATAAATAAAATAGTAATGAGAATAATAATGAAGATGATGATAATAAAAATGATGAAAAAGCTTAATAATATTAATTAATAAAACCTTAACAATAGTAAAAGATAATAATGATATTATTAATATAATAACAATAATATTAGTAATAATAATGATGATGATAATAATATTAATAGTAATGCTAATGGTGATAAATGCAAATAAAATTCAATGACATGAATGAAATAATAAAAGGTAATAATAAGTGATGAAATAATAAAAGATAAAACAAAGAAAAATATGAGTCAAAAAATGGGGTATGACAGATGCCCCTATTTAAGTTTCTTCGCCCCGGAGATTGAAAGTGAAATTTGAAATTGACGGGTCGAAGAGACTTAAATATAGAGTACACCATTTTTTGACTAAATATTTTTCTCGAATTGAAAATGTTATGAATGCATGTATGCGAATGTTATGAATGCTTGTAATGTAAATATGAATGCAAAGATGATAAAAATGACCACACTGGGGATAAAAAGAGACAAAGGGATACCCGGGTTCGTTAAAGAAACGGGATCCGACTTTATTGGGGAACATGGTTCCACTGAGGATAAATGTCAGCTGTTCGGGTTAATGCCGAACTACCACTGACGACAAGAAATAAGAAGGTAAATGCCAGCTGTTCGGGTTGTTGCCGAACTTGCCACTGACGACAGGAAATGAAATGAATGTCAATTGTTCGGGTTGTTGCCGAACTTGCCATTGACGACAGGAAATGAAAAGAATGTCAACTGTTCGGGTTGTTGCCGAACTTGCCATTGACGACAGGAAATGAAAGGGATGTCAACTGTTCGGGTTGTTGCCGAACTTGCCATTGACGACAGGAAACAAAATGGATGTCAACTGTTCGGGTTGTTGCCGAACTTGCCATTGAAGACAGGAAACAAAATGGATGTCAACTGTTCGGGTTGTTGCCGAACTTGCCATTGACGACACTGGGGATGCGGCTGATAAGCCGTTCCTTACAGAACTGCCCCTTCAATTGGGGAGAAGGGATGCACAAGTTGTTCGTTAAAGAACTTGCCACTTGGCACAACACTAGGGAATATGCACAAGCTGTTCGTTAAAGAACTGCCACTTGGCATAAAGACATGATAAAAGGACGCGCAAGCTGTTCGTTTGAACTACCACTTGGCATAAAAGGTGACATCCCTGGACCAGACAGACTGGGGATGACACTTGGGGAAAAAGGGAGTTCACGAATTGTTCATGATTGATTGGTGAGACTCAAGGTGGTTAGAGTAACCGTGAATGATATTGTAGTATGTTGCATGTATAAATGTACGTATGTACGAATGCATGAATGTATGAATGTACAAACACCTGAATGTACGAACGTACAAATGTATGAATGTATAAATGCATAAATGTATGAATGTATGAATGTATGAATGTATGACTGTATGAATGTATGACTCCCACTGGGGATGTCGTGTGAAAGATTGATTTGTACTGGGGATACCCAAACTGTTGGTTAAGGAATTGCCTCTTGATACAAGAATACGTTGAAAGATTGCACAAGCTGTTCGTTAAAGAACTACCGCTTGGCGAAAAGGAGATTGACAACCCTAGACCAGACAGACTGGGGACAACACTCGACCGTTTGCTGGGGGGAAAACAAATTGTGGGGGATGCATGATATGAATATGAGATGTGTCGCGTCGAATTTCGGATGTCAAGCTATTGACTAGCATTGAATCGCTAAATTTAAATCACGACTGAACTTTTAATTTTTCGGGGAAAAAGGAAAAAAGTTCGAAATTACCTTGAAAAAGAGATTTTAGGTTCGAAAGTCGATTATGCGAGGGGAAGGTATTAGCACCCCTCACATCCGTTGTACTCAACGGGAACCTCTTAGTTGGCTTAGGCTTAAAATATCTTTTGACGTTTTGCTTGCATGCTTAATCATATATATATATATATATAAAGGAACAAGAAAATATAATGTGAGGTGAAGAAAGAGATAAAAACAAATGAAATAGAAAGAAGAAAAAAAGATTTTTTAATAATGGGCTTGACAGGATGACAATCCTGCTCCTACGTATCTCCCGGTAGTCGGAGAATTCAAAGCTTACGTAGTTCTTGAGAAAGAATTGTTTGAAAACGCACAAAGGCGTAAAAAAGCTTAAAAAGGTGAAAGACAGACGCTAAGGCGATAAACTCGCGCAAGGCGTAAATGTTTAAGGAAAAAAGACAGACGCACAGAGGCGTAAAAGGTTTGAAAATAAAGACAAACGCACGGAGGCGTATAATGTTAAAAATAAAAGACAAACGCACGGAGGCGTTAAATTCGCGCAAGGCGTAAAAAGGTTGAAAATAAACGCGCAAAGGCGCGAAAGGTTCGGATTGACCACAAAGGGCCAAAATTGGTGAGTTTTTATGCTTTGAAAATAGAATGACGATTGTCCGAGCAACGAGACATACGTCAAGCATTCGTACAACCGGGGAAAGGAGAGACATACGTCAAACCACCCTTTTTCCTTCAAGTTTCGCTTGGATTTAAAAACGTATTTTTTTGGGGAAGCTAGAAAAGAATGACGATCGTCTAAGCAACGAGACATACGTCAAGTGTTTATCCGATCGGGGAAAGGAGAGACATACGTCAAACCACCCTTTTTCATTCAAGTTTCGCTTGAATTTTAAGAAAATGTATAAACTAAAAAAAACGCTCGTTTTTAGAACTCAAATGAAAAAATTAATTGTTCAAATTAGTTGTTGCAACCAAAATGAACAAGTTTGTTACTTAATAAAAAAGGAAAATGTTTTTGTGGTTTTGATTTTTTACTTGGAGTTAAAAAGAAAATAAATGCGATAAAATAAGCTAAACGCGAGGAATTAATAAAAAAACGATCGTTGGATTTAAATAAAAAGATTTTTATTTATCATGGATTGAACTATAAGAAATAAAAAAACAATGCATATTTATATATATATGTTCCCAAATGTATATATGAATGACATAAAGAAAAGATGCAAAATAAAATGAACAAAAAGAAATAAATAAATAAAAAATAAATGCATGAGATAAAATGATAGGTAAATAAATAAATGAGATGTAAAAAACAATAAAACACTAAAAGGAAATAAATAATAAAAAGAAAAAAAATAAAATTTGCAAAGAAAATAAAAGAAATAAATATTTGGGAGGTGTAAAAACTAAAACTGGGGGTGCTGGAAGTAAAAAACTAAGTCAGATTGAAAGAAAAGGCCCAAAATGTATTGGGCCTACGTAAATTAATCTGGGCCGTCTGATTAATCAGACGGCCCTGATCTGATCACAGGGGAAAGAAGCCAGGGCCACACGATCTAAAATCAAAGGGCCTGGAGGGCGTGGGTGTACGCTAACGCGTACACCCTGTCACACCGAATCAGGGAGGGGTATTTAAACCCTTCCCTTCACAAAATTTTTTCATTTTTCCATTTCATCCTCTCTCTTCTTCTCACTCTAGCCTGGCCGAATTTCACTCTCCCCCTTCTCTCTTCTCTTCTCGCCGGAAAGGTATTCCGGCGTGGTGGCCGCCGGCCAAGACGGCGGCGCCACCGCGCCGGAAGAAAAAAAATCCTCCTTTTTAAAAACAAACCAACTTTTCCTATATCCTTTTCTCTTCTAATCCCAAATCTAAGCTTGTTTTTTCGAAAATGCTTACAAAAAGGTGTAGATCTAGGTTTTAAAATACCAAAAAAAATTCACCTTTTCCTCTTTGTTTTGGTTCGGCCTTGTGCTTGCTTCGTGTTTTCTTTGTGCTGTGTGTGCGTTCTGTACGTGTGGGGGGTGTGGGTATGTGCGTGTTTTGTGTGTTGTGCGTGTTGGGTTGTTTGGGCTGTATTGCTGGTGATGGTATGCGCGTGTGGGTGTGTTGTGGTTGGGTGAGGGTTGTGCGAAAATGGTGTGTGTTTGCTGGGTTGGGATATGCGAAAATGGTACTGTTAGGGGGCTGTTGTGTTTTGTTGAGTTGTGTTGTTGTTTATGTTGCTGTTGTGTTGTGTTTTGCTATTGCTGTTGCTGGGTATTGTGTTGGTACTGTGTGAGGATAAGTTGCTGGAAATGTTTGTTGTGTTAGTGTTGCTGGAAAAAAATTTGTGGTTTAAAATTTCTTCTCTTAAAAATTTTTCTGTCCTCTTTTTTGTGTTCTGTTGATTCTGTTAAATAGAGGAAAATTAAGCTGCTTGTCAGCTTAATGACTCATTAATCTTGCAAGTTGATCTGGGTTTTGGATAGGATTTTGAGCAAGCATTAAATGGGATGTGATCTGCTGGATTTTTGCAGATGATTTTGTGAGGATCTGGGGATTGTGATGATGAATTTGGATAGGATTTGAGGGTTTGTGATGATGAAAAAACCTGGTTTGGGGGCGCCCCAGTGCTGGCCTGGCTGGACTGTTTGACTGTGTTGACCATTGACTGGATTTTTTTTGGACAAAAAAATGCAAAAAAACAAAAAAATAAAATAATAATAATAATAATAATAGTAAAAATAATAAAAATGATAATAATAATAATAAAAAAATAAAAATTAATGATAATAATAAAAAACTGAAATTAAAAGTAAAAATAAAAAGTGATAAAAAATAAAAATAAAATTAAAAAACGAAACAAAAATTGACATGAGGTATTTTAAAATACCTCCCTGCCGAAATTTCGTCTGAAACGACGAAAATTCTCGGCCTTTAAAAAAAAATGCGTAAAACGAGACAATAAATAAAACGAGACGAAAATGGGTCAAAAAATGGGGTATGACAGATGCCCCTATTTAAGTTTCTTCGCTACGGAGATTAAAAAGCGAAATTTTGATTCGACGGGTCGAAGAAACTTAAATACAGAGTACACCGGTTTTTGACCCATTTTGGACAGTAAAACATAATGGATGCGATGCCATGTATGCAAATGTTATGAATGCATGTGATGCAAGTATAAATGCAAGACGGCAAAGATGACCTGATTGGGGACAAACAGAGACAAAAGGGATACCCGGGTTCGTTAAAGAAACGGGATCCAACTCTATTGGGGATAGTGTTCCACTGGGGAAAAAGGTTAGCCGTTTGGGTTATTGCCGAACTGTTCACTGGGGAGAGTGGGCAATTAACCACGGGAACCAAAAAGGGTAAAATGTCAGCTGTTCGGGTTAAATTCCGAACTGCCACTGACGACAAGGATTGAATGTAAAGGTCAGCTGTTCGGGTCGTTGTCGAACTGCCACTGATGACAAGAAACAAAATGTCAACTGTTCGGGTTGTATTCCGAACTGCCATTGACGACAAGAAAGTAAATGTCAACTGTTCGGGTTGAATTCCGAACTGCCATTGACGACAAGAAAATAAATGTCACGTCAACTGTCCGGGTTGTTTACCGAACTGTTCATTGATGACAGGAAATGAATGTCAACTGTCCGGGTTAAATTCCGAACTGTTCATTGACGATAAAAAGAAAAGTCAACTGTTCGGGTTGGTTACCGAACTGTACATTGACAACAGGAAATAAAAAGACATGTCAACTGTCCGGGTTAAATTCCGAACTGCCACTGAGGATAAGAAAACAAAGGATAAAAGTCAGCTGTTCGGGTTAAATTCCGAACTGCCACTGGGGATAAGAAAACAAAGGATAAAAGTCAGCTGTTCGGGTTAAATTCCGAACTACTGATGAGGAAAAAACTAGAGTAAACGTCAATCGTTCGGGTTAAATTCCGAACTGGCATCGTTGGTAAGAAACGAAGGTAAAGGTCAGCTGTTCGGGTTAAATTCCGAACTAACATTGAATGATGATAAAACAAGGGTATAAAAGTTAGCTGTTCGGGTTAAATTCCGAGCTACTGATGACAAGACAACGAAGGTAAAAGTCAGTCGTTCGGGTTAAATTCTGAGCTACTGATGACAAGACAACGAAGGTAAAAGTCAGTCGTTCGGGTTAAATTCCGAGCTACTGATGACAAGACAACGAAGGTAAAAGTCAGTCGTTCGGGTTAAATTCCGAACTACTGATGACAAGACAACGAAGGTAAAAGTCAGTCGTTCGGGTTAAATTCCGAGCTACTGATGACAAGACAATGAAGGTAAAAGTCAGTCGTTCGGGTTAAATTCCGAACTACCACTGAGGATGAAAACCAAGTCAGCTGTTCGGGTTAAAATCCGAACTACCACTGAGGATAAAAACAAAGTCAGCTGTTCGGGTTAAAATCCGAACTACCACTGAGGATAAAAACAAATAAAACTGTGCACAAGTGTTCGTTAAAGAAATGTCACTTGGCGACAATACTGGGGAATATGCACAAGCTGTTCGTTTGAACTGCCACTTGGCATAAAGACATGATAAAAAGATGCGCAAGCTGTTCGTTTGAACTGCCACTTGGCGTAAAAGGGTGACACCACTTAACCAAACAGATTGGGGATGACACTTGGAGAATATTTACTGGTGACTATGATGGGATGCCGAGCAAAGTCGGGCTTTGGTTATGATTTGGTATTTGTGAGTGTGAATGATGACTCACTGGGGAATGCCAATAAAATTGGGCTTTAATTTGTAACATCACTGGAGGATGACATTGGAGGAAAAGAAAAATGCAGATTGTTTATGATAAATTGGTAAGAAACGTGGTGGTTAAAGCAACCATGTACAGATGATATTGTGGTATGTTGCATGTGTGAATGCGTATATGCATGAATGCGTGATCACATGATTTGTATGATTGTACAAATGTATGAATGCATGAATGTATTAATGTACTAATGCAGGACTCCCACTGGGGATGTGTGAAAGATTGACTTGCACTAGGGGATACCCTAAATGTTTTGATTTATTGCATGACTGACAACTTGGTGAAACAAGATTTAGACCGGTAAAAATGAAAAGTGGACTGACGTTGCATTGCAAACACTCGGTAATCTTTGAAGGGGATGATGTCACAGGGAACACCTCCAAAATGTTGACGGGGTGAAGCCGTAACCGTTGACGAGGAACACATACCTCATGGGGAAATTGTTACTTCACTGGGGAATCATGTTAATCCGCTTGGGAAAAGAACTGGTGATTCCGCCGGGAATTCTTATGTTTTGGTGGATGCCGAGCGAGGTCGGGCTTTGGTTGGGGTGCCGAGCGAGGTCGGGCTTTTTGTAATGGATGCCGAGCGAGGTCGGGCTTTTTGGTTGGATGCCGAGCGAGGTCGGGCTTTGATTGGGGTGCCGAGCGAGGTCGGGCTTTTTGTAATGGATGCCGAGCGAGGTCGGGCTTTTTGTAATGGATTTGTGCCAATGATGATTGGGCTTTTGGGGTTAAGACTCCACTGGAGGATGCCAATAAAATTGGGCTTTGTTTGTGGTTTCGCTGGGGATATAAGGATCACTTTGGAAGCATGATCGATGTCCAGCCTTAGATGCCAACGGTGGTTGGGCTTTTGATTGTTTTGGACAAAGGCTGATTTCCTGGGGAGTTTGTTAATCCACCGGGGATTGTGCTAATCCACTGGGGATTATGATTGAATGCCGAGCGAGGTCGGGCTTTGATTCACTGGGGATACTCCCTTTGATTCACGGGGGGACTCCGCCGGGGAAATCTGTTTAGCATTTGACCATGTTTGGCCTGCGAAGTTTTATCCGCTCTCAGGATAGCTGCTGACGCGCACTTCAATTATTCGCAAATCCGAAGAGAATGTGTTTATTATTTATGCCTTCCAAAAAGATTTAAATTTTTCTTTTGAAAAAGAGTTTCGTTCCAAGTACCATTATCAAAAATAGAAGAAATGACTAAGCAAAATAAATGGGAATTCCCAACAAAATGTAAAGACTTCACTAGGAAGAAATTTTATTAACGGGGTGGTGGCCCGCCAACGGCGTGGCTCCACGGATCTTACAAAGTTGAAAAAATGGTAAATATACAGGGAAGGTTCATTGAACACAATAACCGCTATTTTCCCTAACAACTTTGAATTCACTGTTTGGATGCTTCAGATTCCGAGTCCCTTGACAGCTGATTTGCCCCAAGTAAACTGTAGTCAATCCGATGCAGTTATCTTGTCTTTTGATCCTTAACTTTTGCATAGATCGCCCTTTCGGGTTTTCGACCTATCAGGATGATTATTTCTGTTTTGTGTCTCTAATTTTTGCCTGGACCGCCCTTTCGGGTTTTCAGTCCACCAAGACGCTCATTCTTGCCTAAGTCGCCCTTTCAGGTTTTCGACTTACCGAGCTGTTCTTTTGTTTTTAGACAAAATATTTCTTGACTACATCGGAATTCACAGGACGCGGCAAGTCTTCGCCGTCCATTGTCGTGAGAATCAAAGCTCCTCCGGAGAAAACTCTCTTGACCACATACGGGCCTTCGTAGTTAGGCGTCCATTTGCCCCTAGAGTCGGGTTGAAAAGATAGGATCCTTTTAAGCACGAGGTCTCCTTCTTGGATTTCACGAGGACGAACCTTCTTGTCAAAAGCTTGTTTCATCCTCTGTTGATACAGTTGTCCATGACACAAGGCGGTCATGCGTTTCTCCTCAATTAAGTTCAACTGATCGTATCTGTTTTGACACCATTCAGCCTCTGACAATTTAGCTTCCATCAAGATTCTCAAAGACGGGATTTCGACTTCTACGGGGAGCACTGCTTCCATGCCGTATACTAAAGAGAAAGGGGTTGCCCCTGTCGATGTGCGCACTGAAGTACGATACCCGTGCAAGGCATATGGCAACATTTCGTGCAAATCCTTGTAGGTGACCACCATCTTTTGCACTATTTTCTTGATGTTTTTGTTTGCAGCTTCAACTGCGCCATTCATCTGAGGTCTATAAGGAGAGGAGTTATGATGCTCGATCTTGAACTCTTGACATAGCTCCTTCATCATTTTGTTGTTCAGATTGGTCCCATTGTCGGTGATGATCTTGCTGGGAATACCATATCGACAGATGATATGATTCTTAATAAATCGGACCACCACTTGTTTGGTGACGTTGGCGTATGACGCAGCTTCGACCCATTTGGTGAAGTAGTCAATCGCGACTAAGATGAAGCGATGTCCATTCGAAGCTTTGGGTTCAATCCTACCAATCATATCGATACCCCACATGGAGAAAGGCCAAGGGGAAGAGAGGACATTCAGAGCCGTTGGTGGCATATGGATCTTGTCCGCATAAATTTGACATTTATGGCACTTTCTGGCATGCTTGTAGCAATCACTCTCCAAGGTCATCCAGTAATATCCGGCCCTTAAGATCTTCCTAGCCATTGTGTGCCCACTGGAATGAGTCCCGAAGGAACCCTCATGTATCTCATGCATTATACGATCGGCTTCTTGCTCATCAACGCATCTGAGTAGCACCATATCAAAATTCCTCTTGTATAAAACTTCTCCATTTAGAAAGAAGTTGCCAGCTAATCTTCGCAGAGTTTTCTTATCCTTGTTGGATGCCCCATGCGGGTACTCTTGCTTTTGGAGGAAACTTTTGATGTCATGGAACCATGGCTTGTTATCTATGACTGCTTCGGCTGCAAACACATGTGCATGCCTTTCTAGATGCTGAACCTTGATTGTTGGAATCTCACTCCGGCGGCTAACCTCATACATGGAAGACAAGGTTGCCAAAGCATCCGCCATTTGATTCTCATCTCGAGGAATATGATGCAGCTTAACTTTGTTGAAAAAAGTTAGCAAACGTCTTGCGTAATCTTTGTAAGGAATCAAGCCGGTGTGGCGAGTTTCCCAATCTCCATTGATTTGATTGATCACAAGAGCTGAGTCTCCATAAATGTCGAGGTTCTTGATCCTTAGATCAATGGCTTCCTCAATTCCCAGAATACAAGCTTCATACTCCGCCATATTGTTTGTACAGTCGAATGAAAGTCTTGCGGCAAAAGGGAGATATTTACCCTCGGGGGTGATGATAACTGCCCCAATTCCATTGCCATAGACATTGACAGCTCCATCAAAGATTAACTTCCATCTAGATTCGGGATCTGGACCTTCGCCGAATAATGGCTCGTCATAATCCTTCATCTTTAGATACATGATTTCTTCATCGGGGAAGTCAAACTTGATTGGTTGATAATCCTCGATTGGCTGATGAGCCAAATGATCGGCAAGAATGCTGGCTTTGATAGCTTTCTGAGTGTGGTATTCGATGTCGTATTCTGATAACAACATCTGCCAACGGGCGATCCTTCCGGTTAAGGCGGGTTTTTCAAAGATGTACTTGATTGGATCCATTTTGGATATCAACCAAGTAGTATGATTAAGCATGTAGTGGCGAAGACGCCTAGCAGCCCAAGCTAATGCGCAACAAGTCTTCTCGAGTAGAGAGTATCGGGACTCGCAGTCCGTAAACTTCTTGCTTAGGTAGTAGACAGCGTGCTCTTTTCTACCGGTCTCGTCTTGTTGTCCGAGTACACAACCCATGGAGTCCTCCAATACGGTTAAGTACATGATTAAAGGTCTTCCTTCGACTGGAGGGATAAGTATTGGAGGTTCTAGCAGGTACTCCTTGATGCTGTCAAAGGCTTTCTGGCAATCTTCTGTCCATACTACTTCTTGATTTTTGCGAAGTAGCTTGAAGATGGGTCCACAAGTGGCTGTCATGTGGGATATGAATCTAGAGATGTAATTTAAACGTCCTAAAAATCCCCTTACTTGCTTCTCAGTTTGAGGAGCAGGCATTTCTCTGATGGCCTTGACCTTGTCGGGATCTACCTCGATACCCTTTTGACTGACGATGAAACCTAGGAGTTTTCCAGATCTCACGCCGAATGTACATTTGTTGGGGTTCAGGCGAAGCCGATATTTTCTTAGACGTTGAAACATCTTTAGCAAATATTCAACATGTTCCTCTTCATTTCCTGATTTGACAATCATGTCGTCGACATATACTTCAATTTCTTTGTGTATCATGTCGTGGAAGAGAGTGGTCATGCCCCTTTGATAGGTAGCCCCCGCATTTGTTAAGCCAAAAGGCATCACTTGATAACAAAAGGTGCCCCATGGTGTAATGAAAGACGTTTTTTCTCTATCTTCAACAGCCATTTTAATCTGATTGTATCCAGAGAAGCCATCCATGAAGGAGAATACCTTGGATTTGGCAGTATTGTCGACCAATATGTCAATGTGGGGTAAAGGGAAGTCGTCTTTTGGACTAGCTTTGTTTAAATCTCGGTAGTCGACGCACATCCGAACTTTACCGTCCTTCTTGGGAACAGGCACTATGTTGGCCAACCACTGAGGGTATTCTGATGTAACAAGAAATCCAGCGTTAATTTGCTTTTGCACTTCCTCTTTGATCTTGAGGGCCATGTCAGGGCGAGTTCTTCTCAACTTCTGCTTGACTGGCGAACATTCCGGCTTTAAAGGTAGATGATGCTCCACAATCTCAGGATCTAATCCTGGCATATCTTGGTATGACCATGCAAAGATATCCACATATTCTTCAAGAAGCTTGATGATTCTTTCTTTGACGGACGCATCCAACAATGCCCCGATCTTGATTTCTTTCTTGTCCTCTTCAGACCCCAAGTTGATAACCTCTATTGCTTCCTCATGAGGTTGAATAGTCTTCCTCTCTTGTTCTAATAGACGCTTAATCTCGTCCGGAATTTCTTCATCCTCTTCCTCTTCCGCTTCGTAAACAGGGAATTCAAAGTTGGGAGAGAGCCTAGGGTTAAGGTGTTCAACGGGTTTATGGACGTTTAGTCTGCAAATGATGGATGATTGATTTTAGTGAAATGAGAGAAAATGCAGACTTTTTGAAAATTAAAAAGAAGAAAATATACTTATGATTTTTTTTTTTGGTTTTTTGTGTTACCATTTTTTCGGAAAAAGACAATAAGACAACAAAATAGAAAAATCGTGATAAAAACGACAAACTTCATTGATGATAATAGTACTTTAAACAAGCCCTACATGCGTCCTTCTTCGCTTTGGGCAAGACGAAGGGATCTTTTTTGAAAACGATAAATAAATAAACACATTACTTTGACAATTGAATAACAGAAGGAACGTCGACAGCGTCCCAATTGCGACAAACTCTTCCGGGCGTTACATGGACATGTACCGCTTCTTCCGGCCCATCTTCAGTGATGGCGTTGACTTCCTTTGTGGCTTCCTTCAAAATAGGACTAGCTCCTTGACATTCTTGAACCATGTTGATAGAGGAGACATGGTTTGGCAGTGGGTTAGTTTGGACATTTGGGTTTGAGTCCTTGAAGGTCAGAACTTTGGTACGGACTAGCCTTTGGACCTCATCTTTAAGAGGGAAGCAATGTTCAACGTCATGGCCTGGTGCCCCTTGATGGTATGCGCAAGTAAAGTCAGAGCGATACCATGGAGGTAATACACTTGGTACGGGAGGTGGTGCTCTTGTTTGTACGAGATTTCTCGCAAGCAAAGCCGGGAGCAAGTCCGCGTACTTCATGGGTATGGGATCGAATGCCGTCCTCGGGCGATTCTGATGGTTGAAGAGCTGTTGAGGTGCTCGAGGCCGGTATTGCTGCTGACCTTGCGGGCGTGGATGTTGATAATATGGTTGTGGATTTTGTGGAGGTTGTTGTTGTTGATATGTTGGTTGATAAGGAGGGGGAGGCCTTTGTGGGACCTGAATCTGGTAGCTTGGAGGTGTTGAGATGGTAGGTGAAATGGCAGAGATATGTGGATATGCTGAGTACCCTTGATGAGGTCCTCCATGGCCAATCATGCCGATATCTTGCTCTTTCTTCCTTGGGTAGCCACCCCCGAATCTCTTTGTGCTGCTTGATGGAGCACTTTCTTTCACTAAGCGTCCCTCTCGGACCGCATCCTCCAAACGTACGCCCATGCTTACCATCTCGGTGAAGTCACTTGGCGCACTCGCAACCATTCGTTCATAATAAAAGGAACCAAGAGTATTCAAAAATATCTTGGTCATTTCCTTTTCTTCAAGAGGCGGGCTAATCTGAGCCGCTATCTCCCTCCATCTTTGTGCGTACTCCTTAAAGGTCTCTTTGTCCTTTTGGGCCATGGCCCGGAGTTGGTCCCGGTCCGGGGCCATGTCCAAATTATATTTGTATTGGCGGACAAACGCCTCTCCCAAGTCATTGAAGGTTCGAATTTTGATACTATCCAAACCCATGTACCACTTTAAAGCGGCACCGGTTAAGCTATCTTGGAAATAATGGATGAGTAGCTGATGGTTGTCGGTTTGCGTTGACATCTTCCTTGCGTACATTACCAAGTGACTTTGCGGGCAAGTATTCCCCTTGTACTTTTCAAAATCCGGGACCTTGAATTTAGGAGGGATCTTGACATTGGGTACAAGGCAGAGATCATGGGCGTCCTTTCCGAATAAATCTTTCCCTCGGAGGGCCTTAATCTCCTTTTGCATTTCCTCGAATTTCTCTTGGAAATCTGCCATCTTATCTTGGGCACCTGCACTTTCGGTATGAAAGATAGGCCCGTGATCATATTGAGTGGTATGGACCACTGGCGTTGTGAAGGCCACAGTAGCCCGAGGGAAGGTAATCTCGGGTTGAGATACCGGAGCTTCTAAGAGAGTAGTGGGAATTGGGATAGACTCTTCACCAAATTCAAAAGGCATGCCCCACGTACAACCGAGGGGTTTAGAGCGTTGTAGAGCATCGACATGCAATGTTGAAGTCGAAGCAAATGCTGATGCTTGTTCTTGAGAACTGGAGGGAGGAGGAGGTGTCGGGATTTGCGCGGCAGCTAGCAGCTTCACTAACTCCGTTAGTTTTTCCATCTCCATTTTCATAGATGTTAGTTCTTCATGAAGCTCGTGATTCTCTTGCTCTAAATTCTCCATTTTCTTCTTTAAGGCTGCTCGAGTGTTGTAGGCGTGAGTTGCTTCAAGACGATGAGCCACTTCTCTTTATGGGAAAACGTGTAGTGTTGCGGAGAAAATGCGAACACTGAATACTCAATTCGGATTATGAGAAATCCTGAGGATAAGAAAAAAGGAAATGAGTTTTGGACTCGAAGATGGACATATGCATGATAATGAATGATGTTAATGTAAATGCATGAAAAATTTTGTTTTGCTTTACAAGGAAATTAAAAAGTGCAATTAATTTCCTATAAAGCAAAGTGATATGCGAAAATTATTTTCATGCATGTAAATGTATGGTATGCACATGTATGTTCAAAATTTCCCCCATCCTCACGTGTAGGCTCTAAAGATGAGATTTTCTAAAAGGTCCCTAGAGATCACGGACCTCACAAGGAACTATTGTCGTCAATTGCAAATGCTCGCAAGACCTCAATATATTCCAAGTGAAATCTACTCTAGGCGGGGTTTTCGCATCTTCCCTTCAAGACATACGTCAAGTGGGCCTCCGCTACACAACCCCATCCTATCTTAATTTTCTCTCAAAGCTCGGGAATAGAGCCTCACACGTCCGACATTAACCCGAACAATGTGGAGTAACATCGCTCAAGTAACCCCACAACATATATAATATGAATATAAAGCAATGTGAAACATATACATATAAAGCGAGAAAAGATAAACAAATAGTGGTAATAAGACATAAGCGTGCAAGCAAAATAAAACATTTTAGCCTAAAAGCCGACTAAGATAGGCTTGACTTATTATACACGAAAACAAAGTGTTTAAGTGTAGTCTCCCCAGTGAAGTCGCCATTTCTGTCGCGTCGAATTTCGGATGTCAAGCTATTGACTAGCATTGAATCGCTAAATTTAAATCACGACTGAACTTTTAATTTTTCGGGGAAAAAGGAAAAAAGTTCGAAATTACCTTGAAAAAGAGATTTTAGGTTCGAAAGTCGATTATGCGAGGGGAAGGTATTAGCACCCCTCACATCCGTTGTACTCAACGGGAACCTCTTAGTTGGCTTAGGCTTAAAATATCTTTTGACGTTTTGCTTGCATGCTTAATCATATATATATATATATATAAAGGAACAAGAAAATATAATGTGAGGTGAAGAAAGAGATAAAAACAAATGAAATAGAAAGAAGAAAAAAAGATTTTTTAATAATGGGCTTGACAGGATGACAATCCTGCTCCTACGTATCTCCCGGTAGTCGGAGAATTCAAAGCTTACGTAGTTCTTGAGAAAGAATTGTTTGAAAACGCACAAAGGCGTAAAAAAGCTTAAAAAGGTGAAAGACAGACGCTAAGGCGATAAACTCGCGCAAGGCGTAAATGTTTAAGGAAAAAAGACAGACGCACAGAGGCGTAAAAGGTTTGAAAATAAAGACAAACGCACGGAGGCGTATAATGTTAAAAATAAAAGACAAACGCACGGAGGCGTTAAATTCGCGCAAGGCGTAAAAAGGTTGAAAATAAACGCGCAAAGGCGCGAAAGGTTCGGATTGACCACAAAGGGCCAAAATTGGTGAGTTTTTATGCTTTGAAAATAGAATGACGATTGTCCGAGCAACGAGACATACGTCAAGCATTCGTACAACCGGGGAAAGGAGAGACATACGTCAAACCACCCTTTTTCATTCAAGTTTCGCTTGGATTTAAAAACGTATTTTTTTGGGGAAGCTAGAAAAGAATGACGATCGTCTAAGCAACGAGACATACGTCAAGTGTTTATCCGATCGGGGAAAGGAGAGACATACGTCAAACCACCCTTTTTCATTCAAGTTTCGCTTGAATTTTAAGAAAATGTATAAACTAAAAAAAACGCTCGTTTTTAGAACTCAAATGAAAAAATTAATTGTTCAAATTAGTTGTTGCAACCAAAATGAACAAGTTTGTTACTTAATAAAAAAGGAAAATGTTTTTGTGGTTTTGATTTTTTACTTGGAGTTAAAAAGAAAATAAATGCGATAAAATAAGCTAAACGCGAGGAATTAATAAAAAAACGATCGTTGGATTTAAATAAAAAGATTTTTATTTATCATGGATTGAACTATAAGAAATAAAAAAACAATGCATATTTATATATATATATGTTCCCAAATGTATATATGAATGACATAAAGAAAAGATGCAAAATAAAATGAACAAAAAGAAATAAATAAATAAAAAATAAATGCATGAGATAAAATGATAGGTAAATAAATAAATGAGATGTAAAAAACAATAAAACACTAAAAGGAAATAAATAATAAAAAGAAAAAAAATAAAATTTGCAAAGAAAATAAAAGAAATAAATATTTGGGAGGTGTAAAAACTAAAACTGGGGGTGCTGGAAGTAAAAAACTAAGTCAGATTGAAAGAAAAGGCCCAAAATGTATTGGGCCTACGTAAATTAATCTGGGCCGTCTGATTAATCAGACGGCCCTGATCTGATCACAGGGGAAAGAAGCCAGGGCCACACGATCTAAAATCAAAGGGCCTGGAGGGCGTGGGTGTACGCTAACGCGTACACCCTGTCACACCGAATCAGGGAGGGGGTATTTAAACCCTTCCCTTCACAAAATTTTTTCATTTTTCCATTTCATCCTCTCTCTTCTTCTCACTCTAGCCTGGCCGAATTTCACTCTCCCCCTTCTCTCTTCTCTTCTCGCCGGAAAGGTATTCCGGCGTGGTGGCCGCCGGCCAAGACGGCGGCGCCACCGCGCCGGAAGAAAAAAAATCCTCCTTTTTAAAAACAAACCAACTTTTCCTATATCCTTTTCTCTTCTAATCCCAAATCTAAGCTTGTTTTTTCGAAAATCCTTACAAAAAGGTGTAGATCTAGGTTTTAAAATACCAAAAAAAATTCACCTTTTCCTCTTTGTTTTGGTTCGGCCTTGTGCTTGCTTCGTGTTTTCTTTGTGCTGTGTGTGCGTTCTGTACGTGTGGGGGGTGTGGGTATGTGCGTGTTTTGTGTGTTGTGCGTGTTGGGTTGTTTGGGCTGTATTGCTGGTGATGGTATGCGCGTGTGGGTGTGTTGTGGTTGGGTGAGGGTTGTGCGAAAATGGTGTGTGTTTGCTGGGTTGGGGTATGCGAAAATGGTACTGTTAGGGGGCTGTTGTGTTTTGTTGAGTTGTGTTGTTGTTTATGTTGCTGTTGTGTTGTGTTTTGCTATTGCTGTTGCTGGGTATTGTGTTGGTACTGTGTGAGGATAAGTTGCTGGAAATGTTTGTTGTGTTAGTGTTGCTGGAAAAAAATTTGTGGTTTAAAATTTCTTCTCTTAAAAATTTTTCTGTCCTCTTTTTTGTGTTCTGTTGATTCTGTTAAATAGAGGAAAATTAAGCTGCTTGTCAGCTTAATGACTCATTAATCTTGCAAGTTGATCTGGGTTTTGGATAGGATTTTGAGCAAGCATTAAATGGGATGTGATCTGCTGGATTTTTGCAGATGATTTTGTGAGGATCTGGGGATTGTGATGATGAATTTGGATAGGATTTGAGGGTTTGTGATGATGAAAAAACCTGGTTTGGGGGCGCCCCAGTGCTGGCCTGGCTGGACTGTTTGACTGTGTTGACCATTGACTGGATTTTTTTTGGACAAAAAAATGCAAAAAAACAAAAAAATAAAAAAATAATAATAATAATAATAGTAAAAATAATAAAAATGATAATAATAATAAAAAAATAAAAATTAATGATAATAATAAAAAACTGAAATTAAAAGTAAAAATAAAAAGTGATAAAAAATAAAAATAAAATTAAAAAACGAAACAAAAATTGACATGAGGTATTTTAAAATACCTCCCTGCCGAAATTTCGTCTGAAACGACGAAAATTCTCGGCCTTTAAAAAAAATGCGTAAAACGAGACAATAAATAAAACGAGACGAAAATGGGTCAAAAAATGGGGTATGACAAGATGCATGTTAATGAATAAGTTTGATATGATGCATGAATTATGCTGACATGTGGGATAACAGACGTCATGTTGGACGCTGGAGATTATGATTTGAATGCCGAGTAAAGTCGGGCTTTGGTTACGGTTGTGCCAATGATGATTGGGCTTTTGGGGTTGAGACTCCACTGGGGGATGCCAATAAAATTGGGCTTTGTTTGTGACTTCGCTGGGGATATAAGGATCATTTTTGGAAGCATGATCGATATCCAGCCTTAGATGCCAATGGTGGTTGGGCTTTTTGTGAGTAGGTGCCAATGACAATTGGGCTTTTTAATTGATTGGACAAAGATTGACTTGGCTCACGGGGAGATTGTTAATCCGCTGGGATTGTGCTAATCCGCTGAGAGAAGGACTGATGATTCCGCCGGGAATACTTATGCTTTGGTTGGCAAGTCTTTGCCTGAATCGTCCTTTCGGGTTCTCGATTCATTGGGGATATTCCCGATTGATTGACTGAGGATTCTGTTGGGAAGTCCCTTTTTGCAATTGACCATGCTTGGCCTGCGAAGCTTTACCCGTTTTAAGGACAGACATCGATGTACATTCCGAATATTCACGAATTCGAAAGGAATGTGTTTGTTATTGATAAAAGATAAAAGACTCAAAAAATAATTTTGAAAAAAAGTTTTTGTTTTAAAAGTACTATCATCAAGAATAAAAATGAATGAATAGGATAAAATGGTAATTTTGATAAAAGGTAAAGTATGCTGGGAAGTGAAATTTATTAATGGGGTGGTAGCCTGCCAAAGGCGTGGCTCCATGGGTCTTACAAAATTTTTAAAAAAATGGTAAATATAAAAAGGGAGGGTACATTGAACACGATGGCCACTAGTATCCCTAACAACTTTGAATCCCTTGTTTGGATGCTTCCGATTCGGAGTCCTTAGACAATTGATGTGTCCCAAACGGATTATGACCAATCCGATGTAGTTACTTTGTCTTTTGATCCTTAATTTTTGCATAGGTCGTCCTTTCAGATGTTTGACCTATCAGGATGATTATTTCTGTTTATGTCTCTAATTTTTGCCTGGACCGCCCTTTCAGGTTTTCAGTCCACCGAGACGTTTTTTTTTTGTTTCTAGACAAAGTATTTCTTGACTACATCGGAATTCACAGGACGCGGAAAATCCTCGCCGTCCATTGTCGTGAGAATCAAGGCTCCTCCGGAGAAAACTCTCTTGACGACATACGGGCCTTCGTAGTTAGGCGTCCATTTGCCCCTAGAATCGGGTTGAAAAGATAGGATCCTTTTGAGCACGAGGTCTCCTTCTTGGATTTCCCGGGGACGAACCTTCTTGTCAAAAGCTTGTTTCATCCTTTGTTGATACAGTTGTCCATGACACAAGGCAGTCATGCGTTTTTCCTCGATTAAGTTCAACTGATCGTATCTGTTTTGACACCATTCAGCCTCTGACAACTTAGCTTCCATCAAGATTCTCAATGACGGGATTTCGACCTCTACGGGGAGCACTGCTTCCATGCCGTATACTAAAGAGAAAGGGGTCGCCCCTGTTGATGTACGTACTGAAGTACGATACCCGTGCAAGGCATATGGTAGCATCTCATGCCAATCCTTGTATGTGACTACCATCTTTTGCACTATTTTCTTGATGTTTTTGTTTGCAGCTTCAACCACACCATTCATCTGAGGTCTATAAGGAGAGGAGTTATGATGCTCGATCTTGAACTCTTTGCATAGCTCCTTCATCATTTTGTTATTCAGATTGGTCCCATTGTCCGTGATGATCTTGTCCGCATAAATTTGACATTTGTGGCATTTCCTGGCATGCTTGTAGCAATCGCTTTCCAAGGTCATCCAGTAATATCCGGCTCTTAAGATCTTCCTAGCCATTGTGTGTCCGCTGGAATGAGTTCCGAAGGAACCTTCATGTATCTCATGCATTATGAGATCCGCTTCTTGCTCATCAACACATCTGAGCAGCACCATGTCAAAATTCCTCTTGTATAAAACTTCCCCATTTAGAAAGAAGTTGCCGGCTAATCTTCGTAGAGTTTTCTTATCCTTGTTGGATGCCCCACGCGGGTACTCTTGCTTTTGGAGGAAACATTTGATGTCATGGAACCATGGCTGGTCATCTATGACTGCTTCGGCTGCAAACACATGTGCGGGCCTTTCTAGGTGTTGAACCTTGATTGTTGGAATTTCATTCCGACGGCTGACCTCATACATAGAAGATAAGGTTGCCAAAGCATCTGCCATTTGATTCTCATCTCGAGGAATGTGATGCAGCTTAACTGTGTTGAAAAAGGTTAGCAAACGTCTTGCGTAATCTTTGTAAGGGATCAAGCCGGTGTGGCGAGTTTCCCAATCTCCGTTAATTTGATTAATCACAAGATCTGAGTCTACATAAATATCGAGGTTCTTGATCCTCAGATCGATGGCTTCCTCAATTCCTAAGATACAAGCTTCATACTCTACCATATTGTTTGTACAGTCGAATGATAGTCTTGCAGCAAAAGGGAGATGTTTGCCCTCAGGGGTGACGATGACTGCCCCAATTCCATTACCATAGACATTGACTGCTCCATCAAAGATTAACTTCCATCTAGATTCGGGATCTGGACCTTCGTCGAGTAGTGGTTCGTCACAATCCTTCATCTTTAGATACATGATTTCTTCATCGGGGAAGTCAAACTTGATTGGTTGATAATCCTCAATTGGTTGATGAGCCAAATGGTCAGCGAGAATACTGGCTTTGATAGCTTTCTGAGTGTGGTACTCGATGTCATATTCTGATAACAACATCTGCCAGTGGGCGATTCTTCCGGTTAAGGCGGGCTTTTCAAAGATATACTTGATCAGATCCATCTTGGATATCAACCAAGTAGTATGATTGAGCATGTAGTGACGAAGACGCCTAGCAGCCCAGGCTAATGCACAACAAGTCTTTTCGAGTAGAGAGTATTGGGACTCGCAGTCTGTAAACTTCTTGCTTAGGTAGTAGACAGCGTGCTCTTTTCTACCGGTCTCGTCTTGTTGTCAGAGTACACAACCCATGGAGTCCTCCAATACGGTTAAGTACATGATCAAAGGTCTTCCTTCAACGGGAGGAATAAGTATTGGAGGTTCTAGCAGGTACTCCTTGATGCTGTCAAAAGCTTTCTGGCAATTTTCTGTCCATACCACTTCTTGATTTTTGCGGAGCAGCTTGAAGATGGGTCCACAAGTGGCTGTCATGTGGGATATGAATCTAGAGATGTAATTTAAACGTCCTAGAAATCCCCTTACTTGCTTCTCAGTTTGAGGAGCAGTCATTTCTCTGATAGCTTTGACCTTATCGGGATCTACCTCGATACCCTTTTGACTGACAATGAAACCTAGGAGTTTTCCCGATCTCAAGCCGAATGTACATTTGTTGGGGTTCAGGCGAAGCCGATATTTTCTCAGGCGTTGAAACATCTTCAACAAATACTCGACATGCTCTTCTTCAGTTTCTGATTTGACAATCATGTCGTCGACATACACTTGAATTTCTTTGTGTATCATGTCGTGGAAGAGAGTAGTCATGCCCCTTTGGTAGGTAGCACCCGCATTTGTTAAGCCAAAAGGGATCACTTGATAGCAGAAGGTGCCCCAAGGCGTAATGAAAGACGTTTTTTCTCTATCTTCAACAACCATTTTAATCTGATTATATCCCGAAAAGCCATCCATGAAGGAGAACACCTTAGATTTGGCAGTATTGTCGACCAATATGTCAATGTGGGGTAAAGGGAAGTCGTCCTTTGGACTAGCCTTGTTTAAATCTCGGTAGTCGACGCACATCCTGACTTTACCATCCTTCTTGGGAACTGGCACTATGTTGGCCAACCATTGAGGATATTCTGAGGTAACGAGAAATCCAGCATTAATTTGCTTTTGCACTTCCTCTTTGATTTTGAGAGCCATGTCAGGGCGAGTTCTTCTCAACTTCTGTTTGACTGGCGAACATTCAGGTTTTAGAGGTAAATGGTGCTCCACAATCTCAGGATCCAATCGTGGCATATCTTGGTATGACCATGCAAAGATATCCACATATTCCTCAAGAAGCTTGACTATTTTCTCTTTGACGGGCGCATCCAATAACGCTCCAATCTTAATTTCCTTCTTTTCTTTTTCGGAACCCAAGTTGATGACCTCTACCGTTTCCTCGTGAGGCTGAATGGTCTTCCTCTCTTGCTCTAATAGGCGCTTGATCTCATCCGGGATTTCTTCATCCTCTTCCTCTTCCGCTTCGTAAACAGGGAATTCAAAGTTGGGAGGGAGCCTAGGGTTAAGGTGTTCGACGGGTTTATTGGTGCTTAGTCTGCATATGATGGATGATTGATTTTAGCAAAAGATGAAAAAATGCAGACTCTTTGAAATTAAAAATAGAAAATGTTTTTTTGGTTTTTTGTATTACCATTTTTTTGAAAAATAAAAAGAAAAAGACAAACGTATAAATACGTAGAGGTTGCGATAGAAACAAACGATTTTTATTAATTGATGATAGCATATTAAACAAGCCCTACATGAGTCTCTCTTCGCTTCGGGCGAGACGAAGGGGGTTTTTTTTTGAAAAAGATAAATAAACAAACACATTACTTTGAAGACTGGATAACAGAAGGAACATCGACAGCAACCCAATTGCGGCAAGCTCCTCCGGGCGTTACAAGGACATGTGTTGTTTCTTCTGGCCCATCTTCAGTGATGGCGTTGGCTTCCTTTGTGGAGTGAATGAAACTGGCACTGCGGAAAGTGTTCTCGAGCGTTTCAATGCTAGTGCTTGGTTTGGTAACTCTTGTGGTTGGAGTGAAACCTAACCCTTCTCTATGCTTACGCTCTGGCAGACTTATTGTCTTTCCCCAATCCGGGAGTAAGTCATCTTGCACCGCTCTTTGTGCGCTCTTGAAAGAAGACATGGACGCTCCGTTCTTTGTGGCACTCTCATCATCTAAGGAAAGACCTTGGAATGATGTCCCATCAACGATATCAACAACGATGAAAGAGAAAGCCGACAGATGGCTGATTAACAGAGCTTCCTCTCCTCCCACAGTGACTAGCTTCCCATTCTTCACAAATTTCAGCTTTTGATGCAGTGTCGACGTCATTGCTCCGGCCTCGTGGATCCACGGTCGGCCTAACAAACAATTGTACGCTGCTTGTATATCCATTATTTGGAAGGTTATTTGGAAGACAGATGGCCCGATTGTAATAGGTAAATCCACCTCCCCGATCACTGATTTTTTCGAGCCGTCGAAGGCTTTAACAACTACCCCACTTTGCCTCATGGGGGTCCCCTGGTAGGAAAGCTGGTCAAGGGTTGTCTTGGCCATTACGTTTAATGAAGAGCCGGTGTCTACAAGTACGTTTGATAAAGCATCTGACTTGCAGTTAACCGATATATGTTGTAACACCCTAACCCTTAACCGCCGATTATTAACTTTAATAAAAAAAACGTTAAGGACATAGGAAGTTACAACATGATGAAAACTCATTTTCATAAACATCAACAGAAATCAAAATATATTTGATTCACAAACAGCAGCGGAAAAATAACAAACACGGCTTATAACCAAGCATGCATATATTACACAAAAATATATACATAAGATTTTCAAAAGAGGCAATTCTACAACAGAGACCATTGCCAAATCTATACATAAACGTTCAGATACCCAAAGTGGTGTTACAAATATCAGAGCCCTAAACTCTAACTAGGATACAACACCTAGTACAAAAAAAAGTAAGGATAGCTAAGCTATGCCCTCACCACTATGCAGGCTCCTAAACTGCAAAAGCTACTCCTCGACGATATTCTCGTCAACCTGATATTCTGGATCCCCAAAGATCCAGCAAATAACACAAAACAGAGAGTGTTAGTATCACAACCAATAAACATGTATAAATAACGCATTATTATACATAACCAAAACACAACACGTAATTGACAATGCACAAACTCATCAATAACAATTACCACTTAACAACCATTATGCACACATAATCCCTAAATGAACACTAATGTCACAAAGGATGCATGCCTCAAAATGCATTCACTAATGCATGTGGTACCAATTCTTGCTCAGCTTTAGAGTCATGGCGGACTGTTGGATAAACTTATATCCCTTGTGTACCTCTCATTCGCCATAAAAGGACGGTCGTACACTTGACCAATAATAATCGGATTTCATCGACTGCACCTCTCATTCGCCATAAAAGGACGGTCGTGCATATGACCAATAATAATTGGATTTCATTCTTACTCATAAAGAGCATACATACCATCATGAAATGCATGTATGTTCACTTAGCAAATATATGATACTTACTAACACAACTAATTATCAGCACTCTGATAATTATCTCAACAACAACAACAACAACAAACACAACCACTAGGCTCTCATGGCCAAATCATAAGACATAACATGTATACACTCAACCGTGATTAACAATTTCAAATAAACCAAGCAAATCATATCAAAATCTCGCACATAAGGGTTTCAAAGGAAGACCCACACACTTTGATAATCCCACACACATGCTAGGGTTTTACTCAAGCTTTTCTTGAAACAAATAATCTTTAGAAAACATTAAGAATAAGTTAAAATGGTGGGCAAGGTTTCCAAAACATATAATGAGAATGCAGTAGCAAAAAGCCATTCCCGCGCGCACCAGGGCCTCCAGAACAAATCAACGAAGTTGGCATGTCCAGGGTTGGTCGCTACAAGCGAGCCCTTGGTCGCTACAAGCGAGCCTGGTCGCTACAAGCGCCAGTGTGGTCGCTACAAGCGCGGATAGGCAGGGAATTATCCTGCCTGGTCGCTACAAGCGACGGTCCGTCGCTACAGCGACCGTATCAGTACAAAATCATGTAAAAATGTGATTTTCCACCATTTTCACCCATTCTAGGTTACCCAAGCTTCTAGGACTTGTTAAAAACAATTTTCCATCATAAAACATCATTCAAAAACAATCACAAGCAAGGATTGCATCTAGCAAAGAAATTAGGTTTAAAACACTAACTTTCCATAACTTTTTCTATGAATTCAAAACACTATAACACTCACAAAACTTCAACTAAACATACTAGCAACATCACTTAGCATTCAAGCAAGCATAACATGATCATTTAACATCTTTAAACCATAAAAACTTTCTATCACAACCTAGACAAAGTGAGAGGAAGTTTGGGATGGAGAAATAGACATTCTCCCCTTCTCAATCACTTGTGAAGAAGCAATACTAACTCTCTTACCAGGAATTGGTGATTCTAAACTCAAGCTTTCTCCCTTGTTCACTTGCCCTAGCTTTTCTCTTGCCTTTCTTCTCCTCTTCCACGTTTTTCTTCTTCTCCACAAAGCAATGAATAGTGATTCACAAGTCTTTGTGATAATCTCTTATAATCCAAGCAAAACAATCTTGGCCATCCATTCCTTACTAACTCTCAAGGACTAATCCTAGCCTTTCAATCCAATCCAAGCTCACTACTATTCATATCCACTTGATCATTACTACTCATAAACCCAAAAGCCCAATACTATTCATCCTCTTGGCCCAAATTCGCCCAAAACCCTAAAAACTCGATTACGAACTTATCTTCGCGCTAAATAATTATTCCTCGATTACTAGAAAATATTTTTAAATGCAAATCCATAAAATAAATTATATAAAAATATAACATACGAAAATAGGGTCGTTACATATGTAGTGCCAAATTATGGTGTCTTCCTTGCTCGGGGAGTTCCTCATCACTGAAGCTTAAGCTATTGCAGACAGTGATGTTTCCGACAATGCCTCCGAATTGGCCGAGGGTTATGTCGTGCTCCACGAAGGCTTGGTCCAAGACCCTTATCAATGATTCTCTATGAGCGTCGGAGTTTAACAATAAGGACAACATAGAGATTTTGGAAGGCGTTTGCAACAACTGGTCTACGACCTTGTATTCGCTCTTCTTGATTAGCTTCAACACCTCATCGAGATCCGAATCGGCATTTGACCTACTGGGCTGACCTATATCCTTGTTTGTGCAGGGGTCCTGGGTTGGCTTCGGTTTAAATACCGAGGTGCTGACCTTCTCTTGGACTGTTGTGGGAAGAACACGTCCGCTCCTTAGTACTTTGCTGCTGTCCGTGATATTACCGACATGGGCTAAGGGGGGAATAGGTACTTCTTGCCCATTTTTTAACATGGTTGCAAGGTACTTATAAGGAACTGCTTTGTTGGAAGTGTATGGGGCAGGCCCCGATAAACATATTACAAGCGGAGTAGCGGCAGGCTCTTGGCTACTGAAGGCTAACTCCAAATGTTCCGGGATATCAAACTCCGGAATTATGACACATACATTTTCGTCCTTTTTTGCGACAACAAGCTCCTTCTTGTCCATTAGTCCTTGTATGTCATTTTGGATTTGCATACATCCTTGAGGACTTACCGAACACTCTTCGCAACTAGCATGATCGTGCTCGAACATAGCTGCTTTACACATCTTGATGTGTAGTGGAACCAAAGGAGTCCTGATATTTTGGGCTTTCAAAACAAGACTGGTTCCTTGATATTCTTGGACCATGTTGATTGAGGAGCCATGGCTCGGCAGTGGGTTAGTTTGGACGTTTGGGTTTGAGTCCTTGAAGGTCAGAACTTTGGTACGGACTAGCCTTTGGACCTCATTTTTTAGAGCAAGGCAACGTTCAATGTCATGGCCTGGTGCCCCTTGATGGTATGCACAATTAAGGTCAGGGCGATACCATGGAGGTAATACACTTGGTACGGGAGGTGGTGCTCTTGTTTGTACGAGATTTCTCGCAAGTAAAGCCGGGAGCAAGTCCGCGTACTTCATGGGTATCGGGTCGAATGCCATTCTTGGGCGATTCTGATGATTGAAGGGCTGTTGAGGTGCTTGAGGTCGGAATTGCTGCTGACCTTGTTGGCGCGGCTGTTGATAATGTTGTTGTGGATTTTGTGGGTGTTGTTGTTGATATGATTGTTGATAATGAGGGGGAGGCCTTTGCGGGACCTGAACTTGGTAGTTTGGAGGTGTAGAGATGGAAGGTGAAATGGCAGAGACATACGGATATGCCGAGTACCCTTGATGAGGTCCTCTGTGGCCAATCATGCTAATATCCTGCTCTTTCTTTCTTGGGTAGCTACCCCCGAATCTCTTGGTGCTGCTAGATGGAGCACTTTCCTTCACTAAGCGTCCTTCTCGGACCGCCTCCTCCAAACGTACGCCCATGCTTACCATTTCTGTGAAATCACTTGGCGCACTGGCTACCATTCACTCATAGTAAAAGGAACCAAGAGTGTTCAAAAAGATCTTGGTCATTTCCTTTTCTTCTAGAGGCGGGCTAATCTGAGCCGCTATCTCTCTCCACCTTTGTGCGTACTCCTTAAAGGTCTCTTTGTCCTTTTTGGCCACGGCCCGGAGTTGCTCCCGGTCCGGGGCCATGTCCAAATTGTATTTATACTGGCGGACAAATGCCTCTCCCAAGTCGTTGAAGGTTTGAATCTTGGTACTATCCAAACCCATGTACCACTTTAAAGCGGCACCAGTTAAACTATCCTGGAAGTAATGGATGAGCAATTGATGGTTGTCGGTTTGAGTCGACATTTTCCTTGCGTACATTACCAAGTGACTTTGCGGGCAAGTGTTCCCCTTATATTTTTCAAAATCCGGGACCTTAAATTTAGGACGGATTTTGACATTGGGTACAAGGCAGAGGTCATGGGCGTCTTTCCCGAATAAATCTTTCCCTCGAAGGGCTTTAATTTCCTTTTGCATCTCATCAAATTTTTCTTGGAAATCAGCCATCCAATCTTGGGCACCTAAACTTTCAGCATGAAAAATAGGTCCGTGATCTAACGGAGTGGTATGAACCACTGGTGCAGAAAAGGCCGCAGTAGCCTGCGTGAAGGTAACCTCGGGTTGGGAGACCGGGGTTTCTTGAAGAGTAGTGGGAATAGGGATGAATTCCTCACCAAAGTCAAATGGCATGCCCCATGTACAACCGGGGGGTCTAATGTATTGCTGAGCACTGGCATGTCTGGTTGGAGTTGAAGTAGAAGATGACGCTTGAGCTTGAGAGCTAGAGGGAGGAGGAGGTGTTGGGATTTGTGCGGCCGCTAGTAACTTCACTAATTCCGCTAATTTTTCCATCTCCGTTCGCATAGATGTCAACTCTTCACGAAGCTCCTGATTCTCTTGTTATAAATTCTCCATCTTTCTCTTTATAGCTTCGGGACGACGAGCAACTTTTCCTTACGGGAAGACACGTAGTGTTGCGGAGAAAATGCGAACACTGAAGACTCAATTCGGATTATAAGGAATCCTGAGGATAAGAAAAGGGAAATGAGTTTTGGACTCGAAGATGGACGTATGCATGATAATGAATGATGTATGTAAATGCATGAAAAATTTTTGTTTTGCTTTATAAGGAAATTAAAAAGTGTGCAATTAATATTAGCAATTAGAAGTATTAAAGGCCGGAAAATTAACATTGTCCAAAATATATTTATTTGATTGAATAACATTGAGATTACAAAGTGTAACTAATGCTAATACAAATCAAATAGCCGCTCGCCTTTCGGCCTTGTCTATTTCCTCCCTATAGAAATCTACTGTGTCCTTGCAGAACTTCATAAATTTCTGGATTTCTGTAGGGATGACAAAGTAAGGCATGACCATCTCAGCCTTTGGTAGTTTCTTCGGAAGCTCGGCAATGACTAAGTTTGAGAATGCGACCAATCTAGTGAAGTCCTCACTTAGTCGGGTGGCGTCTTGCCATGCAAACTCAATCACTTCCTTGCGTTGGGCTAGCTAGATATTTGCACTTCTAATCTCATAAAGGAGTCGTGCAATGTGGTTTCCATGCTCTCTTGCAATCTTATCGAAGTATTCTTCGAATTTCTTGACGTCCGCTTCGAGACGATTGCAATGTAGCTTCCCTTGATGAGAAAGACCTTCATATCTTTGCCGTTGGACACGTTCGGCTTGGAGCTGCTCCTTGTGGTCCTTCATGACTTCTTGGAGTTGTTGATTTTTCTCTTGAAACTTCAACCTCCATTTCTTTTGAGCTTCGATAGCTAGCTCGCCGAACTTCTTGAGTTCTTGGTTGGAATGCAAGATTCTTTCCAATTCCTCGTCCTTGGCTACAAGGTTGGCATCCGCACTAACCAAACCGCCTCCAATCCAATCTCTCTTCCCCTCGGAGATCTTTAGCCGCTTTTGGCACACTAGGAGAGAATTTGTCGCTTCATCTCGATCTCTCTTCATCCTAGTGATTTCCCCTAAAGCTTGAAGGTGCTTTAATTCTAGCTCTCCATTTTTATTTTGGAGTTCTCGAATTTTAGCCTTGAGTTCCTCCGCTTCTTTGTTGGGAATGGTTGTGCTTGGCTTAGGTGTAGGAGGTTTTGGAGGGCATATGACCTCAAAGGGTAGCTTGATTGTTTTAACCCTCTTCTTCACCCATTGAGTATATAGAGGCTTGGCCATACAATTCTTCTTGCCGACCCTTCCTTTGAGCACTTGGCTCCAAGCCCTTCGGATTCTTTCTAGCAAGGCC
Source organism: Medicago ruthenica (assembly GCA_018208015.1). Lineage (NCBI taxonomy): Eukaryota > Viridiplantae > Streptophyta > Magnoliopsida > Fabales > Fabaceae > Medicago > Medicago ruthenica. The sequence continues at coordinate 35,476,733 of CM031376.1, forward strand.
GGGTCTTGATCTCCCTCTCTTAAGAAGAAAGGTTCTAGCAAGAGATCACCGGGTTTGTCCTCCATGGGATAGCCTAGCTGGCGGAGAGAGAGGACCGGATTGTAGTTAATGCATCCCTTAGTACCAATGAGGGGTACATTAGGGAAATCCCCACAACTTAGGATGACTTCCGGGTCCTCTAAATCCGGAGAAAACCAATGAATGTCTTTCTCGGTGAGAGCTAACATCCTTTGTGACCATTGAAGCTTAGCCCGGTTTTCCATGAAATCTCGGCTCCTTGGCATGTGGGATGTCAACCAAATTTGTACCAAAGAAGTACAACATGAAATTGTGCATCCTCTCCCTTGTCCATGCCTTGAATATAGAGAATGATAAAAATCCGCCAAAAGGGTGGGAACCAGATTTTTAATCATGAACACTTTTATGGCCGGAAGGTCTACAAAGTCGTCCATATTGGGGAATAGAACTATTCCATACACCAAAAGTGCTAGGATTGCGTTGAATGCCTTCCCCTCTTTGTTAGCCAACAAAAACTGAGCTTGGGTCTCCAAGAACCTTCTCGTAAAACCCTTAGTGTTTCCTCTAGTTTCCCACTGAGGTGCTATGTCTTGAACATTAAGGTGTAAGGATTCGGCGATGGCCTCTAAAGTAGGGTCTTTTCCCGGACCGAGATAAAGCCCATGATCTCATGCTACAACCCAAAATCTTCTCAAATTCTTCCAAGGTTGGAGCCAATTGGAAGTCTTGAAAGGTAAAGCACCGGAGAGGTGGGTCGAAGAACTGAGCCAAAGTGGTTATAGCCACTGAATCTATCTTCACGGGTAGGAGGTCGAGTATTAATCCATAACTTGCCTCGAAGTTGCTCTTGTCTACCGAAGAGAGCCTTCTACTCAAAACTAACAAACTTTCCACCTTAGGGACCTTGATCTTGAAAGCGAGCGTATTTCTATTTTTGGAGGCCATATTCTTTTTGCTAATATTTGGTTGCTCTTTTTAATTTCCTATAAAGCAAAGTGGTATGCGAAAATTATTTTCCATGAATGTAAATGTATGATATGCATGGGTGTGAGATGTATGTTCAAAATTTCCCCCATCCTCACGTGTAGGCTCTAAAGGTGAGATTTCCTAAAAAAGGTCCCTAGAGTCATAGATCTCACATGGAATTTAAGGTCGTCGATGGACATACGTCACATGACTTCAATACATTCCACGAGAAAATCTCCTCTAAGCGGGGTTTGGCATCCTACCTCACGGACATACGTCAACGCGGGCTTCCGCTCACAACCACCATTCTAACTTAGTTTTCTCTCAAGCTCGGGTAGAGAGCCTCACACGTCCGGCATTAACCCGAACAATGTGGAGTAACATCGCTCAAGTAACCCCACAATTGATATATATAAATATGAAGCAAAATGATATATGTAAATGTAGAGCAAAAGAATAAAAACAAATAATGATAAGAAATATAAACACGCGAGTAAAATAAAACATTTTAACTTAAAAGTCGACTAAGATAGGCTTGACTCGTCATGCAAAAACAAAATGTTTTATGCATGTCCCCAGTGAAGTCGCCATTTTTGTCGCGTCGAATTTCGGATATCAAGCTATTGGGAAGCATTGAATCACTAATTTTAAATCACGACTGAACTTTTAATTTTTTCGGGGAGAAAAGGAAAAAAGTTCGAAATTACCTTGGAAAAGAGATTTTAGGTTCGAAACTCGATTATGCGAGGGGAAGGTATTAGCACCCCTCACATCCGTTGTACTCAACGGGAACCTCTTAGTCGGCTTAGGCTTAAAATGTTTCAAAGTTTTACTTGCGTGTTTGAATATATAAAAAAGGGAAAAGAAGATATGATATAAAGGGAACAAAGAGATAAAAACAAACGAAGGGGAAAAAAGAAAGTTTTTATTAATGGGCTTGACAAGATGTCGATCTTGCTCCTACGTATCTCCCGGTAGTCGGAGAATTCAAAGCGTACGTAGTTCTTTGGTAGAAAAAGTTTGTATGTTGGTTCGTTTTAATTAAAAAAGATTTGACGACACACAGAGGTGTAAAATGTTTAAATGATAAAGACAAACGCACGGAGGCGTAAAAAGTTTAAAGATAAAGACAAACGCACGGAGGTGTAAAAAGTTTGAAAATAAAAGACAGACGCACAGAGGCGTAAAAAGTTTAAAGATAAAGACAAACGCACGGAGGCGTAAAAAGTTTGAGGATAAACGCGCAAAGGCGCGAAAGGTTCGGATTGACCACGCGGGCCAAGAAAAGGTTAAAAATGGCCACGAGGGACCAAAGGAAGGTTGAGCGTGCTAGACGCGTCAAAGGTGGAATGACGATTACCCGAACGACGAGACATACGTCACGCATTCGTGCAACCGAGGTTTGGGGAGACATACGTCAAGCTATTCCCGTTTCATTCAAGTTTGGTTTCGTTGAAACTCGGAGAAATCTCAAAGGGAACCAAAGCACTTGGTTGGGAAACTTAGAGAAAAGAAATCACGAACAAATTTGTTGTTCGAGTTTATTAAAAATCATGAACATTACTTGTTACTTAAGTTATTGAAACTCAAGAACAAGTGTTTGTTCAAGTTTGAAAGATGAACAAATCATAAAACATCCATAAATTTGGAAAGTTCACAAGTTCGGCTTGATTTGAGTTTGGTTTTAAAAAGAGTGAGCAAGCTCGGCTCGAGTTCATGTTTTGATTGAAAATCATGAACAATATTGTTGTTCAAGTTTGGTTTTGAAAATAAAGAACTTAGCTTATTGCTCAAACTTGATGTTGAAAACTTAAGAACATAACTTGTTGTACAAGTTACTCAAAATTTATCGCACGAACTTGTGAAATTTCCAAAGACATGCAATATTATGGATATGGTTTGAACAAAAAATGATTTTAACACTCTTTAGGTTCTTAATCAAGGGCTGGAACCCCAAAAATTTGGCATTTGGAAGCCTGATTCATATTCTGAGTTTCACATACTTCGCAGAGCAACCAGAACTTGGCTCTGCGAAGTCAGGTTCTGATGTGGTCGCACTGCGAACATTATTTGCTCTGCGAAGTATGCGAAATTTTGAACTCAGAAGCTGTTTCTGAACAGAAGTTCAGAAACTGCTTCTAAGCAAGCTTCAGAACCTAAAGGGGGTTAAAAAGCTTTGCAAAATTGGGAGAAAAGGAGTGTAAAAACTCAGTTTTAATGCTTGGTCACTTTGAGATCCCTTTTGAGTTTCAAAAGGGGTTTTTGTGCACAAAATGAAATTGAACAAGATAAATGATGCAAACAGCAATCAAAATGAAAGATAAAGATTATAGGAGACTTACAGAACTCCTAGCAATGCTTGTGCAAGAGGTTGGAAGTGGCTTGCTTGATTGGTTAGAGGTTATGAACAATGAACTCTAATTGGTTTTTGCTTTGGATGTGAACTGTTTTGCTACAATCTCAAGGCTGTAACGTGGTAAATTTCGTGTGTGTATATGGCTATTTTTCTGGTGTATTAATGTTATTCAATGTGTGAAATCCTTGTGCCTTGGCATTCCTTTTATAGGCCAAAATGCAATCCAATGCATTGATGGAAAATCTCTAGATCCTAGGTGGTTTGTGGGCTAAATCCAGGCTAAATCACTTTGCATTTAATGCTAAAGGATAGAGGCTGCTTGCCTTGTGCCAAGGGTCAAGACCTTGACTGATTTCAGCCACAAAATGCAGCTGATTCTAGAAGGTAATGATGGAAAAAACTGAAAAACAGGGCAGCTTGAAATTGTGTGATTCTTGGGATCAATCCTTGCAATCTTGGAAGGCCAAGCAATGAAAACGTGTACTGCCATGTACAGGGAGATTGGGGGAAGCAAAATGAGCATGTGGGCTGGTGTGTGGGAGGAGAAATCCAGCTGAAAACAGGGCAGCACAAACAGCTTTTTTGCAAGCAAAACCACTTGTGTTTGACTGGTTTTGGTGGAGAAATAAGGGAGGAAAGGGATCAAGTAGCTGGCTGGCAAGCTCAGGTTGGATGATAGGTCAATTGGGAGGGACAAGAGCTGACCAAGGGCAGCCAATTTGATTGAGCACATGTTAGGTTGGAAGAAAATCCTTCTTTCCTTTACCTTTAATGTCACACCTTGATTCTTGCTTTGCTGCATTAAATCAGCCACAATTGGCAATAACAATAATAATAACAAAGATAGAGAGTAATAACAATAGTTAAAATGAAAACAAAAGCAAAAAAAATCAAAAAATTAGAAATCTGCAGAAAATTCGCATGAGTCGTAGTGCGAAGGTCACTTCGCAGTGCGATCTCCTGTTTTTTTGTATTTTTTGTTTTAAAATAAAATAAAAGGTAAAAATGAATAAATAATAATAATAATAATAATAATAATAATAATAATAATAATAATAATAATAATAATAATAATAAGGATAATGGCAATAATAGTAATGAAAATGATAATGAAAAGAAATAAAATAGTAATGAGAATAATAATGAAGATGATGATAATAAAAATGATGAAAAAGCTTAATAATATTAATTAATAAAACCTTAATAATAGTAAAAGATAATAATGATATTATTAATATAATAACAATAATATTAGTAATAATAATGATGATGATAATAATATTAATAGTAATGCTAATGGTGATAAATGCAAATAAAATTCAATGACAAGAATGAAATAATAAAAGGTAATAATAAGTGATGAAATAAAAGATAAAACAAAGAAAAATATGAGTCAAAAAATGGGGTATGACAGCTGCAGCTGAGAAGGCGCCATATTTAAACAATTGAGTACGTCAACCTCAAAGGACGTGAAGGGATACTTTACACCCAGATCCTCAAAAACAACAGTATACGTGTGAAACATCTCACTGTTCACTCCCTTCGGCCTTTGTACGCACACTTTCTCACCTGGGCGACAATGTTCCAAGACCACATCCTCTTCAAATCCCGTAGAGGACACGTGCAGCTTACTCCGAAAAAACGCCACTCGTTGGGGGTCCATGTACACGGACTCTGAACGAAGCACCTTGTCGGCGAAACTCTCTTGCTCTGATCCACTGGAGGACGCCATGTAACAAATTCCTCTCCGACAAAACAGACCTGGGCGAACAAAATGAATAACACAGTCAGACGAATTCCCACTACTACTCCCTCCTTCACCCTCGTCTGAATCGCTCGAAAACTCTGTTTAAAGGGAGTGGCTGTAGTAGGCCTTATCGAACACCACCCAATCAGTGGTTCCATTTGACCGCTTCGCATTCCTAACAATTTCCCTCCACAACCTACACCTCTCCTCTAAATTCGTTGGGGATAACTCCCTACCCGCCTCATCGCACTCCCTAATTAACACCATACTACTGATTTAACTTAAAAAGAACAAGATCGAATAGGGTTACCTAGATTTAGACAAGCGAAGGATTGAGAACGAACACGGGCTCCGAACGATCCACAAACGGTAGGCGCAGCGATCCACAGAAACTGTAACACTTTGAACGGCAAAAAACGATTTGGGAGAGAAAAACGGAGGTAAGGGAAGTGAAAAGGATAAAAGAAATCTGAAAGTAGAGGAAAAGTAGATCCGTTTCAGTTTAAAGTACAAAAGCCTGGGAAAACGCGCAGATGACGTCACCTAAGTTGGCACGATTTCCAAGAACCGTTGCGATGAGAACACGTCAGCGAGAGTGAACGGTCGCCTCATGTCAACCGTCAGATTCCACTAAGGCGCGCCCTCAACCTAAACCTTCAAAAGGTATCACGCCCATATTGGGCTAGTTCCGGCGTGGCGATCTAATCTACTCAAAGGAGCCATTTCGACACACAGTTTAATCACTTCGCCTTGTCCCATGACTCGTGCTTGTTGGGCTATGAATACTCTCGTTGGGCTAGTACCCACTAAGGCCCCCAAAACAGAAACATGGAGCTAGTACCCATGTTGGGCTATTATCCGTGTTGGGCTAGCACCCATGTTGGGTTAAACACCCATGTTGGGCTAGCACCCATTGTGGGCTAGTGCCCATGATCGGGCTAGTATCCATGTTGGGCTAGTACTCATAAAATTTTTTCATATAGCTTCGTGATCAGTAAGCCCGACTTGCTGGGCAAAAGGTCATAGGCAAATCCCCCCATTAACAGTTTATTCACTTCGCCTTGTCCCAAGATTCGTGCTTGTTGGGCTGTGGACCGTAGATCTCACCATTTAGGCCTTGAGATCCTAAAGATAAGGGTTTGAACCCTTGGAGTAAGGCTGGGCGCCCTCCAGGAGGGCACAGGGCCCGCTTGACAGTCATAAATAACCTTAGGTGACTTCCCTAAAAGACACCTTCAGGGGGCGCCCTCAGCAGCTGACGAGGGCGCCCTAGTCATGGTTTTGGCCCTTTACGATTTGGGCCCAAAACCATGGCCAGATAGGACGAAGTCAAGGCTACAAATAGTAACCTTGGGATCATTCCCAAGGTATGACCAAAACAGACTCTGAAGCCCTAGTTTTCATACATTGTACTCACAGCTAGTACAGGCTATAACCTATGTGAGTTAAGTTACGTTGGGGTATAACCTACGTGAGTTAACTCACGCTCGGTAAGCCAACGTGAGTTAACTCACGTTGCATTGTTTTATAGCTCTGTCAGGGCTCATTTCTTCATTTCACATCTCAAATCTCAAAAAACTATCTCAAATCATCCAACCCCAAATTTCTTCAAGTTCAAATCAGCCACCACTCCAATAACAAGTAAGTTTTCTTAATCAATTACCATTGAGATTTTTATGTTTAAATGTTACATTTTTCCTCTTATATTATAAATGTGTTTGCTTTAGGGTTTATTTAAATTTTAATTTTTTGGTAAGAAATGATACAATGTTTACATGTAAATGAGTTATGTTGATTAAATGTTTAAATGTTTACATGTTTATGTTGTAGTTTTTAGTTTAGGGTTTATGTATAATTTGCACTCCAAGTGTTTGATGAAATGTTTAAATGAGTTTTTTATTGATTGTTATTAATTTCTTATGGTGTAGATCTAAAGCAATGGGCAATTATTCAGTAGATCTGAACACAATGTTAGCTGAAGTCTGCTTCAACGGTGGAAAGCCCAACAAGTTGTTTAGGCTTCGGGTCGATGTCACGTTAAAAGATTTGAAGAATCAACTGGATCAAATCAACCAATGACTCAACCGTAGAGACACATCGAGGGTGTAAAATATAACGCCCCAAACCCGAGAACATAATTAAACAGACAAAGCATGCATATTTCACATATCGGGACATTAAAACTTCAATATACTTCTCATATTAATTTTGTGATATAAAAATTTCATTAAATATTCTCATAGAACAGCGGAATAATATCATCAACGACTCAAAAATGTCATGTCTCGGTCATAACACACAAATCAAAATAATATCTCAACAATTTGATCATAAGATCACATGGCAACAAATCAATAAACAAATCCCCACATCATAATCAGAGCTCCTAAAAGCTAGACTCCAAAGTAGATAAACTCGAGTAGGCAAAGTTGTCCTCGACATACTCACGGGAAAAGCTACTCCTCAACCTGGACGTCTACATCCATAAGGGATTCACCCAAGGACGAGGCGACAATAAAGCCACTGAAGGGTAAGATATATGCTTAACATAAGAGGATAATAAATGCATGTCTGTGAAACACCCTAAACCCTTAAAGCGATAAATCACGCAAGTAATACAATCATACAAAGGATTTAGATGTCACTCTCTTCAATAAGTTCAAACATACATAATTAATTTTTCTTTTTAAAACGTCGCAACGGAAATATACAACATAACATCCCAACAACAACTACTTAAAAACATCTCCAAGTAGTTATATCATATAAATGTCAATACAACACCAAGTATAAAATCTCATCTCGACACACCGAGAGATCCAAATCACAACAGTTATAAAATAAATAAACTGACAGACACCCCTAAATCAGAGCCCGACTCTAGGACTCGAAGAAGGCAAAGTGAGGTAGTTCCAAAGCTATCCTCCTGCAACTCACCGAACTAAAGCAACTACTCCTGCACGCCGTCTACCCATTCATAAGAATAAGGTAGGCGATCAACCAAACGACCACTGGGGGTTAGTTCACAATTCATAATTAGAACATAGCCAAATGAGAATAAATAGCATAATTTAATTTCACATATGTAATATACTCCCTATCATTATAAACCAATGAGTATACAAGCATAATCAAGTAACGTGTCCAATTCACCTTTTTCAAGTATTCACAACAATCACTGAAAGTTCTTCAGTACGCATATACACCAATTCAAATATTCAAGTATGACTTGACTCACCAACTATTAAATGCATGCAATGTTCTAGAGTCATCTAGATGCATGTGGTACCATTAGGATTCCGGAGATAATTTTACCGTTAATGAATCCACCAACGTAATAAACACCACCAATTATGTTATGCAGAAGCTATGTAATAAACACCACCAATTACATTCTTCAAACACCTCAAAATGACTATGAATGCATGGACTTCAAGTAAGGACTTGACAATGCATGACTCACCAACATGTACATTAACATAATAAGCACCACCAATTATGTTCTTCACCAACAATTGCATTATCAAATATTTACATCCATACAATCAACCAGTCATTATCAATAGCATCATCAATAACATCATCAATGACATCATCTATAACATCATTCACATATTCACTTTACGAAATTTACTCATCATTAATCACTGATAGCACATCATTATGAATAGCAACTCCATCAATACATACTCATTTATTAGCTCTAAAAGCTTCCTTAAGATCATTATTAATTATAGAGATGTTTCATAGTTCATTTCAAAAGTATATGGAAGTTTTCACGAAAAATGTGTCATGACCTATGTGTAGTAAATCACTTATAACTCAAGTTATAGAAATCTAAATGATGTCAAACCAACGTCATATGAAAGCTAACATCCATATCTACAACTTTTATGTTTACACCAAATCCCAGTTCAAAACAGAAACTAGTGAAAAAAGTTGATTTTTGAAGTTGGTCTCACAAAAATCGTGGCCGAATTTCCTAAAATCGTGGCCCGATTTTTGTCGAGCCAAAACTCTCTATTTTGGGCCAAAATCGTGGCCCAATTTCACCAAATTGTGGCCCGATTTTGCCTGACAAACAGCCACCAAAATCAGTTTCAAAAACGTGTTTTGACCAAATAATAACTTTTAAATCACTTAATTCAAACATGTTTCAACAACAATCTTACATCAATTCATGATTTGCACCCAATTAATCCACAATCATCAAAACAACTTATCAATAACAACAACTTTGAAATTTAAGCATATAACCAACAATTTCATGAAGTTTATCATACCCACAAATTCACATGAATTAGGAGCACGAAATTCATCATCAAAGATCATAAAAAGTCACAATTAACATAAAAGCACTTAAACCCATAATTGAAAGTAGAGATTATGACTTAATTAATGAAAGGAACCATCCACCCTTACTTCTAGCTCTTGATTCCTCTAGCTTAAGCTTCAATTTAGCTCCTAGCTCCTCAAACCCCAAGTTCTCTCTCTAGCTTCTTCTTATATCCTCTTGATCCACTTTCTCTCTCTACCACTCTCTCAAAATATCTTATGAAATGAATGAATGAATGTAAAAACCTAATTTTCTCACAAGTGTTGTGTTTATATAGTCTGTTGGAACAAAATGTATGAACAACTCTCTTTTGGATAAAGGGGGAGATTGTTGGAACAATATGTATGAACATCTCTCTTTAAGGTTTTGATGATAACAAAGTGTTAAAAAGAAAATTGGTATTTGCTAATGCTTTGTTCAAGTTGTGCAGAACCATGTTCTTAATGATTGGTATTTGATAATGGTTATGGAAGAACAAGCTAAGAGCAAGAAGGAAAGCTTAGAAGCTATGTTGCAAAGTTTGAAGAAAAACTGTGGCTACTGAAGAACAAGTTGGAACATGTGGCTACTGAAGAACAAGTTGCTGACATTTTCACAAAAGCCATAGATGCTAAGCAATTTGAGAATCTGAGGAGTAAGTTAGGTGTGTGTTTGCATGAAGAATTATAGCAATTACTGCAAACTGGATGTGAGGAAGATAGAGTACCTGCCAGTTGTGCTCATGCTAAGTGTGATCCTACATCTGAGTCTGATTGTTTTTCCAGGATCTGTGTTACTTGTTTTGGTTTTACTCCCTATTTGAGGTCTGAGATTGGTCAGAATTTTGTGGCTAAAAAGGGGGAGAAAATCTCAAAATTAGAAGATGTGTTGCTGCTCAGAATTAGTTCAAATTTCAGATGTTCAGCTTTCAGTGCTATTCAGAAGTTATTTGTGAAGCTCAGAGTTCAGAACCAATGCAACAAGAGTTGTCAAGATGTTATTGAGGGGTAGTATGTGTCTCAGGGGGAGTACAAGGTCATTAAATTCATGAGTGAAGAGCTGTCCTTGGTCCTGAAGTGTGGTCCTGAAGAACAATTGTGCTCTGATACCATTTTTCACTGCAGTTCAGAAGTAAGGGGGAATTTTATGAGTTGCAGGAGGAGAGTTCAGATGCTGAAGTGGTTGTACATGTGATTGTTTAGTTTGTGAAGCTTCAGGGGGAGTGTTTTATGTGGTTTTAATGACCCTGAAGTGGTGCTGAGCTTGTTCAGAAGCTGTAATGTGTGTTTCAGTGGTCTGATACTGAAAATGTTTTGGTTTGTAGTATAAACATAGCTTAAATCCGCTGCTGGTCTGTGATAATCTATGTTGCTATGTTATATTTTTGTGGAGTTCTTCATTGCTGAGGTTGTCTTATGTGTGCTTGAAGAACATTGGTTTTAGCCAAAAATTTGCCAAAGGGGGAGATTGTTGAGTATTTTTGGTGTTGGCTGCATGTTTTGGCAAATCCAATGTGTTGAATAGAAGCATCTCCATGTTTAAAACAAATCTTCAGTTGCAAGTTTTTCTTTTTGAAGTCCTTCAGAAGCTGAAATCACCTTCAGAAGCTGAAAGTTACTTCAGAAGCTGAAATGTGCTTCTGAAGCATCAGACACACTGTAGCAGAGTTGACTTTCGTTGACTTCATCAAAAGCTGGTTTTTTCTGAATTGTTTTGGCGCGAATCTTTGCGAGATTTAACAAGGATTTATTCTAGCATGTTGATTCTAGAAGGCCTGATTAAATTGGAGAAGATCTTTGAAGATTTGGCTCGTGTTTATGAATGTTCTTATTTTACTGAAGCAATCTTTGAGAGATATGTTGCAGTTTTATTTGTTTCCTTTTCAAGCCATTCATTATTCAGAATCATATCAATTCAGAAGATTTGTTTCAGATTAATGTTGCTTGCTGAAGATTATAAAAGGAGAGTTGCTGCCATTATTCAAGACACACGAATTAGAGAGAAAAAATTCAGAGAATTGAGTCTTAGTGTTTAAGCTGTTAGCTTTGTTTGTGCACCACTCTATTGAGTTGGTTTAGTGTTTTTAATTGAGTTGTAATCACTCTAAGCCTGTAGGTATGAGTGCAGTCATATGTATTGAAGTTGTTCTTCAAAAACAGGGTAGTTTTGTTAAAGGGGTTCAGTAACAGGTTTGTTACTTGAATAGGAAGTTAGTGGTCTCTAATACTCAACGTGTTGGGTAGAATTCAAGACTAGGAGGAAGTTAATTGCTTAGGCTGGGAACTGGGAGTCAGTGTCTTGAGTCATAAGGATTAATTCCTATAGTGGAATTCCTTTCTGGATTGGTATCCCCCAGAGTAGGAGGTGTTTACTCCGAACTGGGTTAACAAACCTTGTGTTCTTTAGCTTTCCTGCACTTTTAATTTCTGTTACTTAACTGCTTTTAATTGTGCTAAGTTATTGTTCCGAACCTTTTTGGTTCAGAACCTGTTTACTCTGTGTTATTGCCTGGCCAGAATTTCAATTGGCATCAGAGCAGGCACCCTGCCTGTGTTTTGGGTGAGATCCAGAGGAGTTAATTTCTGGCAAGCATGGATAGAGAAGGAGGCTATGTCAACAGACCACCCCTACTTGATGGCACAAATTATGAGTACTGGAAATCCAGGATGTGTGCATTCCTGAAATCCATTGATAGCAGAACTTGGAAAGCTGTGATTAAAGGCTGGGATCATCCTGTGGTTTTGGACAAAGATGGTAACAAAACTGAGATTCTGAAGCCTGAAGAGGAGTGGACCAAAGCTGAAGATGACTTGTCTCATGGGAATTCAAAAGCCTTGAATGGAATTTTCAATGGTGTTGACAAAAACATGTTCAGACTCATCAAGCAATGTACAGTTGCAAAGGATGCCTGGGAAATCTTAAAAACAACTCATGAAGGAACCTCTAAAGTGAAGATGTCCAGACTCCAGTTACTGACTACTAAGTTTGAGAACCTGAAGATGATGGAAGATGAAACAATTCAGGATTTCTACATGAATGTGCTGGACATGGCAAATTCCTTTGATTAACTTGGGGAAAAGATGTCTGATGAAAAGATAGTAAGAAAAATCCTCAGGTCCCTGCCCAGAAGATTTGATATGAAGGTTACAGCCATAGAAGAAGCTCATGACATCACCACCATGAAGGTTGAGGAGCTGATTGGGTCTTTGCTTAATTTTGAGACTGCATTCTGTAAACAGCCTGATAAGAAAGGGAAAGGAGTAGCATTTGCTGTTAATTCAGGAGCTGATGATCAACAAGAGTCTGATGATCAACAAAATTCTGAAGAAGGTTGACAGAAAATCCAAGACCAAAGGTCAGAATTTCAGATTCAAGAAGCAACAAACTGATGAGAAGAAGACCAAGTCTGAGGAGAAAAGTAACCAAGCCAAAGGTGTGCAGTGCTTTGAGTGTGAGGGCTATGGACATATCAAGTCTGAATGTCCTACTTTTCTTAAGAAGCAGAAGAAAGGCCTAACTGTTTCATGGTCTGATGAAGATTCAGAAGAAGATTTTGAGAATGAATCTGCTAAGGGTGACACTAGTTTGATGGTAAGGTCAGGAGCTATCTTAAAGAAGGAAGCTGTTTTAGAGTCTGAGACTTTTTCAGAGTCTGACTCAGAGTCTGAAGCTTCATCTGTGTCTGAAGCTACTAAAACCTCATATGATGAACTAGCTGACAACTACATGAAGCTATATACCAGAAGTGCTGAGGTTTGCAAACAAGTTCTGGATCAGAAGGAGACTATTTTTCAACTGGAGGCTGAAAAAGGAGAACTTCTAGTGCAGAATTCAGAATTAAAAGAAGAAGTGAACCAGCTAAATTCCCAACTTGAGCATATGAAAAAGCAGGTTAGAATGATGAATACTGCTAATAATGTGTTGGATGAAATTTTAGATGCTCAGAAACAAGGAAAAGCTGGATTAGGATTTGTGGATGAGAGTCTGAACCTCAAGCAGAAAAGTCCAGTTAAACAGTTTGTTCCTGCTACTCAAAATGTTAATCCTAGGGTTGGAACATCTAAGATGAGACCTCAGAAGCAAGTCCAGATGCAACCTCAGAAGCATATTCAGATACAACCCCAGAAGTACAACAGAAGAAGGAGGAATCATACCTGGACCTGTCATCATTGTGGTAAGAAGGGACATATTAAACCTTTTTGCTTTAAACTGTATGGTTATCCTGAACACTTTGAATATAGAAGAGTGCAACCAGCTGCACCCAGACACAATGTTCAGAAGGTGTGGAAACCTAAGGTTCAGAATGTAGGTCTTATTGCTCATACCTCTTTGATAGCCACTTCTAGAGAGGAATGGTACTTTGATAGTGGTTGTTCAAGGCACATGACTGGTGTGAAGAAGCTGCTGAGCAATATCAAACCTTATTCCAGAAGCTATGTGACATTTGGTGATGGAGCTAAAGGTGAGATACTGGGTATTGGTGACTTAATCAGTGAAGGCTTACCTAGACTGAATGATGTGTTGTTGGTGAAAGGTTTAACTTCTAATCTGATCAGTATTAGCCAACTTTGTGATCAAGACTTAAAGGTTAAATTCAACAAGCAAGAGTGTCTTGTAACTGATCATGAAGGTAAAGTTCAGATGAGGGGCTGCAGATCCAAAGATAACTTTTATTTATGGGTGTCTGAAGAAGAAAGAAGCCTGACTTCTTGTCTTATGAGCTCAGAAGAGGAAGTCAAACTCTGGCACCAGAAACTGGGACATCTGCATCTGAAAGGCATGAAAAAAAAATCCTAATTACTGAAGCTATCAGAGGTGTACCTAATCTGAAGATCAATGAGGACAATGTTTGTGGTGATTGCCAAATTGGGAAACAAACAAGAAAGTCTCATCCCAGATTAGTTCATCAGGTAACTACTAAAGTACTAGAACTTTTACATATGGATTTAATGGGGCCTATGCAAGTAGAAAGTATTGGAGGCAAAAGATATGCATTTGTTATGGTTGATGATTACTCAAGATTCACATGGGTTAATTTTGTTAAAGAAAAGTCTGATACTTTTGAAGTATTTAAAGAGCTGTGCATTCAAATACAAAGAGAAAAAGACTGTGGTATTGTCAGAATCAGAAGTGATCATGGCAAAGAATTTGAAAACAAGAGTTTCTCAGAATTCTGTGCTTCTGAAGGCATAAAACATGAGTTTTCTGCACCTATAACACCTCAGCAAAATGGTGTAGTTGAGAGGAAGAATAGAACATTAGCAAAATGTGCAAGGGTCATGCTGCATGCTAAGAAACTGCCTTATATGTTCTGGGCTGAAGCTATGAATACTGCCTGTTATATTCATAATAGAGTCACTTTGAAAAAGGGAACAACATCTACATTGTATGAACTATGGAAAGGGAGAAAGCCAACTGTGAAATACTTTCATGTGTTTGGGAGCAGATGCTACATTTTGGCTGACAGAGAAAATAGGAGAAAACTGGATCCTAAGTCTGATGAAGGTATATTTTTGGGATATTCAGTAAACAGCAGAGCCTATAGGGTGTTTAACTCTAGAACTAAGGTTGTGATGGAGAGTATAAATGTTGTTATTGATGATCTGTCTGCTGAGAATGAAAAGGATGAATCTGAAGTAGTTCCAGAGTCTGAAGCCTCAGAAGAACAAACTTCAGAAGCAGAAAATCATCCAGAGTCTGAAGAAGCAGAAGTGCATCCAGATCATGATCCTACCAATAAAGAGCCATCAATTAAAGTTCAGAAGGACCATCCTAAGGAGCTTATCATTGGGAGCTTGGATCAAGGGATCAGAACCAGGAGATGAGACTCAACTGCTACTGATTCGTGCTTTGTGTCAAAGCTTGAACCTAAAAATGTGAAAGAAGCCCTAATTGATGAATTTTGGATTGAAACAATGCAAGATGAGTTGAATCAATTCAAAAGGAGTGAAGTATGGGATCTAGTTCCAAGACCTGAAGGGCTGAATGTGATTGGCACTAAATGGATATACAAGAATAAAACAGATGAAAATGGTACTGTGGTCAGAAACAAGGCAAGGTTGGTTGCTCAGGGTTATACTCAAGTTGAGGGATTGGATTTTGGGTGTATCTTGCATTCTCAAGTTCAAACTATTCAAGATGGATGTGAAGAGTGCATTTTTGAATGGATATCTCCAAGAAGAAGTTTATGTAGAACAGCCTAAGGGTTTTGTGGATCATCAGTTTCCAGATCATGTGTACAAATTGAGATTGAAACAAGCACCAAGAGCATGGTATGAAAGGCTGACTCAGTTTCTTATGGCTCAAGGATACAGAAAAGGTGGTTCTGATAAGACATTATTTGTGAAGAATGAAAATGGAAGTCTGATGATTGCTCAGATCTATGTTGATGACATAGTATTTGGTGGAATGTCTCAGAAGATGGTCAAACTGTTTGTTCAGCAAATGTAGTCAGAATTTGAAATGAGTTTGGTTGGTGAGCTGACTTATTTTCTTGGATTGCAAGTCAAGCAAATGGAAAACACTATCTTTATTTCTCAGAGTAAATATGCCAAGAACATTGTGAAAAAGTTTGGTATGGAATCTGCTGCTCATAAGAGGACACCAGCTGCTACTCATCTGAAGCTAACAAAAGATGAACATGGAGTATCAGTTGATCAAAGCCAATATAGAAGTATGATTGGGAGCCTATTGTACTTAACTACAAGCAGACCTGATATCACATTTGTTGTTGGAGTTTGTGCAAGATATCAAGCTGATCCTAAAATGAGTCATCTAACTCAAGTGAAGAGAATTCTGAAATATATGAATAGCATAAGTGATTATGGGATCATGTATTCTCATAGTTCAAGTTCTGATTTAATGGGATTTTGTGATGCTGACTGGGCTGGAAGTGCTGATGACAGGAAGAGCACTTCAGGAGGGTGTTTCTTTTTAGGAAATAACTTAATTTTTTGGTTCAGCAAGAAACAAAACTGTGTCTCATTATCAACTGCTGAGGCTGAATACATTGCTGCTGGTAGTAGTTGTTCACAATTAGTTTGGATGAAACAAATGCTGGAAGAGTATAACATTGGACAAGGAACCATGACCTTATTTTGTGACAATTTGAGTGCAATTAACATATCTAAGAACCGTATACAGCACAGCAGAACTAAACATATAGATATCAGACATCATTTTATCAGAAATCTTGTGGAGGATATAGTCATTCAGCTGGAACATGTGGCTACTGAAGAACAAGTTGCTGACATTTTCACAAAAGCCATAGATGCTAAGCAATTTGAGAATCTGAGGAGTAAGTTAGGTGTGTGTTTGCATGAAGAATTATAGCAATTACTGCAAACTGGATGTGAGAAAGATAGAGTACCTGCCAGTTGTGCTCATGCTAAGTGTGATCCTGCATCTTAGTCTGATAGTTTTTCCAGGATCTGTGTTACTTTTTTTGGTTTTACTCCCTATTTGAGGTCTGAGATTTGTCAGAATTTTGTGGCTAAAAAGGGGGAGAAAATCTCAAAATTAGAAGATGTGTTGCTGCTCAAAATTAGTTCAAATTTCAGATGTTCAGCTTTCAGTGCTATTCAGAAGTTATTTGTGAAGCTCAGAGTTCAGAACCAATGCAACAAGAGTTGTCAAGATGTTATTGAGGGGGAGTATGTGTCTCAGGGGGAGTACAAGGTCATTAAATTCATGAGTGAAGAGCTGTCCTTGGTCCTGAAGTATGGTCCTGAAGAACAATTGTGCTCTGATACCATTTTTCACTGCAGTTTAGAAGTAAGGGGGAGTTTTATGAGTTGCAGGAGGAGAGTTCAGATGCTGAAGTGGTTGTACATGTGATTGTTTAGTTTGTGAAGCTTCAGGGGGAGTGTTTTATGTGGTTTTAGTGATCCTGAAGTGGTGCTGAGCTTGTTCACAAGCTGCAATGTGTGTTTCAGTGGTCTGATACTGAAAATGTTTTGGTTTGTAGTATAAACATAGCTTAAATCCGCTGCTGGTCTGTGATAATCTATGTTGCTATGTTATATTTTTGTGGATTTCTTCATTGCTGAGGTTGTCTTATGTGTGCTTGAAGAACTTGGTTGTGTGAACATTGTTTTTAGCCAAAAATTTGCCAAAGGGGGAGATTGTTGAGTATTTTTGGTGTTGGCTGCATGTTTTGGCAAATCCAATGTGTTGAATAGAATCATCTCCATGTTTAAAACAAATCTTCAGTTGCAAGTTTTTCTTTTTGAAGTCCTTCACAAGCTGTAGCAGAGTTGACTTTCGTTGACTTCATCAGAAGCTGGTTTTTTCTTAATTGTTTTGCCGCGAATCTTTGCGAGATTTAACAAGGATTTATTCTAGGATGTTGATTCTAGAATGCCTTATTAAATTGGAGAAGATCTTTGAAGATTTGGCTCGTGTTTATGAATGTTCTTATTTTACTGAAGCAATCTTTGAGAGATATGTTGCAGTTTTATTTGTTTCCTTTTCAAGCCTTTCATTATTCAGAATCTTATCAATTCAGAAGATTTGTTTCAGATTAATGTTGCTTGCTGAAGATTATAAAAGGAGAGTTGCTGCCATTATTCAAGACACACGAATTAGAGAGAAAAAATTCAGAGAATTGAGTCTTAGTGTTTAAGCTGTTAGCTTTGTTTGTGCACCACTCTATTGAGTTGGTTTAGTGTTTTTAATTGAGTTGTAATTACTCTAAGCCTGTAGGTACGAGTGCAGTCATATGTATTGAAGTTGTTCTTCAAAAACAGGGTAGTTTTGTTAAAGGGGTTCAGTAACAGGTTTGTTACTTGAATAGGAAGTTAGCGGTCTCTAATACTCAACGTGTTGGGTAGAATTCAAGACTAGGAGGAAATTAATTGCTTAGGCTAGGAACTGGGAGTCAGTGTCTTGAGTCATAAGGATTAATTCCTATAGTGGAATTCCTTCCTGGATTGGTATCCCCCAGAGTAGGAGGTGTTTACTCCGAACTGGGTTAACAAACCTTGTGTTCTTTAGCTTTCCTGCACTTTTAATTTCTGTTACTTAACTGCTTTTAATTGTGCTAAGTTATTGTTCAGAACCTGTTTGGTTCAGAACCTGTTTACTATGTGTTATTGTCTGGCCAGAATTTCAGAACTAGTATAAAAACTTTGTGTGTGTCTCTTCTCTTCTCTCTTTTAAGCTTTAATCCGCTGCATTAACAAACTCTGAAAAAGATTCAGAACTAATCAACATCAGGTTCTGATCTTAACTTAAGCTTTTAAGAAAGAATTTTTAAAATCAGCCCACACACAATTCAACCCCTCCCCCCCCTTCTTGTGTGTTTTTGTCACCTTCAGTGGGTATCAGAGCTCCGGTTCTGATATTAACACTTAACAGTGTGTCAATAAGATCCTGAGAAAAACATGTCATCAGAAGGTTCACCTCCACCCCCTCCCAGAAATCAAAGAGGTACTGGAACTTCTGTATCATATGACTATGGTACAGATGATAGAAAAACCAGGTCACACAATAAACCCCCATTGTTTACTAGTGACCCAGAAAAGTTCTCATGGTGGAAGAGCAAAATGTACAGTCATATAATTGGTATTGATGATTCACTATGGGATATTATAGAAGATGGAATCACTATTCCAGTTGATGAAGAAGGTGTTGCTGTCAACAGAAGAGGTTTGAGTGATGCAGAAAGAAAGATATATAGAAAGCATCACAATGTGAGAGGAATCATTGTGGATTCCCTACCTCACACTGAGTATCAGAAGCTGAGTGACAAATCTACAGCAAAGGCCATCTTCACATCCCTCTGCTCTAACTATGAAGGTAACAAAAAAGTTAGAGAAGCTAAGGCTAATATTCTTGTTCAGCAATATGAGGTGTTTAGAATGAAAGAGGATGAAAATATTGAGACAATGTTCTCAAGATTTCAGACTCTGGTTTCTGGACTTCAGATTCTGAAGAAGAGTTATACCACAGCTGATCATGTGAACAAAATCCTAAGAAGTTTGCCATCTAAATGGAGATCCAAGGTGACTGCTATTGAGGAAGCTAAGGATCTAAATGCTTTAAGTATTGAAGATCTTATAAGCTCCCTCAAGGTGCATGAACTGGGACTTAATGAGGACGAGTCTGTTAGAGAACCAAAATCAATAGCACTGAAATCTATAAGAAAGCCTGTTAAAGCTCTGAAAGCTATTGAATCTGATGAAGAATTTCCTAAGGGAAATTTTGAAGAAGATTCAGATGCTGAAGAGCTTGCAATGCTTTCTAAAAGAATTCAGTATCTAATGAATAGAAAGAAAAAATTCTCTAACAGAAGCAGTAACTTTAGAGGAACTGGTTCAAAGAGGGAAAACCAGAATGACTGCTACAACTGCAAGAAACCTGGCCACTTCATTGCTGAATGTCCTGATCTTCAGAAGCACAAGTCAAAGGAAAAAGCAAGGAAGACCAGTTCAAAGTCTAGTAGCTTCAGAAACAAACTCAAAAAGAGTCTCATGGCAACATGGGATGATCTGGACAATGAGTCTGAATCTGATGAAGAGGAAGCAAATCTAGCTTTGATGGCAACTGCATTTTCTGATGCAGAATCTTGTTCAGCCTCAGATGATGATGAGGTATATTCTGAACTCACTAGATCTGAATTAATTGAAATAGTTAAAGATCTTATGAGTCACCTCAAAAACAAGTTAGGAGAAATAAAATCTTTGAAAAATAAAACTAACTTGCTATCTGAAGAAAATCTCAAACTTCAGAATCAAATAATTGAGTTTAATGAAGAAATTAGAGAACTCAGAGATGAGGCTCATAAGAAACCTGAAGAAATTCCAAGTGAACATGAAATAGCTCTTCAGGACTTTATTTTAAGTGGAATCAATAGAAGTAAAGTTGCTTCTATGATTTATAGTATTTACAGAAACAAAGGTGAAGGCATTGGTTTTAAAAATGATTCATTCAATTCTTCCAATGAATCAAAAACATCACCTTGTTCTGAAAATATTTTGAATGGCACTAAGGTGTGCTTTGTGCCTGCTTCTGATAATTCTGAGAAACAGAATTTAGCAGAAACTGAGACTGAGTCTGAAGTTCTGAACTGCTCAGACTCTAAAGCTTCTGAACCTAAGGGTAAGATGAAGGCAGATGTTAAAACCTTGCCTAAATCTAAGCCAAAAGGTCCTAAGCCTAAGAGTAGGAGAAAATCAGACTCTAAACCTGAAAATGTTCAGAGTCTGAAAGGTTCAAAACCTGAAACTAGTAAATCTCAAAGTCTGAAGAATTCAAACTCACATTTTACTAAGACTGGGGTTATGAAAACTTCAAAAACTACTAAACCAGTCAATACAAAACATTTTCAATCTCAGAATTTTAGACAAAGCAAGCAAAAGAAAGCTAATCTGCCACATGTTTCTGACTGTTTTAAGAAAGGTCAAACTAAAGCTTGCCTTGTGTCTGAAGCTAACAGAATTAGAGTTCTGAAGAAATCAGAACCAAAGTATTCATTGATTCAGACTCTAAACAACTCAGAACCAAAGACCTACAAGTCTCATGTTCTGAAGAAATCTGAGTCAAAATCATTGAGAACTCAGGTTCTGAAACCCAGACTTATTCAAGATTTAAGGATTCATATCCAAAGTATCTGAACAAGTCTGAGTTCTATAACTCCAGACACAAGATGAAAAAGCCAAAACCTTTCAGGACTAACCATAAAGGACCCATGAAAATCTGGGTACCTAAGTCTAAGATCATTTCTATTGCAGGTATGCGTGTCATCCAGAGAAAAGGAAAGATCCTGGTACCTGGACAGTGGATGCTCGCATCATATGACAGGAGACAAGTCTATGTTCCAAACCCTGACTCTGAAAGAGGGAGGAACTGTGGGGTTTGGAGGAAGTCAGAAAGGAAAGATCATTGGTACTCGTAAGATAGGTAATTCTTCCTTGTACATTGATGATGTTTGGCTGGTAGATGGACTTAGACATAATTTACTTAGCATAAGTCAATTATGTGATAGTAATTATGAAGTCTTGTTTAATAAGAACACATGTACTGTAATCAAAAACAATGATAAATCTGTTGTGTTCAAAGGAAATAGGAAAAACAATGTTTATAAAATCAATTTTTCTGAACTGGTTCAGCAGAAGGTAGTTTGCCTTCTGTCTGTGAGTGATGAGAAATGGGTATGGCACAAAAGGTTGGGACATGCTAACTGGAGACTCATCTCTAAGCTTAGCAAGTTACAACTGGTCAGAGGCCTACCTAAAATTGACTATCACTCAGATGCTCTTTATGTAGCATGCCAAATTGGAAAATTTTCTAAAACTTCTTTTAAATCTAAAAACATTGTTTCCACCTCAAAACCTTTAGAACTGCTTCACATTGATTTGTTTGGTCCTATTGGAACTGCTTCAATCAATGGGAAGAAGTATGGACTTGTAATTGTTGATGATTATAGTAGGTGGACTTGGGTTAAATTCCTTAGAACCAAAAATGAAACATATGTTGTGTTTTACAAATTCTGCAAACAGGTACAAAATGAAACTGATTTGAAAATTTTAAAAGTCAGAAGTGATCATGGTGGGGAATTTGAAAATGAACCTTTTGAAAATTTTTGTGAAGATCATGGAATTCTCCATGAGTTCTCATCTCCTAGAACTCCACAACAAAATGGAGTTGTAGAGAGAAAGAACATATCTTTGCAAGAAATGGCTAGAACCATGATCCATGAATCCAAAATTGCAAAGTACTTCTGGGCAGAAGCTGTTAACACAACATGTTATATTCAGAACAAGATCTATATCAGACTTATTCTGAATAAAACAGCATATGAACTGTTTAAAGGAAGAAAACCAAGCATTTCTTATTTTCATTAGTTTGGTTGTACTTGTTACATACTAAACAATAAGATCTACCTAAAGAAATTTGATGCTAAGGCTCAAAAGGGTACCTTTTTTGGATACTCAGAGAGATCTAAAGCATACAGGGTGTATAATTCTGAAACACATGTTGTTGAAGAAGCTATACATATTAGATTTGATGATAAGAAGCCTGGTAATGAAATACCAGAGCTGGTTGAGAGTTTTGCAGATTTCAGACTCTCAGAAGAACCTTCAGAACCTGAACTGAGTTCAGAGTCTGAAGAAAGTTCAGAAGCTGGAAATGATGAAGAATCTGAGAAACTCTCTGATAATGATACTCCTCCTGAAGCAAATCAAGACCTGCATGGTTCTGAACAAATCCCTAATGGTTCTTCAGAAGTTAATCCACCTAGAACCTCATTCAAATACAAGTCTTCACATCCTGAGGAGCTGATCATTGGGAACAACAACAGTCCAAGGAAAACAAGATCAGCATTCAGTCAGAATGAGTCTATCTTTGGCCTGCTATCCATGATTGAGCCCACAACAGCTGATGAAGCACTTGCAGATGATGGTTGGATTATAGCTATGGAGGAAGAGCTGAACCAGTTTCAAGGGAATGATGTCTGGGATCTAGTTGCAAAACTTGATCATAAGAACATCATTGGAACAAAATGGGTGTTCAGAAACAAGCTTAATGAACAAGTTAAAGTGATCAGAAACAAGGCAAGACTGGTAGCTCAAGGCTACAACCAGCAGGAAGCAATTGATTACACTGAGACATTTGCTCTAGTTGCAAGACTAGAAACAATCAGGTTACTTCTTTCCTATGCTGTTAATCATGATATCATCTTGTACCAAATGGATGTTAAGAGTGCTTTCTTAAATGGTGTTATTTCTGAAGAAGTTTATGTTAAACAGCCTCCTGCTTTTGAAGATGTTAAAAATCCAGATTTTGTTTTTAAACTTAAGAAATCCTTGTATGGTCTGAAACAAGCTCCTAGAGCTTGGTATGAAAGACTAAGCAACTTCTTGATTAAAAATGATTTTGTAAGAGGTCAAGTTGACAATACACTCTTTAGAAAAACTGTTAAGAAAGAAATCTTAATTGTGCAAATATATGTTGATGATATCATATTTGGTTCTACTAATGCCTCCCTTTGCAAAGAATTTTCAAAGTTAATGCAGGATGAATTTGAAATGAGCATGATGGGAGAGTTGAAATTCTTTTTGGGAATTCAAATTAACCAATGCAAAGATGGTGTCTATGTTCATCAGTACAAATACACAAAGGAGCTTCTGAAGAAGTTCCAGCTTGATGATTGTAAGCTGATGACAACACCAATGCATCCGACCTGCACCTTAAGCAAAGAGGACAAAGGCTCAAAAGTGGATCAGAAGCTGTATAAAGGTATGATAGGTTCTCTTTTATACTTAACTGCTTCTAGGCCATATATTTTGTTTAGTGTCTGTCTGTGTGCTAGATTCCAATCAGATCCTGGAGAATCTCATATGACTGCTGTCAAGAGAATCTTTAGGTATCTGAAAGGAACAACTAATTTGGGACTTCTGTATAAGAAATCCTTGAATTATAAGCTAGTTGGATTCTGTGATGCTGATTATGCTGGGGACAGGATTGAAAGAAAATCCACCAGTGGAAACTGTCAGTTTCTTGGTGAGAATCTGATATCCTGGGCCAGCAAAAGACAAGCAACTATTGCTTTGTCAACAGCAGAAGCAGAATACATCTCTGCTGCAAGTTGTAGCACACAACTGCTCTGGATGAAACATCAATTAGAGGATTATCAGATTCATGCAGATAACATTCCTATTTATTGTGATAATACTGCTGCAATATGTCTGTCTAAAAATCCAATTATGCATTCTAGAGCCAAGCATATAGAAATAAAGCATCATTTTATAAGAGATTATATTCAGAAGGGTGTTTTGGATATACAGTTCATTGATACTGATCATCAATGGGCTGACATATTTACAAAACCCCTAACAGAAGACAGATTTAATTTTATCAAAAAGAATCTGAACATGCACTTTATCTCTTGAAAAATATGCTTGAATCTGAATGAAAACTAAGATTCTGAGTTCATCAGAAGCTAAGACTTATCAGAAACTCATTTTTGAGAGTCTAAAGAAAGTTAAGCCCTGAAAACTTCAGAGTCTGAAGGTTCAGAACCTGGATTTTCTGACTTCTGAATCTGACAGTTATCTAATTTTTGGTCAGAATCTGATAAGTATAACACTGGGCAATGATGATTTAAAGCTTTGAAAGTTAGACTTTGTCCCTCCCAAAGTCATCAATATAAAAATGTGTTTTTCTATTTTCAAGTTCTGAAATGTTTTAACACAGACACATTTTTCAAATGCTCAAATTTGCATCAGACATGTTCAGTCTTTTAGAACATATTTAAAATTGGTATCAGTTTTGGTCTGAAAGAATTCAGCAGCACTGAACCAAATGCTATATCTTGGTATCAGCAGCTATACTTTTTCAGCTTCTGAAATAAGTTAAGTGTGCTAAATCCTTCAGTAGGTATATGATCTGAACTTTTTTGCCTAAAATAGTTCAGTGATACTGAATAAGATATACTGAACAACTGTGTCTGAACAAAGAATGCTCTGATCAGAAGCTCCAATCTTTTATGCTTCTGAACATCATTTTTTTTAATGCAATGTCATATACTTCATGTAAAATCAAGCCTGTTCTGATTCTCATCTTTGCTGCTTGATTACTTATATGATTGCATGATTATCTCACATGTTTTTCAAACTCTCTCAAATTCTGGAAATTTTTCTATGAAACTTTCTTTTTGTTGATGACAAAAGGGGGAGTAGAGGTAAAGAAGTATTAAAGCTCCTGAGCTCAAAACATAAGTTAAATTCTGTCAGTAATTAACTTATGAAAGGGGAGTAAAAGGTATTAAGGCCTGAGGCTCTGAACATAAGTTAAGTTATGATTGCAATTAACTTATGAGAACTGGTTTTAACTCTTAGCCTCTGAATTTAATTTCTGTGAGATATTTTACTCTTAGTGAGTTAAAATGAATTTAAAATAACAATGAAAAGACTCAGAGAGCTTACAAAACTCATCCTGTGGATTATCAGACTTAGGGGGAGAGCTTACAAACCTCAGAACGGAAGTCAGCTTGTTATTTATAATTCTGAGTGTTAATTTCACTTTATTGTTTTAAGTTGAGTTTAATTAACTTGGATAAGAATCAAGGGGAGCTTACAAACCTCACCTTGTGGATTGTCAGACCTAGGGGGAGCTTGCAAACCTCTCCTGAAGTCAGCTTGTTAATTAAACTTAACAACAATTCTGAAATTTTCACCTGTTTGTTCTTAAACTGAATTTAATTAACTTGGATCAGACTCAGGGGGAGCTTACAAACCTCATACCCTGCAGTCAACTTGTTAATTAAATTAACAACAATTTTCTAATTAATACTTATGTTTGTCATCATCAAAAAGGGGGAGATTGTTGGAACAAAATGTACGAACAACTTTCTTTTGGATAAAGGGGGAGATTGTTGGAACAATATGTATGAACATCTCTCTTTAAGGTTTTGATGATAACAAAGTGTTAAAAAGAAAATTGGTATTTGCTAATGCTTTGTTCAAGTTGTACAGAACCATGTTCTTAATGATTGGTATTTGATAATGGTTATGGAAGAACAAGCTAAGAGCAAGAAGGAAAGCTTAGAAGCTATGTTGCAAAGTTTAAAGAAAAACTGAGTCTGAAGGGTGAGTCTGAAGGGTGCTTCTGAAGCTTGCGTCTGAAGGCTGAGTCTGAGAGTCAACAAAAGTCAACGTTTGAAGGGAGCATCTGATGAACAGTGCGTCTGAAGGTCAACAAAAGTCAACGTCTGAAGGGAGCTTATGATGAACAATGCGTCTGATGTACAGTGCTTCTGAAGTGCTGCTTCTGAAGAGAGCTTCTGAAGTATTGTTCACGAAGAAGCTTCTGAGGTCTGACGTGGAAAGTTTTCTTCAGCATTTAATGCCTGCAGTGTCAGAACAACTCCAATGGAACAGTTGTTTCCCTGACTCAAACATTCCCCAACTTTTAAGGAAAGCAAATTCAAAAATGACAGCTGCTCTGGTTTTTCTGCTGAGTTTAGCTCGCAATTTTAGCTTGGCCTAGTTCTCAATTTGCAACGGCTCTTTGCTTAATTCCTGGCTTTCTTCAACAACTCTATTTTCCTCTATATAAGGATGAAGAATTGTAGAAGAAAACCGCTAAGACTCTTGAATCAAAACTGTCTGAAATTGTGCTCTGCTTTGCTGTAAAAATACGAGTGTCACCAAAACTCTTAAGATTTCTTACAAACTTGTAATCTTAGAAATTCTTAAGTCTAGAGTCTTAATCCTGAGTTGTATTAAGTGAACACCTCTGATATTTGATTAAGTGTTCAACCCAAACTTACTTTCTTTGTAATTCAGTTTGGTTCAAGTCTCAGTCTGCGTACTGAGCATTTGCAGTCTCATTACTTAGTGTTCTGAGCAATTAGAGTCTCATTCCTTTGTGGTCTGAGCAAGGAAGTCTCATTCCTTTGTGGTCTGAGCAAGGTAGTTTCATTCCTTTGTGGTCTGAACATTATAAGTCTCTTCCTTTGTGATTGAGCAACTGGAAGTCTCTTCCTTTGTGGTTGAGCAATTGTAATCAGTCTGATTATAGTTAAAATCTCTTGTTAGTAACAAGGGGACTAGACTACTTCCAACTTGTGGAAGGAACTAGTATAAAAACTTTGTGTGTCTCTCTTCCCTTCTCTCTTTTAAGCTTTAATCCGCTACATTAACAAACTCTGAAAAAGATTCAGAACTGATCAACATCAGGTTCTGATCTTAACTTAAGCTTTTGAGAAAGAATTTTTAAAATCAGCCCACACACAATTCAACCCCCCCCCCCCCCCCCCCCCCCCCTCTTGTGTGTTTTTCTCACCTTCATAGTCACCACATAATTGAGCTAGGTCTCTAATTGTCTTAATGGCTTAGTATTCTTACCACTAATTCCCCAAAGTTACTACTCGCTTAAACCGTCAAAATAACGAACAATTACCGTCTCTAATTAACTACCCCAACTCACTAGTAACTTAGTAAAAATAATCATTCCCACTTAAAACACCAAAATAACCCTCTAAATAAAATTATTAATTTACCCTTGCTCACCAAATGACCAAAATACCCTTCTAAGCTAAAAATCCACTAATCTCATATTAAATCTTATTGTTCCTAGGAATAAATTGATACTCCTCTTCTCCACGCAGAAGGGTTTATTCTATTCTAAGTTCCAACATAGAAGTTTTTTACTTTAAAATCTTGATTTATGTTACTAATTCTATAAAGATTTCTTACTGGCGAGTCCACTAGTGCATTCAGAGCTAAACGTCTCTAGGGCAATGCCAATGTTGTTTCTACATTTTGGAAATTGGCTAGGCGTTGCTTGCCCCTGGGTCTAATTGGGCCTAACAATCACACATAAACACATATAAGCACGTATAAATAATATGTAAAATAATTCTAGCTAAAAACGGGCTGTTACAACTCTCCCCCACTTAAAGAATTTTTGTCCTCAAAAATTACCTGAAGAAAACAACTCTGGATACGATTCTCTCATCCTACTCTCCGACTCCCAAGTAGCGCACTCTCCGGTCGGTCCAACCCAAATTACTTTCACCAAAATGATTTCTTTTCCTCTTAACCGCTTCATTTTTCGATCTTCAATCCTCACCGGCCAAGTCTCAACGGTCAAATTATCCCTTACTTCCAAATCATCCACTTGAACCACATGTGACGGATCATACACATACTTCCTAAACTGAGACACATGAAACACGCTATGTAGATTCGACAGCGACGGTGGTAACGCAATCCGATACGCAACCGCTCCAACCTTCTCAATAGTCTCAGACGGACCAACAAAACGCGGTGTCAACTTCCTACACTTCAGAGCACGTCCAACACCGGTTATAGGATTCACCCTCAAAAATACATGCTCTCGAACTTGAAGCTCAATATCCTTTCTCCTCTTATCATGATAACTCTTCAGCCTACTCTGAGACGCTTTCATCTTTTCCTGAATCAACTTAATTTTCTCCGTAGTTAGTTGAACTATCTCCGGTCCTAACAAAGCACTTTCTCCCGATTCATACCAACATAACGGTGTCCTACACCTCCTCCCATACAAAGCTTCAAACGGTGCCATACCAATACTAGAATGAAAACTGTTGTTGTATGTAAACTCAATCAACGATAAACATTCGCCCCAACTTACACCTTGTTCCAACACACAAGCTCTCAACAAATCTTCCAAAGATTGAATAGTCATCTCCGTCTGACCATTAGTCTGAGGATGATAAGCAGAACTCAACCTTAACTTAGATCCCAAAGCTTTTTGTAGACTCTCCCAAAACATAGAAGTAAACCACGGATCTCTATCTGACACAATGCTAGACGGAATACCATGCAATCTGACAACCTACTCAACGTATATCTCTGCCAACTTTGCCACAGTCATACCGGTCTTGATAGGAATAAAATGTGCCGACTTTGTTAACCGATCAACAATCACCCAAATCACATCACTTCCCTTCACAGTCTTAGGCAACGCTCCGACAAAATCCAAAGAGATACTATCCCACTTCCACTCCGATACAAATAAAGGTTGCATCAAACCCGACGGCTTCTGATGTTCAATCTTCGACTTCTGACAAATCAAACAAGCATACACAAACTCAGCTATATCCTTTTGTTGGATATTTGGTTGTTGGCTTCATTTTTGCTAAAATCAAATATACAAGCAAAATGTACGTCTTCAGAAGCTGAACCTTCAGAAGCTAAACCTCTGAAGCTGAACCTTCAGAAGCTGAAATCTTCAGAAGCTGAATCTTCAGAAGCTGAATCTTCAGACACAGAACCTTCAGAAGCATCCTTGTTTTCGCGCCTTGGAGCTGTTTATTCTCTCACCTGATCTTTAAAGATTTGATTGGAGAGTTCATGTTACTTGATCTCCAAGCTGCGTGTGTTTCTAGAAAGAAGAAATTTTCGTGAGATATATTTTGAAGATTGGATTGTTTTATTTGTGAATATATTTTCAAAGAGATCTTTGGAAAATTTATATTTCTGAAGAAAGATTTTACTTTGAAATATATTTCTAAAGAAGAATTTTGGAAATATATCCTTGAAGAATATTTGGTTCAAATATTTGTTGCTGCTGAACGCTATAAATAGAGGACGCCTCTATGGAAGAAATCAACTCAACCAAAGCTATCATTGAAAGAGTATTCTTAGGTTTTGAGTTTGTTAATTGTGAGCCTTTCTTGTGTCACCTTGATGCAAGCATATGACTGTGTTTATTGAGTTGTAATTGTAGAGCACTTGAAGGTTTTAAGCAAGAGTGACTTTTGTGTGTTTGGAGTGTGTCTTCTTCGTCGATTGATATTTCAGTCTAAGATCACTGGGGCAGTGATTAATTGAGGGGAAGTGAGAGGGGTCTCATATCTAGGAGTTCCTAGGTAGAAATACCACGGGTAGTGATTAAGTGAGAAGGCGGTGAACCGGAGGTTGTTCACATAGGACTTCGAATTGATACTATTATAGTGGATTTCCTTCCTGGCTTGGTTGCCTCTAGACGTAGGTGTGTTTGTCACCGAACTGGGTTAACAAACATCTTGTGCCTTTTACTTCCTGTCTGTTATTTCTTTCTTTGTTATTTGTACTTTGTTTTACAACATTGTTCCTGTGTTGGATCATTACGTTCAGCATCAGGACTTTACTATGCCAGAATTTCAATTGGCACCAGAGCAGGCACCCTACCTCTTTTAGGGTGAGCTCCAGGGAAGTTATTTTCTGGCAGAATAGACAAGGATGGAGGATTTGTAAACATACCACCTCTGTTGGATGATTCCACTTATGACTATTGGAAATCTCGCATGAGTTCTTTCCTTAAACCTATAGATAGTAAGACCTGGAAAGCAGTTCTAAAAGGTTGGGAACATCCTGTTGTGCTTGACAAAGATGGAAAGAAGACAGTTGATCTGAAACCAGAAGAAGAGTGGTCCAAGGAAGAAGATGAATTAGCTCTTGGAAACTCCAAGGCCTTGAATGCTTTAGTCAATGGAGTGGACAAGAATATGTTCAGACTGATCAAGCAGTGCACTGTAGCTAAGGATGCTTGGGAGATTCTCAAAACTACACATGAAGGCACATCCAAGGTAAAAATGTCTAGACTTCAACTTCTCACCACCAAGTTTGAAAATCTCAAAATGTTGGAGGATGAGAACATACAAGATTTCTATATGAACGTTCTGGACATGGCTAACTCATTTGATTCTCTTGGAGAAAAAAATATCTGATGAGAAACTTGTGAGAAAAATACTCAGGTCTCTACCTAAGAGATTTGACATGAAGGTGACTGCCATTGAAGAATTGATAGGATCCTTGCAGAATTTTGAGATAGCCTTCAATAACCGAACTAATAAGAAGGGGAAAGGTGTTGCTTTTGTAGCAAATGTTGATGTTGAGGATGATGAAAACATATCAGAAGCTCTTGTAATGCTAGGTACACAGTTTAACAAGATTCTGAATCATGCTGACAGGAGACCCAAGCCAAATTGTCAGAACATGAGGTTCAACATCAGTAAGCAACAAAATGATTTGAAGAAGACAAGATGATGAGAAGAGCAATCAATCAAAGGAGAAGTGGAGAATATGATCACATTAGAACAGAATGTGCCACATACCTCAAGAGACAGAAGAAAAGCTTGGATGTTTCTTGGTCTGATGAAGATGACTCAGAAGGAGAAGTGGAGAATGAGTCTGCTAAGCATGTCACTGCTTTAACTGGTAGATGCATGTATGATGATGAAGTTAAGGCTTCAGAAGCACCATCAGGTTCTGAAGCACCATTTGATACTGAATCCAGTGATGAAGATTTGTCTTATGAAGAACTAGCTAACTCTTACAAAGATCTGTGTACTAGGAGTGAGGAAGTGTTCAAGCAGCTGGAAAAACAGAAGAGAACTATCACTCAAGTTCAGGATGAAAGAAGTGATCATTTAGGACAAATCTCTGATCTCAATGATGAGGTAACCCAACTAAACTCTCAACTTGAACATATGAAGAAGCAAGTCAGAATGATGAACACCGGTACTGATATGCTAGAAGAGATATTGGAGAGTCAGAACCAAGGGAAACCAAAAGGAATAGGGTTTGATTATGGGACCTTGAACAACAAACAGCAAAATCCAGCTAAAACGTTTATTGTAGTTGTTGGAACATATGATACAATGATGGGTAAACCTAAATTGGGACATCAGAACGAACCTCAGGGATCTAAGAGCAGGAGGGCATCTCGTTCTTGGATATGTCATTATTGTGGTATAAAGGGGCATAAAAAGCCGTTCTATTTCAAGTTGTACGGATACCCCAAGCACTTTCAACAAAGAAAAGTGGAACCTATTGTAAATAAAATCAATGTCAAGAAGGAATGGAGACCCAAATGTGATAATGTTGGCTTAATTGCTCACACCTCTCTAAGAGAATCATCTAGGGAAGACAACATTTGTGATGAATCGAAGCTAATGGATGATGGTGTGTTTATTTCTCAAAGCAAGTGTGCCAAGAGTAGGGTGGAGAATTTTGCTCTTATGAATGCAAGACATAAGAGAACATCTGATGCAACACATGTGAAGATAATCAAAGAGGATAATGGTGCTGATATTGATCAATGGTGTTGTGATGCAGACTGGGCAAGTAGTTGCTTATATGAGAATCTATAGCAATTACAAGTGTTGAATCGTGCAAACAAATTCTTTCTATTTACTATAACTAGAGTTGCACGAGAAATAAGGGAAATCATTCTCATTCTGAAGACTGCTGTAAATGTGAGTTCTACGGTTGTTTCACCTGTACCAGTTGCTGTTACCACAAACCCTTTTGATTTTGTGGATATAAATCCTGATGTTACAGAAGCTTTTATTACTTTTGTGAATGTGTTGAAACCAGTTCTGAGATCCCCCAAACTGATTTTGATATGGTTGAGTTTCATGAGAATCCTCAACCTGATCAACCTGATGTGGGTTGAAATTTTGAGGTTCAAATATGTTAATGCTCAGAGGTATTATGTTCAGATGTGGTTACAGTTGCTACGTGTGTCTGAGTGGTTTGCTATGAAGTGTTTGTTCTTTTGTAATGTCTTTGTTGCGATGTACCATCTGTGATGTGCTGGTTTATATTGGATGTTAATATGCCTGGTGAATGCATGGTTGTTTTTGTCAAAATTGTTTGGCTAAAAAGGGGGAGATAAGTTTTTCAGAAGCACTACAGTCGTTCAGAAGCACTACAGTAGTTCAGAATCAATATAGTTTTTCAGGAGCTGAAGTGTATGTTTCAGGGGGAGTGCTTCGTTTGTTCCTGAATGACATGTTTCAGGGGGAGTATGTGTGGAAACGTAGTATATATCTTGTTAGTTTTTATTATGTGCCGCTACTAACTCTGTTGATATTTGGTTGCTACGTTTAAGTTCTTCATGGTGGCTTGCATACTTATGATGAGTGAAGAATTTGCCTTGTGTATCTCTCTGATCTCAGATTGATTTTAGCCAAAAATTTGCCAAAGGGGGAGATTGTTGGATATTTGGTTGTTGCCTTCAGTTTTGCTAAAATCAAATATACAAGCAAAATGTACGTCTTTAGAAGCTGAACCTCAGAAGCTGAACCTTCAGAAGCTGAACCTCAGAAGCTGAACCTTCAGAAGCATCCTTGTTTTCGCACCTTGGAGCTATTTATTCTCTCACCTGATCTTTTGAAGATTTGATTAAAGAGTTCATGTTACTTGATCTCCAAGCTACGTGTGTTTCTAGAAAGAAGATATTTTCGTGAGATATATTTTGAAGATTGGATTGTTTTATTTGTGAATATATTTTCAAAGAGATCTTTGGAAAATATATATTTCTGAAGAAAGATTTTATTTTGAAATATATTTCTAAAGAAGAATTTTGGAAATATACCTTTGAAGAATATTTGGTTCAAATATTTGTTGCTACTGAAGGCTATAAATAGAGGACGCCTCTATGGAAGAAATCAACTCAACCAAAGCTATCATTGAAAGAGTATTCTTTTGTTTTGAGTCTGTTAATTGCGAGCCTTTCTTGTGTCACCTTGATGCAATCATAGGACTGTGTTTATTGAGTTGTAATTGTAGAGCACTTGAAGCTTTTAAGCAAGAGTGACTTTTGTGTGTTTGGAGTGTGTCTCCTTCGTTGATTGATATTTGAGTCTAAGATCACTGGGGCAGTGATTAATTCAGGGGTAGTGATTAAGTGAGAAGGCGGTGAACCGGAGGTTGTTCACATAGGACTTCGAATTGATACTATTATAGTAGATTTCCTTCCTGGCTTGGTAGCCTCCAAACGTTGGTGTGTTTGTCACCGAACTGGGTTAACAAACATCTTGTGCCTTTTACTTTTTGTCTGTTATTTCTTTCTTTGTTATTTGTACTCTGTTTTACAACATTGTTCCTGTGTTGGACCATTACGTTCAACATCAGGACTTTACTGTGCCAGAATTTCACCTTTTTCTTTCCCGGCCACCAAAACAACTTCTTCAAATCATGGTACATCTTAGTCACCCCAGGATGAATACTCAAACTACCTCGATGACCTTCTTCCAAAATCCTCTTCTTAAGTTCGGGTACATCTGGTACACAAACACGGTCACGGAACATCAAGAGATACCATTCCCACCTAATTTCAAGTCCACACCTTTACCTTGATTAACCAACACCAAACGATCCACAAGTTCCAAATCCATTTTCTGACCCTCCTTGATTTCCTCCAAAATATTACTTGTCAGCTTCAACATCCATAGCTTCACACCATTCGGAGTTAGCTCACTTATCAAACATAAATCTCGAAACTGCTCAATTAATTCCAACTCATTCACCATCAGAGCAGACATATGCAATGACTTTCTACTCAACGCATTCGCCACAACATTCGCCTTTCCTGGATGATAGCTTAACTGAAAATCATAATCCTTCAAAAATTCCAACCACCTTCTCTGCCTCATATTCAATTCCTTCTGGTAAAACAAATACTTCAAACTCTTGTGGTCACTGAAAACCTCAAACTTAGATCCATACAAGTAATGCCTCCAAATCTTCAATACAAACACAACTGCAGCTAATTCTAAATCATGAGTTGGATAATTCTTCTCATGCACTTTCAACTGCCTTGAAGCATAAGCCACAACCTGACGATTCTGCATCAGCACACCACCCAAACCCATCTTAGAAGCATCACAATACACAACAAAAGATTCCTTTGCATTCGGCAAAATCAAAACTGGCGCTGAAGTCAATCTTCTCTTCAACTCTTGGAAACTTTCCTCACACTTAGAATCCCAAACAAATGCTTGTCCTTTCCGAGTCAACTGAGTCAACGATAAAGCCAACTTAGAAAATCCCTCAATAAACCTCCGGTAATAACCAGCTAAGCCAAGAAAACTTCGGATCTCAAAAACTGACTTCGTGGTCTCCCACTGCAACACTGCATCAACCTTAGACGGATCCATGGCTATACCGCCTCTTGAAATGACATGACCAAGGAAAATCACTTAACGCAACCAAAACTCACACTTCAACAACTTAGCATACAACTTCTTCTCTTTCAAAGTGTGCAACACAATCCTCAAATGCTCTGCATGCTCCACCTCTGACTTCGAATACCCCAAGATATCGTCAATAAACACCACCACAAACTGATCCAAATAAGGATGGAAAATCATATTCATGTATTCCAGGAAGACACCCGGCGCATTAGTAACACCAAATGGCATCACAGAATACTCATAGTGTCCATATCTCGTTCGCAATGCAGTCTTATAAATATCCCCCGCTTTTACTCGTATCTGGTGATATCCAGATCTTAAGTCAATCTTACTAAACACTTCCGCACCAACCAACTGATCCATCAAATCATCTATCCTTGGGAGAGGGTACCTATTCTTGATAGTCACCTTGTTCAACTGCCGATAGTCCACACATAGCCTCATACTGCCATCTTTCTTCTTCACCAACAAAACAGGCGCTCCCCACTGCGAAACACTAGGTCTGATAAACTACTTCTCTAGCAACTCTTCCAACTGTTTCTTTAACTCACTCAATTCCGAAGCTGACATCCGATAAGGTGCCGTCAAAATAGGGCTCGTACCTGGAACCAAATCAATTGCAAACTCAACCTCCCTCTCTGGCGGCAAATCCGTAACATCATCCGAAAACACTTCTAGAAACTCTAGCACCACCAGTAAATCGCTAACACTCTTCTCAACCTCTCCCTTCAACGAAGCAAACATCATATATACACAAGCTTCACCCTCCAAAGACTCCTTCACTTGCCCCGCGGTTAAACACTTATCATCCACCTGATCCTCTAACTTATTGAATGTCACACTCTTGGTTAAACAGTTAATATTTACACCAAAAAATAACATCCAATCCATACAAAAAATCACATCCATATGAGCTAACGGCAAACACACTAAATCCAATTCAAAATCAACAGCACCAAAGTTAACAGGACACTTAACACACACTAAGGAAGTAGTCTCCGAACCGTTGGCCGGGGTATCAATGACCATTCCTCTCAACATAGGGGATATAACAAGATTCAAACTCTTAGCACAATCAAGAGAAATGAAAGAATGAGTAGAGCCCGTATCAATAATAGCAATCAAAGGAGTACTATTGATAAACATCTGATCAAGTTGTCCGGCTGCTCCACCTCTTCTGCATTCAAAGCAAAAACTTTACCACCCGCCTTCTTCGGCTTCATACACTTTGTACTAACGTGTCCCGCCTCACCACAATCGTAGCATACAATCACCCTACTCTTGCATTCATAAGACTTATGACCTTCTTTACCACAATTGTAACACACTTCCCCCTTCTTGCAATCATTCGCATAATGTCCAAGACCTCCACACTTATAGCACCTCACATCTCCTCCACTTGTCTTGGAGTCACCACCAAAGCTCCTCTTATTCCCTTTCTCCGTGATATAGGTGTCGCGGTGATTTTCGGAGATCAAGCTATTGATTAGCGTTGACTCACTAATTTTATTTCACGACTGAACTTTTAATTTTTGAAAAGAAAAGGGGAAAAAGTTCTAAATTACCACAATTTAAAGATTTAGGGTTCGGGGGTTAGTTACGTTTAGGGAAGGTGTTAGCACCCTAAACGTTCGTAGCACTCTACGAGAACCTCTTGATTTTATTTATTTATTTTGGCTATAACTTGCTTATATATTTTTAAGAGAAAGAATTTGAGTAGTGAGGAAAAAGAAAAATGTTTTTTTATTTTTTATGATTTGGAAGGACAAAGTCCTTTGCCTACGTACCCATGAGGAATCAAAACCTCGTAGTTCGGGGTAAAAATGACGATTGATTTGTTTTTGTATTTTTTAGCTTTTAAAAAGGTTTTAAAGATAAAAATAAAGCCAAGTGGCAAAAATGAGATTGGTTTCTATTTTTTATTTTTTGAAAATGATTAAAGTGTTATTAAAGTGGATTAATGGTTATTTAAGAAAATAAAAGAGAAAAAAATGACACTTGATTGAAAATCAAGGTTTGTTTAAGAAAAGATTTTTTTTGAGAATTTTGACTTATTTGCATGTTTTTGTTTTTAATGAAATAATTGAACTAAGACTAAAAAACATAACTGAAAGCTAAACGCGGGGAATTTCTGTGGTGACGTTGGATCTCCACGAAATCCCTTTGAAAATAAACTAACCTAATATTTTTTGTATTTTTGTTTTTTTTTTGACATAAAGCAGAATAAATAAAATGTGAGTGTCGGTGCATATTCTCATTTATATTTACATTGTACCTAAATACATTCTAATAAAAATAAAAAAATGACAAAAAAATAAATAAAAATAAAATTGCAAATGCACTAAAATAAGTATGCTAAAAAGGTAAAAATAAATAAAGATGCATGAGATGTTAAACATTAAATAAACATGTTGCATAAAGTAAAAAACAAAAAAATGCATGAAATAAAAGGAAAAATAAAAAATGAAAAATGCATGAAGTACTGAAAGATAAATGCAATAAAATAAAATGCCTAAAAAATAAATAAGGATTAAAAGATAAAATGCAAGAAATAATAAAAAAGATAAAGGAAATAAATTAAGAGAATAAAGGGGTTGTAGAAGCAGGGAGAGGGGAGGTGTGGAGAGTAGTCAGCAAGAAGTAAACTGGCCAAGGGAAAGGGTCTTGGGTTTTCCTGATTGAATCTGGACTGTTGAATGATCAACGCTCCAGATTCGATCTGGAAACAGGCTATAAATAGCCTTCTCACCAAAATCTTTGCCATTTTTTAAGAAAAACCTCTCTCTTCACTCATCCCCTTCTATCTCTTCTCTGTAAAAACTCTCCGGCCAGGCAGGTTTCCGGCGCGGTGACCGGCTAGCCTAGGTGGCGCCGCCGCCGCGCCGGAGGTTCAGAACACTCCCCTTTTTTAAAAAAAAATATATATTTTTCAAACCTTTTTTCCCCTCTTCTCAAAAATCTACTCCAAATTTTTCAAAGCTACTCTAAAAAACCTAGATCTACTGTTATAAACTAGAGAAAGAACTACCTCTTTGTATCTTTGAGTTCGATTTTGTGGGGATTTGGGTTTGTGGATGGTGGCCGAGTAGTTATAGTTGTGGTGGACGAAATGTGGTTCGGTTTTGGGATGTGGTGTTAGAGGAGGTGGTTCTTGTGTTTGTGACGGTGGTTTTGGGGTGGCGTGGTTCGGCTGTGGTATGGGTATAGTGGCCGTGGGTGATTGTTGGTATGAGGGTTTTGGTGGTGGTTGTTGTATGGTGGCCGTGAATGAGTGTTGGTGTGGTGGTGGTTGCCGTGAGTGAGTGTTGTGTCGCCGTGTGTGGGTGAGGGTGGATTGTAACTCGAATTCGTGTGGGTTTATGATTTGGATGGTGATTTGGTTATGGTTTGTTGGTTCTGTGATGATGATTGTGGTTGTGTTTGAATTCGGCTCTCACGTTTTTTTTTGTTTATTTTGGCTAGTGATTCTGATTCTGATGGTTCCTGACTGTGTGTTTTTGATGGAATTTTGTTGCTGATGGAATTTTGATAGTTTTTGTGTTAATGATGACTCCTTTGCGTTTCTGATGGTTTTTGGTTGGTTTCTGACTGTGTTTGGCTAATGATTACTGATTGTCCTCCTTTGGTTGTGTGATGATGCCTTCCTTTTATCATACAGTGCCAGTTAAATGACCATGAAAGTCATTGATGGACAATCAACAAAATCAGTCAAACAAAAACAAATGAGGCAACCTTTAAAATTGTCATCAACACTCATCAAAACCTAAGTCAAACTTTTTGAAAATAAAAGTAATAAAAATAAAAATAATAAATCCGAAAATAAATATAAAAAAAGAGGATAATGTAAAAAGAGAAAAATAATAATGAGAATAATAAAAAGAAATAATGAATAAAAATAACAAATAATAATAAAAAGAAAATTGTCGTCTTCGGAACCAAAAATGAGGTATTTTAAAATACCTCCCTGCCGAAATTTCGTCTGAAACGACGAAAGAATTCCGAACCAAAAAGACGAGTGAAAAAAGAATTTTAGGTCAAAAATTGGGGTATGACAGATGCCCCTATTTAAGTCTCTTCGTCTGGAGATTTGAAGAGAAAATCTTAGATTCGACGGGCTGAAGGGACTTAAATACAGAGTACGCCAATTTTGGACCTAAGAAAATGTGAAATGCTCGTGATGCAAATGTGAATACAAGACAGCGAAGATGACCCGACTGGGGATAAAACAAAACAAAAGGATACCCGAGTTCGTTAAAGAAAGGGATCCGACTCCACAGGGGGACAATATAGTTTTACTGGGGAAGGGATTGTCTACTATCGCACTAATTCAGAACGATAGCCTAACAAAGACAAAGACCGATGTTACCTACTATCGTGTAAATGATAGCTTAAAAAAGGTAAAAGAAGGAGACACTGTCTACTATCAACAAAGATGATAGCTTAAAGAAGACAGATGACATGTATTACCTACTATCGTGTATTGATAGCTTAAAAAAGGTAATAGAAGGAGACACTGTCTACTATCAACAAAGATGATAGCTTAAAGAAGACAGATGACATGTATTACCTACTATCGTGTATTGATAGCTTAAAAAAGGTAATAGAAGGAGACACTGTCTACTATCAACAAAGATGATAGCTTAAAGAAGACATATGACATGTATTACCTACTATCGTGTCTTGATAGCTTAAAAAAGGTAATATAAAAAGAAAAGACCTTGCCTACTATCGGTGTGTGGATAGCTTAAAAAAGGTAGACAAAATATTTTACCTACTACCATTGTGAGGGTAGCTTAAAGAAGGTAAAATGTAAATGTCAGCTGTTCGGGATGTTGTCGAACTGCCACTGACGACAAGGATAAAAGGATAAATGTCAGCTGTTCGGGATGTTGCCGAACTGCCACTGACGACAAGAAATAAAGGTAGATGTCAGCTGTTCGGGATGTTGCCGAACTGCCACTGACGACAAGGATAAAAGGATACATGTCAGTTGTTCGGGATGTTGCCGAACTGCCACTGACGACAAGGACAAAAGGATAAATGTCAGCTGTTCGGGATGTTGCCGAACTGCCACTAACGACAAGATGAAGTAAAGGTATGCACAAGCTGTTCATTAAAGAACTGCCACTTGGCGAAGAGACAAGATAAAAGAATGCACAAGCTGTTCGTTAAAGAACTACCACTTGGCATAAAGAGGGTGACATCTTTGGACCAGACACACTGGGGATGACACTTGGGGGGAAAAAGAAGGTTACGAATTGTTCATGATTGATTGATATGAAGAGCAAGAATCAGGGTGGTTAATGCAACCACGTACTGGATTATGTTGTCTGTATGTTGTATATGCATGAATGTGTATATGCATGAATGTATGTATGACTATACGACTTGTATGACTGTATGGAGGATTGACTTGTATGATTGTATGATCGATGAACTTGATGAGATAAGACTGTACATGTAAGATTAAAAGTGGACCGACGCCGCATTACAAACACTCTGCAATCTTCATTGGGAATGATGCCATTGGGGACATATCAAAACATTGACGGGGTAAAGCCGTAATAACTGATGGGGAATAAACACTTCTTGGGGAAATCGTGCTAACCCAAAAACCTGGCAGAAGAAGTGGTGTTTCTGTGGTCATGCTTTTTGTTTTTTCTTATTTTTGAATCCCTAACTTTTGCCTGAACCGCCCTTTCGGGTTTTCGATCCACCGGGAATATGTTATTTTGTATGCCCCTAATTTTTGCCTGGATCGCCCTTTCGGGTTTTCGATCCACCGGGACGCTCATTTTTGCTTAAGCCGCCTCTTCAGGTTTTCGACTTACCGAGCTTTTTCTTTTCTTTCTTTTTTTTAAGCAATTGACCATGTTTAACCTGCAGAGTCTACGCGTTCTTGGGACGGATGTTGACGCACACTTCATTTATTCATAAGTTCAGAGAGAATGTGTTTGTTGTTTATGCTTTCCAAAAATATAAAAAGATTTATAATTTTTTTGAAAAATATTTTACTTCAAGTACTACCATCAAAAAATAGAAGAAATTTTATAAACCGAATAAATGGAAATTCCAAATAAAAGGCACATGCTCAAATTCATTTAACAGAGTGATGGCCCACCGATGGCGCGGCTCCACGGATCTCACAAAGTTTGGAAAATGGTAAATATAAGGGGAAGGTACATTGAACACAATAACCGTTTTTCTCCCTAACAACTTTGAATTCCACCGTTTGGATGCTTCAGATTTAGAGTTTCTTTGACCGCTGATGTGCCCCAAGTGAGTGATGGCCAACCCGATGCAGTTACTTTGTCTTTTGATCCATAATTTTTGCGTAGACCACCCTTTCGGGTTTTCGATCTATCAGGATGATTATTTTTCTGTTTTATGTCTCTAATTTTTGCCTGACCGCCCTTTCGGGTTTTTGGTCCAACGAGACGCTCATTTTTTCCTAACCCGCCCTTCCGGGTTTTCGACTTACCGAGCTGTTCTTTTATTTTTAGACAAAGTATTTCTTGACTGCATCTGTGTTCACAGGACGGGGAAGCTCATCGCCATCCATAGTCGTAAGAGTCATTACACCACCGGAGAAAGCTCTCTTGACGGCATATGGGCCTTCATAATTAGGCATCCATTTGCCACTGGAGTCTAGTTGGAAGGATAAAATCTTTTTGAGCACAAGGTCTCTTTCTCGAAATTCACGGGGACGTACTTTCTCGTCGAAAGATTGTTTCATCCTCTTTTGGTATAATTGTAAGAGAAGGGGGTTGCCCCTGCTGATGTGCACACCGAAGTACGATACTCATGCAAAATGAAGGGAGCATCTCATGCCA
The DNA here is from genome assembly GCA_018208015.1 of Medicago ruthenica. Taxonomy (NCBI): domain Eukaryota; kingdom Viridiplantae; phylum Streptophyta; class Magnoliopsida; order Fabales; family Fabaceae; genus Medicago; species Medicago ruthenica. The sequence continues at coordinate 35,518,424 of CM031376.1, forward strand.
ATCCTTGTAGGTGACCACCATTTTCTGCACTATCTTCTCGATGTATTTTTTTTTGTTTTTTTTTTGCAGATTCAATGGCACCATTTATCTGGGATTTGATCAGGAATACTGTAATGGCAGTTCTTCAGAACCCAAGTTAATCCTTTCATACACTAATAACCGAGAGATCTTTTCGGGAATCCCTCCATCCTCCTCCTCTTCAGCTTCGTGAACAGGGAACTCAAAGTCGGGAGAGAGCATAGGGTTACAGTGTTCAACTGGTTTATTGATGTTCAGTCTACATATGATTGATGATTGATTTTAGAAAATGAGTGAAAAATGCAGACCTTTTGAAATTGAGTTAAAATAAAACGAATGAAAGAAAAATAATTAATTTTTTGGTTTTTTGTGTTACCATTTTCTAGAAAAAGCTAAGAATAAAAAACATAGTCGGGAACAAAACGACTTTTTATTTGATGATGGGAATGCATGAAGCAAAAAGCCCTAAAAGTTAACTTTCGTCTCGGGCGGAACGAAAGGATTTTTTTTGAAAAGACAAGACAACAAAACACATTACTTGGACCTATCAGTAACTGAGGGAATGTCAACAGCGACCCAATTGCGGAAAACCCCTCCTTGTGTTTGCATGACCACACCCATTTTCTCTCTTTTATCTGAACGAGTGTTGTAGGTGCGAGTGGGTTTGTAATGAATGCGCCGGGCCACTTTCTTTGACTGCGGCAGATTGACCTTTTTGTGATGAAACAAAGGATGGGACTCGATTTGGAAACTATGAAAGCAGTATGATGCATGATTATGCTTATGCAAAAAAGAAGGGTTTGTTATCGAAGGACTTGTCGAAGTAATTGTAAACATCATAGTTTGAAAATTCATTTAGTAATAAAATATTACAAATGTTCCCCTTTTTAGGAACAAAGCCAAAGGATATGCTCAAAAGTTTATCAAAAGAAATCTTGAAAAAGCCCCAATATTTCAAACTCGAGGATGCCAAGTGATCTCCCATAACGAGCTTGAAAAGTCCTCCGGACTAGTCACTAAAGATCCTAGCTTCCTTAAGTTTGTCAAATCCGGGCTTTTGGAGTTATAGTTCTGAGTGTTCCTCTTTGTGAAGTTCGTTCCTACGATGTTTACAACAAAACTTGTCTAAGTCATTCGATACTTGATGAAAAAATGTTTCTGAATGAATGCATGTATGCATGATTATGCTAAAGAGCGGAGAAAACATGGTGAGGTTAAATCCAAATTGTTGGAGTCAAGGGTAAACACGCCATTTGGTAAGGACTATGGATTCATATGTACCTGTATCACGGGTTCTACCAAGTTCCCAAAGCCATTGACCACTTCCGAATATTGTCGGATTACGGGACTACTCCGGTCCAACGACGTTCGTAGGAAAGTCTCGTTTGAGTGTAGTATCGCGTATAAACCAATTCAAAACTACTCTTGATTAGCCACCACACTACGTCCTAAAAGGCCAAGATGGTTTAAAGGTAACTCTAAAGGTCCTCAACTTCATAGGTCACTTGAAAATAACAATGCCGAACACGACTACTCATGCCAACACAGTAATACTTCCAAGATTCCTCCATTGAGTGGGGTTATCACATGTGCCACATCCGAAACTCACTCTCGGAAAGACACTTTGATTATACCACTATCCTATCCTATATTTCCCTCAAGTCCGGGTGTAGAACTTATCTCACCACTCACGCAAAAGAAAAGAAACACATAGGCACGTATTTACAATTTTTTTTATTTTAAGCAAGTTATAGCACAAAATAAATAAATCCAAGTTAGGCTCAACCCTCTTAGGGAATTCCCCAGTGAAGTCGCCATTTCTGTTGCGGTGATTTTCGGAGATCAAGCTATTGATTAGCGTTGACTCACTAATTTTATTTCACGACTGAACTTTTAATTTTTCAAAAGAAAAGGGGAAAAAGTTCTAAATTACCACAATTTAAAGATTTAGGGTTCGGGGGTTAGTTACGTTTAGGGAAGGTGTTAGCACCCTAAACGTTCGTAGTACTCTACGAGAACCTCTTGATTTTATTTATTTATTTTGGCAATAACTTGCTTATATATTTTTAAGAGAAAGAATTTGAGTAGTGAGGAAAAAGAAAAATGTTTTTTTTTTTTTATGATTTGGAAGGACAAGGTCCTTTGCCTACGTACCCGTGAGGGATCAAAACCTCGTAGCTCGGGGTAAAAATAAAGATTGATTTGTTTTTGTATTTTTTAGATTTTGAAAAGGTTTTAAAGATAAAAATAAAGCCAAGTGGCAAAAATGAGATTGGTTTGTATTTTTTATTTTTTGAAAATGATTAAAGTGTGTGCGCTCTCGTAAAAAAACGCGCAATCCCCCGAGACGTGTACGAACGCTCAGAAGGCTGTTGTGAAGTCGCCACCAAAGTTTTTGTTTAAAGGGAACGTTGATAAACCCTTAAGTTTTTTATTTGAAGGGAAATGATAATAAAACCCTTGACGATGAGGAAAAGGACTGGTCATCGCAACCATTGTCGGGTTCGGGGGTCGATTACGCAAGGGGAAGGTATTAGCACCCCTCACGTCCGTTGTACTCAACGGGAACCTCCTATTTAGCTAAGCTAGAATGTTTTTAAATGTTTAGCGTGCATGCTTGTCTATGTAAAAGGGGAAAAAGAAAATACGATGAAAGGGGAAAAAGTTTGTTTTTTATTATTGTGCTTGACAAGATGACGATCTTGCTCCTACGTATCTCCCTGTAGACGGAGAATTCAAAGCGTACGTAGTTCTTTGGTAGAAAAACGTAATATGTTGGTTATTTTTAATGAACGATGTTTTGACCGAATTCTTGCGATTAAACGTAGCTTGTATGCTCGCGCATGGGAGGCTTAAGCGTATAGCTTGTATGCTCGCGTATGGGAGGCTTAAGCGTTTGTTTGAAATCGCGCTTAGAATTGATAAAAACATGTCCGTTGGGGAAAATGGGTTCGATTGATCCAACGGGATCAAGAAAGGGTGCAATGGACCCAATCGAGTCGATCATTGGCCGGAGTGACTCAAACGAGTCGAGGAAGGTTCGATTGATCCAACGGGATCAAGAACGGGTACAATGGATTGAAACGAGTCGATCATTGACCGGAGTGACTCAAACGAGTCGGGGAATTGAATCTAGTGGCCACGGGGGACCAAAAGGTTCAAATTGACCACAAAGGGCCAAGAATTGGTTTGGTGTGGTCGGGTGCGTTGAAAATGGAATGACGATTGTTCGAACGACGAGACATACGTCACGCATTCGTTCAATCGGGGCAATGGAGAGACATACGTCAAACCATCCCTTTTTCATTCAAGTTTTGGTTGAATTTTTAGAAATCCCAAAGTTTATCAAAACACTTGGTTTGGAACTCATGTGGAAAGGTTTTTAACAAATTTGTGAAAAAACGCACAAGTTCGGCTCAATTTTGAAAACGGTTTTGAAAAGCGAACAAGTTCGGCTTAAGCTCACGTTTGATTTGAAAGTCATGAACAAAGCTTTTGTTCAAGTTTGGTTTTGCAAATGATGAACTTAGCTTATTGCTCAAGTTTGTTTTGAAAGTTTGTGGACGTAACTTGTTTTGCAAGTTATCCAAAAAAAGTGGCTCGAACTTGTGAATCCTTCAATTTTATGCAAAATCCTTGATAAGGTTTGGATAAAATGAGTTCCAAACCTCTTAGGTTCTGAGTTCTTGGGCTAGAACCTCAAAAATTGGCTGTTTGGGAGCCTAAACTCAGATTCTGAGTTCTGTCATGGTCGCACTACGACCATGGCTTCGCACTGCGAACAATGCGAAATTTTGAGTTCAGAAGCTGTTTCTGAACTGTTGTTTAGAAACAACTTCTTAACAAATCTCAGAACCTTTAGGGGATTGAAAGGCTTTGAGATTTGGCAATGAAAAGAGTTGGACAAACCAGTTTGAATGCTTTGCAAACCTTGGGATTTCTTTTGAAATTCAAAAGGGGTTTTTTAGAGCAAAAAGGATTTGAACAAAATTAAGATGCAAGCACAACTATAAATGAAAGGTAAGGACTTAGAACACCTACAAAGATCCTAGCAAAGCTCCTGCTGCAAGGAAATGAAATGAGCTTGAATGGTTGGAGGTTTGCAAGGTTTGAACAAAAGTAATGAACTTGTGTAATGCTTTGGTTATTGAACTGTTTTTGCTAGTGTTTAGTGTTGTTTCAAGTGCTCAATTGCTGGTTTTTTCTGGTTGTGGTGAGTGAGTGTAAGTGTGTTTTTTTCTAAGTTTCAAAGTCTTATGAAACCTTATGCATTGCTTCCTATTTATAGGCAAAAACCAAATCAATTTTCATCATGAGAAATCCCCAAAATCCAGCTGATGTGTGGGCTAGGATCAGGCTAAATCACTTTGCATTTAATGCAAAAGTGAAGAGGTGACCTTGCCTTGCTGCAATGGTCAAGACTTAGCCAAATCCAGCCACTAATTCAATGGATTTTGGATAGAAATGATGATGAAAACAGGGCTGGTTTGCAATTGGCTGTCCCTTGGGATTGGTCCTTGCAATCTTGAGGGACAAGAAAGTCCACAAGCTGGTGGCTAGCAACCTAAGGGTCAGTAGCAGGTCACTTGGGAGGGACAAGAGCTGCCAAAGGGCAAGCCAACTTGCTTGGCACATGCTAGGTTGGAAGAAAAAGCTTCTTTCCTTGGCATTAATGGCAAGTGCTCCAATTCTGGCTTTGCTGAGCTCAAATAGCCATGAATGATGATAAAAATAATAATAAAAATGATATGTAATAATAATAATTACACAAATGAAATAAATCAAAGAGATTAAAAAATCTGCAAAAAATTCGCAGACTTCGCAGAGCGAAGGGGACTTTGCTCTGCGAAGTCCTCATTCCTGGAATGTTGACTTTTTTGTTGACTTTGACTTTTTCTCTTTTTTTGATTTTTGTTTTGGAAAGGCTTGGGACAAAATTAGGGTACAACAGCTGCCCCTACTTAATTGTGTCTTTGCATAGAGTGTGTGAGTGCCAAAGGCATCTCATAAACTCTTTGCGAAGATCAATTAAGTAAAAGAAGGACCCGAATTTTGTCCTTCGCGGTACGAAAAGATTGTAGTAAATAGTAAAATAAGTAAATGTAAGGTAAAAGATCGTCACCTAATCAGGTGATCGGATCTGGAAGGTAAAATGATCGCCACCTAATTAGGTGATCTGATCGGACATGATCGTCACCTAATCAGGTGATTGGATCTAAAAGGTAAAAATGATCGCCACCTAATTAGGTGATCTGATCGGACATGATAAAGGATCGTCACCTAAACAGGTGGCCTCAATCGGGAAAGATAAAGGATCGTCACCTAAACAGGTGGCCTTAATCTGGAAAAGATAAAGGATCGTCACCTAAAGAGGTGGCCTTAATCTGAAAAGGATAAAGGATCGTCACCTAAACAGGTGGCCTTAATCTGGAAAAGATAAAGGATCGTCACCTAAACAGGTGGCCTTAATCTGGAAAGATAAAGGATCGTCACCTAAACAGGTGGCCTTAATCTCCGAGACGTGTATGAACGCTCGCAAGGTAAAAAGATTGTCACCTAAACAGGTGATTTCAATCTGACATGATCGTCACCTAATCAGGTGATTGGATCTGAAAGGTAAAAATGATCGCCACCTAATTAGGTGATCTGATCGGACAAAGATAAAATGATCGCCACCTAATCAGGTGATCTGATCGGACAAAGATAAAGGATCGTCACCTAAACAGGTGGCGTCGATCTGGAAAGATAAAGGATCGTCACCTAAACAGGTGGCCTCGATCTGGAAAGATAAAGGATCGTCACCTAAACAGATGGCCTTAATCTGGCAAAGACAAAGGATCGTCACCTAAACAGGTGACATTAATCTGGAAAGATAAAGGATCGTCACCTAAACAGGTGGCCTTAATCTGGCAAAGATAAAGGCTCGTCACCTAAACAGGTGGCCTTAATCTGGCATGATAAAGGATCGTCACCTAAACAGGTGGCCTTAATCTGGAAAGATAAAGGATCGTCACCTAAACAGGTGGCCTTAATCTTCGAGACGTGTATGAACGCTCGAAAGGTAAAAAGATTGTCACCTAAACAGGCGATTTCAATCTGACATGATCGCCACCTAATCAGGTGATTGGATCTGACAAGTCATCGCCTGAATAGGTGCTTAGACTTATCTGGGGAAATAGGACATACCGCTGTGGGGATAGTGTAATCGTCTCTAGGCGTGGCTAGTACTTAGATTGTTGAAAATGGAAACATGATTGTATGATGCATGACATGCTTCATGTTGTTTTATGCAATATGTTATGCAATATGGTATGATATGAGGTAGACTCAATCTGAATTTTGTTTTGGGAAAACTCAGCTGGGGCATCCTAATGGGCGTGAGCAGGTCACTTGGGGATGTGATAAAATGGGAAGAAAACCGCTGGGTTTATTCAAGAAGAACTTACTGGGGAAGTTCTGGAATGGGTTCACTGGGGAACACTAGAGATGATTGATGGATGTTGGTGAATATGTGATATTCACTGGAGAATATTGGTTGAGAATGCATGACATGAATATGAGATGCATGTGTATGAATGATTTGGATATGCATGTATGAATGAGCTTGATATGATGCATGTATTATGATATGCAGACGTCATGGTGGACGCTGGGGATTATGATTGGATGCCGAGCAAGGTCGGGCTTTGGATGGAATTGTGTTTGGATGTGAGTAGATGCCAAGCATGGTTGGGCTTTTGCTGGAGATTCGTGTTTGTGATTGCCAATGATGATTGGGCTTTTTTTGGGGTTGAGACTGCCTGGGGAATGCCAATAAAATTTGAGGTTTCGTTGATTGGGGATATAAGGATCATTTTGGAAGCATGATCGATATTTAACCTTGGTTGATGAAAGAGATGTTTGGGGTGTTTTGATTGGGGAATTCTGTTCCTCCATCCCTTGTGGTCTTTGCGCTTCACGTGCCGTGAGCTACGCACTTGCTTTTGCTGAAGAGCATGAGTCTTAAGATGACTGACTAAATCGTTTCCGGCTTAGGGTCCTTTGGTGCAATATTGGGGATCACCGCAATTCTTTCGACATTTACGAGATTCAAGCAAAACACATTTGTTTTTTTTTTTGTAAGTTTTTTGTTATTATTGTCCCATGTTTCAATGCATTTTTATCATGAATAAAACAAAATTTTATGCGCTAATGAGAACACAAAAATAATAAAAGGGAATTTTATTCAATGCAGATTTGATTTCTTGAATGGGTAAAAATACATGAAGTGAGAAGTAATTACTCCTCTAGGAAAAGGTAGAGAAAGACAAGAAAAAGCAAAAAGAAATTTGTTTGAGGGTTGTTTTGGGTACAACACATGCTATTTTCCTTATGACTTCGAAATTCTTTGAAAGATGATGACGAGACCGATTCCTCTCCTCTTGAATCTTGCCCGGAGCTTGAATGTTGCAGTCTTTTGCCTTTCTTCTTTTTGTAAACCCCTAACTTTTGCCTGGGCCGCTCTTTCGAGTTTTCAGTCCACTGGGGTGTATTTCCTTTTTTGATGTCCTTAATTTTTGCCTAGACCGCCTTTTCAGGTTTTCGATCTACCAGGACGCTCTCTATTGCCTAAACCGCCCTTTCAGGTTTTCGATTTAGCGAGCTTTTTTTTTTCTTTCTCTTAGGCATAATACTTCTTGACTGCATCAGAGTTTATTGATAGTGGGAATTCTTCTCCGTCCATAGTGGTGATGATTAAAGCTCCGCCAGAGAAGGCTTTCTTTACCACGTACGGTCCGTCATAGCTGGGAGTCCATTTCCCTCGGGGATCCTAGTGGATAGGTAATATCTTCTTGAGCACTAGGTCTCCTTCTTTGAATTCTCGAGGACGGACCTTTTTGTCGAATGCCCTCTTGAGTCTCCTTTGATAGAGCTGTCCATGACATATCGCCGTTAGACGCTTTTCCTCTATGAGGTTCAGTTGGTCGAACCTTGTTTGGACCCATTCAGCTTCTTCTAGCTTGGTTTCCATCAAGACCCTTAACGAAGGGATTTCCACCTCGATGGGAAGCACGGCTTCCATACCGTATACTAAGGAGAAAGGGGTTGCCCCGGTTGAAGTGCGAATGGATGTTCAGTAGCCATGTAGCGCAAAGGGAAGCATCTCATGCCAATCCTTATATGTTTTTACCATCTTTTGGATGATTTTCTTGATGTTCTTATTGGCTGCTTCTACCGCACCGTTCATCTTTGGCCGGTAAGGTGAGGAATTATGGTGCTCGATCTTGAAGTCTTTGCACAACTCCTTCATTGTCTTATTGTTCAGGTTTGCCCCATTATCGGTGATGATTCTATGGGGAGTGCCATAACGGCAAATGATTTCCTTTTTGATAAATCGGGCTACCACTTGTTTGGTTACGTTTGCATACGAGGCTGCTTCAACCCACTTGGTGAAATAGTCGATGGCAACAAGGATGAAGCGATGTCCATTTGATGCTTTGGGCTCGATCATTCCAATCATGTCTATGCCCCACATAGAGAATGGCCAGGGTGAGGTCATGACATTTATGGGAGTTGGTGGTACTTGCACCTTGTCGGCATAAATTTGGCACTTATGACATGTTTTGGCATAGCGGAAACAGTCAGCTTCCATGGTTAGCCAATAATAGCCCGCCCTTAGGATTTTCTTTGCCATTGCATGCCCATTGGCATGGGTTCCAAAAGATCCCTCGTGGATTTCTTTGATGAGCATGTCCGCTTCATGTTCGTCCACACATCTGAGCAAGACCATGTCATAGTTCCTTTTGTAGAGGGTATTTCCGCTGAGGAAGAACTGGGATGCCACTCTCCTGAGGGTTCTCTCGTCGGTTTGTGAGACATTTTCTGGATACTCTTGTTCTTCGAGGTATCGCTTGATGTCGTAGAACCAGGGTTTGTTGTCAAGTCCTCCTTCGACTGCTGCACATACAACTGGTTTATCTCTACGATCCATCTTTATGATTGGCGCCTCATTGTGGAAATTTACTCGGTACATTGATGATAATGTAGCCAAGGCATCTGCTACCTGATTTTCTTCTCGAGGTATGTGATGGAAGGTGATTTCATCAAAATGCTCAATCAGCTCTACAACCCGGGCTCGGTAGGGAATCAAATTGGGATGTTTTGTTTCCCATTCTCCTTTGACTTGATAGATGACTAAAGCTGAGTCACCATATACTTCAAGGTTTTTGATCCTTAGATCAATTGCTGCTTCGAGGCCTAGGATGCATGCTTCATATTCTGCCATGTTATTGGTGCAGTCAAAGCATAACCTTGTTGTGAAGGGTTGGTATCCATTCCTTGGGGAGATTAAAACTGCCCCGATCCCGTGCCCCATGGCATTTGAGGCGCTGTCGAAAGCGAGCTTCCATCGAGCTCTCGGTTCTGGTCCTTCATCATCGCTTATGACCTTTTCGTCATTCAAAGCTACAACGTCTTCATCAGGGAAGTCGAATTGTATGGGTTGATAATCCTCCAATGGTTGGTGAGCAAGGTGCTCGGATAAAACACTCCCTTTGATAGCTTTTTGAGCAACGTATTGGATGTCGTACTCAGACAGCAGCATTTGCCAACGGGATATCTTCCCTGTGAGGGCAGGCTTTTCAAAGATGTACTTGATGGGATCCATCTTTGATATCAACCACGTTGTATGGGTCAACATGTATTGCCTTAAGCGTTGAGCAGCCCATGCTAAAGCGCAGCAAGTCTTTTCAAGAGAAGTATACCTTGATTCACAGTCGGTGAACTTCTCGCTTAGGTAGTAGATTGCGTGCTCTTTTCTTCTCGTTTCATCTTGTTGTCCTAACACACAACCCATCGATCCTTCAAGTACGGTTAGGTATAAGATGAGGGGTTTACTCGGAACCGGAGGTATTAAAATCGGTGGTTCTTGCAGGTATTGTTTGATTTTGTCAAATGCCTCTTGGCAATTCTCGTTCCAATGGACGGCTTGGTTTTTCCTTAGCAGTTTGAAGATTGGTTCGCAGGTAGCTGTCATATGCGAGATGAACCTAGCGATGTAGTTCAATCTTCCTAAGAAACCACGGACCTCCTTCTCGGTATTTGGCGCTGGCATATCTTGGATGTCCTTTACCTTGTCAGGATCCACTTCAATACCCCTTTGGCTGACAATGAAACCCAATAACTTTCCGGATCTAACACCAAATGTGCACTTGTTAGGATTTAAGCGCAGCTTGAACTTTCTTAGGCGTTTGAAAAGCTTTTGTAGATGGACTAGATGATCATCCTCCGTTTGGGATTTGGCAATCATGTCATCGACGTAGACCTCAATTTCCTTATGGATCATGTCATGGAAAAGAGTTACCATTGCTCTTTGGTATGTTGCCCCGACATTTGTTAATCCGAAAGGCATTACCTTATAGCAGAAAGTTCCCCATGGGGTGATGAATGTGGTTTTCTCCATGTCTTCTGGAGCCATCTTGATTTGGTTATATCCCGAGAAGCCGTCCATAAAGGAGAAGACTGAGAATTGGGCTGTGTTGTCTACCAATATGTCAATATGTGGTAGCGGGAAATCATCCTTTGGGCTTGCTTTATTCAAGTCCCGGTAATCCACACACATTCTAACCTTGCCATCCTTTTTTGGAACTGGCACGATGTTGGCAACCCATGTTGGATACTTGGTTACGGCTAAAAAGCCGGCATCATAGCAATCAGTTTAGGCAGCGGATTCAGCTATGTTAAACAACAGCTTCAGCTTCTGACTCCTGAAGCACACATAAACCAAGTACTGATCAACTCCTGATCATCACAACCATGGTATCAGAGCTACTGATCATCACACACACTCTGTAACGACCCTATTTTCGTATGTTATATTTTTATATTTTATTTTATGGATTTGCATTTAAAAATATTTTCTCGTAATCGAGAAATAATTATTTGGCGCGAGGATAAGTTCGTAATCGAGTTTTTAGAGTTTTGGGTGAAATTGGGCCAAGAAGGTGAATAGTAATGGGCTTGGTCATGAATAAGTAGTAATGATCAAGTGGATGAGATTTAGTGAGCTTGGATTGGATTGAAGGGCTAGGATTGATCATGAGAGTTAGTAGTGGATTGGATGGCCATGATTGATTTGAGTGGGTTATAAGATTATCACAAAGACTTTCCACAATCACTATTCATTGTCTTTTGGAGAAGCTGAACACGTGAAAGAGAAGGGGGAAAAACGTGAGAAGCTAGGAGAGAAAGCTAGGGCAAGAGCAAGAGAGCAAGAGAAAGCTTGGAACTTTCGTTGATTCATCGATTTTGAGGTAAGAGAGGTAGTATTGCTTATTCACAAGTGATTTTTGAGAAGGGGAGAATGTCTATTTCTCCATCCCAAACTTCTCCTTTCACTTTGTCTAGGTTTTGATGGAAAGTTTTTATGATTAAAGTTGTTAATGATTATGTTATGCATATTTGATGCTAAGTGATGTTGTTAGTATGTTTAATTGAAGTTATATGATGTTTAACTATGTTTTGGAATTTTCGAAAATGTTGTTGTTGTTCAAGAAAAGCTTGCGTGAAACCCTAACAATGGTGATTTTTGTTAAGGGCATCATGTTGTGTGAGTATGTGTTATATAATGTTTGGAATGGTTGTTAGGAACTAATAGAGTGTGACTAAGGTTTTTGAAAGTGGATTTGTACTTAATAATATTAAAGACTAAGGTGTGAAAAGTGATGAATATGTTTGAAATGGATAAGTTATCAAAGTGTGTGGGTTTTCCTTTGAAACCCTTATGTGTTTGAGATTTTGGTATGATTGCTTGGTTTATTTGAGATTGTTGAACATGGTTGAGTATATACATGTTGTGCCTTATGATTTGGCCATGAGAGCCTAGTGGTTGTGTTTGTTGTTGTTGTTGTGATAATTATCAGAGTGCTGATAATTTAGTGGTTGTGTTTGTTGTTGTTGTTGTGATAATTATCAGAGTGCTGATAATTTAGTGGTTGTGTTTGTTGTTGTTGTTGTGATAATTATCAGAGTGCTGATAATTAGTTGTGTTAGTAAGTATCATATATTTGCTAAGTGAATCATCATGCATTTCATGATTGTATGATACCCGGTGCGGGTTATTCGATGATATCCGTGTGCGGATATGAAATCCAAGAGTGCTTGGTTATCAAGAGTGCTTGGTAAGGATATAAGTTTATCCGAAATGATTTGGTACCACATGCATTAGAGAATGCATTTTGAGGCATGCATCCTTTGTGACATTAGTGTTCATTTGGAAATTATGTGTGCATAATGGTTGTTAAGTGATAATTGTCATTGGTGAGTTTTGTGGGAAATTATGTGTGCATAATGGTTGTTAAGTGATAATTGTTATTGATGAGCTTTGTGCTTTGTCTATTACGTGTTGTGTTTTGGTTATGTATAATAATGTGTTATTTATACATGTTTATTGGTTGTGATACTAACACTCTCTGTTTTGTGTTATTTGCTGGATCTTTGGGGATCCAGAATATCAGGGTGACGAGACTATCGTCGAGGAGTAGCATTTTGCTGTTTAGAAGCCTGCGTAGTGGTGAGGGCATAGCTTAGCTATCCTTACTTTTTGTACTAGGTGTTGTATCCTGGTTAGAGTTTAGGGCTCTGATAGTTGTAACACCATTTTGGGTATCTGAACGTGTATGTATAAATTTGGCAATGGTCTCTGTTGTAGATTTGGATGTTAGTTTTCTAATGCCGTTGGTTTGGCGTCAAAACGATTTATAGAACTTGAGTTATGGTCAACTTTCTGCATAACTTTCTGCATAATTTTCTGCACAACTTTTCCGAATTTGAAACAAAAACTGGTACTGATCGGTACAGAATTGGCCTTGGGTGTAAACATGAAAGTTTTAGATAATTTTGTTAGCTTTCCAGTGGCTTTGGTTTGAAGTGAAAATGATTTTTAGTTTTTGAGTTATGATGAAAATACTCCCAGGAGGTCTTAGTGAATCTGTGCTGTGACAGCATTTTCTATTTTCATGATTTTGCGTCTTTTTCGCACGTCTCTGTTTTAAATTGGTCTTTGATATAAACATGTGAAATGTTGTAATGTGTTTTGAAAAAGGAAAAAGAAATGCCGCAATCGATTTCGTGAACATTGATATAGAAGGGGTATCCTGTTAGAAGGGGTATCCTGCTAGAAGGGGTATGACCTCTGTTTTGTTATTTTTTTTCGGCTGTTTGTTTTTTTTCCGCTGCTGTATGTGAATCAAAAATGTTTTGATCTGTTGTTGTTTATGAAAATGCGTTTTCATTATGTTGTAACTTCCTATGTCCTTAACGTTTTTTTTATTTAAGTTAATAATCGGCGATTAAGGGTTAGGGTGTTACAATAGGTGGTATCAGAGCAGGTCGATCCATTGGATCAATTAAGTTTAGTATACCCTTTGTGTAACATGTGTTTCCTTAAACACTGTGTTCTCACTTGTGTTATGTGATGATTGGTAGTGTGTAGATATGACGCAACAAGCACTTGCGGACGCGATGGAGCGGATGGCGGATGCCATGGCTCAGGAGGCTGCTAGTAGGACCGCGGATAGAGCCGCACAACAAGCTAGAGGAGGCGGGGAAGATGAGCTGAGGCTCGAGAGGTTTATGAACAACAAACCGTCTATCTTCAAGGGAGGATACGATCCAGATGGAGCTCAGACTTGGTTGGAAGGAATTGAGAGAATTTTCGGGGCTATGCGTTGTCTGGACGCGCATAAGGTATTGCTTGGAGGATATGTTCTCCATGATGAGGCCGATCATTGGTGGGGAAACGCTAGTCAGAGGTTGGGAGCTGGTGGAGCTTTGGTTACTTGGGCTCGTTTCCGAAGAGAGTTTTTAACCAAGTATTTTCCGGCAGACGAGAGGAACCGTAAGGTGATTGAGTTCATGGAGCTCAAGCAGGGGAGTTTATCTGTTTCTGAATATGCGGCCAAGTTTGAAGATTTGTGTCGTTTTGCTCCTCATTACAACACGATGGAAGCTGAGGAAGACAAGTGCGTAAAGTTTGAAAATGGGCTGAGGCCAGACATCAAGCAGTTGATTGGGTTTAGCGAGATCAGGAATTTTCCGATGTTGGTGAATAAGAGCCGAATATGTGATAAGGACAGTAAAGCTAAAGCTAATTACTACAAAGCCGCGAATGAGAAGAGGGGAAAGGACATGGCTAGAGGTAAACCGTATGGCAGAGGTGGGAAGAAACCAGATGAAGGTGGGAGAAGTGGTGGCAAGTTTGGAGGTAATAGGAATTGCTTTAAGTGTGGACAACCGGGACATCGTCTTTTTGAGTGCCCGAAGAATGATGGAAAATGTTTCAAGTGTGGTGATCCTAACCACAAAGCTGATCAGTGCAAGAAGGGTATTGTGTGCTTCAACTGCAAAGAAGCGGGACATAAGAGCAACGTGTGTAAGAAGCCTAGAGCGGCTGGAGGAAAAGTGTTTGCTTTAGATGGTGGTGATGCGAAGGCGGACAACTTGATCAGAGGTACATGCTTTATCAATAACACACCTTTGTCTGCTATTATTGATACGGGTGCTACCCACTCGTTTATTTCTGTGGATTGTGTTAAGAGGTTGGGTCTAAGAGTAGAAAATATGATGGGACGCATGGTTATAGAAACGCCTGCGAGTGGTTCGGTATCGACTACTCTAGTATGTGTTGACTGTTCAGTCACTATGTATGGACGACACTTTGGAATGGATTTAGTCTGCATTCCGTTGAGCGGAATAGACGTTATCTTTGGTATGAACTGGTTAGAATTTAATCGGGTTCATATCAACTGCGGTAAGAAGACGATTATGTTTCCAAGACCGGAGCCAGAGTTGTGTTCGAAGCTCATGTGTTGTCGAGAAGTGGCAAGATCAGTGAAGGCTCAAGAGGACGTGTTTGCTATGTTTGCTTCGTTGAGAGTGGAAGTGAAGAATGAGATTGATGCGTTGCCGGTGGTGCGTGATTTCACAGATGTTTTTCCAGATGACATTTTGGATTTACCACCCGAGAGAGAGGTTGAATTCGCAATTGACATAGTACCTGGCACTAGTCCGATATCAATGGCGCCGTATCGTATGTCAGCTGCTGAACTAGAAAAGTTGAAGGAACAATTGGAGGAATTGTTAGAGAAAAAGTTTGTAAGACCGAGTGTATCGCCGTGGGGTGCGCTGGTTCTGTTGGTAAAGAAGAAAGATGGTAGTATGCGTCTGTGCATCGACTATCGTCAGTTGAATAAAGCAACTATCAAGAATAAGTATCCACTTCCGAGGATAGATGATTTGATGGATCAGTTAGTGGGAGCTTGTGTGTTCAGCAAGATTGATTTGAGATCGGGATATCACCAGATAAGAGTTAAGGCGGAGGATATACCGAAGACTGCTTTCAGGACAAGGTATGGTCACTACGAGTACGCTGTTATGCCTTTTGGAGTTACTAATGCACCTGGAGTGTTTATGGAATATATGAATCGTATATTTCATTCCTTTTTGGATCGATTCGTGGTGGTCTTCATAGACGATATTTTGGTATACTCGAAGACGGAAGAGGAACATGCCGAGCATTTGAGGATTGTGTTGGAGGTGTTGCGCGAGAAGAAGCTTTATGCAAAATTTTCTAAGTGTGAATTTTGGTTGCATAAAGTTAGCTTTTTGGGTCACGTCATTTCAAGTGGTGGTATAGCAGTGGATCCTGCTAAGGTAGAGGCCGTGCAAGATTGGGGAACGCCGGAGTCTGTTACTGAGATCCGAAGTTTTCTTGGTTTGGCCGGTTACTATCGGAGGTTCATCGAAGGATTTTCAAAGTTGGCGTTGCCGTTGACACAGTTGACTAGGAAGGGTCAAGCTTTCATTTGGGATGACAAGTGTGAGCAGAGTTTCCAAGAGCTGAAGAGGAGGTTGACATCTGCACCTGTGCTAATTCTGCCAAATCCGAAGGAACCGTTCGTGGTTTATTGTGATGCGTCGAAGATGGGTCTAGGTGGTGTGTTGATGCAGAAGGGACAAGTCGTTGCTTATGCATCAAGACAGCTGAAAATTCATGAGAGGAACTATCCTACGCATGATTTGGAGCTAGCTGCTGTCGTGTTTGTTCTCAAGATTTGGAGGCACTACTTGTATGGGTCAAGGTTCGAGGTTTTCAGCGATCACAAGAGTCTGAAATACTTGTTTGATCAGAAGGAACTCAATATGAGGCAAAGAAGATGGTTAGAGTTTCTTAAGGATTATGATTTCGAGTTGAGCTATCACCCGGGTAAGGCTAATGTGGTAGCCGATGCGTTGAGTAGGAAGTCTTTGCATATGTCGTCTCTGATGGCGAAGGAACTGAGATTGATTGAAGAGTTTAGAGACCTCAGTTTGGTTTGTGAAAGGACAACCAGAAGTGTGAAGCTAGGAATGTTGAGGTTGACGAATGATTTTCTTGAAGAGGTTGTGGAAAGACAAAAGTCTGATGTGAGATTGACGAAGCTTAAGACACTCATCGAGCAAGGGAAAAAGGTAAACGTTGAGATCGATGAGAAAGGCGTGATGAGGTGTCAGGGAAGGTTATGTGTACCTGATGTGCCTGAGTTGAAGCGGATGATCTTGGAGGAAGGTCACAGAAGCAACTTAAGTATTCATCCTGGTGTTACTAAGATGTATCAAGATCTGAGGAAAATGTTTTGGTGGCAAGGGATGAAGAAAGAGATCGCCGAGTTTGTTTTCGCGTGTTTGACTTGTCAGAAGTCCAAGGTGGAGCATCAGAAGCCGTTGGGGCTATTGCAACCTATGTTTATTCCAGAGTGGAAATGGGATAGTATTGCGATGGATTTCGTAAGCGGTTTGCCGAAGACGTCGAAAGGTAACAATATGATTTGGGTAGTTGTCGACAGGTTAACAAAGTCTGCTCATTTCATAGCTATCAAGACCGGTATGCTAGTACCGAAGTTGGCTGAGATTTATGTTGAGCAAATCGTGAGATTGCATGGAATTCCGTCGAGTATCGTATCAGATCGAGATCCCCGTTTTACTTCAAGGTTTTGGGAGAGTTTGCAAGAGGCGTTGGGGACTAAGTTGCGGATGAGTTCTGCTTATCACCCGCAGACGGATGGTCAGTCGGAGAGGACGATTCAATCATTGGAGGATTTATTAAGATCGTGCATTTTGGAACAAGGAGTGAGTTGGGAAGCTTGCTTACCATTGATTGAGTTTACGTATAACAACAGTTTTCATTCGAGCATTGGTATGGCACCTTTTGAAGCGTTGTATGGGAGAAGATGTAGAACACCTTTGTGTTGGTTTGAATCGGGAGAAAGTGTGGTGCTTGGACCTGAGATTGTGCAACAAACGACCGAGAAGATCAAGATGATCCAAGACAAGATGAGAGCGTCGCAGAGTCGCCAGAAAAGCTATGCCGACAAGAGAAGAAAGGATATAGAATTTCAAGAAGGAGATCATGTGTTTCTAAGAGTTACATCGACTACGGGTATTGGACGAGCTTTGAAATCGAAGAAGTTAGCATCGAGGTTCATTGGTCCGTATCAGATTTTGAAGAGGATTGGAAAGGTGGCGTATAGGATTGCGTTACCGCCGTCGTTGTCAAATCTACATGACGTTTTTCACGTGTCTCAATTAAGGAAATACGTATCAGATCCGTCACATGTGATTGAGTCGGACGAGATACAAGTAAGAGAGAATTTAACAGTTGCAACGGTACCCTTAAGGATTGAAGGACAAGAGATGAAGAGGCTCAGGAACAAAGAGATTTCATCGGTGAAAGTCGTTTGGGGAGGCCCAACCGGTGAATATGCGACGTGGGAGCTCGAAAGCAAGATGCGGGACTCCTATCCAGAGTTGTTTTCAGGTATTTTCGAGGGCGAAAATTCTTTTTAGGGGGGTAGAGTTGTAACGACCCTATTTTCGTATGTTATATTTTTATATTTTATTTTATGGATTTGCATTTAAAAATATTTTCTCGTAATCGAGAAATAATTATTTGGCGCGAGGATAAGTTCGTAATCGAGTTTTTAGAGTTTTGGGTGAAATTGGGCCAAGAAGGTGAATAGTAATGGGCTTGGTCATGAATAAGTAGTAATGATCAAGTGGATGAGATTTAGTGAGCTTGGATTGGATTGAAGGGCTAGGATTGATCATGAGAGTTAGTAGTGGATTGGATGGCCATGATTGATTTGAGTGGGTTATAAGATTATCACAAAGACTTTCCACAATCACTATTCATTGTCTTTTGGAGAAGCTGAACACGTGAAAGAGAAGGGGGAAAAACGTGAGAAGCTAGGAGAGAAAGCTAGGGCAAGAGCAAGAGAGCAAGAGAAAGCTTGGAACTTTCGTTGATTCATCGATTTTGAGGTAAGAGAGGTAGTATTGCTTATTCACAAGTGATTTTTGAGAAGGGGAGAATGTCTATTTCTCCATCCCAAACTTCTCCTTTCACTTTGTCTAGGTTTTGATGGAAAGTTTTTATGATTAAAGTTGTTAATGATTATGTTATGCATATTTGATGCTAAGTGATGTTGTTAGTATGTTTAATTGAAGTTATATGATGTTTAACTATGTTTTGGAATTTTCGAAAATGTTGTTGTTGTTCAAGAAAAGCTTGCGTGAAACCCTAACAATGGTGATTTTTGTTAAGGGCATCATGTTGTGTGAGTATGTGTTATATAATGTTTGGAATGGCTGTTAGGAACTAATAGAGTGTGACTAAGGTTTTTGAAAGTGGATTTGTACTTAATAATATTAAAGACTAAGGTGTGAAAAGTGATGAATATGTTTGAAATGGATAAGTTATCAAAGTGTGTGGGTTTTCCTTTGAAACCCTTATGTGTTTGAGATTTTGGTATGATTGCTTGGTTTATTTGAGATTGTTGAACATGGTTGAGTATATACATGTTGTGCCTTATGATTTGGCCATGAGAGCCTAGTGGTTGTGTTTGTTGTTGTTGTTGTGATAATTATCAGAGTGCTGATAATTTAGTGGTTGTGTTTGTTGTTGTTGTTGTGATAATTATCAGAGTGCTGATAATTTAGTGGTTGTGTTTGTTGTTGTAGTTGTGATAATTATCAGAGTGCTGATAATTAGTTGTGTTAGTAAGTATCATATATTTGCTAAGTGAATCATCATGCATTTCATGATTGTATGATACCCGGTGCGGGTTATTCGATGATATCCGTGTGCGGATATGAAATCCAAGAGTGCTTGGTTATCAAGAGTGCTTGGTAAGGATATAAGTTTATCCGAAATGATTTGGTACCACATGCATTAGAGAATGCATTTTGAGGCATGCATCCTTTGTGACATTAGTGTTCATTTGGAAATTATGTGTGCATAATGGTTGTTGAGTGATAATTGTCATTGGTGAGTTTTGTGGGAAATTATGTGTGCATAATGGTTGTTAAGTGATAATTGTTATTGATGAGCTTTGTGCTTTGTCTATTACGTGTTGTGTTTTGGTTATGTATAATAATGTGTTATTTATACATGTTTATTGGTTGTGATACTAATGTAACACCCTAACCCTTAACCGCCGATTATTAACTTTAATAAAAAAAAAACGTTAAGGACATAGGAAGTTACAACATAATGAAAACGCATTTTCATAAAACATCAACAGATCAAAATATGTTTGATTCACATACAGCAGCGGAAAAATAACAAACAGCTTATAACCAAGCATGCATATGATATACAAAAATATATACATAAGATTTTCAAAAGAGGCAATTCTGCAACAAAGACCATTGCCAAATTTATACATACACGTTCAGATACCCAAAGTGGTGTTACAACTATCAGAGCCCTAGACTCTAACTAGGATACAACACCTAGTACCAAAAATGTAAGGATAGCTAAGCTATGCCCTCACCACTACGCTGGCGTCTAACAGCAAAAACTACTCCTCGACGATAGCCTCGTCAACCTGATATTCTGGATCCCCAAAGATCCAGCAAATAACACATAACAGAGAGTGTTAGTATCACAACCAATAAACATGTATAAATAACACATTATTATACATAACCAAAACTCAACACGTAATCGACAAAACACAAAACTCATCAATAACAAGTATCACTTAACAACCATTATGCACACATAATTCCTCAAGCACACTAATGTTACAAAGGATGCATGCCTTAAATGCATTCTCTAATGCATGTGGTACCAAATCATTTTGGATAAACTTATATCCTTATCAAGCACTCTTGATAACCAAGCACTCTTGGATTTCATATACCAAGCACTCTTGATATCATACAATCATGAAATGCATGATGATTCACTTAGCAAATATATGATACTTACTAACGCAACTAATTATCAGCACTCTGATAATTATCACAACAACAACAACAAACACAACCACTAAATTATCAGCACTCTGATAATTATCATAACATCAACAACAACAATCACAACTACTAGGCTCTCATGGCCAAATCATAAGCCACAACATGTATATACTCAACCATGTTCAACAATCTCAAACTTTACTTGAACAATTACTCTTTAGGAAGCATTAAGAATGATTTAAAATGGTGGGCAAGGTTTCCAAAATATATTATGAGAATGCAGTAGCAAAAAGTCATCCCCGCGCGCACCAAGACCCCCAGAACAGCCCAACTGAGTGTGAAATTCTGGCTTGGTCGCTACAAGCGCAGATCCGTCGCTACAAGCGCGGATAGGCAGAACCTGGTCGCTACAAGCGCCCAGTTGGTCGCTACAAGCGCAGGCTTGTCGCTACAAGCGCAGATCCGTCGCTACAAGCGCAGACAGACAGAACCTGGTCGCTACAAGCGACAGCCCGTCGCTACAGCGACCGTGACAGCACAGTTATGTGTAAAAATGTGATTTTTCCACCATTTTAGCCCATTCAAGGTTACCCAACTTCCAGAACATGTTAAAAATGATTTTCTATCATAAAACATCAATTAAAAACAATCACAAGCAAGGATTATATCTAGCAAAAACATTAGGGTTAAAAACACTATCTTTCCATAACTTTTCCTTTGCATTCAAAACACTATAACACTCACAAAACTTCAACTAAACATACTAGCAACATCACTTAGCATCAAGCAAGCATAACATGATCATTTAACATCTTTAAACCATAAAAACTTTCTATCAAAACCTAGACAAAGTGAGAGGAAGTTTGGGATGGAGAAATAGACATTCTCCCCTTCTCAATCACTTGTGAAATAGCAATACTACCTCTCTTACCTTGAAATGATGATTCTCTAACAAAACTCAAGCTTCCTCTTGCCCTAGGTTTCTCTTGCTTTCTCCTTCTCTTTCACTTCCCAAGCTTTTTCCACAAAGAAAATGAATAGTGATATTCAAAGTCTTTGTGATAATCTTATAACTCAAGCAAAGCAATCATGGCCATCCATTCCTTACTAACTCTCAAGGACCAATCCTAGCCTTTCAATCCAATCCAAGCTCACTAAATCTCATCCACTTGATCATTACTACTCATAAACTTAAAAGCCCAATACTATTCACGCCCTAGGCCCAAAACTCTAAAAACTCGATTACGAACTTATCCTCGCGCCAAATAATTATTTCTCTATTACGAGAAAATATTTTTAAATGCAAATCCATAAAATAAAATATATAAAAATATAACATACGAAAATAGGGTCGTTACAACTCTACCCCCCTAAAAAGAATTTTCGCCCTCGAAAATACCTGAAAACAACTCTGGATAGGAGTCCCGCATCTTGCTCTCAAGCTCCCACGTAGCATATTCACCGGCTGGGCCTCCCCAAACGACTTTCACCGATGAAATCTCTTTGTTCCTGAGCCTCTTCATCTCTTGTCCTTCAATCCTTAAGGGTACCGTTACAACCGTTAAATTCTCTCTCACTTGTATCTCGTCCGACTCAATCACATGTGACGGATCCGATACGTATTTCCTTAATTGAGACACGTGAAAAACGTCATGTAGATTTGACAACGACGGCGGTAACGCAATCCTATACGCCACCTTCCCAATCCTCTTCAAAATCTGATACGGACCAATGAACCTCGATGCTAACTTCTTTGATTTCAAAGCCCGTCCAATACCCGTAGTCGATGTAACTCTTAGAAACACATGATCTCCTTCTTGAAATTCTATATCCTTTCTTCTCTTGTCGGCATAGCTTTTCTGGCGACTCTGCGACGCTCTCATCTTTTCTTGGATCATCTTGATCTTCTCGGTCGTTTGTTGCACAATCTCAGGTCCAAGCACCACACTTTCTCCCGATTCAAACCAACACAAAGGTGTTCTACATCTTCTCCCATACAACGCTTCAAAAGGTGCCATACCAATGCTCGAATGAAAACTGTTGTTATACGTAAACTCAATCAATGGTAAGCAAGCTTCCCAACTCACTCCTTGTTCCAAAATGCACGATCTTAACAAATCCTCCAATGATTGAATCGTCCTCTCCGACTGACCATCCGTCTGCGGGTGATAAGCAGAACTCATCCGCAATTTAGTCCCCAACGCCTCTTGCAAACTCTCCCAAAACCTTGAAGTAAAACGGGGATCTCGATCTGATACGATACTCGACGGAATTCCATGTAATCTCACAATTTGCTCAACATAAATCTCAGCCAACTTCGGTACTAGCATACCGGTCTTGATAGCTATGAAATGAGCAGACTTTGTTAACCTGTCGACAACTACCCAAATCATATTGTTACCTTTCGACGTCTTCGGCAAACCGCTTACAAAATCCATCGCAATACTATCCCATTTCCACTCTGGAATAAACATAGGTTGCAATAGCCCCGACGGCTTCTGATGCTCCACCTTGGACTTCTGACAAGTCAAACACGCGAAAACAAACTCGGCGATCTCTTTCTTCATCCCTTGCCACCAGAACATTTTCCTCAGATCTTGATACATCTTAGTAACACCAGGATGAATACTTAAGTTGCTTCTGTGACCTTCCTCCAAAATCATCCGCTTCAACTCAGGCACATCAGGTACACATAACCTTCCCTGACACTTCATCACGCCTTTCTCATCGATCTCAACGTTTACCTTTTTCCCTTGCTCGATGAGCGTCTTAAGCTTCATCAATTTCACATCAGACTTTTGCTTTTCCACAACCTCTTCAAGAAAATCATTCGTCAATCTCAACATTCCTAGCTTCACGCTTCTGGTTGTCCTTTCACAAACCAAACTGAGGTCTCTAAACTCTTCAATCAATATCAGTTCCTTCGCCATCAGAGACGACATATGTAGAGACTTCCAACTCAACGCATCGGCTACCACATTAGCCTTACCCGGGTGATAACTCAACTCGAAATCATAATCCTTAAGAAACTCTAACCATCTTCTTTGCCTCATATTGAGCTCCTTCTGATCAAACAAGTATTTCAGACTCTTGTGATCGCTAAAAACCTCGAACTTTGACCCATACAAGTAATGCCTCCAAATCTTGAGAACAAACACAACAGCAGCTAGCTCCAAATCATGCGTAGGATAGTTCCTCTCATGAATCTTCAGCTGTCTTGATGCATAAGCAACGACTTGTCCCTTCTGCATCAACACACCACCTAGACCCATCTTCGACGCATCACAATAAACCACGAACGGTTCCTTCGGATTTGGCAGAATTAGCACAGGTGCAGATGTCAACCTCCTCTTCAGCTCTTGGAAACTCTGCTCACACTTGTCATCCCAAATGAAAGCTTGACCCTTCCTAGTCAACTGTGTCAACGGCAACGCCAACTTTGAAAATCCTTCGATGAACCTCCGATAGTAACCGGCCAAACCAAGAAAACTTCGGATCTCAGTAACAGACTCCGGCGTTCCCCAATCTTGCACTGCCTCTACCTTAGCAGGATCCACTGCTATACCACCACTTGAAATGACGTGACCCAAAAAGCTAACTTCATGCAACCAAAATTCACACTTAGAAAATTTTGCATAAAGCTTCTTCTCACGCAACACCTCCAACACAATCCTCAAATGCTCGGCATGTTCCTCTTCCGTCTTCGAGTATACCAAAATATCGTCTATGAAGACCACCACGAATCGATCCAAAAAGGAATGAAATATACGATTCATATATTCCATAAACACTCCAGGTGCATTAGTAACTCCAAAAGGCATAACAGCGTACTCGTAGTGACCATACCTTGTTCTGAAAGCAGTCTTCGGTATATCCTCCGCCTTAACTCTTATCTGATGATATCCCGATCTCAAATCAATCTTGCTGAACACACAGGCTCCCACTAACTGATCCATCAAATCATCTATCCTCGGAAGTGGATACTTATTCTTGATAGTTGCTTTATTCAACTGACGATAATCGATGCACAGACGCATACTACCATCTTTCTTCTTTACCAACAGAACCGGCGCACCCCACGGCGATACACTCGGTCTTACAAACTTTTTCTCTAACAATTCCTCCAATTGTTCCTTCAACTTTTCTAGTTCAGCAGCTGACATACGATACGGCGCCATTGATATCGGACTAGTGCCAGGTACTATGTCAATTGCGAATTCAACCTCTCTCTCGGGTGGTAAATCCAAAATGTCATCTGGAAAAACATCTGTGAAATCACGCACCACCGGCAACGCATCAACCTCCATCTTCTCTTCCACTCTCAACGAAGCAAACATAGCAAACACGTCCTCATGAGCCTTCACTGATCTTACCACTTCTCGACAACACATGAGCTTCGAACACAACTCTGGCTCCAGTCTTGGAAACATAACCGTCTTCTTACCACAGTTGATATGAACCCGATTAAATTCTAACCAGTTCATACCAAAGATAACGTCTATTCCGCTCAACGGAATGCAGACTAAATCCATACCAAAGTGTCGACCATACATAGTGACTGGACAGTCAACACAGACTAGAGTAGTCGATACCGAACCACTTGCAGGCGTTTCTATAACCATGCGTCCCATCATATTTTCTACTCTAAGACCCAACCTCTCAACGCAATCCACAGAAATAAACGAGTGGGTAGCACCCGTATCAATAATAGCAGACAAAGGAGTATTATTGATAAAGCATGTACCTCTGATCAAGTTGTCCGCCTTCGCATCACCACCATCTAAAGCAAACACTTTTCCTCCAGCCGCTCTAGGCTTCTTACACACGTTGCTCTTATGACCCGCTTCTTTGCAGTTGAAGCACACAATACCCTTCTTGCACTGATCAGCTTTGTGGTTAGGATCACCACACTTGAAACATTTTCCATCATTCTTCGGGCACTCGAAAAAACGATGTCCCGGTTGTCCACACTTAAAGCAATTCCTATTACCTCCAAACTTGTCACCACTACTCCCACCTTCATATGGTTTCTTCCCACCTCTGCCATACGGTTTACCTCTAGCCATGTCCTTTCCCCTCTTCTCATTCGCGGCTTTGTAGTAATTAGCCTTAGCTTTACTGTCCTTATCACATATTCGGCTCTTATTCACCAACATCGGAAAATTCCTGATCTCGCTAAACCCAATCAACTGCTTGATATCTGGCCTCAGCCCATTTTCAAACTTTACACACTTGTCTTCCTCAGCTTCCATCGTGTTGTAATGAGGAGCAAAACGACACAAATCTTCAAACTTGGCCACATATTCAGAAACAGATAAACTCCCCTGCTTGAGCTCCATGAACTCAATCACCTTACGGTTCCTCTCGTCTGCCGGAAAATACTTGGTTAAAAACTCTCTCCGGAAACGAGCCCAAGTAACTAAAGCTCCACCAGCTCCCAACCTCTGACTAGCGTTTCCCCACCAATGATCGGCCGCATCATGGAGAACATACCCTCCAAGCAATACCTTATGCGCGTCCAGACAACGCATAGCCCCGAAAATTCTCTCAATTCCTTCCAACCAAGTCTGAGCTCCATCTGGATCGTATCCTCCCTTGAAGATAGGCGGTTTGTTGTTCATAAACCTCTCGAGTCTCAGCTCATCTTCTCCGCCTCCTCTAGCTTGTTGTGCGGCTCTATCCGCGGTCCTACTAGCAGCATCCTGAGCCATGGCATCCGCCATCCGCTCCATCGCATCCGCAAGTGCTCGTTGCGTCATATCTACACACTACCAATCACCACATAACACAAGTGAGAACACAGTGTTTAAGGAAACACATGTTACACAAAGGGTATACTAAACTTAATTGATCCAATGGATCGACCTGCTCTGATACCACCTATTGTAACACCCTAACCCTTAACCGCCGATTATTAACTTTAATAAAAAAAAAACGTTAAGGACATAGGAAGTTACAACATAATGAAAACGCATTTTCATAAAACATCAACAGATCAAAATATATTTGATTCACATACAGCAGCGGAAAAATAACAAACAGCTTATAACCAAGCATGCATATGATATACAAAAATATATACATAAGATTTTCAAAAGAGGCAATTCTGCAACAGAGACCATTGCCAAATTTATACATACACGTTCAGATACCCAAAGTGGTGTTACAACTATCAGAGCCCTAGACTCTAACTAGGATACAACACCTAGTACCAAAAATGTAAGGATAGCTAAGCTATGCCCTCACCACTACGCAGGCGTCTAACAGCAAAAACTACTCCTCGACGATAGCCTCGTCAACCTGATATTCTGGATCCCCAAAGATCCAGCAAATAACACATAACAGAGAGTGTTAGTATCACAACCAATAAACATGTATAAATAACACATTATTATACATAACCAAAACTCAACACGTAATCGACAAAACACAAAACTCATCAATAACAAGTATCACTTAACAACCATTATGCACACATAATTCCTCAAGCACACTAATGTTACAAAGGATGCATGCCTTAAATGCATTCTCTAATGCATGTGGTACCAAATCATTTTGGATAAACTTATATCCTTATCAAGCACTCTTGATAACCAAGCACTCTTGGATTTCATATACCAAGCACTCTTGATATCATACAATCATGAAATGCATGATGATTCACTTAGCAAATATATGATACTTACTAACGCAACTAATTATCAGCACTCTGATAATTATCACAACAACAACAACAAACACAACCACTAAATTATCAGCACTCTGATAATTATCATAACATCAACAACAACAAACACAACTACTAGGCTCTCATGGCCAAATCATAAGCCACAACATGTATATACTCAACCATGTTCAACAATCTCAAACTTTACTTGAACAATTACTCTTTAGGAAGCATTAAGAATGATTTAAAATGGTGGGCAAGGTTTCCAAAATATATTATGAGAATGCAGTAGCAAAAAGTCATCCCCGCGCGCACCAAGACCCCCAGAACAGCCCAACTGAGTGTGAAATTCTGGCTTGGTCGCTACAAGCGCAGATCCGTCGCTACAAGCGCGGATAGGCAGAACCTGGTCGCTACAAGCGCCCAGTTGGTCGCTACAAGCGCAGGCTTGTCGCTACAAGCGCAGATCCGTCGCTACAAGCGCAGACAGACAGAACCTGGTCGCTACAAGCGACAGCCCGTCGCTACAGCGACCGTGACAGCACAGTTATGTGTAAAAATGTGATTTTTCCACCATTTTAGCCCATTCAAGGTTACCCAACTTCCAGAACATGTTAAAAATGATTTTCTATCATAAAACATCAATTAAAAACAATCACAAGCAAGGATTATATCTAGCAAAAACATTAGGGTTAAAAACACTATCTTTCCATAACTTTTCCTTTGCATTCAAAACACTATAACACTCACAAAACTTCAACTAAACATACTAGCAACATCACTTAGCATCAAGCAAGCATAACATGATCATTTAACATCTTTAAACCATAAAAACTTTCTATCAAAACCTAGACAAAGTGAGAGGAAGTTTGGGATGGAGAAATAGACATTCTCCCCTTCTCAATCACTTGTGAAATAGCAATACTACCTCTCTTACCTTGAAATGATGATTCTCTAACAAAACTCAAGCTTCCTCTTGCCCTAGGTTTCTCTTGCTTTCTCCTTCTCTTTCACTTCCCAAGCTTTTTCCACAAAGAAAATGAATAGTGATATTCAAAGTCTTTGTGATAATCTTATAACTCAAGCAAAGCAATCATGGCCATCCATTCCTTACTAACTCTCAAGGACCAATCCTAGCCTTTCAATCCAATCCAAGCTCACTAAATCTCATCCACTTGATCATTACTACTCATAAACTTAAAAGCCCAATACTATTCACGCCCTAGGCCCAAAACTCTAAAAACTCGATTACGAACTTATCCTCGCGCCAAATAATTATTTCTCTATTACGAGAAAATATTTTTAAATGCAAATCCATAAAATAAAATATATAAAAATATAACATACGAAAATAGGGTCGTTACAACTAACACTCTCTGTTTTGTGTTATTTGCTGGATCTTTGGGGATCCAGAATATCAGGGTGACGAGACTATCGTCGAGGAGTAGCATTTTGCTGTTTAGAAGCCTGCGTAGTGGTGAGGGCATAGCTTAGCTATCCTTACTTTTTGTACTAGGTGTTGTATCCTGGTTAGAGTTTAGGGCTCTGATAGTTGTAACACCATTTTGGGTATCTGAACGTGTATGTATAAATTTGGCAATGGTCTCTGTTGTAGATTTGGATGTTAGTTTTCTAATGCCGTTGGTTTGGCGTCAAAACGATTTATAGAACTTGAGTTATGGTCAACTTTCTGCATAACTTTCTGCATAATTTTCTGCACAACTTTTCCGAATTTGAAACAAAAACTGGTACTGATCGGTACAGAATTGGCCTTGGGTGTAAACATGAAAGTTTTAGATAATTTTGTTAGCTTTCCAGTGGCTTTGGTTTGAAGTGAAAATGATTTTTAGTTTTTGAGTTATGATGAAAATACTCCCAGGAGGTCTTAGTGAATCTGTGCTGTGACAGCATTTTCTATTTTCATGATTTTGCGTCTTTTTCGCACGTCTCTGTTTTAAATTGGTCTTTGATATAAACATGTGAAATGTTGTAATGTGTTTTGAAAAAGGAAAAAGAAATGCCGCAATCGATTTCGTGAACATTGATATAGAAGGGGTATCCTGTTAGAAGGGGTATCCTGCTAGAAGGGGTATGACCTCTGTTTTGTTATTTTTTTTCGGCTGTTTGTTTTTTTTCCGCTGCTGTATGTGAATCAAAAATGTTTTGATCTGTTGTTGTTTATGAAAATGCGTTTTCATTATGTTGTAACTTCCTATGTCCTTAACGTTTTTTTTATTTAAGTTAATAATCGGCGATTAAGGGTTAGGGTGTTACACACTCCCCCTGCAACTCAGCTTCTCACACAAACTCCCCCTTACTGCTGAACTACAGAGAAACAAAAGTATCAGAGCATACTTCAGGAGCTGAGCACACTTCAGGACCAAGGACAGTTCTTCACTCAGGATGTTAACACACATGCACTCCCCCTGAGACACATATTCCCTCTTGATCATATCTTGACATCTCTTGCTGCAAAGGTTCTGAACTCTGACCATAATGCTAGGTATCAGAGCAAAACTATTCACCTTCTGAATCAATGACACATATTCTAAACAACTCTTGTCTGAACTTAAACATAGATTTTTCTCCCCCTTTTTAGCCACAAAATTATGACAAACTCCAGACTTCAAATAGGGATTAAAATCAAAACAAGTAACACAGATCCTTGAAAACATATCAGACTCAGACTCAGGTTCAGGACCTCACTCAGCATAAGCACAACTGGCAGGTACTCTATCTTCCTCACATCCAGTTTGCAGTAATTGCTATAAGTCTTCATGTAAACACACACCTAACTTGCTCCTTAAGTTTTCAAACTGTTTAGCATCCAAGGCCTTTGTGAAAATGTCAGCAACTTGTTCTTCAGTAGCTACATGTTCCAGCTGAATGACTTTATCCTCCACAAGATTTCTAATAAACTGATGTCTGATATTAATGTGTTTAGTTCTGCTGTGCTGTATTGGGTTCTTAGAGATGTTGATAGCACTCAAATTGTCACAAAACAATGTCATAGTTCCTTGATTAATGTTGTACTCCTCAAGCATCTGTTTCATCCAAACCAGTTGTGAACAACTACTCCCAGCAGCAATATATATTCAACCTCAGCAGTTGACAATGAAACACAATTTTGTTTCTTGCTGAACCAGGAAATTAAATTATTTCCTAGAAAGAAACATCCTCCTGAAGTGCTATTCCTGTCATCAGCACTTCCAGCCCAGTCAGCATCACAAAATCCCATCAGTTCAGAACTTGAACTATGTGAATACATGATTCCATAGTCACTTGTGCTATTCACATACTTCAGGATCCTTTTAACTTGTGTCAGATGACTCATCTTAGGATCAGCTTGATATCTTGCACATACTCCAACAGCATAAGTGATATCAGGTCTGCTTGCAGTTAAATACAATAAGCTCCCTATCATGCTTCTGTACTGACTTTGATCAACTGAAACTCCATGTTCATCTTTGGTCAACTTCAGATGAGTAGCAGCTGGTGTCTTCTTATGAGCAGCTGATTCCATACCAAACTTTTTCACAATGTTCTTGGCATATTTACTCTGAGAAATGAAGATTGTATCTTCCATTTGCTTGACTTGTAATCCAGGAAAATATGTCAGCTCTGTGCGCACCTCGTTTAAAAAACGCGCAAATCCTCCGAGGTCGTTCGTAAACGCTCGGAGGGCCTTGTGAAGTCGCCACCAAAGTTTTTGTGTAAAGGGAACGTTGATAAACCCTTAAGTTTTTTTTTGTTGAAAGGGAAACGATAATAAAACCTTTTGACGATGAGGAAAGGATGGTCATCGCAACCATTGTCGGGTTCGGGAGTCGGTTACGCAAGGGGAAGGTATTAGCACCCCTCACGTCCGTTGTACTCAACGGGAACCTTCTATTTGGCTAAAGCTTGAATTGTTTTTAAATGTTTTGCGCGCATGCTTATCTATGTCAAAAGAAAATATACTAAAAGGGGGGAAAAGAGACAAAAACAAACGAAAGGGAAAAAGATAGTTTTTATTATTGCGCTTGACAAGATGTCGATCTTGCTCCTACGTATCTCCCGGTAGTCGGAGAATTCAAAGCGTACGTAGTTCTTTGGTAGAAAAACGTACATATGTTGGTTAATTTTAAATGGACGATGTTTTAACCGAATTCTTGCGATTAAACGTAGCTTGTATGCTCGCGCATGGGAGACTTAAGCGTCTTGCTTGTATGCTCGCGCATGGGAGACTTATTAAGCGTTTGTTCACGAATCGCGCTAGAATGTTAAAAGGCATGTCCGTTGGGTAAAAGGTTTAAAATGGTCGCGAGGGGACCAAGAAAGAGTTCAAAGAGGATCCAACCGGATCTAGCATTGACTCGAATGGTCACGATTGACCGAAAAAGGTTTCGATTGACTCAACGGAGTCAATAAAGAGTTCAAAGAGGATCCAACCGGATCTAGCATTGACTCGAATGGTCACGGCGGACCGAAAAAGGTTTCGATTGACTCAACGGAGTCAAGAAAGAGTTCAAAGAGGATCCAACCGGATCTAGCATTGACTCGAATGGTCACGGCGGACCGAAAAAGGTTTCGATTGACTCAACGGAGTCAAGAAAGAGTTCAAAGAGGATCCAACCGGATCTAGCATTGAATCGAATGGTCACGGCGGACCGAAAAAGGTTTCGATTGACTCAACGGAGTCAAGAAAGAGTTCAAAGAGGATCCAACCGGATCTAGCATTGACTCGAATGGTCACGGCGGACCGAAAAAGGTTTCGATTGACTCAACGGAGTCAAGAAAGAGTTCAAAGAGGATCCAACCGGATCTAGCATTGACTCGAATGGTCACGGCGGACCGAAAAAGGTTTGGTTTGACCACGGGGGCCAAAATTAGTGTGTTGGGTTTGTTTTTATGTTTTTGAAAATGGAATGACGATTGTCCGAGCGACGAGACATACGTCACGCATTCGTACAACCGGGGAAATGGAGAGCCATACGTCAAGCCATCCCTTTTTCATTCAAGTTTTGTATGAAACTCAAGAAATCCCAAAGTGAACAAAACACTTGGTTGTTGCAACCTATGAACAAAGGTTGTTCAAGTTTATGGAAAAGCACAAGTTTGTGAATAATGCACAAGTTCGGCTCAATTTTGAAAATGATTTTAAAAAGCGAACAAGTTCGGCTTAAGTTCACGTTTGATTTGAAAATCATGAACAAGGTTTTTGTTAAAGTTTGGTTTTGAAAATGGTGAACTTAGCTTATTGCTCAAGTTTGTTTTGAAAGTTTGTGGACATAACTTGTTTCGCAAGTTATTCCAAAAAGCGTTGCACGAACTTGTGAATTTGTCAATATTATGCAAAATCCTTGTTATGGTTTGAATAAAATGAATTTCAAACCTCTTAGGTTCTGAGCTTTGGGTTAGAACTCAAAAATTGGCTTTTGAATTCATGTTCTGAATTCTGTCATGGTCGCACTGCGACCAGACCTTCGCACTGCGAAGTATGCGAAATTTTGAGTCCAGAAGCTGCTTCTGAACTTCTGTTCAGAAGCAACTTCTGAACTAGCCTCAGAACCTTAGGAGGAGTGAAAAGCTTTGAAAATAGCAAGAGTGCAACAACTTAGTTTAAAGGTTTTGCAAACTTTGGGATTTCTTTTGTGTTCAAAAGTGTTTTAAATCCAAAATGAGTAAAAACTCAAAAATGCAAAACTGAGATTGAACCCAATTGAAAACAAAACAAATGAAAGCAGTATGCAAATGGAGTGTAAATAAGTTAGAATGACTTACCTGCTCCTAGCCCAAGGCTTTAGTTTGCAAGGAAATGGAAGAGGCTTGAATGCTTATGGTTTTGCAAGGTTGGACAAGTTTGATGAACACAACCAGTGACAAATTGCCTTAGTTCTTCACTCTTTGTGAGAGGTTTAGTGCTGTTTTGAGTGCTTGATTACTTTGTGTTGGTTTGAGATGGTTTGTGCAAGAAAGGATTGGAATTTTGCTCTAAACTTGCTCAAAAAACCAACTCTGTTTTTGTGAGAAAAATGTGCAGCACTTCACTCGACTTTGCACTGGTTTTCTGCTCTCAAACCTCTGTGTGTTACTCTCCAAGACTCTCTATCCTCCCACCTCTGAACTGCGCTTGATTCAGCAGCAATGCCTTGCTTTTATAGGCCAAAAGGAGATCAAAAGGTCATGATGACAAAATCTGCAGCAGGGCTGATTTTGTGCCATAACCATGACTGAAATGCTTTGCATTTAATGCTAAGGATAAGAGGTGACCTTGCCTTGCTGCAAGGGTCAAGACCTTGGACGAATTCAGCTCCCAAAGCAGCTGAATTCTGACAGCAAAATGATGGAAAAGGTGAAAGCATGGCTGTTTGCAAAACAGGGGCAGCAGCTTTGCCTCAATCCTTGAGTGGTTTTTGATAAAGCCTATGGCAAGGTGGTTGCTGGCAAGTAGCAGGGTCAGTTGCAGGCCAAGTGGGAGGGATAAGGACTGCCCAAAGTCAGCTAGTGGCTGGGTTACTTGATCAATTTTGCTTCCTCTTCCTTTCCCTTTTTGCTTTTCCAATTGTCACATGTTCTTTTCTTCCACTTGGTTAAATCCAACATTATCCATGATAATAATACATGATAATAATTATAGATAATGACTGGAATACAATAAAAGAAAAGGAAAACAGAAAAATCAAAAATCTGAAAATGTGCCGAAAATTCGCAGACTTCGCTCTGCGAAGTAGACTTTGCTCTGCGAAGTCCTCATTTCTGGGAGACTTCGCTCTGCGAAGGGGACTTCGCTCTGCGAAGTCCTCATTTCAGCAATGTTGACTTTTTGTTGACTTTTTTACTTTTCTCTCTTTTTTGATTTTTTTTTAAAAGGCTTAGGACAAAATTGGGGTACTACAGCTGCCCCTACTTAATTGTGTCTTTGCATAGAGTGTGTGAGTGCCGAGGGCATCTCATGAACTCTTTGCGAAGATCAATTAAGTAAAAGAAGGACCCGAATTTTGTCCTTCGCGGTATGAAAAAATTTGCAGTAAAATAAAATATGCAAATGCAATGATTCGAAAAGGTTGATCGTATCCAGCCGCTAACACTGGAGGTAGATCCACTGGGGATGAAGGTAATCGTATCCAGCCGCTTACACTGAAGGTAGATTCCTAAAGGCAAAAGTGATCTTATCTAGCCGCTTACACTAGAGGTCGATACCTAATGGTGAAGTGATCTTATTCAGCCGCTAACACTGAAGGTCAAACACTGAGGGAGGTGATCTTATCTAGCCGCTTACACTAGAGGTCGATACCTGAGATAGGTAATCTTATTCAGCCGCTAACACTGAAGGTCAATTCCTAACGGGGAAGTGATCTTATTCAGCCGCTAACACTGAAGGTCGAACACTGAGGAAGGTGATCTTATCTAGCCGCTTACACTAGAGGTCGATACCTTAAGATAGGTAATCTTATTCAGCCGCTAACACTGAAGGTCGATTTCTAACGGGGATGGTCTTACCCTGAATTGGTGCCTATGGTTGAACCGGAAAACATGATTGTATGATGCATGTTATGCAGTATGACATGCAGTGTGATATGCAATGCAATATGATATGAGATAGACTCAATCAAAGATTCCTGCTGGGGACTTGGTGATAGTTCGTGAAGGAGGTTCACTGGGGAACGCTTACTTAACTGTTGATGGATGCTGGTGAATATGTGATACCCATTGGAGAATCCTTGTTGAGGATGCATGACATGATTTTATGAAATGCATGTGTATGAATGATTTGTATATGCATGCATGAATTATGTTATGCATGATATGTGGGATGCATGTTGATTGGGTGCCGAGCAAGGTCGGTCTTGGTTGTGGTTGCGCCAATGATGATTGGGCTTTTTTTTTTGTTTGTTTGTTTGTTTGTTTGTTTGTTTGGTTTGGAAGGACAAGGTCCTTTGCCTACATACCCGAATGGGATCAAAACCGGTGTAGTTCGGGCTTGATGAGACTCCACTGGAGAACGCCAATGAAAATTGTTTTGGTTGGAAATTTGTGAGTAGGCGCCAATGATGATTGGGCTTTGGTTTTGTTGGTGAGTTCCAATGAAAATTGGGCTTTGGTTTGCCAATGATATTGGGCTTTGGTTTGCCAATGAATATTGGGCTTTGGTTTGCCAATGAATATTGGGCTTTGGTTTGCCAATGAATATTGGGCGTTGGTTTGCCAATGATTATTGGACTTTTTGTTTGGTTGCCGAGCGAGGTCGGGCTTTTTGGTTTTGGTTGCCGAACGAGGTCGGGCTTTTTGTTGGTTGCCGAGCGAGGTCGGGCTTTTTGATTTTGGTTGATCTCACTGGGGATATAAGGATCATTTTGGAAGCATGATCGATATCTGGCCCTAGTGGATAAAAAAGATGTATGGGGGGTGAGCTTTATTTGGGGAAATTTGTTCCTCCGACCCTCGGGATCTTTGCGTTTTACGCGCCGTGAGCTACGCACTAGTTTCTGATAAAGAGTAAGATCTTGAAGTGACTGATGAAAGTTTTCAAGTCTTGAGTCCTTTGATGCAATGCCGGAGACCAAAGAAATTCTTTCAACATTTAACGTCCAAGTAAAAAACACATTTTTTTTTGCAAGTTTTTTTTTATTTCCCATATTTCAATGCATTATTTATCATGAATAAAAACACACTTTATGAGCAAGTAAGGACGCATAACAATGAAAAGGCTTAAAGATGATTTTAAATCAATGAAACTTAGCCCCTTGTATGGGTAAGTATTCATGAGGATGTAATCCCTATAGGTGATTACTAAGATAGAGAAAAAGGAAGAAACAAAAAGGCAAATGGGTATTTGCTTGGGTTTCACGTGCTATTTTCCCTATGACTTTGAAATAACTCGCTTTTGAAAGATGATAATGAGGTTGATTCTTTCCCTCTTGAATTCTGTCCGGACCTCACGTTCCGCAGTCTTTTTTGTCTTTTTCTCCTTTTTTTTTTTTGAAACCCCTAATTTTTACCTGGACCGCTCTTTCGAGTTTTCAGTCCACTGGGGTATATTTCCTTTTTTGATGTCCTTAATTTTTGCCTAGACCGCCTTTTCAGGTTTTCGATCTACCAGGACGCTCTCTATTGCCTAAACCGCCCTTTCGGGTTTTCGATTTAGCGAGCTCTTTCTTCTTTTTGGCATACATATTTTTTTGACTGCGCCGGAGTTTATTGATAGGGGGATCCTTGTGGATGGGTAATACCTTTTTCAAGCATTAAGTCTTCTTCTCTAAATTCTCGAGAATGAACTTTCTTGTCGAGCTGTCCATGCCACAATGATGTGAGGTGTTTCTCTTTTATGAGGTTCAGTTGGTCGAACCTTGTTTGTGTTTGTGAATGCCAATGAAAATTGGGCCTTGGTAGTGATTGGATGACAAGCATGGTTTTTTGTGTTTGGTTGCCGAGCAAGGTCGGGCTTTTTTTTTGATGATTTTTTTTGGGATGCCGAGCGAGGTCGGGCTTTTTGATGGGATGCCGAGCAAGGTCGAGCTTTTGTTTGATTTTTTTTTTGGATGCCGAGCAAGGTCGGGCTTTTATGATTGTCTTCCGAGCAAGGTCGGGCATTTTTGTTGGATGTGTGTGTGCCCATGAAAATTGGGCTTTTGTTGGAAATGTGAGGAATGCCAATGACGACTTGGCTTTTTGTGTTTGGGGATGCCAATGAAAATTGGGCTTTGTTTGTTTGGGAATGTGAGGAATGCCAATGACGACTTGGCTTTTTGTGGTAAATTGTGGGGAGTGCCGTAACGGCAAATGGTTTCTTTTTTTGATGAATTGGGCGACCACTTGTTTGGTTATGTTTGCATAGGAAGCTGCTTCGACCCATTTGGTGAAACAGTTGATGGCAACTAGTATGAACTGGTGCCCTTTTTGAAGCCTTTGGCTCAATCATTCCAAACATGTCTATGCCCCACATAGAGAAAGGTTAGGGTGATGTCATGACATTCAGAGGTGTTTGTGGTATGTGCCCCTTGTTGGCATAATTTTGTCACTTGTGACATGTCTTGGCATGGGTTTGGAAGGACTCCTCATGGATTTCTTCGGTGAGCATGACTGCTTCAAGTTTATCCACACGTCTGAGTGAGACTATGATTTCTCTTATAGAGTGTGCCCCGGCAGAGGGAGAACTGTGGTGCTATACTTTTGAGGGTTCTCTTGGTGAGGTTGTATTACCCTATCCTCTTAATCTCCAAGTCTGGACAATCCTTCAGGAGGTTCAAAATCGTCCTTATTATCATCTTCCGTTTGGTTAATTTGAAGATTGAAGTCAAAAGGGATCGTAGCAGTGTTATTTTTGGTGGTGTATTTATGATGATATTTTTTGTAGGGTTTACGAAAATTTTTTTAGAACGAAAGAAAAACGAACTTTTTTTAACATAAACCGCAAATTTATTAATGACGGAAATGATTTAAAATATGGGGGTCCCACAAAATTAATCATTCGCCTTGGGAAGAGCAAAGTGATTTTTTTTTTTGAAAAACAAGATAAATTACTTGGACAAAGAAATGATTTCCAGAATTTCGATGGTCTTCCGGTTGCTCGGATCTCATCCGAAACGCTACTGTACACCGGGTCGGGTACTTCTTTTTTTGGTGTTTTGGTTTGGGGAATGATGTGAGGGTTTTTCTTTGAAATGCATGAAAATGCATGTAAATGTATGAATGCAATGAGTATGCAAAAATATGCCCCTTCTTTTGTTTATGCGAAAATTTTTTATGAATGCAAATGATATGCAAGGGTATGGTTTATGAAGGTTCGGAACTTCCCCCCAATCCTCACGTGTAGGCTCTAAAGGTGAAATTTCCTAAGAAGAGGTCCCTAGAGTCATAGATCTCAGATGGAATTAGGGTTGTCTATGGACATACGTCAACATGACTTCAATTAATTCCACGTGAAAATCTCCTCTAAGCGGGGTTGGGCATCCTACCTCACGGACATACGTCAACGCGGGCTTCCGCTCACAACCACAATTCTAACTTAGTTTTTCCTCGAGCTCGGGTAGAGAGCCTCACACGTCCGGCATTAACCCGAACAATGTGGAGTAACATCGCTCAAGTAACCCCCGCATTTGATATATATATGATATGAATATAAAGCAAAATAAAGCAATTATAAACATAAAGCATAGATATGAAATAGATAAATAAAATAAAAGCATGGCGCGCAAAGAAAATAAAAACAATTGGCTTAAAAGCCAAATAGGTTAGGCTTGACTCGCTAGTGGGAAAAT
Organism: Medicago ruthenica; assembly: GCA_018208015.1. Taxonomy (NCBI): domain Eukaryota; kingdom Viridiplantae; phylum Streptophyta; class Magnoliopsida; order Fabales; family Fabaceae; genus Medicago; species Medicago ruthenica. Next base: position 35,556,626 of record CM031376.1, read on the forward strand.
GGTCCCCAGTGAAGTCGCCAGCTGTGCGCACCTCGTTTAAAAAACGCGCAAATCCTCCGAGGTCGTTCGTAAACGCTCGGAGGGCCTTGTGAAGTCGCCACCAAAGTTTTTTGTGTAAAGGGAACGTTGATAAACCCTTAAGTTTTTTTTTGTTGAAAGGGAAACGATAATAAAACCCTTTGACGATGAGGAAAGGATGGTCATCGCAATCATTGTCGGGTTCGGGAGTCGGTTACGCAAGGGGAAGGTATTAGCACCCCTCACATCCGTTGTACTCAACGGGAACCTTCTATTTGGCTAAAGCTTGAATTGTTTTTAAATGTTTTGCGCGCATGCTTATCTATGTCAAAAGAAAATATACTAAAAGGGGGGAAAAGAGATAAAAACAAACGAAAGGGAAAAAGAAAGTTTTTATTATTGTGCTTGACAAGATGTCGATCTTGCTCCTACGTATCTCCCGGTAGTCGGAGAATTCAAAGCGTACGTAGTTCTTTGGTAGAAAAACGTACATATGTTGGTTAATTTTAAATGGACGATGTTTTAACCGAATTCTTGCGATTAAACGTAGCTTGTATGCTCGCGCATGGGAGACTTAAGCGTCTTGCTTGTATGCTCGCGCATGGGAGACTTATTAAGCGTTTGTTCACGAATCGCGCTAGAATGTTAAAAGGTATGTCCGTTGGGTAAAAGGTTTAAAATGGTCGCGAGGGGACCAAGAAAGAGTTCAAAGAGGATCCAACCGGATCTAGCATTGACTCGAATGGTCACGGCGGACCGAAAAAGGTTTCGATTGTCTCAACGGAGTCAAGAAAGAGTTCAAAGAGGATCCAACCGGATCTAGCATTGACTCGAATGGTCACGGCGGACCGAAAAAGGTTTTGATTGACTCAACGGAGTCAAGAAAGAGTTCAAAGAGGATCCAACCGGATCTAGCATTGACTCGAATGGTCACGGCGGACCGAAAAAGGTTTCGATTGACTCAACAGAGTCAAGAAAGAGTTCAAAGAGGATCCAACCGGATCTAGCATTGACTCGAATGGTCACGGCGGACCGAAAAAGGTTTCGATTGACTCAACGGAGTCAAGAAAGAGTTCAAAGAGGATCCAACCGGATCTAGCATTGACTCGAATGGTCACGGCGGACCGAAAAAGGTTTCGATTGACTCAATGGAGTCAAGAAAGAGTTCAAAGAGGATCTAACCGGATCTAGCATTGACTCGAATGGTCACGGCGGACCGAAAAAGGTTTGGTTTGACCACGGGGGCCAAAATTAGTGTGTTGGGTTTGTTTTTATGTTTTTGAAAATGGAATGACGATTGTCCGAGCGACAAGACATACGTCACGCATTCGTACAACCGGGGAAATGGAGAGCCATACGTCAAGCCATCCTTTTTTCATTCAAGTTTTGAATGAAACTCAAGAAATCCCAAAGTGAACAATACACTTGGTTGTTGCAACCTATGAACAAAGGTTGTTCAAGTTTATGGAAAAGCACAAGTTTGTGAATAATGCAAAAGTTCGGCTCAATTTTGAAAACGGTTTTAAAAAGCGAACAAGTTCGGCTTAAGTTCACGTTTGATTTGAAAATCATGAACAAGGTTTTTGTTAAAGTTTGGTTTTGAAAATGGTGAACTTAGCTTATTGCTCAAGTTTGTTTTGAAAGTTTGTGGACATAACTTGTTTTGCAAGTTATTCCAAAAAGCGTTGCACGAACTTGTGAATTTGTCAATATTATGCAAAATCCTTGTTATGGTTTGAATAAAATGAATTTCAAACCTCTTAGGTTCTGAGCTTTGGGTTAGAACTCAAAAATTGGCTTTTGAATTCATGTTCTGAATTCTGTCATGGTCGCACTGCGACCAGACCTTCGCACTGCGAAGTATGCGAAATTTTGAGTCCAGAAGCTGCTTCTGAACTTCTGTTCAGAAGCAACTTCTGAACTAGCCTCAGAACCTTAGGAGGAGTGAAAAGCTTTGAAAATAGCAAGAGTGCAACAACTTAGTTTAAAGGTTTTGCAAACTTTGGGATTTCTTTTGTGTTCAAAAGTGTTTTAAATCCAAAATGAGTAAAAACTCAAAAATGCAAAACTGAGATTGAACCCAATTGAAAACAAAACAAATGAAAGCAGTATGCAAATGGAGTGTAAATAAGTTAGAATGACTTACCTGCTCCTAGCCCAAGGCTTTAGTTTGCAAGGAAATGGAAGAGGCTTGAATGCTTATGGTTTTGCAAGGTTGGACAAGTTTGATGAACACAACCAGTGACAAATTGCCTTAGTTCTTCACTCTTTGTGAGAGGTTTAGTGCTGTTTTGAGTGCTTGATTACTTTGTGTTGGTTTGAGATGGTTTGTGCAAGAAAGGATTGGAATTTTGCTCTAAACTTGCTCAAAAAACCAACTCTGTTTTTGTGAGAAAAATGTGCAGCACTTCACTCGACTTTGCACTGGTTTTCTGCTCTCAAACCTCTGTGTGTTACTCTCCAAGACTCTCTATCCTCCCACCTCTGAACTGCGCTTGATTCAGCAGCAATGCCTTGCTTTTATAGGCCAAAAGGAGATCAAAAGGTCATGATGACAAAATCTGCAGCAGGGCTGATTTTGTGCCATAACCATGACTGAAATGCTTTGCATTTAATGCTAAGGATAAGAGGTGACCTTGCCTTGCTGCAAGGGTCAAGACCTTGGACGAATTCAGCTCCCAAAGCAGCTGAATTCTGACAGCAAAATGATGGAAAAGGTGAAAGCATGGCTGTTTGCAAAACAGGGGCAGCAGCTTTGCCTCAATCCTTGAGTGGTTTTTGATAAAGCCTATGGCAAGGTGGTTGCTGGCAAGTAGCAGGGTCAGTTGCAGGCCAAGTGGGAGGGATAAGGACTGCCCAAAGTCAGCTAGTGGCTGGGTTACTTGATCAATTTTGCTTCCTCTTCCTTTCCCTTTTTGCTTTTCCAATTGTCACATGTTCTTTTCTTCCACTTGGTTAAATCCAACATTATCCATGATAATAATACATGATAATAATTATAGATAATGACTGGAATACAATAAAAGAAAAGGAAAACAGAAAAATCAAAAATCTGAAAATCTGCAGAAAATTCACAGACTTCGCTCTGCGAAGTCCTCATTTCTGGGAGACTTCGCTCTGCGAAGGGGACTTCGCTCTGCGAAGTCCTCATTTCAGCAATGTTGACTTTTTGTTGACTTTTTGACTTTTCTCTCTTTTTTTGATTTTTTTTGAAAAGGCTTAGGACAAAATTGGGGTACTACAAGCTCACCAACGAAACTCATTTCAAACTCTGATTGCATTTGCTAAACAAACAGTTTGACCATCTTCTGAGACATTCCACCAAAAACTATATCATCCACATAAATCTGAGCAATCATCAGACTCCCATTTTCATTTTTCACAAACAGAGTCTTATCAGAACCTCCTTTTCTGTAACCTTGAGCCACAAGAAACTGAGTCAGCCTGTCATACCATGCTTTTGGTGCTTGCTTCAATCCATATAAAGCCTTCTTTAACTTGTACACATGTTCTGGAAACTTAGGATCCAGAAAACCCTTAGACTGTTCAACATATACTTCTACTTGCAAATATCCATTCAGAAATGCACTCTTCACATCCATATGGAACAATTTGAACTTGAGAATGCAAGATACACCCAACAGTAGTCTTATGGACTCTAGTCTGGCCACAGGTGCAAAGGTCTCATCAAAATCCAATCCCTCTACTTGAGTATAACCCTGAGCAACCAACCTTGCCTTGTTTCTGACTACAGTACCATTTTCATCTGTTTTATTCTTGTATATCCATTTGGTGCCAATCACATTCAACCCTTCAGGTCTTGGAACCAGATCCCATACTTCACTCCTTTTGAATTGATTCAACTCATCTTGCATAGCTTCAATCAAAAATTCATCAGTCAGGGCTTCTTTCACATTTTTAGGTTCAAGTTTTGACACAAAGCATGAATCAGTAGCAGCTGGTTCTGATCTCCTGGTTCTGACCCCTCGATCCAAACTCCCAATTATAAGCTCCTTAGGATGATCCTTCTGAACTCTAATTGATGGCCCTTTATTGGTAGGATCATGTTCAGGATGAACTTCTGCATCTTCAGACTCTGGAAGATTTTCTGCTTCTGAAATTTGTTCTTCTGATGCTTCAGACTCTGGAACAACTTCAGACTCATGTCTTTCTTTCTCAGCAGACAGATCATTAATCACAACATTTATGGACTCCATCACAACTTTGGTTCTGGAATTAAAAACCCTATAAGCTCTGCTGTTCACTGAGTAACCCAGGAATATGCCTTCATCAGACTTAGGATCCAGCTTTCTTCTATTTTCTCTATCAGCCAAAATGTAACATTTGCTGCCAAACACATGAAAGTATTTGACTGTAGGCTTCCTTCCTTTCCACAGTTCATACAGAGTAGATGTTGTTCCCTTTTTCAAAGTGCCTCTATTGTGTATGTAACATGTTGTGTTCATTGCTTCAGCCCAGAACATATATGGAAGTTTCTTAGCATGCAGCATTACTCTTGCACATTCTGCTAAAGTCCTATTCTTCCTCTCAACTACACCATTTTGCTGAGGTGTGATAGGTGCAGAGAACTCATGCTTTATACCTTCAGAAGCACAGAATTCTGAAAAACTCTTGTTTTCAAATTCTTTGCCATGATCACTTCTGATTCTTACTATGCCACAGTCTTTTTCTCTTTGTAATTGAATGCACAGGTCTTTAAATACTTCAAAAGTATCAGACTTTTCTCTAACATAGTTAATCCATGTGAATCTTGAGTAGTCATCTACCATTACAAAAGCATACCTCTTTCCTCCAATACTCTCTACTTGCATAGGCCCCATCAAATCCATATGAACAAGTTCTAGTACTTTAGTAGTTACCTGGTGAACTAATCTGGGATGAGACTTTCTTGTTTGTTTCCTAATTTGACAATCACCACAAACATTGTCCTCATTGATCTTCAGATTAGGTACACCTCTGATAGCTTCAGTACTTAGGATTTTTTTCATGCCTTTCAGATGCAGATGTCCAAGCTTCTGGTGCCAGAGTTTGACTTCCTCTTCTGAGCTCATAAGACAAGAAGTCAGACTTCTTTCTTCTTCAGAAACCCATAGGTAACAGTTGTCTTTGGATCTGCAGCCTCTCATCTGAATCTTATCTTCCTGATCAGTAACAATACACTCTAGTTTGTTGAAATTAACCTTCAATTCTTGATCACAAAGTTGGTGATCAGATTAGAAGTTAATCCTTCCACCAGTAGCACATCATTAAGTCTGAGCAAACCTTCACAGATCAAATCACCAATACCCAGAATCTGACCTTTTACACCATCTCCAAATGTTACATAACTTCTGGAGTATGATCTGATATTGCTCAGCAGCTTCTTCACACCAGTCATGTGCCTTGAACACCCACTATCAAAATACCAGTCTTATTTTGAGGTGGCTCTTAATGAAGTATGAGCAATCAGGCCTACATTCTGAACCTTAGGTTTCCACACCTTCTGAACACTGGTCTGGGTGCAGCTGGTTGCACTCTTCTATATTGAAAGTGTTCAGGGTAACCAAACAATTTAAAGCAGAATGGTTTGATATGCCCTTTATTTCCACAATGATGACAGATCCATGGATGATTTCTCCTCCTTCTATTTCTGAAAAATTTCTGGGGTTGCTTCTGAGGTAGCATCTGATCATGCTTCTGAGGTAGCATCTGAACATGCTTCTGAGGTAGCATCTGAGGTCTCTTCTGAGCTTGCTTCTGAGCTAGCATCTGGGCTTGTTTCTGAGGTCTCCTCTTTGATGTTCCAACCATAGAATCATGAGTTTGAGTAGCAGGAACAAAATTCATCTGTTTAGGAATCTGAGTCTGATCAACAAAATCTAAACCAGTTTTTCCTTGTTGTTGATTCCCCAAAATGTTCTCCAACTTATCAGTAGCAGAGTTCAACATCCTCACTTGCTTCTTCATTTGATCAAGTTGGGAGTTCAGTTGGTTCACTTCTTTTTTTAAATCTGAATTCTGCACTAACAGTTCACCTTTTTCAGCCTCCAGTTGAAGAATAGTCTCCTTCTGATCCAAAACTTGTTTGCAAACCTCAGCACTTCTGGTATACAGCTTCTTGTAGTTATCATCTAGTTCATCATATGAGGTTTTAGCAGCTTCAGACACAGATGAGGCTTCAGACTCTGAGTCAGACTCTGAAAAGGTCTCAGACTCTAAAACAGCTTCCTTCTTCAAGATAGCTCCTGACCTTACAACCAGACCAGTATCACACATACCAGATTCACTTCCAACATCTTCTTCATAATCATCATCAGACCATGCAACTGCTAGGCTTTTCTTCTGCTTCTTAGTGTTCGTAGATAAAGGAAGGAGAATATTTCTACGCAAGTCCAGAATATAAATAAAGGATCAAAGGATTGATGAGATTAAGTGTGTTGTTTGAGTAGCGGCCAGAATAGAGTTTTCCTTTCGAAAACAAAAGGATGTCTGTGAACGAAATATGTTTTTAACGCCAATAGAATGTAACCATAATTTATGTTATGGGTGGATGTATACTCAAGCAATAAACATGAGTAACATTGGCGGGGCAAACCTGGCAAGCCAGTTGAAAGACAAATCCCGGATGTTACAAAATGAGTTAAGAGTAAGAAAAGATTCCCAAATGATGCGGTAGTGCCCAAATATGTTAAGATCAAGAATGATGTCTCAATAGTCGGACAAAGATAGTACGACGCACTGTGTACCCGCTAGTAGTGTACACGTACTCGAATATGTATGTAAATTATATGCTATGAATTGTACCATATGATGATATGTGAGATGGCGTGTACCGCTCATCACTTAGACTAAACTCTTATAAGCTTTGGATATATCGGTAGAGAAAATGTTAATGCTACGATGAGAATTTGAAAAGAATAAGTTTGACCGATGTCGTCAGGGTAAGACCATGCGGACCATAAAGGAAATTTATGAATTCAGTAAGAGTATCCAATGCTTAATAACCTTAAGATGGATTTTCCAGAAGTGAGTCGAGCAAGGGACATAGTCAAGTGAGTCGGATATATTGGTTTAGACAACCACACGTCCTATTAATGCTTTAGACTTACAGAGTTGGAAACCATGGCCACGAACCAGTTTTAACCAGCCTACCTTAAGCAAGGTGTATGAGAAATCTACATGTCAGACTTCAGAGTAGCCATGGCATCCCGATAAGCTAGTTGAATTGGAGAATTGGCTAGTGGAGAAAGAAGTATGAAAGATCCATTCGTATATCTTCTCAAGAAAATTCTAAATTTCGAGGACGAAATTTCTTTAAGGGGGGTAAAGTGTAACATCCCGCACGATACTTTAGCAGACGCATTGTAAATTAACTGAGAAATAGGGATTACACAGGAGTTGTTAGGGGTTACAAGTCAAGGGAGGGCAGATGTGTCTTTTCATCAATTGAGATATTTGTACAAGTTTCCCTTTTGTTCTTTCATTCTTCCACGTTCAAAAGAAAAAGAAGATGAACAACATTCCTCTCCTCTTTCCTCTCTTTCTCTCTCGCCAGCTCCCATCCTCCAATTCTTAGCGCAAATTCTTCCCCAAACAAACATGCAAGCAACAATATAGAATTCTAGCATCACAAAGGTCTAAATGAAACCCTAATTAGGCTTTAATTCTCTCCATTTCTCTCCTGGCCAGAACCTTTCCTTCTCTTTACAACTGCTGGAAGTGAATTGAGGGTGTACATGTTCATGATTGAAGCTTATGTTGGTTCATTTTGATGATTAGATGCAAGAATTGAAGAAAGGGATCAAGGTTGGAATCAGTAGCAGCAACTTGGGCAAGGATCAGAATTGATAGCAAGTTTTGGAATGGGGATTTGAGGCTTGGCAGAAGAGTTTAAGTCACAAGCTGTTTTTGGAAGCTTAAAGGTGAGAATTTATCAAGTTGGAATCAATATGAGTAAAGCTTGGGTTGTTGGAAATTTAGTGTGAACTGGTCTGCTGTTGATGCATTTTTGGGCCAGGATTATTGTTTGGAACGGATTTTGAATGTTGCAGAAGCGATTAAATCAAATAAGCTGTTTGGACAGGTTCTGTTTTCTGACTCGTATTTTCTGCTGTGTAGCTCAGAATTGGATAATTGTTGTATTTTTGGATTCTACAGTTAATTCCCTTCAATTTGGATATAAGTTTCATGTGATTCGGATTAGTAATGAACTCAGAAAACGCGTTTCAAGTTGCTCAAATTCTGCTGAAAACTGCTTACGGGTTTTGACGTGAATTTCGCGAAATAAGCTGTTTTTGGATTAAATCTGCCATAAGTGATTAATTATGAATTAAGCTGTTACAGTCAGGGTTTTGTGGTGTCTATACACGTTTGGGTTGTTGTTTTGGGGATTGAATCGTAATTGGAATGTTCCTAAGCCATAAGCTGTCAATAAGCTGTTTGGGAAAACTGTCGGAAAAGTGATTATAGGAAATTACAGTGATGGCAGAAGTGATAAGATTATGGATAAGTTGTTGTTCGAGTTAAGAAGCCAAAGGCAGAAGCAATAAGCCATGGATAAGCTGTTTTAGAAAAAGTGCTTATGGAGCTGATAGGAGCTTTCTTTGGGCAATTGAGTTGTACTGAGGAACCAAAACGTATTAAGGTGAGTTCCTTTTTAGTTTAGAATTTTCCCTTTGGGTTGAGTGAGTTAATCTCAAATAATTTAGATAGATTAAACTCCCCTTTCATTAATACATACATCTAATCATGAGAATCCTTGCCTTAATATATGTTTCTATCCATAAAACTAAGCATTGGTCATGTTATACTGCGCTATGAGTTGAAATCTATAACTTTTACTGAGAATGCACTTATGCAAAAACAAAGCATCTGTTTCTGCATAATTTCGCTAAGCGAAGTCTCACTTCGCTGAGCGAAGATGTCCATAATCCTATTATTTCTCAAAAACCTATTGTGTAACATGCCAATGATTATTCGATTGTTTAAAACAACTTCATTACTGAAGGACAAGGATTAGCATGCTCAGATGATGCATTAATAATGAGTGATGGGTTATGATATATATATATATATATACAAGCATGTAATTTAGTAAGGACCATAATATGGGAAATATTAATTATGGAGATGATTAACTAATTTAAGTAAATAGCATATGAGAATGATATGTTTAGATGCCTAATTATATAGGTTAAGTGATAGGTGAATATCCACCCCCAAATGAATGCATTAATATGCAAAAGCTTATAGTAAAGTATTAGATATACATACGAGCTTAAGTTAAGAATTCAATGATAAAGATTATACGTGTTCATCAGACTCCGGATTATGCCGGATGGGATTTCTCCGAAAGAGCTATCCACACGTAAGTTATAAGACTATGTTAAACGTGTCCAGCAGGCTCCGGATTATGCCGGATGGGACTTCTCCGAGAGGGTTGTCCACACGTATGTTAAAAGATTAAGCATGTTCAGCAGACTCCGGGATACGCCGGATGGGACTTCTCCGAGAGGGTTGTCTACATGCAAAGTTAAGTTGTGTTCAGCAGACTCCGGGATTCGCCGGATGGGACTTCATCGAGAGAGTTGTCCACACAACGATAAGAGGAGTCCGGTGTTAGCCTGATATGATAGGAGTTTCACCGGTATGATGGGAGATGTACTTCGGGGTTACTCCACCCGGATGCACTCCGTAAAATGAACTCAGATAATTATTGTTTGTTCAACGCTGACTTACTAACTTTTAATTAAGAATGATATATATATATATATTAATACTTATGAAATTATTATGAGAATATGACAAGTAGTCAGCAGAGAAAGAAAGTGATCATAGGATGTCCCCAGATCACTAAGTAAAAGTTTAAGTTTAAAGTTAGAATATGATAAGCATATGATTAAGACATGTAGCGATCCTAGGTTTCCCCAAGATCGCTAAGAGTAGGCACGGTGACCCTAGGTTTCCCCCGTGGTTGCCAACAGTAGGTTGGGCTGGAGCTCACTGAGACATTATGTCTCATCCCAATCCTTCTGGTGCAGGTTTTCAGGTAAGCAAGAGGATCGTGATGAAGTTCTTCAAGGAGGTGCTGAATGGAGTGAAGATGCTCGTCTTGTACCAGCTCAGGAGGTTGTCAGACAATATATGTATATAAAGTGTATTTTATGGTTGGTTGTATATACGAGCATGTTCGTATTCATTCAGTTGTTTTATATTATTATTATTATTGAAAATTTTAATGTATCCAGTATCAGATTAATACACATGCTAAATATTCTAGACAATTTAGTATGGGTGTTACAATTTCCATTGAGGAATTTCCAAGGGTACTAACAATCCTGCAAGCCTTTGATGTTCAATCTTGACCTGCTGACACACAATGCATCGCGACACAAATTCCGCAATATCCTTTTTCATACTAGGCCACCAATAATCTCTCTTCAAATCTTGATACATCTCGGTGGTACCTGGATGAATGCTGAAACTGCTCTTGTGCGCTTCTTCTAAAATCAACCTTTTCAATTCCGCATCATCCGGAACATAAATTCTCCTTTCAAACAGCAGCGTGCCATCTGGCGCCAAAGAAAACTCTGATTGACCAATTCTCCTTTGAAGGTCTACATCCATACTCTGAGCTTGTGCAATCCTAGATCGTAGGTTGCAAGAAATTTCTAACTTGTTCAACAGGATGCCACCATCCAACTCGGTAACATGGAGATTAAGGTCTCTAAATTTTTCATATAACCGACATGTATGCATCATCACTTCAGCCTTAACTAAAGCCTTTTGACTCAAAGCATCAGCTACCACATTTGCCTTTCCTGGGTGGTATTTCAAATCAAAATCAAAATCTTTCAAGTATTCCATCCATCGCCTCTGCCTCATGTTCAAGTCCCGTTGATCAAACAAATATTTCAAACTTTTGTGATCACTGAACAAATCAAACTGTGCACCATACAAATGGTGTCTCCACACTTTCAATGCAAAGACTATAGCCGCTAACTCTAGATCGTGTGTGGGATAATTCTCTTCATGAGTCTTGAGCTGTCTAGACGCATAAGCTATCTGTCGCGTCGAATTTCAGATATCAAGCTATTGAGAAGCGTTGAATCACTAAATTTAAATCACAACTGAACTTTTAATTTTTCGGGGAAAAAAGGAAAAAAGTACGAAATTACCTTAATGTTAGAGACTTTGGGTTCGGGAGTCGATTATGCAAGGGGAAGGTATTAGCACCCCTCACATCCGTTGTACTCAACAGGAACCACCTAGTTAGCTTAGGCTAGAATGTTTTCAAAGTTTTGCTTGCGTGCTTGAATATGTAAAAGGGAAAAAGAAAATATGATATAAAGGGGAAAAAGAAAGATTTTTATTAATGGGCATGACAAGATATGAATCCTGCTCCTACGTATCTATCGGGGGATGGAGAATTCAAAGCTTACGTAGTTCTTTGGTAGAAAAAGTTTGTATGTTGATTGATTTTAATTATGAAAAAGATTTGATCGCGCCCGAGCGAAAAAGTTTGATTGAAAAGGAAACGTGGTCTACTATCGTTATTTGGATAGCTTAATAAAGACCGATAAAAAGCCTTTTACCTACTACCGTTATGAGGGTAGCTTAAAAAAGGTAAAAAGGGTTTGATAAAAAAGAGACGGACTCGCACTCGGGCGATGATATCCGTTTGAAAACGCACTCGGACGTGAAAAAGGTTTGAATGAAAAAAGGACGGACTCACACTAGGGCGATGGTATCCGTTTGAAAATGCGCAAAGGCGCGAAAAGGTTGAATTGACCACGAGGGCCAAGAAAAAGTTTAAAATGGTCACGGGGACCAAAGAAAGGTTGGATTGGTCACGAAGGACCAATAAAAGGGTTAAGCGCGTTGGACGCGTTGAAAATGGAATGACGATTGCCCGAACAAGGAGACATACGTCAAGCATTCGTGCAATCGGGGAATAGAGAGACATACGTCAAACCATTCCTTTTTCATTCAAGTTTTTGTTTTGTTGAAACTCAAAGAAATCTCAAAGGAAACAAAACACTTGGTTAGAAACTTAAAGAAAAGTTGTTGAAAATCATGAACAAATTTGTTGTTCAAGTTTATTGAAAATCATGAACATAGCTTGTTGCTTAAGTTATTGGAACTCAAGAACAAGTGTTATTCAAGTTTGAAAGACGAACAAATTCATGAAAATATGCATAAGTTTGGAAAATGCACAAGTTCGGCTCAAGTTTGAGTTTGGTTTTAAAAGGTGAGCAAGTTTGGCTCAAAGTTCATGTTTTGATTGAAAATCATGAACAAAGTTGTTGTTCAAGTTTAGTTTTGAAAATAATGAACTTAGATTATTGCTCAAGTTTGATTTTGAAAGTTTAATGAACGTAACTTGTTTCGCAAGTTACTCAAGATTTATTGCTCAAAACTTGTGAAGTTTCCAACATCATGCAAAAACTTGGTATGGTTTGAACAAAAATGAGTTTTAACCCTCTTAGGTTCTGGATTATTAGTTAGAACCTTAAAAAATTGGCTTTTGGAAGCCTGAACTCAGGTTCTGAGTTCTGCAACTTTCGCAGAGCAACATGAACTTGGCTCTGCGAACCCAAGTTCTGTCATGGTTGCAGAGCGACCATGACTTTGCTCTGCGAAAAATTGAACTCAGAAGCTTCTTCTGAACTTCTGTTCAAAAGCTGCTTCTGAGCAATCTTCAGAACCTTGAGGGGATTAAAAAGCTTTGAGAATTTGGCAAGAAAAGGTTTAAAACAACTCAAATTGGTGTTTTGCAACTTTGAGATTCCTTTGAAGTTTCAAAAGGGGTTTTTTGTACAAAATGAGTTTAAACAAAATTAAAGATGCAAGTAGCAATGCAAAATGAAAGATAAAGATTTTAGAATACTTACAGAACTCCTAGCAATGCTTGTGTGTCAAGAGAATGGAGAAGGACTTGAAGGATTGTGATTTTGCAAAGGTTGGAATGTTGGAGGTTTATGGATGATAATAACACTAGTGTTTGGCTACTATCTCTCACTCTTTGTATAATGTTTTTGAAGGTTTGAATGTTGTGTATGAACTGTTTTTCTACTCTCAAAATGCTGTAATTCCAACTCTCTTGAACCCTTGTGCATTGCATTCCTTAAATAGGCAAAAAAATGAAATCTATTGCAATGATGAAAATCTATAGAATCCAGCTGATTTGTGTGCTATGGCCAGGCTACTTTGCTTTGCATTTAATGCAAAGGTGAAGAGGTGACATTGCCTTGCAATCTTGGTCAAGAGTTTGGCCAAATCCAGCCATCCAAGCAGCTGCTCTTTGATAGCAATGATGAGAAAAACAGGGCAGGTTGCAATTGGGCTTTTCTTGGGATCAATCCTTGCAATCTTGAGTGGTCAAGCAAGGGAAACGTGCACTGCCATGTACAGAGGTTGGGGGAAGCAAAAGGAGCATGTGGGCTGGTGTGAGGAGGAAGGAAAGGCAGCTGGAAACAGGGCAGCAAAACAGCTTTTGGGCAAGTGAAGTGCAGCTGTGTTTGACTGGTTTTGGGGGAGAAAGAAGGAAGGAAAACAAGCAAGCTGCTGGCTGGCAAGCTCAGGGTGAGTAGCAGGTCAATTGGGAGGGATAAGAGCTGCCCAAGGGCAGCCAACTTGCTTGGCTTGGAAGAAAAACCTTCCTACCTTGGCTTTAATGGCACATGCCTCAATTCTTGCTTGTTGGATCCAATCAGCCACAATTGATAACAATAATGACAATAATAATGATAGGTGATAATAATAAGAACTATAAAGAAAACAAAAGAAAGATAAATCAAAGGAATTAAATTCTGCAAAAAAATCGCAGAGTTCGCAGAGCGATGGGTACCTTGCTCTGCGAACTCCCCCTTTTCTTTTTTTATTTTCTTTTAAAATAAAACAATTAAAAAACCAAAAATAATAGTAATAATGAAAATAACAAAGATGGTAATGATGATAATAATAAAGGTGATAACAATAATAATGATGAAAAAGATAATAATATTAGTAATTAAAAATAATGATAATAATAATAAATAATAATAATAAAACATTGATAAAAGGATAATAATAATATTATTAATGAAAAAGACAATAACAATAGTATTAATAATAATAATGATAATGATAATATTAATAAAATGATAGTAATGCTAATGGTGATAAATATTAATAAATAAATAAAAATCCAACAACAAAGATGAAATAATAAAAGGTAATAAAAGGTAAAAATAAGAAATTGAAAATTATAATGAAATAATAAAAGATAAAACAAAGAAAAATATGAGTCAAAAAATGGGGTATGACAGATGCCCCTATTTAAGTTTCTTCGCCACGGAGATTAAAAGTGAAATTTTGAAACTGACGGGTCGAAGAGACTTAAATATAAAGTACACCATTTTTGACTAAATTTTTCTTGAATTGAAAATGCTATGAATGTATGCATGCAAATGCTGTGAATGCTCATAATGCATGTATGAATGCAAAGATGGCAAAGATGACCCGACTGGAGATAAAAAGTGAATTAAAGGGATACCCGGGTTCGTTAAAGAAACGGCATCCGACTCTACTGGGGTAACATGGTTCCACTGGGGAAAGGGTTGTCTACTACCAGGATGACAACTTAATGAAGACAACAGATCAAGATTATCTTTGGTGGTTTCACCGGGGATTTCATCTTACCTACTACCGTTGTGATGGTAGCTTAATGAAGGTAAGAGAAGACAAAGTATGCTAATCACTGGGGAAATTATTTTACCTACTACCGTTGCGACGGTAGCTTAATGAAGGTAAAAATGTAAATGTCAGCTGTTTGGGTTAAATTCCGAACTGCCACTGACGACAAGAACAAAGGTAAACGTCAGCTGTTCGGGTTAAATTCCGAACTACCACTGATTGGCAAGAAAACAAAGATAAATGTCAGTTGTTCGGGTTAAATTCCGAACTACCACTGGTGGTAAGAAACAAAGGTAAATGTCAGCTGTTCGGGTTAAATTCCGAACTACCACTGATGGTAAGAAAACAAAGATAAATGTCAGCTGTTCGGGTTAAATTCCGAACTACCACTGATGACAAGAAACAAAAGGTAAAAGTCAGTTGTTTGGGTTAAATTCCGAACTACCACTGATGGTAAGAAAACAAAGATAAATGTCAGTTGTTCGGGTTAAATTCCAAACTACCACTGATGACAAGAAACAAAAGGTAAAAGTCAGCTGTTCGGGTTAAATTCCGAACTACCACTGAAGATAAGAAACAAAGGTAAATGTCAGCTGTTCGGGTTAAATTCCGAACTACCACTGATGGTAAGAAACAAAGGTAAATGTCAGTTGTTCGGGTTAAATGCCGAACTACCACTGATGGTAAGAAACAAAGGTAAATGTCAGCTGTTCGGGTTAAATTCCGAACTACCACTGATGGTAAGAAACAAAGGTAAATGTCAGCTGTTCGGGTTAATGCCGAACTACCACTGATGGTAAGAAACAAAGGTAAATGTCAGCTGTTCGGGTTAAATTCCGAACTTCCACTGACGACAAGACTTAGATAAAAAATGCACAAGTTGTTCGTTAAAAAACTTCCACTTGGCGAAAAGGAGGTGACATCACTGGACCAGGCACACTGGGGATGACACTTGGGGAAAAGGAGGTTACAAATCGTTCATGATTGATTGGTAAGACTCATGGTGTTTAAAGCAGCCATGTATGAATGATATTGTGGTATGTTGTATGCATGAATGTATATATGCATGAATGTATGAATGTATGACTTTCACTGGGGATGTTGTGTGAAGGGTTGACTTGCACCGTGGATACATAAACCGTTCGTTAAAGAACTGCCCCTTGGTACAAGAATATGATGAAAGATACACAAGCTGTTCGTTAAAGAACTGCCACTTGGCATAAAGGAGGTGACATCACTGGACCAGACACACTGGGGATGACACTTAGAGAGGACTGATTTGATTGATTGTACGACCGATAAACTTGATGAGACAAGATTAGACCGGTAAGATGAAAAGTGGACCGACGTCGCCTTGCAAACACTCGGTAATCTTCAATGGGGATGATGTTACAGGGGATACATCCAAAAATTATAGACGGGATAAAGCCGCAACCATTGATGAGGAACACATACCTCATGGGGAGTTTGTTAATCCACTGGGGGATCGTGCTAATCCGCTGGGGAGAAGAACTGATGATTCCGCCGGGGGCGCTTATGCTTTGGTTGGTTAATCTTTGTCTGAATCGTCCTTTCGGGCTTTCGATTCACTAGGGATATTCCCTTTTGATTTACTGATGACTTTGTTGGGGAATCCCTTTTAGCAATTGACCATGCTCGGCCTACGAAGTTTCATCCGCTTTCAGGACAGATATTGACACACACTTCAAATATTCACGAGTTCAGAGAGAATGTGTTTGTTATTTATGTTTCTCAAAAGCATAAAAGATTCACAACAATTTTTTGAAAAAGTTTTTGTTTTAAGTACTATCATCAAAAAATAGAAGAAATGAATGAATAGAATAAATGGGATTTTTTTGATAAGAAGCAAAAGAATGCTGGGAAGAAAATTTATTAATGGGGTGGTGGCCTGCCAAGGGCGTGGCTTTTTTGTGATCGTGCTTGGGAGTGCCAATGACAATTGGGCTTTTTGTAGGAGACTGAGGAATGTCAATGACGACTGGGCTTTTTGTGAATTGTGGGGGAGTGCCAAGCATGGTTTAAAATTGTGGGTGCCAATGAGAATTGGGCTTTTGTTGGATTTGCATGATTCATATGAGATTTGCACAGGCAATTTTGATGCTCCCATTAATCCAAGATTGTACTAAAAAATTTGAAACAATACCAAACACAAAATTTATATCGTACAGCTCAAGTTAAAAATATGTTTATCAATGAACCAACCTAACACACATTTTTGTTAAGTAAATGAATAAATTGAATATTAATTGTGGGGGGTATTGAACACTCATCCGGCAAGTTTGCTAACATTCCGATCAAGTTATGTGTCCATCTAATCATCGTTTCTAAAAGCACAAAAGCATTGATCACAGGGTCTTTGAGGGTTGTAATTTGGCTGGGTTACAAAAGAAATGTCATATGTGGGGAAATTGAATTCAAAAGGCCAAGCAAAAAGGAACATTCTTTCTAGATTACACACTTACTTCTTATTCAATCACAACTTTTGGTGATTTACAAATGTTTTCCTTTGATCTTGACAACTTTTTGATTTATTGATTTTTCTTTTTCTCTTCTCTTTTCTTTTTCTTGGTTTGTTTTTCTTTCTTTCTTTCTTTTCTTTCTTTCTTTTCTTGTTGTCAAGATCAATTACAAAATTCACCATCACTTGACTTTCACAAACCTCCCCTTTTTTTCAATTTAGTCACAATGATACCCTAATTGAATGTTCCTTTTTTTTTTGGCAAAGGACAATAATCATGATGGTTAAGGGTTCAAAAATGAAAGTAAAATATCAGAATTCAATAATGATTTAACTATGAACTGAATTTTTTTACAAACTCCGGCAATTTCATTAAGCAATTGAGCTTATGAAAGTTGGTAGTTCATAGTTAAAGATTCTGATTCATTAGGCTTAAAAGGGGTTAACAAATACTCACTTCTCACAGGGTGGGCTATTTGTGGTCAAGTGTTTTTACTCATATTCAGAAAATGCCTCGATCATGTCAGTGCTTTCGTACAATTTAAACAAATTTCAGATTTAACATAAAAAGATCGAGTTAAATAGAAAGTGCCGGTCTCCTGCATATATGTATAATGATTTTGAGGCTTCCTCACCTTTTGGCTAGTTCTAAATGGCTCACAGAATAAACATATCAAAAACACAAACTGTATGATATAACTTTTGTACTGAGTACATATTCTCATTCCGAGTTTAATCCCAAAAAAAACAGGAAACATGTACTTTAGCTTTGCGTAAATTAATCAAATTTTATCATTACCATACATCTGTGGCCGACTCATTCGGCTTTGGATCAATCCATTGTTAAGAAGATTTGGCACTTTATTTTACTAATGATCCATAGCAAAATTTTTTTTGACATTTTTAAAGCATATTCAGAAATTAAAAATTATCAGGCATTAATTACGATTCGAAAGCCAAATAATAAAAGTGTACTTAACATAAATGACGTAAAAAGAGAGTATAGATACAAAACATCAAACACATAGAGTTTTAAAGAGTACAACATAATAACATATAAAGTGAAATTCTGGCTGGACAGATCAGGTTCTGAACAATGATCAGAACTGGACAACACAGGATGCAGGGCACAATAAAATGCTAAAATAGAGCACACACACAAACACAACACAAGCTGCAAAGTAAAGTGCAGGAAAGTTAAAAACACAAGGTTTGTTAACCCAGTTCGGAGTAAACACCTCCTACTCTGGGGGATACCATTCCAGGAAGGAAATCCACTATTGGAATTAATCCTTAAGACTCAGACACTGACTCCCAGTTCCTATCCCAAGCAATCAATCTCCACCTAGTCAGACTTCTACCCAACTCTTGAGTATTAGAAACCACTAACTTCCTATTCAAGCAACTGCAACCCAGCCACTTGAACAACCCTGAAAACTACCCTGTTTTCAACAACACTTCAATAACAAACCTTCATTCGTACCTACAGGCTTAGAATGAATTTACAACTCAATAAAACTCTAAACCAACTCAAACAATGAGTGGTGCACAAATAAAACTAACAGCTTAAAACTCTAAGACTCTTTTCTCTGAATTTCTTCAATTATGCGTAAGTCTTGAAAGCAGCATCACTCCTCCTTTTATAACCTCCAACAAGCAGCATAAAAAACAAACTAATCTTCTGCACATGATTTGTTTTTGAATTATGATTGGTCCAATAAGGAAACAAATAAAACCACTTTGTATCTTTGAAAGATTATATCAGGAAAATACGTGTTTTCATAACAACAAACCAAATCTTCATTAAATCTTCTCCAAAATAACCAGCATTCTAGAAGCAATATGCGTGGATAATTCCTTGATAAATCTTGTCAAGATTCACGCAGAAACAACTTGAAAAAGATCAGCTTCTGATGAAGTCAACCAAAGTCAACGCTGGCATCAGACTCTGAATTCAGCTTCTAAAGAGCTACAGTGCTTCTGAAGTAACTTTCAGCTTCTGATGGTTATTTCAGCTTCTGAATGACTCCAAAAAGAAAAACTTGCAACTAAAGACTTGTTCTAGACATGGAGATGCTACTATTCAACACATTGGATTTGCCAAAATATGCAGCCAACACCAAAATACTCAACATAAAGAAAATGAACAACAAAATCATCAAAAGCAAACAAAAAGGAGCAACTCAAGGAGTGCGAGCCTCGTCATCCTCGGTGTCCTCATCCTCATCCTCCTCCTCATCATCATCATCCCCAGTGAAGTCGCCATTTTTGTCGCGTCGAATTTCGGATATCAAGCTATTGAGAAGCGTTGAATCACTAAATTTAAATCAAGACTGAACTTTTAATTTTTCGGGGAAAAAAGGAAAAAAGTTCGAAATTACCTTAATGTTAGAGATTTTGGGTTCGGGAGTCGATTATGCAAGGGGAAGGTATTAGAACCCCTCACATCCGTTGTACTCAACGGGAACCTCCTAGTTAGCTTAGGCTAGAATGTTTTCAAAGTTTTGCTTGCGTGCTTGAATATGTAAAAGGGAAAAAGAAAATATGATATAAAGGGGAAAAAGAAAGTTTTTTATTAATGGGATTGACAAGATATGAATCCTGCTCTTATGTATCTCCCGGTGGATGGAGAATTCAAAGCTTACATAGTTCTTTGGTAGAAAAAGTTTGTATGTTGATTGATTTTAATTATGAAAAAGATTTGATCGCGCCCGAGCGAAAAAGTTTGATTGAAAAGGAAACGTGGTCTACTATCGTTATTTGGATAGCTTAATAAAGACCGATAAAAAGCCTTTTACCTACTACCGTTATGAGGGTAGCTTAAAAAGGGTAAAAAGGGTTTGATAAAAAAGAGACGGACTCGCACTCGGGCGATGATATCCGTTTGAAAACGCGCTAGGACGTGAAAAAGGTTTAAATGAAAAAAGGACGGACTCACACTAGGGCGATGGTATCCGTTTGAAAATGCGCAAAGGCACGAAAAGGTTGAATTGACCACGAGGGCCAAGAAAAAGTTTAAAATGGTCACGGGGACCAAAGAAAGGTTGGATTGGTCACGAAGGACCAATAAAAGGGTTAAGCGCGTTGGACGCGTTGAAAATGGAATGACGATTGCCCGAACAATGAGACATACGTCAAGCATTCGTGCAATCGGGGAATGGAGAGACATACGTCAAACCATTCCTTTTTCATTCAAGTTTTTGTTTTGTTGAAACTCAAAGAAATCTCAAAGGAAACAAAACACTTGGTTAAAAACTTAAAGAAAAGTTGTTGAAAATCATGAACAAATTTGTTGTTCAAGTTTATTGAAAATCATGAACATAGCTTGTTGCTTAAGTTATTGGAACTCAAGAACAAGTGTTATTCAAGTTTGAAAGACGAACAAATTCATGAAAATATGCATAAGTTTGGAAAATGCACAAGTTCGGCTCAAGTTTGAGTTTGGTTTTAAAAGGTGAGCAAGTTCGGCTCAAGTTCATGTTTTGATTGAAAATCATGAACAAAGTTGTTGTTCAAGTTTAGTTTTGAAAATAATGAACTTAGCTTATTGCTCAAGTTTGATTTTGAAAGTTTAATGAACGTAACTTGTTTCGCAAGTTACTCAAGATTTATTGCTCAAAACTTGTGAAGTTTCCAACATCATGCAAAAACCTGGTATGGTTTGAACAAAAATGAGTTTTAACCCTCTTAGGTTCTGGATCATTAGTTAGAACCTTAAAAAATTGGCTTTTGGAAGCCTGAACTCAGGTTCTGAGTTCTGCAACTTTCGCAGAGCAACCTGAACTTGGCTCTGCGAACCCAAGTTCTGTCATGGTCATAGAGGGACCATGACTTTGCTCTGCGAACTCTGCGAAAAATTGAACTCAGAAGCTGCTTCTAAACTTCTGTTCAGAAGCTGCTTCTGAGCAATCTTCAAAACCTTGAGGGGATTAAAAAGCTTTGAGAATTTGGCAAGAAAAGGTTTAAAACAACTCAAATTGGTGTTTTGCAACTTTGAGATTCCTTTGAAGTTTCAAAAGGGGTTTTTTGTACAAAATGAGTTTAAACAAAATTAAAGATGCAAGTAGCAATGCAAAATGAAAGATAAAGATTTTAGAATACTTATAGAACTCCTAGCAATGCTTGTGTGGCAAGAGAATGGAGAAGGACTTGAAGGATTGTGATTTTGCAAAGGTTGGAATGTTGGAGGTTTATGGATGATAATAACACTAGTGTTTGGCTAGTATCTCTCACTCTTTGTATGATGTTTTTGAAGGTTTGAATGTTATGTATGAACTTTTTTTCTACTCTCAAAATGCTGTAATTCCAACTCTCTTGAACCCTTGTGCATTGCATTCCTTAAATAGGCAAAAAAATGAAATCTATTGCAATGATGAAAATCTATAGAATCCAGCTGATTTGTGTGCTATGGCCAGGCTACTTTGCTTTGCATTTAATGCAAAGGTGAAGAGGTGACAATGCCTTGCAATCATGGTCAAAACTTTGGCCAAATCCAGCCATCCAAGTAGCTACTCTTTGATAGCAATGATGAAAAAAACAGGGCAGCTTGCAATTGGGCTGTTCTTGGGATCAATCCTTGCAATCTTGAGAGGTCAAGCAAGGAAAACGTGCACTGCCATGTACAGAGGTTGGGGGAAGCAAAAGGAGCATGTGGGCTGGTGTGAGGAGGAAGGAAAGGCAGCTGAAAACAGGGCAGCAAAACAGCTTTTGGGCAAGTGAAGTGCAGCTGTGTTTGACTGGTTTTGGGGGAGAAAGAAGGAAGGAAAACAAGCAAGCTGCTGGCTGGCAAGCTCAGGGTGAGTAGCAGGTCAATTGGGAGGGATAAGAGCTGCCCAAGGGCAGCCAACTTGCTTGGCTTGGAAGAAAAACCTTCCTACCTTGGCTTTAATGGCACATGCCTCAATTCTTGCTTGTTGGATCCAATCAGCCACAATTAATAACAATAATGACAATAATAATGATAGGTGATAATAATAACAACTATAAAGAAAAAAAAAAGAAAGATAAATCAAAGGAATTAAATTCTGCAAAAAAATCGCAGTGTTCGCAGAGCGATGGGTACCTTGCTCTGCGAATCCCCCTTTTCTTTTTTTATTTTCTTTTAAAATAAAACAATTAAAAAACCAAAAATAATAGTAATAACGAAAATAACAAAGATGGTAATGATGATAATAATAAAGGTGATAACAATAATAATGATGAAAAAGATAATAATATTAGTAATTAAAAATAATGATAATAATAATAAATAATAATAATAAAACATTGATAAAAGGATAATAATAATATTATTAATGAAAAAGACAATAACAATAGTATTAATAATAATAATGATAATGATAATATTAATAAAATGATAGTAATGCTAATGGTGATAAATATTAATAAATAAATAAAAATCCAACAACAAAGATGAAATAATAAAAGGTAATAAAAGGTAAAAATAAGAAATTGAAAATTATAATGAAATAATAAAAGAAAAAACAAAGAAAAATATGAGTCAAAAAATGGGGTATGACACTATCACATTCTCCCCTTGCATAAGAACACTACCCAGGCCTTTAGAGGATGCATCGCAGAAAACGGTGTATCTCTTGTCAGGATCTGGTATTGCCAACACTGGTGCTTTAGTCAATTTTCTTTTTAAGACTCTGAAGCTCTCTTCACATTCTTCGTCCCAAATAAAAGGTACATCTTTTCTGGTGAGGCGTGATAGAGGTAAGGCAATCTGAGAAAACTTCATGATAAATCTTTGATAATAACCTGCCAAGCCTAAGAAGCTCCTGAGTTCAGCCACATTCTTGGGTCTTTCCCAACTGAGAACGGCTTCAACTTTGGACGGATCAACGGCTACTCCTCCTTGAGAAATAACGTGACCCAAAAACTTAATCTCAGATAACCAGAACTCACACTTGCTGAATTTAGCATACAACTGTTTGTCTCTGAGGACATTCAAAACAATTTTCAAGTGCTGAGCATGTTCCTGAGGATCCTTGGAATAGATCAAAATATCATCTATGAAAATCACCACAAATTGGTCCAGATAAGGTTGAAATATCCTGTTCATGTAATCCATAAATACAGCTGGAGCATTAGTTTCACCGAAAGGCATAACTAGAAATTCATAGTGCCCGTAACGTGTTCGAAACGCCGTTTTAGACACATCCAAAGACTTAATGTGGATCTGATGAAAACCTGATCGAAGATCAATCTTGGAAAATACCATTGCTCCTTTGAGCTGGTCTAGGAGATCATCAATCCTTGGGAGAGGATACCTGTTCTTGATGGTCACTTTATTCAGTTGGCGGTAGTCTATACACAGCCTCATGCTTCCATCTTTCTTCTTAACTAACAAAACTGGAGCACCCCAAGGTGACACACTGGGTCTGATAAAATGCTTCTGAATTAACTCTTCGAGTTGAGATTTCAGCTCTTTGAGCTCTGTAGGTGACATTCTATACGGTGCCACAGATACTGGCTCCGCTCCCGGAATTAAATCAATAGAGAATTCCACCTCACGCTCTGGAGGTAAACTAGTTACTTCAGAAGGAAAAACATCTAAGTACTCATTCACAACAGGAATATCACTGGGACTTAACTCTGACTCTAAAGCCACAATGAGCATCACATAAAACCCTTATCTCGAGCACAAATAAATTGAATTAACTGATGGGTACGGTTAATCAATTCAGACAGAGCTACACCTTCTGCCGTATCACTTGTCGGCATATAAATACTCTTCTCGGAACATCCAATGTACACATGGTTAGCGGAGAGCCAATCCATGCCTAAGATCACATCAAGTTGCTCCATCGGAAGACACACTAGATCAACATAATAAGTCTTACTAGATATAGTGATAGGACAGCTTTCACAAACATAGCTTGCCTCAATTCCGCCTCCAGTAGCGGTAGACACTAACATTGGAGGATTCAACGGTGACAAAGGTAATTGCAGCGTCTCTACACATTTATATGAAATAAAAGAACAAGTAGCGCCGCAATCAAAAAGAACTTTTACTGGATTTAAACCAAGATAACACATACCAGCAATCAAATCTTCATTGGCAAGAGCCTTAGCGCCATCAAGGGAGTAAACCCTGCCTTTACTAGTTGTAGTTCCTTCAGCTACTCCCTTTCCCCGCTTATAGGGGCATTCTCGCAAGAAGTGTCCAGGCTGCTTACATCCGTAGCATACATTAGCACCTTCCATACACTCTCCTTGATGCAATTTCCCACACGTCTTACAAGTAGGATAAGTCCGTGAAGGATTAGATCGTGGAGAGTATGTCTGCTTCCCTCTCTGAGGGGATCCTTTTGGCTTGAGCTTGTCATGATACTTATCTGACATTCTACTCTTCTTCTTTTCAAAAGCTGCCGCTCTTTCTTTCGAGGTCTTAGCAAGTCCTGCTTCAAGTACTAAACTATCATGCACCAGTTCATCATAACTTGCAGTTCTCTGAAGACTCACTGCAGTGTCGATTTCACCTCTTAAACCCCGTTTGTACTGGTTCATCTTCCAGACTTCATTCTCAGCATACTCATTATGTGTGGAATAATAGGACAGCTCTTCAAACTTCTTGGTGAATTCAGCAACCGAGATACTACCTTGTTTTAACTCCAAGAACTCTTGTTCTTTCTTCACCTTGTAGGACAAAGGTAAATATTTTTCCAACATCACCTCTTTGAAATTCAACCAATTCACTTCTATATCATTTGCTACCATCCTGCGCTGAGCAGATTCCCACCAATCTTCTGCTGCGCCTCTGAGTTGATTTGTGGCATAGACCACTTTATCCTCTTCTGAACACTCGGCCATTCGAAAGATCTTTTCCATCTGTTTTATCCACTTCCTAGCTTCCTGAGGTTCACCTTCTCCATTAAACTCCGGAGGGTGATATCTATTATATTCCCGGAAAGTCGGATTACCGATTACGGGAGGAGGTGGGGGTTGTGGATGGAAACCCTGCCCTTGGTTCATCATCTCCATCCATTGTTGTTGGGCTTGAGCCTGTTGCTGAGCTTGTTGTTGCATCATCAGCATCATTTGCTGATACTGTAATGCATTTTGAGCTTGCTGCTCTTGATACTGCTGTTGCCAGGCCTGTTGCTGCTGTATCATTTGTTCCCGCGTATTCATACTTGGTCCTCCACTTTCATCACTGGCCTGATTAGCTCGAGGTCTACCGGGTCCTCTTCTTCTCCCAGACATCTTATCCTAGCTATCATATACAAGTCAAAGTGATCAGTTTTAACTGAATATAACATTTAGAATAATGTCCTGGATCCAAGAGGTCCACATAATTGGATTGTATTTTAATGACCCAAGGCACGATCTGAATCAACCAGGCTCTGATACCAAATTGTAACACCCATATAGAGATTGCCTAGGATCTCTTACGAGTATTAAACTTTCGTACTGGATACATTAAATACAATACAAAAAGTTGGTTTATAGATAATACAATACATATGTCTTTGATATAATTCAAAATCTGATACAAACATCCTCAGTGGTACACATCATAATACATCATCTATATACAACATCCATAAATAACAAAAGCAGCACGATCAATCCAAAGCTTTCTCTTTACCTTTACGTCGTGCTACCTGCGAACCTGCACCAGAAGGAAAGGGATGAGACATGATGTCTCAGTGAGCTCCTACCCTACCTACTGTTGGCAACCACGGGGAACCTAGGGTCGCCGTGCCTACTTTTGGCAATCTTGGGGATACCTAGGATCGCCAAGCTTTAACTTACCCATAGAGGGCTACTTGACTAATCCTGCTAAACTGGTGATCAAGGGGTAATCTAGGATAACCATCTGATATCTGCTACCTGTTATCTCATAACTGTCTGATACTATTCTCTGCCTGATAACATAATAAAATATTAACTGATACATATTATGTTAGGTGTTAGCGTTGAACAAACATTATTATCTGAGTTCATTTTACGGAATGCCCCCGGGTGGAGTAACCTTGAAGCACATTCCCCTGCTAACCGGTGAAAATTCCTATCATATCAGGCTAACACCGGACTCCTCTTGTCTAAGTGTGTGGTTATCGTCGCGGAAAGTTCCTGGCCCGTTCCAGCTACATCCGGAACCTCCAGTCCTCTCTAACTGGTCGAGAGCACAGGAGACACACTATAACTCTGTGTGGTTATCCTCGCGGAAAGTTCCTGGCCCATTTCAGCAATGCTGAAACCCCCTGTCCTCTCTAACTGGTCGAGAGCACATGAGACACAAAGTTTATCCTGATTATTAATTATTATTCTTGGTATATAAATATACATATCCTGATAAATAACCTAACTGATATGTGTATATCTGATACACCGTCTGAAACTATGCATATCTGATGCATTCCTATTATCATCATATAATCTTATGTACTTGAAAGTACGTCTAATAATTCAATAAGAGCTTTTACATAATCATTGCATTTCTAGGGAATACAACCTCCCAATGCTTAACATGAACCTATAATCATGGGCTTATCGTTCTCATAAGCCACTGCTTGGTTATTGGAAACTTACCATAGCTTAATAACCCTTATTCTTGAATTTCAAATGCCTTGCCAAGTCCTTATTCATCCATTCCTTAAATGTTTAAACAACCTACCAGATATGTCAAGAATGGTGCTTTTCTTATAATTTAAAGTTTTCATTGAAAACAGTTATTAAAAGCCTCGCCGAACACGTATACAGCTTCTAGAACGAACCAGAACAGACCTGAGAAGTCTGACTGATTTCGCTGGGCGAAATTGTGGCGAAATGGTGGCGAAACCAGGCAGGGAAAAATGCTGGAAATCGCTGTAATCTCGCCCCGAGCTCGCCGGGCGAAATTGACAGTTCAGTACCAGTTCAAAACATGATTTTCCACCATTTTTGACATATCTAATCATACCCAGGCAGCATAATAGTATAAGGAATGAACTTCTAATACAAATTGATAGTTTTAAACATGATTTATCAAGGAATTGGCAAGCATATGAGATTAGGGTACTAATTCTAAACTTAATTCAAACTGTAAAATTCCACTTAAACTTACTCAAAGCGGGTTCTAAAACCCTGTGGAGCTCACCTTAAGCCTCAAATGGTGCTAATTAAGCTTTGAATTCCAAAAACCCTAACTTGCTCCTACTCCTTTCTTTGATTCTTCCTTGTTTCTTCTTTACTTGTTCTAACTTCCCACAAACAATCTTGCTAGCAAAACTTCACAAGAATTGGATGAAAGCTTGATGAGTGATGGCAAGGTGAAGAGGGCGTGTGACATGAGGGAAAGAGGGAGAGGAGACTGATTTTGGGAGAGTGAAGGGAAAGAAGAAAATGGTAAGAAAATATCTTGCCTCTTTTTTTTATAATCCTCCCATTTCAAATATGTACTGGCAGTGAGTACAATGCTTCTAGAAACTAGGGTTTCTGTGCTGTGTTTAGGTCATGCCTCGGGAATGGTCCCGAGGTTACTATTTGTAGCCTTTTTTGGGCCTACCCGGTCATGGTTTTGGGCCTAAATCGTAAAAGGGCCAAAACCATGACTTGGGCGCCCTCGTCAGCTGCTGAGGGCGCCCCCAAAGGGTTATGTGTGATTGTCAAGTGGGCCCTATGCCCTCTTGGAGGACGTCCAGCCCTATTTTAAGGGTTCACACCCTTGGCTTTGGGGTCTTAATTCCTAGATAGTGAGAACTACGGTCCACAGCCCAACAAGCACGAGTCTTGGTACAAGGCGAAGTGATTAAACTGTTTACAGGGGGTTTGTCTATGACCTTTTGCCCAGCAAGTGGGACTTAGTAGCTACGAAGCCATGTGAAAAATTTTTATGAATACCAGCCCAACATGGGTGTTTAAACCCTGCATGGGTACTAGCCCAACATGGATACTAGCCCAACGTGGGTATTAGCTCCATGTTTTGTTTTGAGTACCTTAGTGGGCGGCACTAGCCCTACGAGAGTGTTGGGCGCCAGCCCAACAGGAATATTTATGCTAGCCCAACAAGCACGAGTCTTGGTACAAGGCGAAGTGATTAAACTGTGTGTAGCTCGCCGCGCCCTTTGGACCGCGTGTTGAGGACGCTTCTTATCGGGATCCGACGGTTGGCGTGAGGCGACCGTTCGCTCTCGTTGACGTGTCGTAATCTTAGCGGTTCTCGGAAATCGTGCCAACTTAAGTGACGTCATCTGCGCGTTTTCCCAGGCTTTTCACTTTAAACTTCTAATCAGTTCCTTTCTTTGTCTTTTCACTTTCCTTCTCCTTTCTTTGTCCGAAAAGCACGTCCCTCGCCAATTGCGAACGGTTTTTAGAATCAACGCTTTCCTCCAGAATCAAATCAGTTCCTTTCTTCGTCCAGCTTTTCTTCATTCGAAACAGGTAATCCCATTTTTGGAATTCATCTTCTGATCGTTAGCGCTTCATTTTTGTAATTAAAACTAGGACATGGTAGTTATCAGGGAGTGTGATGGGAAGGGAAACGTGTTATCTCCGGCTAACTCGGAGGAAAGGGATGCGTTATTGAGAGAGGCGGTTAGGCTTGCGAAACGATCGGATGGGACCACCGATTGGGTTGCCTTTGAGAATGCCTACTATGGCCATTCCCTTTTAGGGGAGTTTTCAAGCGATTCGAGTGATAGCGAGGATAAAGACGATAGCGGGAATTCATCTGATTGTGTTATTCTTTCTGTTCGTCCAGGTCCCTCGAAAGAAAATCACGGTATGGCGTCCACTAGTGATTTGGGGCTAGGGGGTTCTCCTAGCGAAATGATGCGCTTGGAGTCCGTGTTTATGGATCCTGAACGAGTGGGGCTATTCCGAAGCAAGGTTAATGTTTCTTCGACAGGATGCGAAGATGATGTGGTGCTGGAGCCCTGCCGTCCTGGTGAGAAAGTATACTTACGGATGCCAAGGAGTAGGGCCCACGAGTTCTTCTACATGTATGCGGCGGTCTTTGAAGATTTGGGCGTGAAGTATCCATTCACGCCCTTCTCCGAAACTGTCCTGAGGTGGTTGAATGTGGCGCCCTCGCAGCTTCAGCCCAACAGTTGGGCGTTCATCCGGGCCTTTGAGATAGCTTGCGAGGGATTAGGCTTTGAGCCCTCCGCCGGGTGCTTCTTTAGCTTCTTTGGTACTCGGGGGGTGGACAAATCGTCTTGGGTCTCTGTTGGCGCGCACCCTGGGAAACGGTTGTTCCCACCTTACGCCTCTCATTACAAGAACTGGAGACGGACATTCCTTAGGGTGAGGGGAGGGGGGCACGTACACAATGAGTTAAAATTTCCCATTTGCTGGACGAGTTCCCCAGCTTCCATTACGGGGTTTGCTTTCGAACAATTGAGTGCGTATGAACAAGGTGTCGTCTCCTTCCTGGATAAAATGCTGCCCATGGATATCCGGGAGTTGCTGAATAGAGAGGGGGATGTCGATAGCTTAGAGACCTATTTGCGTGAGTTGACTTCATAACTTTGCTTGTCTAGCTTTTTGCCTTTCTCTTGATTAATTATTTGTGTAATGGCGCTGGCCTTTTGACTTGCAGAATCAATGGCGCCACTAACAGCTGCAGAGAGGAAGCAGTACTTGGCGGAGCTGAAGGCCAAGAGGTCGGGCGGGGCGGCTGACACTGGCGACTCTTCTGGGCTCATCCTTCGTAAGTCCAAAAAGAGAACCGAGATTGCTCTTGACGCTCAACCTGAGTGTACTGTGGACGTGGCGCAGGAGAAGACTCAGGAGGAGAAGAAAAGGAAGGCGGCGGATCGGGAGGAGGGGGTGATAAAAGAGAGGAGGTCGAAACGGGCGCATTCTCATCCCGCCATTGAACTTTCTGGCCCCAGCCGGGATGTTCGGTCTTTCTGGGATAAGGATTTTGATTTCGAAGCCTACGTGAAAGAAAAGATGGTTTGCAACCCTGACGATGTGACAGCTGGGATGCAGAACCCTGTTCCTTTTGCGACGAGGGATATCGGCATGAACTGTTTGCGGTCTATTATGCTTTTGATGTCCGTTGATTGCAAATATGCGGAGTCAGTTCGTAATGGAGAAACGTTGTTGGAAAGGGTGAAGCTGCTGGAGAAGGAATTACAAGAGGTTCAAGAGGGCAAGGAGAAAGAGGTCAAGGAGGCGGCGGAGGCGCTGAGGGCCGAGTTCGACGAGAAAATCAGTGACCTGAAGGTTGGTCATGACGCTGACCTAGCTGGGAAGGACGCGGTGATCATTCGTTTGAGGAAAGAGGTCGCCTCGGGGGTTGATAGGGAGACGGCGTTGCAGGCTGAGGTTGCGGAAGCCAAAGGAGAACTGGCGCTGTCTTTTGAGACTGGGTTTGAGCGTGCGAAGGAGCAGGCCGCCTTCCTCCATCCTGAAGCTGATCTTTCGTCTATGGATTCGTTCAAGATAATCGTAGATGGCGTCCTTGTGGACGAACAATAGTCTTTGTTGTAACTTTAATTTACTTTGAACTTTCTTGAATTTGTATTGATGCGTGATTTGTACTATATTTCGTTGGTTTCTTGTTCAATGATGGCGATGATAATGCTTCTTGGGTGGTAGTTATTACTTGTACGTTTTCTCGATTTATTTAAGATTGTCGAATCCGTTGAGCTTTCCGGTGTTATTGCTCTATTGAGGCATCTTATGTATGAATTCTTTTATTTTCGCGACGTGTTTGTTTTCCTCTTGCGACGCCTTAGTGTTAAGGACTTAAGTGGCGATTTTGTTTTTCGGCTCGCGACGTCTTAGAGCCCTCCTGGGGGTTAAGGAATTAGGCGGCGATCTTGTTTTTCGGCTCGCGACGTCTTAGAGCCCTCTTGGGGGTTAAGGAATTAGGCGGCGATCTTATTTTTCGGCTCGCGACGTCTTAGAGCCCTCTTGGGGGTTAAGGAATTAGGCGGCGATCTTGTTTTTCGGCTCGCGACGTCTTAGAGCCCTCTTGGGGGTTAAGGAATTAGGCGGCGATCTTATTTTTCGGCTCGCGACGTCTTAGAGCCCTCTTGGGGGTTAAGGAATTAGGCGACGATCTTATTTTAAGCTCACGACGTCTTAGAGCCCTGTCTTTTAGGGTTAAGGAATTAGGTGGCATTTTCATTTTAAGCACACGACGTCTTAGAGCCCTGTCTTTTAGGGTTAAGGAATTAGGTGGCAACCCCTTTGGGGTTAGGCGCGCCCTTTGTGAGTTGATGCTACCCCGCTTGTTTCGGCGATATCTGTGATATTGGAGTGAAACAGAGATAAGAGTAAACGGAAATAGGTGCCTCATTAAAAACCCAGCTCTCGCGGGGAAAAGAGTGCTCCCTTATTCCTCTTTGTTAATTGACATCAAAATACAAAAAATTCAAAAGAAAATGCAAGCAAGACTTCACAGCAGCTCGACCTTGTTTGGCTTGTTTGTAGGAATGGTGAAGTACTCAGCTGTAGTAATGGCGTAGGTTGGCGGCATTCCAGGTTCGTGGTATCGTGTCTCCATTCAGCTCCTCCAACTTGTATGCTCCGTGTGCTAGCTTTTCCCTGACTCGGTATGGTCCTTCCCAGTTGGGAAGTAACTTTCCAATTCGGGTGGGCGCGACGACCTGTCTTAAGACCAAATCTCCTTCTTTCATGTCTCTTGGTATTACTTTTGAATTGTACCGGCGGGCTGCTCTTTGTTTGGCGGCGAATTCCCGGATGTGGGCGGCCTCCCGTACCTCGTCAATCATGTCTATCCCGCATAGTAAGCTCGCTTCATTAGCCTCCTTTGAGAAGTTCTCCCGGCGCCACGTTGGTGTATCAATTTCTACGGGCAGCATAGCGTCGGCGCCGTATACCATGGTGAACGGGGTTTCCTTGGTTGTGGAATGAGGCGTCGTGTGATATGACCAGAGCACTTCATGTAATTGGTCAGCCCAAAGTCCTTTGGCGTCGTCAAGCTTCTTTTTTATGCCGTTCAAGATCACCTTGTTTGCAGATTCGGCTTGCCCGTTTGCTTGGGGATGGATGACTGAAACAAACTTCGTCTGGATTCCGAGTTGATTGCAGAATTCTACCACCTTGGAACTGGCGAACTGGGTCCCGTTGTCAGATACTATAACTTTGGGAAGCCCAAACCTGCATATTATTTTCTTCCAGTAGAAGCGTATTACTCTGTCTGCCGTGATTTTGGCGACCGCTTCGGCCTCGACCCACTTCGTGAAGTAATCCACTCCGACTATGAGAAATTTCAGTTGTCCTGGTGCCAACGGGAATGGGCCTACAATATCCACTGCCCACTTATGGAAAGGCCATGGGGAAAAGACTGAGGTGAGTTCGCAGGCAGGGGCGTGCTTCTTATCAGAAAACCTTTGACACTTGTCACACTTTCGTACAAAGTCTGCGCTCTCTTGGATCATTGTTGGCCAGTAATAACCTGCTCTCAACAGCTTCGCGGCCAAGGATCGTCCGCCGATGTGGCTCCCGCACACGCCTTCGTGTACTTCTAAGAGGACGAGGTGGGTTTCGTTTTCACCTAAGCATCTGAGCAGAGGCGATGCCTTGCCTCTCTTGTATAATTTGCCAGCGACCATGCAATACTTCGAAGCCTTTTTTCGTATCTGCAGTTCTTCCTCCTCGCTTTTGGGATTAAACGCTCCCGTGAGGTATTTGATGAGAGGCGTCATCCATCCCTCCTCCTCATTCTCCACGGCGCCTACTTCCATGATCTCTGTGCTGGGGGCCGCCAGCACCTCCTGGATAACCGTTCTGTTGTTCCCCGGGCGTTTGGTGCTGGCCAGTTTAGACAAAAGGTCGGCTCTTGAATTCTGTTCTCTTGGAACGTAGATCGCTTCGAAGAACTTGAAGGTGGAGGCTAAACTGTTGACCTTTGCTAAGTATTTGGTAAGTTGACTGTCCTTCGCTTGGTACTCCCCGGTAATCTGGCTCGTCACCAACTGGGAGTCGCTCTTCGCCCTCAAATTTTCTGCTCCCATCTCTTGTGCCAGCTTCATGCCCGCTACCAGGGCTTCATACTCTGCTTGGTTGTTGCTCGCCTTGAACTCAAATCTCAGCGACTGCTCTATGATTAGGCCCCCTGGACCCTCCAACACTATGTCGGCTCCACTACCTTTGAGGTTTGATGATCCGTCGACCGATAACAACCATACGAAAGGGGCGACCTCTTCCACCGGGGATGAGAATTCTACTAGGAAGTCGGCCAGGACCTGTGACTTTATGCTGCCTCTAGGAAGATATTGAATGTCATATTCGGACAATTCCACTGCCCAGGATACCATTCTTCCCGCCAGGTCTGGTTTCCCCAACACTTGCTTGATGGGGTAGTTGGATTTGACAACAACTCTATGTCCTTGAAAATATGGTCGCAGCTTCCTCGCTGTTGCTACTACTGCTAGAGCCAGGCGTTCTATTTTCTGGTATCTCAGCTCGGCTCCCTTGAATACCTTGCTCACAAAGTACACTGGTTTTTCACCTTCGTCAGAATCTTGCACAAGGACAGAACTCATAGCATTTTCCGATATAGATAGGTAGAGGAAAAGGACGGCGCCTGCGTCTGGGCGATGCAGAACGGGCGGGCTGGAAAGGAACGTCTTAATCTTTGCGAACGCATCTTCGCACTCTTCCGTCCATTGGAAAAGTTCCTTCTTCTTTATTGAGGCAAAGGAAGAGAAAGCTTTATCGCCGGCGCATGATAAAAACCTGGAGAGCGCTGCGAGCCTACCCGTCAACTGCTGCACCTCTTTGATGCTAGAGGGGCTTCTCATGTTGATTATCGCCTGACACTTGTCAGGGTTTGCCTCGATACCGCGCCGGGTCAGCATGAAGCCTAGGAATTTTCCTGCGTGAACCCCAAAAGAGCATTTGGCCGGGTTGAGACGCATGTTATACGCGCGAACTTGATCGAAGATCTCTTCCAGGTCCTTTGCATGGCTTTTGTCATGTTTTGTTTTTACTACCAGATCGTCGATGTAGACCTCCAAATTCTTTCCGATTTGTTCTGCAAAGGCGGTGTCCATTAACCTTTGAAAGGTGGCGCCGGCATTCTTTAAGCCAAAAGGCATAACTTCGTAGTGGTAGTTGTGGTGATTAGTCATGAAGGCCGTTTTTGGGGCGTCGAGAGGATCCATCTTTATTTGGTTGTAACCGGAGTATGCGTCCATGAAACTCAGGGTTTGGTACCCTGACGCGTTGTCGATGAGGTGGTCAATGTTTGGGAGGGGATATGGGTCTTTTGGGCAAGCGGTGTTCAGATCGGTGTAGTCGACGCACATGCGCCATTTTCCGTTAGCTTTCTTTACGAGGACGACGTTCGCCAGCCAGGTAGGATACTTGATTTCACTTATGAAACGGGCGTCTCTTAACTTGGCCACCTCTTCATCTACTGCTTTCCTCCTTTCTTCGCCTAATTTCCTTTTGCGCTGAGCCACTGGCTTCACTCCTGGGCGTAGGGCGAGGTGGTGGCATACGATGGTAGGGTCGATGCCGGGCATGTCTGATGGTTGCCAGGCGAACAGGTCTAATTTCTTCTCAGGAGATCCAC
The DNA here is from genome assembly GCA_018208015.1 of Medicago ruthenica. Taxonomy (NCBI): domain Eukaryota; kingdom Viridiplantae; phylum Streptophyta; class Magnoliopsida; order Fabales; family Fabaceae; genus Medicago; species Medicago ruthenica. The sequence goes on from CM031376.1 coordinate 35,591,290, forward strand.
TAGATTTTGCTCTTCGGCGGGATCCAAAGAGGTCCCCACCTTGGTGGTTTGATGTGGCTCCGGGCCTATTGTGACTTCCTTCAGATCCTCCGTGGGTTAAAGACGTTCGTTCTGGAATTCTTCCCTTGGATCCAAGTCGATGACGTTAACTTGCAACGTTTCGCTGTGGCTGCGAAGTTGCTGGATCTGTTGCCGTACTGCTTTCGCCGCCTCCGGGTCCATGAACAACGAGGGCGACGGTGGTCGTTTTCGGGTCGGTTATCAGAGTTCAAAAAACTGCGATTGAAGGCTCCCGGTCGGGACTGCGAATTTCGGAGGGACTAACTGACGTTTTGAACAAGAAACGGGGCGCTTGATTAGAGTTAGAGGTAGGTCTAGGGTTGAATCACGGCGGATTCAAAGGCTTTGAGGTCACTTCTGGGAGGTATAGAGGATACACGGCGCTCTGATGGCTCTCAGGGGCCGTGGATCGATCGTTTTTCTCTGGGAGACGGTGGCTAGGTCAGTTTTACCGTAGCCCCACGGTGGGCGCCAACTGTACTGGCAGTGAGTACAATGCTTCTAGAAACTAGGGTTTCTGTGCTGTGTTTAGGTCATGCCTCGGGAATGGTCCCGAGGTTACTATTTGTAGCCTTTTTTGGGCCTACCCGGTCATGGTTTTGGGCCTAAATCGTAAAAGGGCCAAAACCATGACTTGGGCGCCCTCGTCAGCTGCTGAGGGCGCCCCCAAAGGGTTATGTGTGATTGTCAAGTGGGCCCTATGCCCTCTTGGAGGACGTCCAGCCCTATTTTAAGGGTTCACACCCTTGGCTTTGGGGTCTTAATTCCTAGATAGTGAGAACTACGGTCCAAAATATTTACCATATTGCCATTGCCACATATTTACAAAATTGCCATGCTTGCTTAATAAGTTTCTAACGCTGATAACCGTTACATCTAAGCGGGATATTACAGGGTGAGGGTGGATTGTAACTCAAATTCGTGTGGGTTTATGATTTGGATGGTGATTTGGTTATGGTTTGTTGGTTCTGTGATGATGATTGTGGTTGTGTTTGAATTCGGCTCTCACCTTTTTTTTGGGTGCGGATGGAATTGGTTTGTTTCGACTACTGATTCTGATTCAGATGGTTCCTGACTGTGTGTTTTTTATGGAATTTTGTTGCTGATGGAATTTTGATAGTTTTTGTGTTACTGATGACTCCTTTGCGTTTCTGATGGTTTTTGGTTGGTTTCTGACTGTGTTTGGCTAATGATTACTGATTGTCCACCTTTGGTTGTGTGCTGATGCCTTCCTTTTATCATACAGTTCCAGTTAAATGACCATGAAAGTCATTGATGGACAATCAACAAAATCAGTCAAACAAAAACAAATGAGGCAACCATTAAAATTGTCATCAACACTCATCAAAACCTAAGTCAAACTTTTTGAAAATAAAAGTAATAAAAATAAAAATAATAAATCCGAAAATATATATATAAAAAAGAGGATAATGTAAAAAGAGAAAAATAATAATGAAAATAATAAAAAGAAATAATGAATAAAAATAACAAATAATAATAAGAAGAAAATTGTCGTCTTCGGAACCAAAAATGAGGTATTTTAAAATACCTCCCTACCGAAATTTTGTCTGAAACAACGAAAAAATTCCGAACCAAAAAGACGAGTGAAAAAAGAATTTTATGTCAAAAATTGGGGTATGACAATAGGGCTTCCCACGGTCACCTCCTTTTCCTTTCTTTTCATTCACGGCCTTATAGTAACTTGCCTTAGCCTTTCCCGCTTCATCAAACATCCTACACTTATTCATCAAAGTGTCAAAGTCACGAATCTCATGGAAACACACATACTGGTAGATCTCAGGGTGTAAACCGCTCTCAAACTTCACACATTAGAACCACCTAACAGAACGAAACAAGTATTGACAGTATTCCACATACATGTTGCATACAATGGGATAATCACCAAGTGTTGGCCCGGACTAGACTGACATGGCTCTGATACCAAGTTGAAACACCCTAAACCCTTAAAGCGATAAATCACGCAAGTAATACAATCATACAAAGGATTTAGATGTCACTCTCTTCAATAAGTTCAAACATACATAATTAATTTTTCTTTTTAAAACGTCGCAGCGGAAATATACAACAAAACATCCCAACAACAACTACTTAAAAACATCTCCAAGTAGTTATATCATAGAAATCTCAATACAACACCAAATATAAAATCTCATCTCGACACACCGAGTGATCCAAATCACAGCAATTATAAAATAAATAAACAGACAGACACCCCTAAATCAGAGCCTGACTCTAGGACTCCAAGAAGGCAAAGTGAGGTAGTTCCAAAGCTAACCTCCTGCAACTCACCGAACTAAAGCAACTACTCCTACACGCTGTCTACCCATTCATAAGAATAAGGTAGGCGGTTAACCAAACGACCACTGGGGGTTAGTTCACAATTCATAATTAGAACATAGCCAAATGAGAATAAATAGCATAATTTAATTTCACATATGTAATATACTCCCCATCATTATAAACCAATGAGTATACGAGCATAATCAAGTAACGTGTCCAATTCACCTTTTTCAAGTATTCACAACAATCACCAAAAGTTCTCAAGTACACATATACACCAATTCAAATATTCAAGTATGACTTGACTCACCAACTATTAAATGCATGTAATGTTCTAGACTCATCTAGATGCATGTGGTACCATTAGGATTCCGGAGATAATTTTACCATTAATGAATCCACCAACATATTATGTTTTGCAGAAGCTATGTAATAAACACCACCAATTACATTCTTCAAACACCTCAAAATGACTATGAATGCATGGGCTTCAAGCAAGGACTTGACAATGCATGACTCACCAACATGTACTTTAACATAATAAGAACCACCAATTATGTTCTTCACCAACAATTGCACTATCAAATAATTACATCCATATAATCAACCAGTCATTATAAATAGCATCATCAATAACATCATCAATAACATCATCTATAACATCATTCACATATTCACTTTACGAATTTTACTCATCATTAATCACTCATAGCACATAATTATGAATAGCAACTCCATCAATACATACTCATTTATTAACTCTAAAAGCTTTCCTTAAGATCATTATTAATTATAGAGATGTTTCATAGTTCATTGGAAAAGTATACGGAAGTTTTCACGAAAAATGTGTTATGACCTATATGTAGTATATCACTCATAACTCAACTTCTAGAAATCTAAATGAAGTCAAAACAAAGTCATATGAAAGCTAACATCCATATCTATAACTTTCATGTTTACACCAAAACCCAGTTCAAAACAAAAACTAGTGAAAAAAGTTGATTTTTCATGTTGATCTCACAAAACTCGTGGCCTGATTTCCTAAAATCGTGGCCCGATTTTTGTCGAGCCAAAACTCTCTATTTGGGCCAAAATCGTGGCCCGATTTTGCCTGACAAACAGCCAACAATATCAGTTTCAAAAACGTGTTTTCACCAAATAATCACTTTTAAATCACTTAATTCAATCCCAACACACCCAAATCATTCCCCATCAACACACAATCATACATAACATTGATGAAGTGAATTCAAACATGTTTCAACAACAATCTTACATCAATTCATGATTTGCACCCAATTAATCCACAATCATACCAATAACAACAACTTTGAAAATTAAGCATATAACCAACAATTTCATGAAGTTTATCATACCCACAAATTCACATGAATTAGGAGCACGAAATTCATCATCAAAGATCATAAAAAGTCACAATTAACATAAAAGCACTTAAACCCATTATTGAAAGTAGAGATTATGACTTAATGAATGAAAGGAACCATCCACCCTTACCTCTAGCTCTTGATTCCTCTAGCTTAAGCTTCACTTTAGCTCCTAGCTCCTCAAACCCCCAAGCTCTCTCTAGCTTCTTCTTATATCCTCTTCATCCACTTTCTCTCTCTACCTCTCTCTCAAAATATCTTGTGAAATGAATGAATGAATGTAAAAACCTATTTTTCTCACAAGTGTTGTGTTTATATAGTCACCACATAATTGGGCTAGGTCTGTAATTGTCTTAATGACTTAGTATTCTTACCACTAATTCCCCAAAGTTACTACTCGCTTAAACCGTCAAAATAACGAACAATTACCGTCTCTAATTAATTACCCCAACTCACTAGTAACTTAGTAAAAATAATCATTCCCACTTAAAACACCAAAATAACCCTCTAAATAAAATTATTAATATACCCTTGCTCACCGAATGACCAAAATACCCTTCTAGGCAAAAAATCCACTAATCTCATATCAAATACACAACCAAGCAATTAATCACACATAAACACATATAAGCATGTATAAATAATATGTAAAATAATTCTAGCTGAAAATGGGCTGTTACAGTATGTAAGGCAAGCAACATCAATAATCATTACATAAACATTTAATTAACATGCTTGGTAACATAAATTAACATACATGTCTCATTCATATACAATTATAATCCCAATCGCAACTTCAATCATATATCAAACACTCAAGATTTCATCAAGTAGCATCAATTCATTTACGATTCAATCACAATCACATCAACTCATCAATTCAGCATTTACCACATAAATGCACAAGTTCACATAAAAACATTACCAAACATTACTCTTGTGAATGTAATGCACCTAATACAACTCTATATGTTTTACGGTACCGCCACAAATGAACTCCTCGAGATCTAAAACCCCGCAATGAATTCACCATACAATCACCGATGAAATCCCCGAGGCTTAACCCCACCATGAAATCACCATACCATCTCCGGACTGACTTATGAATGCATGGACCCACATAGAGACTCGACAATGCTCACCAAATATACTCATCATTTGTTATACGATTCACACCGTCATATAACGTATCATCACCAAATCATCACCTAACGCATTATAAAATCACTAAGGCCATACATCAAGTCAAGTATTCAAACATCGTCACTTAATACATAACATGTATCATCATCATTTACTCAAACATCGTCACTTAATACATAACATGTATCATCATCATTTACTCAAACATCGTCACTTAATACATAACATGTATCATCATCACATATCATTCAATATCATCATCAATAGCATCATCAATAGCATCAACAATGTCATCATTAATAGCATCATAACTCAATTTCAAGACAATTCACAAGTCCAATTGTAATTAATTAACCTCTAAGTTCTCTTATATGTACATTCAAGTTAATCAATCATAAATATCTTTATTACAATCTTGCTAATCAAGTTTAAAGGTTTTGGAACCATTTAGGGTCATTGGATACCTCAAAAAATCATAAAAATAGGGTTTCGGAACTCAGACAGGATGACACGGTCGTTCCAAAAAGCGCACGGTCATGCCGTCCTAGGCAGCAAAGACACGCACGACCGTGCCATATAGGCGCACGGTCGTGCCACCTATCCAGGTCAGAGGTAACTTATTTTTCGTTCCATTTTCACGAAAATAACGTTTTTCAAAATCATTTTCAACCCAAATCGCATCAAATTCATCCCAACACCTTAAACAAGACACACCCTATCACCTGCCACATAACATGGCTTAAAACAACATAATCTTAATCACTTAAACTTAACTTAATCGGATTAAATCAAAGTTCGTCTCAAAAACCCGTTTTCTCCCAAAACAACTTAAAATCCCAAATAGAACTTTACAACAACAATTCCAACTTTCTAATCATATCAACATGTTCATAATAACTTAAGTAACAACATGAACCAACTTAAAACTGATTAAACAACAATTCACTCAAATTCACCAATTTAAGCAATTTTCACATAAACAACAACAACTACAATCCCAACTTAACCCAAACAACATAACTTCATGATTTCATAACCCAAACACATAATCATACTCATAATCAATTCAATTAAACATAAATATCACCAATTATCACGTTTCTCATCAAAATTCATCAAATTCACCAAATTTCACAAAGCTCACAAATAACATAATCATACATGAGTTTTGATGAAGTAAAGGCATGAAATCAACAACTTAAATACTCAATTCAGTCATCAACGAAGAGCACAAAAATCAACACAATTAATCATAATTCATGAAATTAAGCTATAAGCTAAAAGCTCCCAAACACCCAATTGCTTCTTAAACCCTTATGATAATCATAATCTTCCCTCTTACCTTAGTTTCTTAACTTCTCTTGCTACTTCTTATGGAATCTTCCCCTCTCCTCTTGGTGCCCTAGCCTTTCCTCTCCTCCAAGCTTCTTCTCCCTTTCTCTCTCTCTAGCCTTTCTCAAAATCTTTTGTGAAATGTTAACCTAATTCATCACCACCACTAACTAATGTATTTATAATAAGTTTTTAGGTTATTCCCACTAATGGGCTTAGTCACAATTAACTCAATTATTTTCTCTACACAATTACTACACTTAACCCCCCACTTATTACTTATACACCACTATTTTTAAGTTCTGAATTTCTAACATATTACAAATATGCCACTACCCCTCAAATTACTAAAATATCCTTTAACTCCCAAAATTCAATAAATCACCAAAATAAACAATTAAGCACACATAAAATAATTAAATAAATAAATCCTAAAAATCGGGCTGTTACAACTCTACCCCCTAAAAGAATTGTCGTCCTCGGAAATTACCTGAAGGAAACAACTCCGAATCCGACTCCTTCATCTTACTCTCCAACTCCCAAGTTATGCTTTCTCCCGTAGGACCTGCCCAAATCACCTACACCAAAACGATCTCTTTCCCACGCAACTGTTTAACCTCTCGTCCTTCAATATTCAACAGCATAGTCGTAACGATCAAATTCTTTCTTACTTCCAAATCATCCACTTGAATCACATGAGACGGATCATACACATACTTCATTAACTGAGACACATGAAACACATCATGAAGATTCGACAATGATAGCGGTAACGCAATTCGATACGCTACATCTCCAACTCTCTCCTCAATCTGATAAGGTCCAACAAAACGCGGCGTCAACTTCCTCGACTTAAAAGCTCTCCCGACACCCGTAACTGGATTCACTCTCAAAATCACATGATCTCCGGCTTGAAACTCAATGTCCTTCATCCTCTTATCATGATAACTCTTCTGCCTACTCGGAGATACCTTCATCTTCTCCTGAATCATTTTAACCTTCTCCGTAGTTTCCTGAACTACTCCCGACCCAATCAAAGAACTCTCACCCAACTCAAACCAACACAATGGCGTTCTACATCTCCTACCGTACAACGCTTCAAAAGGTGCCATACCAATACTCGAATGAAAAATGTTGTTGAAAGTAAACTCAATCAACGGTAAACATTCACTCCAACTTACACCTTGTTCTAAAACACAAGCTCTCAACTGAAGGTGAGAAAAACACAAGAAGGGGGAGGGGTTGAATTGTGTTGGCTTTTTCTTTCTCAAAAACTTAATGATAGTTCAGAGTCTGATTGGAGGTCAGAGTCGAAAGCTATGTTCAGAGTTATAATTCAGCGGATGGAAAGTAAATGAGAGAGAGAGAGAATGATACAAGCAATTATCCTAGTTTCTTCCACAACCCGGAAGTAGTCCAGTCCCCTTGTCACTTACAAGAGATTTTTCACTATAATCCAATGATTATAAATTACTCAAGCACAAAGCAAGAGACTTCCTATGCTCAAAAACAAAGTAAGAGACTTCCAAATGCTGAAACACAAAGTAAGAGACTTCATATGCTCAAACACAAAATAAGAGACTTCCAAATGCTCAAACACAAAGTAAGAGACTTCCTATGCTCAAACACAAAGTTAGAGACTTCCAAAAGCTCAAACATAAAGTAAGAGACTTCTAATTGCTCAAATACAAAGTAAGAGACTTCTGATTGCTCAAGCACACAAGCAAGAGACTTTTGATTGCTCAAGCACACATGCAAGAGACTAGAATCAAATAGAGTTACAAATAAAAATGTTTGAGTTGAACACTTGATGTAACACCCATATAGAGATTGCCTAGGATCTCTTACGAGTATTAAAATTTCGTACCGGATACATTAAATACAATACAGAAAGTTTACATTTAATTATACATAATAGGAGTCATCATACAATCCTTTATCCGATACACTTCTTCTTTACAATATACAACATACTACATCATCTGAAACATACATATACATAAACAAATAGTCAGCACGATCAATCCAAAGCTTTCTCTTTACCTTTACGTCGTGCTACCTGCGAACCTGCACCAGAAGGAAAGGGATGAGACATGATGTCTCAGTGAGCTCCGACCCTACCTACTTTTGGCAACCACGGGGGAAACCTAGGGTCGCCGTGCCTACTCTTAGCAATCTTGGGGATACCTACGATCGCCGTCATTCTTTACTTATTTCGCGATCAAGGGGTAATCCTAAGATCGCTACTTGTCTCATTCATTACTCATCATATTCTAACTTAAAACTTAACTTGTACTTAGTGATCGAGGGGACATCCTATGATCACTTCTTGTTCACTAGGAACTAATCGACATCTTCTCAATATATATAAATATACATATTCATCTTTCCATATCTTTAAGTTAGAAGTTAGCGTTGAACAATCAATAATTATCTGAGTTCATTTTACGGAGTGCATCCGGGTGGAGTAACCCCGAAGTACATCTCCCTTCTTACCGGTGAAAATTCCTATCATATCAGGCTAACACCGGACTCCTCTTGTCGTTGTGCGGTCATCCTTGCGGAATAACGCGTCCCACTAGCGTGAACCTCCTGTGTCCCACAAGCGTGAACAACAGAAGACACGACTTAATAATAATCTTAACTTACGCGTATACCCCCCGTGTCCCACTAGCGTGAAAAACGGAAGACGCGAATTAATATTCTCTAACTTATGCATGAACCTTTCGTGTCCCACTAGCGTGAACGACGAAAGTCACGACTTAATATTCTTCCATAATAGTCTTTACTTTTGCGTGAACCATTCGTGTCCCACTAGCGTGAACAACGAAGGCCACGGCTTAACATCTTAATAAATCTTAAATACTTAACCTATAAAAGGTTCTAAACTTGAATTCTATATCATTCTTGGGCTTGCACATACTTAATTGAGTGTATGAAATTGCTTGGTAAGGGATAATCCCAATACTAGCTCCTTTACTTCTCTGTGTAACTCATAGGTTTAAGTATTCATCTCTCAATATTGTACCTATCCTCATTCTATATTAACTTATACATTCTCTAAAGAATAGATCTTCCAATGCTTAATAGCAACACTTAACCATTACATGTTGTTCCTTGAGTCTGAAGCAGTATTAGATAGCCGAAATGGTGCAAAGACGAAAGAAAAACAATGTGTCCCTGTGCCCTGTGCCATCGTGACACGATTTAGAAATCGTGTCACGATTTTCTACCCAGAAATCGTGGCATGTTCTGCATATGAAATCGTGACACGGTTGCAAAATCGTGACACGATATTGCGTGCAGTTGGACAGCATAGGGCAAGTTCAAAACATGATTTTCACCATTTTGGCTAATCTAATTATACCCAGACATCATAACATCTTCAGAGAAGAATTTCTAATGCATATTGATAGATTACAACATGTATGATCAAGGAATCACAAGCAAAATGGAATTAGGGCACTAAAGTTGTAAACTTGCTCATAATACTAAAAATACTCAAACTTACTCAAGCGGGTTCTAAAACCTTGTGGAGCTCACCTTAAACCTCAATTGGTGCTTGCTAGCTTCTAAACTCCAAGTCCTAGCTCCAATCTAGTCTTCTCTTAATTCTTCCTTGTTTCTTCTTTTCTTTCTTTTGCTCTAACTTCCAACACAAGCTTGCTTGCAAGAACTTTCTCACAAGAGTTTGGATGAAGTTTGGATGGGTGTTGGCAGGTGGGATGAGGGCGTGAGGTAGGGGAAGAGAGGGAAAGGAAATGCTGATTTTTGGAAGAGTGTAGAGAATGAAAAGAGATGGTAAGAAAATATCTTACCTCTTTTCTTATAATCCTCCCTTTTAAAATATTTACCACTTTGCCATTGCCACTTATTTACAAAAATGCCATGCTTCTTAATTAACTTCTAACACTGATAACCATTACCTCTAAGCGGGATATTACAATCTACCCCCCTTAAAGAAATTTCGTCCTCGAAATTTAGAATTTACCTGAAAATAGATGCGGATAATTTTCTTGCATCTCTGACTCTAGCTCCCATGTAGCTTCGCCGTCGGGAGAACCTTTCCAAACCACCTTAACAATTGGAATTTCTTTGTTCCTCGAAGAGTTAACATCACGATCAATTATCTGATCTGGCTCGGGTTGAAAGGTCAAGTCCGATCTCAAATCAATACTGTCCAGTTCCACTGGTTGAAAAGGATCGGGAATGAACTTCCTCAGTTGAGAGACGTGGAAAACATCATGCAAACCTGACATGGCCGGTGGTAGCGCTAACTGATAAGCTGCTGGACCGACATGTCGAAGTATCTGAAATGGTCGATCGTACCTTGGACAAAGTTTCTTGGTTCTAAAAGCTCCTCTTAAGCCCAACTTAGGTGTAACTTTGAGGAATACATGATCTCCCACTTCAAACTCTAAAGGCCTTCGCCTTTTGTCCGCATAGCTTTTCTGGCGACTTTGGGCTATTCTCATTTTATCCTGAATGGATTTAATCTTTAGGGTCGTCTCCTGAATTATCTTAGGTCCCAAAATACTCTTATCTTCGACCTCAGCCCAACAAAGTGGGGTTCTACACTTCCTACCATACAAAGCTTCATAAGGTGCCATTCCGATACTAGAATGGTAACTGTTGTTGTAAGAAAATTCAATCAATGGTAGGTGATCGTTCCAACTTCCCCCATCTTCTAGGATACATGCACGTAACATATCCTCTAATGTCTGAATAGTTCTTTCGGATTGTTCGTCGGTTTGAGGATGATGGGACGTGCTCATCTTTAATCTTGTTCCTAAAGCTTTCTGAAAAGCTTTCCAAAAGTGGGATGTGAAGATCGGATCGCGATCAGATACAATACTAACAGGAAAACCATGAAGTTTCACAATCTCCGAAATAAACAATTCGGCATACTGAGAGGCTCGGTAAGTAGTCTTAACCGGCAAGAAATGAGCAGACTTGGTTAACCGATCCACTATTACCCAAATGGAGTCATGTCCTCGCTGTGTTCGAGGCAATCCACTCACAAAGTCCATGGTTATCTCTTCCCATTTCCATTGAGTAATTTCCAAAGGTACTAACATTCCTGCAGGTCTTTGATGTTCAATCTTTACCTGCTGACATACAATACATAGCGACACAAATTCCGCAATATCCCTCTTCATGCTAGGCCACCAATAATCTCTCTTCAAATCTTGATACATCTTGGTGGTTCCTGAATGAATGCTAAAACTGCTCTTGTGCGCCTCTTCTAAAATCAACCTTTTCAACTCCACTTCATTCAGAACATAAATTCTTCCTTCAAACAGTAACGTGCCATCTAGCGCCAAAGTAAACTCTGATTGACCAGCTCTTCTTTGAAGGTCCATATCCATAGTTTGCGCTTGTGCTATTCTAGACCGTATGTCACATGAGATCTCTAACTTGTTCAACAGGATGCCACCTTCCAACTCGGTAACATGGAGATTAAGATCTCTAAACTTTTCATATAATCCACATGTATGCATCATCACTTCAGCCTTTACTAGAGTCTTTCGACTCAAAGCGTCTGCTACCACATTCGCCTTTCCTGGGTGGTATTTCAAATCGAAATCAAAATCTTTTAAGTATTCCATCCATCGCCTCTGCGTCATGTTAAGGTCTCGTTGATCAAACAAGTATTTCAGACTCTTGTGATCACTAAACAAATCAAATTGTGCACCATACAAATGATGTCTCCACACTTTCAATGCAAAAACTATGGCTGCTAACTCGAGATCATGGGTGGGATAATTCTCTTCATGAGTCTTGAGCTGTCTAGACGCATAAGCTATCACATTCTCCCCTTGCATAAGAACACTACCCAGTCCTTTAGAGGATGCATCGCAGAAAACGGTGTATCTCCTATCAGGATCTGGTATTGCCAACACGGGTGCTTTAGTCAATTTCCTTTTTAAAACTCTGAAGCTCTCTTCACATTCTTCGTCCCAAATAAAGGGTACATCCTTTCTGGTAAGGCGTGACAAAGGTAAGGCAATCTGAGAAAACTTCATAATAAATCTTTGGTAATAACCTGCCAAGCCTAAGAAACTTCTGACTTCAGCCACATTCTTGGGTCTTTCCCAATTGAGAACGGCTTCAACTTTGGATGGATCAACGGCTACTCCTCCTTGAGAAATAACGTGACCCAAAAACTTAATCTCGGATAACCAGAATTCACACTTGCTAAATTTTACATACAACTGCTTGTCTCTGAGGACATTCAAAACAATTCTCAAATGCTGAGCATGTTCTTGAGGATCCTTGGAATAGATCAATATGTCATCTATGAATATCACCACAAACTGATCTAGATAAGGCTGAAATATCATGTTCATATATTCCATAAATACAGCTGGAGCATTAGTTACACCGAAAGGCATAACCAGAAATTCATAGTGCCCGTAGCGCGTTCGAAACGCCGTTTTAGACACATCTGAAGACTTAATGCGAATCTGATGATATCCTGACCGAAGATCAATTTTAGAGAATATTGTTGCTCCTTTAAGCTGGTCCAGGAGATCATCAATCCTGGGAAGAGGATATTTGTTCTTGATAGTCACTTTATTCAGTTGGCGGTAGTCTATACACAGCCTCATGCTTCCATCGTTCTTCTTAACTAACAGAACTGGAGCACCCCAAGGTGACACACTGGGTCTGATAAAATGCTTCTGAATCAACTCTTCGAGTTGGGATTTCAGCTCTTTAAGCTCAATAGGTGACATTCTATACGGTGCCACAGATACTGGCTCCGCTCCTGGAATTAAATCAATAGAGAACTCCACCTCACGCTCTGGAGGCAAACTAGTTACTTCTGAAGGAAAAACATCTAAGTACTCATTCACAATAGGAATATCACTGGGACTTAACTCTGGTTCTGAAGCCACAGTGAGCATAACATAAAATCCTCTATCTTGAGCACAAATAAATTGAATTAACTGATGGGTGCGGTTAATCAATTCAGACAGAGCCACACCTTCCGTCGTATCACTGGTCGGCATATAAATACTCTTCTTAGAACATCCAATGTTCACATGGTTAGCGGAGAGCCAATCCATGCCTAAGATCACGTCAAGTTGCTCCATCGGGAGACACACTAGATCAACATAATAAGTTTTGTTAGACACAGTGATAGGACAGTTTTCACAAACATAACTTGCCTCAATTCCGCCTTCAGTAGCGGTAGATACTAACATTGGAGGGTTCAACGGAGACAAAGGTAATTGCAGCGTCTCTACACATTTATATGAAATAAAAGAACAAGTAGCACCGCAATCAAAAAGAACTTTTACTGGGTATGAACCAAGATAACACATACCGGCAATCAAATCTTCATTGGCCAAAGCCTTTGCGCCATCAAGGGAAAACACTCTGCCCTTACTAGTAGTTGTTCCTTTAGTTGTTCCTTTAACACGCCTATTAGGACACTCTGATATAAAATGTCCTGGCTGCTTACATCCGTAACAAATACCAGCACCTATCAAGCACTCTCCTTTGTGCATCCTACCACACGTCTTGCAAGTAGGATAAGTCCGTGAAGGATTAGAGTGTGGAGAGTACGTCTGTTTCCCTCTCTGAGGGGATCCTTTTGGCTTGAGCTTGTCATGATACTTATCTGACATTCTACTCTTCTTCCTTTCAAAAGTTGCCGCTCTTTCTTTCGAGGTCTTAGCAAGTCCTGCTTCAACCACTAAACTATCATGCACCAGTTCATCGTAACTTGTAGTTCTCTGAAGACTCACTGCAGTGTCGATTTCACCTCTTAAACCTCGTCTGTATTGGTTCATCTTCCAGACTTCATTCTCAGCATACTCATTATGTGTGGAATAGTAGGACAGCTCTTCAAACTTCTTGGTAAACTCAGTGACTGACATGCCATCCTGTTTCAACTCCAAGAACTCTTGTTCTTTCTTTACTTTGTATGACATCGGCATGTACTTCTCTAGCATTACTTCCTTGAAATTCTCCCAATTTATCTCAATGTCGTTTGCTATCATTCTGCGCTGAGCAGATTCCCACCAATCTTCTGCTGCGCCTCTGAGCTGATTGGTAGCCAACAATACCTTATTTTCTTTTGGGCACTCCGTCATCCAGAACACTTTCTCAATCTACTTTAGCCATCTCTTGGCTTCCGGAGGTTCACCTTCCCCATTAAACTCAGGAGGGTGGTTTCTATTAAATTCTCGGAAAGACGGATTTGCTACAACTGGTGGTGGAGGCTGCTGCTGAGCACCTTGCCCTTGGTGCATCATCTCCATCCACTGTTGTTGGGCTTGAGCCTGTTGCTGAGCTTGTTGTTGCATCATCAGCATCATCTGCTGATACTGTAATGCATTTTGAGCTTGCTGCTCTTGATACTGCTGCTGCCAGGCCTGTTGCTGCTGTATCATTTGTTCCCACGAATTCATACTTGGTCCTCCACTTTCATCACTGGCCTGATTAGCACGAGGTCTACCGGGTCCTCTTCTTCTCCCAGACATCTTATCCTAGCTGTCATATACAAGTCAAAGTGATCAGTTTTAACTGAATATAACATTTAGAATAATGTCCTGGATCCAAGAGGTCCACAAACTTGGATTGTACTTTAATGACCCAAGGCACGGTCTGAATCGACCTGCTCTGATACCAAATTGTAACACCCATATAGAGATTGCCTAGGATCTCTTACGAGTATTAAAATTTTGTACCGGATACATTAAATACAGTACAGAAAGTTTACATTTAATTATACATAATAGGAGTCATCATACAATCCTTTATCTGATACACTTCTTCTTTACAATTTACAACATACTACATCATTTGAAACATACATATACATAAACAAATAGTCAGCACGATCAATCCAAAGCTTTCTCTTTACCTTTACGTCGTGCTACCTGCGAACCTGCACCAGAAGGAAAGGGATGAGACATGATGTCTCAGTGAGCTCCGGCCCTACCTACTGTTGGCAACCACGGGGGAAACCTAGGGTCGCCGTGCCTACTCTTGGCAATCTTGGGGATACCTACGATCGCCGTCATTCTTTACTTATTTCGTGATCAAGGGGTAATCCTAAGATCATTACTTGTCTCATTCATTACTCATCATATTCTAACTTAAAACTTAACTTGTACTTAGTGATCGAGGGGACATCCTATGATCACTTCTTGTTCACTAGGAACTAATCGACATCTTCTCAATATATATAAATATACATATTCATCTTTCCATATCTTTAAGTTAGAAGTTAGCGTTGAACAATCAATAATTATCTGAGTTCATTTTACGGAGTGCATCCGGGTGGAGTAACCCCGAAGTACATCTCCCTTCTTACCGGTGAAAATTCCAATCATATCAGGCTAACAGCGGACTCCTCTTGTCGTCGTGCGGTCATCCTTGCGGAATAACGCGTCCCACTAGCGTGAACCTCCTGTGTCCCACTAGCGTGAACAACAGAAGACACGACTTAATAATAATCTTAACTTACGCGTATACCCGCCGTGTCCCACTAGCGTGAACAACGGAAGACGTGAATTAATATTCTCTAACTTATGCATGAACCTTTCGTGTCCCACTAGCGTGAACGACGAAAGTCACGACTTAATATTCTTCCATAATAGTCTTTACTTTTGTGTGAACCATTCGTATCCCACTAGCGTGAACAACGAAGGCCACGGCTTAACATCTTAATAAATCTTAAATACTTAACCTATAAAAGGTTCTAAACTTGAATTCTATATCATTCTTGGGCGTGCACATACTTAATTGAGTGTATGAAATTGCTTGGTAAGGGATAATCCCAATACTAGCTCCTTTACTTCTCTATGTAACTCGTAGGTTTAAGTATTCATCTCTCAATATTATACCTATCCTCATTCTATATTAACTTATACATTCTCTAAAGAATAGATCTTCCAATGCTTAATAGCAACACTTAACCATTACATGTTGTTCCTTGAGTCTGAAGCAGTATTAGATAGCCGAAATGGTGCAAAGACGGAAGAAAAACAATGTGTCCCTGTGCCCTGTGCCATCGTGACACGATTTGGAAATCGTGTCATGATTTTCTACCCAGAAATCGTGGCATGTTCCGCCTATGAAATCGTGACACGATTTTGCGTGCAGTTGGACAGCATAGGGCAAGTTCAAAACATGATTTTCACCCTTTTGGCTAATCTAATCATACCCAGACATCATAACATCTTCAGAGAAGAATTTCTAATGCATATTGATAGATTACAACATGTATGATCAAGGAATCACAAGCAAAATGGAATTAGGGCACTAAAATTGTAAACTTGCTCATAATACTAAAAATACTCAAACTTACTCAAGCGGGTTCTAAAACCCTGTGGAGCTCACCTTAAACCTCAATTGGTGCTTGCTAGCTTCTAAACTCCAAGTCCTAGCTCCAATCTACTCTTCTCTTAATTCTTCCTTGTTTCTTCTTTTCTTTCTTTTGCTCTAACTTCCAACACAAGCTTGCTTGCAAGAACTTTCTCACAAGAGTTTGGATGGGTGTTGGCAGCTGGGATGGGGGCGTGAGGTAGGGGAAGAGAGGGAGAGGAAATGATGATTTTTGGAAGAGTGTAGAGAATGAAAAGAGATGGTAAGAAAATATCTTACCTCTTTTCTTATAATCCTCCCTTTTAAAATATTTACCACTTTGCCATTGCCACTTATTTACAAAAATGCCATGCTTCTTAATTAACTTCTAACACTGATAACCATTACCTCTAAGCGGGATATTACACTTGATATACTATCAGTGGTGTTCACAGAATACAACACAGATTCAGACTCTATACTTAAGAAATTCTAAGATAAGAAAGTTTGTAAGAATTTCTAAGTTACTGATGAGTTTCGAATTTGACAGAGTATTGGTGCTTTCAAAATTGCAGAGTCTTGTTTTCTTCTTCAAATCTTCAATCCTATATAGAGGAATAAAGAGTCGTTGAGAAGGTGTCAGGTCATCAATAGAGTCATTTGAATTTGAAGCTTCATCCATCGTTGATTTCATCCTTGATATGGATTGCGTGTTTCGTCCAGGAAGCCAAAGTTGCAGAGAGCGGATCTGACTCTGAGATTTTTGTAGAGGTCTTGTCATACTGTACTTTTGACAGTGACAACAGTTGACTTCTGAGTTTCCTTCAGACTTCAGACTCTCAGTCTTCAGACTTCAGACTTCAGACTCCAAGTCTTCAGACGGTGCTCTTCAGACGCTGATCTTCAGACACTGTTCTTCAGACGCCGATCTTCAGACGCTGATCTTCAGACGCTGAATGTCTTCAGACTTGCAACACAATCTTCAAAGTTTTTCTTCACTCTTAACTTGATCTTTCAGAACCACTGTTAGATACATAATTTTTAAGTATATGGTCCTGCACACTAGAACAAGTATTAGTGTATCCAATTTTCTTTTTAACACTTTGTTATCATCAAAACTCAAAAGGGACTTGTTCATACATTTTGTTCCAACAATCTATCCCTTTTTGATGATGACAAACACTAGTAGTAATAGAAAATTGTTGTTAATTTAATTAACAAATTAACTTCAGGGTCTGACGTTTGTAAGCTCCCCCTGACTCTGATAATTTACAAGGTGAGGTTTGTAAGCTCCCCCTGAGTCTTATCTAGGTTAATTAAATTCAATTTAAATCAAAAAGGTGAAAAATCCAAAATGTTTCTGAGTGATTTTTCACAGAATTATCTCACAAAAGATTAATCAGAGGCTAAGAGATGAGAAGATGTTCTCCTAAGTTAATTAATTTTCAAAAATTAACTTATATTCTGACATGGCTCATAGCTTGAAATACTTGTTACTTACTCCCCCTTTTGTCATCAACAAAAAAAAATTCAAGAATTTAAGACAAAAGAGAGTTAAAATGTGAGATAAAATTGTTCAGAGCATAGTAATTATCAGAGCAAAACAATTTTAACAAGAATTAGAGCAAACTATCAGAGATATCAGACATAGAATGATGTTCAGAAGCAAAATAATTTAAACATTGTTCAGAAGCAAGTTAAATTTTAAAGACTAGGGTGTGCAATCTAAGGTTGAGGAGGTTTCTTCAGAAGCTCCAAAATGGCACTGATCCCAGACTTCATTTCTTCCTGACTTGACATAATCTGCACTTGTTGTTCTGCCATAACTGCTTGTTGTTCTGCTACGACATCTTGTTTTGTACTCAGCTCCTGAATCTTGCTTTCCAAAGCATCTTGTCTAGCTCTTTGTGAAACTAGTTCAACTTGCATCTGATCCACCATGTGCTTCAGCATAGGCTCTCCCAGTTCCAGTTTTAAAGCTTCAAAGTCCAGAGGCTTTAGAGCAACCTTGCCTTGAAATGAGTTCTGAAGTCCATATTTCAGAATCTCAATAAGCTTCCCTTGATGAAGGATTTCAGACAGCAGACTGGTGTATGGCACTTGAACCTTTCCTTTCAAGCATTCTCTGATGTAAGTGCAGAGATGATTGAAGATGTAAGCAGCCAGGTTAACTGGTCTCTTCAAGTACCACCAGGTTAGCATATGCATCAAATCCCAGGACCTGTAATCTGATCCTCCTGATCTGGGAACTATGCATTGGAGCAGCAACTTATGCATGACCCTGTGCTCAGCCTTCATGTCCACTGTCTTCACAGACTTTCTCCCATGAGATAGAGTTTCTCTGATCAGGGGAACCCAGGTGCTGGTTTTCTTGGTGTTTGTTTGAAACAAACCACCTCTTTTGGCACCAACTATACCTTTGCAATAATCTCCTCAGTGATAATCACTGGTATACCCAAAACAGACGACCTGACTTCAGTACCACTGAACTCTTTCAGACCCATTTCTGCTCTTGATTTCCCTTTCAGCCTAGGATTCTCAGCAACCTTCTTAGCTTCCTCCTTTCTTGCTTCTTGAGATTGAACGACATTGCAAGTTTTTGAGAATAAGATGATGAACCAGCCATTTGATTCTAAAGGATTGAGGTTTTAAGGTTCTAAAGGGTTTTTGAAAAGGAAGAGTTTTTAGGTTTGAAAACTGAACGTGTAAGATGTGAAAGTGAAAGTGTGAGAGTGATCAAGTGTTTTTGTTGAAACATTTCAGAAATTGAAAGCAGACTAAAAAAACATTAAACACAACTGCACATAAATGATGTTAGGGGGCGCAAAGTACAACTTTCAAAACTAACTCATCATTGCCCAGCAGTTATTACTTACCAGTTTCAGACCACGTGTCAGACTACTGTTCAGATTCACTCTCATTAGTGGGCCACGTGTAAAGTGTCCACTTACAATGAATTTTATCAGAAGTAAAATATTCAGATTCTGAAACTCTGACTCTGATGTCTTCAGAAGCTGAACTTTCTTCAGACTCTCAAAGTGAGCATCTGATAAGTCTTAGCTTCTGATGTACTTTAGATTCTCAGTTTCTATTCAGAGTCAACCAGATTTTTCAGAGATGAAATGCATGTTCAGATTCTTTTTAATAAAATCTAATCTATCTTCTGCTAGGGGTTTTGTAAATATAACAGCCCACTGATGATCAGTATCAATGAATTGTATATCCAAAACACCCTTCTGAACATAATCTTTGATAAAATGATGTTTAATTTCAATATGCTTGGCTCTTGAATGTAGAATAGGATTTTTAGACAAACAGATAACAGTAGTATTATCACAAAAGATATGAATGTTGTTTTCATGAATCTGATAGTCTTCCAACTGATGTTTCATCTAGAGTAGTTGTGTGCAACAATTTGCAGCTGAAATGTATTATGCTTCTGCTGTTGACAATGCAATAGTTGATTGTCTTTTACTGGCCCAGGATATCAGATTCTCACTAAGGAATTGACAATTTCCTCTGGTGGATTTTCTCTCAACATATCACCAGCATAATCAGCATCACAGAATCCAACCAACTTATAATCTAAGGATTTCTTATACAGAAGTCCAAGATTAGTTGTTCCCTTCAGATATATGAAGATTCTCTTGACAGAAGTCATATGAGATTCTCTAGGATCTGATTGGAATCTTGCACATAAGCATACGCTGAATAAAATATTTGGTCTAGAAGATGTTAAGTATAACAGAGAACCAATCATACCTCTATAAAGCTTCTGATCTACCTTTGAGCCTGTGTCTTCTTTACTTAAGTTGCAGGTTGGATGCATTGGTGTTGTCATCAATTTACAATCTTCAAGCTTGAACTTCTTCAGAAGCTCCTTTGTATATTTTGGTTGATGAACATACACTCCATCTTTGCATTGGTTGATTTGAATTCCAAGAAAGAACTTCAATTCTCCCATCATGCTCATTTCAAATTCATCCTGCATTAACTTAGAGAATTCCTTGCAAAGAGTGGCATTAGTAGAACCAAATATAATATCATCCACATAGATTTGAACAATTAAGATATCTTTCTTAAGTGTCTTACTGAACAGTGTAGTGTCAACTTGTCCTCTTACAAAATCATTTTTAAGTAAGAAATTACTTAGTCTCTCATACCAAGCTCTGGGAGCTTGTTTCAGACCATACAGTGATTCCTTAAGCTTAAAACAAAGTCTGGATGTTTTAAATCTTCAAAACCAGGAGGTTGTTTGACATGCACTTCTTTAGAAATGACTCCATTTAGAAAAGCACTCTTAACATCCAGTTGATATAAAATGATATTATGATTTACTGCATAGGAAAGAAGTAACCTGATTGCTTCCAATCTTGCAACTGGAGCAAATATTTCAGTGTAATCAATTCCTTCCTGTTGACTGTAGCCTTGAGCAACAAGTCTAGCTTTGTTTCTGACTACCTCTCCTTGTTCATTCAGATTGTTTCTAAACACCCATTTTTTTCCAATAATGTTCTTGTGATTTGGTTTTGCAACTAAATCCCAAACATCATATCTTTGAAACTGATTGAGTTCTTCTTGCATAGCCACAATCCATCCATCATCAAAAAGTGCTTCAACAATTGTTGCAGGTTCAATCATTGATAGTAATCCAAGCAAAGAGTCATTCTGTCTGAATGTTGATCTGGTCTTTCTTGGACTATCCTTGTTTCAAATGATTAACTCTTCAGGATGTGAAGACTTGTACTTGAATGTGTTTCTGGGTGGATTTGCTTCTTAAGAATCATTAAGACAATGTTCAGATACTTCTTGATCTTGATTGGCTTCAGGAGGAGTGTCAGCTTTTGAGAGTTTTTCAACATCTAGAGGATTTTCAGCTTCTGAACTTTCTTCGGACTCAGAAATCTGTTTAGGTTCTGAAGTGTCCTCTGAGAGCCGAATAGCTACAAAACTCTCAACTAGCTCTGATATTTTATTATCAAGCTTCTTGTCATCAAATCTAACATGCATTGATTCTTCAACAGCATGTGTTTCTGAATTATACACTCTGTATGCTTTAGATCTCCCAGAGTATCCTAAAAAGATACCCTTGTGAGCCTTAGCATCAAATTTCTTTAGATAGACTTTATTGTTTAGAATGTAACATGTACATCCAAACTGATGAAAATAATAAATGCTTGGCTTTCTTCCTTTGAATAATTCATATGCTGTTTTATTCAGAATTGGTCTAATATAGATTCTGTTCTGAATAAAACATGTTGTGTTAACAGCTTCTGCCCAAAAGTACTTTGCAATGTTAGATTCATGAATCATGGTTCTGGCCATTTCTTGCAAAGATCTGTTCTTTCTCTCTAAAACTCCATTTTGTTGTGGAGTTCTAGGAGAAGAGAACTCATGGAGAATTCCATGTTCTTCACAAAAAGTTTCAAAAGGTTCATTTTCAAATTCACCACCATGATCACTTCTAACTTTTAAAATTTTCAATTCATTTTCAGTTTGTACTTTCTTGCAGAAATTATTGAACACATCATATGTTTCATTCTTGGTTCTGAGGAATTTAACCCAAGTCCACCTACTGTAATCATCAACAATTACCAACCCATACTTCTTCCCATTGATTGATGTTGTTCCAACAGGACCAAACAGATCAGTGTGAAGTAGTTCTAAGGGTCTGGAGGTAGAAACAATGTTTTTGGGTTTAAAAGAAGTTTTAGCAATTTTTCCTATCTGGCATGCTCCACAAAGAGCATCTGAGTGATAATCAATGTTTGGTAAGCCTCTGACTAGTTGTAACTTGCTAAGCTTAGAGATGAGTCTCCAGTTAGCATGTCCCAACCTTTTGTGCCAAACCCATTTCTCATCACTCACTGACAGAAGACAAACTACCTTCTAATCAACCAGTTCTGAAAAATCAATGTTATAAACATTGTTCTTCCTCTTTCCTTTGAACACAACAGATTTGTCTTTGTTGTTGATTACAGTGCAAGTGTTCTTATCAAACAAGACATCGTAACCACTGTCACAAAATTGACTTATGCTAAGTAGGTTATGTCTTTGTCCATCTACCAACCAAACATTATTAATGGAATGGGAAGAATTACCTATCTTACTAGTACCAATGATCTTGCCTTTTTGGTTTCCTCCAAATCCCACAGTTCCTCCCTCTTTCATGGTCAGGGTTTGGAACATAGACTTTTCTCCTATCATGTGACGCGAGCAACCACTGTCCAGGAACCAAGACTTCTCATTTTCTTTGGCTTTTAAGCATATCTGCAACAGACATGATTTCCGATTTAGGTACCCATATCTTTATGGGTCCTCTTTGGTTAGTTCTGAAAGGATATGGCTTCTTTTGTACTTTTTGTCTGACATTTTGAGATTTACAAGATTTTGTATAAACTGGTTTAGTATCTCTTGAAGGTTTTACAAACACAGTATTTTGAAAATGTGAGTCTGAATTTTTCAGATTCTAAGACTTGCTTGTCTTAGGTTCTGAACTCTTCAGACTCTGAACCTTTCTAGGTTTAGAATCTGCTTTCCACATAGTCTTAGACTTAGAACCTTTTGGTTTAGATTTTGGCAAGGTTTTAGACTTTTCCTTCATCTTTTCCTTAGGTTCAGAAGTTTTGGATTCTGAGTCGTTCAGAACTTCAATTTCAGCAACCTCAGTTTCTGATAAATTCACTTTTTCAGAAATCTCAGATGCAGATACAAAACACACATCAGTGCCTTTCATAATATCTCCAGAACAGGATGGTAGGTTTGTTTCTTTTGAATGATTAAATGGATCATTATTGAAACCAATACCTTCTCCCCTGTTTCTGTTAATATTGTAAATCATAGGAGCAACCTTACTGCTGTTGATTCCAGTTAGGATGAACTTCTGAAGTGCAATTTCTTGCTCACTTAGAACTTCATCAGGCTTCTTAGGAGCCATTTCTCTGAGTTCTCTAACTTCTTCATCAATCTCAGTGATATTTCTTTTTCAAAGATCTTATTTGAATTAACTTTCTTTTGAGATGGTTCATAAGATCCTTAACTGTATCAACAAGCTCGGAATGAGTAAGTTCAGAATATACCTCATCTTCATCTTCAGAGTCAGAGCCTGACTCTGTATTAGAAGATATTGTTGCCACTAGAGCTTGGTTAGCTTCCCCTTCATCATCCTTATCAGATTCAGATTCATTATCAAGATCATCCCATGTTGCCATAAGACTTTTCTTGAGCTTGTTTCTGAAGTTGCTTGATTTTGAGTTGGTCTTCTTGGATTTCTCCTTTGATTTGTCCTTCTGTTGCTCAGGACATTCAACTATGAAATAACCAGTCTTCTTGCAGTTGTAGCAACCCTTCTGATCTTCCTTCTTGGAACTAGATCCTTTGAAGTTACTGCTCCTGTTAGAGAACTTATTTTGTCTTTTCATCAAGTACTGAAATCTTTTAGAAATCATGGCTAGCTCCTCAGCTTCTGATGACTTTCCTTTAGATTTAAGTGTTATAGCTTTTCTTTTCAGGAGATTCTTCATCAGATTCTATAGCTTTTAGAGCTTTTGATGACTTTCCATTAAATTTAAGTGCTATAGACTTAGACTTTCTAACAGGTTCATCTTCATTGAGTCCCAGTTCATGCACTTTGAGAGAGCTTATAAGATCTTCAATACTTAGAGTATTTAGATCTTTAGCTTCCTCAATAGCAGTCACTTTAGGTCTCCATTTAGATGGCAGACTTCTGAGGATCTTGCTTACATGGTCAGCAGTTGAGTAACTCTTTTTAAGAATCTAAAGTCCAGATACTATAGTCTGAAACCTTGAGAACATAGTCTCAATGTTTTCATCCTCATTCATCTTGAACAACTCATACAGTTGAACCAGAAGGTTAACCTTGGCTTCTCTAACTTTCTTGTTTCCTTCATAGTTAGAGCACAAGGATGTGAAGATGGCCTTTGCAATAACTTTATCACTCAGCTTCAAGTATTCATTGTGAGGCAGAGAGTCCGCAATAATACCTCTTACTCTGTGATGCTTTCTGTAAATCTTTCTTTCAGCATCAGTAAGGCTTTTTCTATCATTAGCTACTCCTTCTTCATCAACTGGTATAGTTATACCATCTTCAATGATATCCCAAAGGCTATCATCTATTCCAATGATATTACTGTACATCTTGCTTTTCCACCATGAAAATTTTTCAGGGTCACCAGTAAACATAGGAATTCTATGATGTGATTGTGAATGTTTGTCATCTGTACCATAGTCATATGATACAACAGAGTTATTTCTAGGAGTAGGTTGAGGGGAACTACTAGAAGACATGTTTTTCTCAGGATCTTGACTGACTCACTGTTAGGTGATTGAATATCAGAACCGAAGCTCCGATACCAACTGAAGGTGAGAAAAACACAAGAAGGGGGGTTTGAATTGTGTTGGCTTTTTCTTTCTCAAAAACTTAATGATAGTTCAGAGTCTGATTAAAGGACACAGTCTGAAGCTATGTTCAGAGTTATAATGCAGCGGATGGAAAGTAAATGAGAGAGAGAGAGAGAGAGAGAGAAGGACACAAGCAATTATCCTGGTTCCTTCCACAACCCGGAAGTAGTCCAGTCCCCTTGTCACTTACAAGAGATTTTTCACTATAATCCAATGATTACAAATTGCTCAAGCACAAAGCAAGAAACTTCCTATGCTCAAACACAAAGTAAGAGACTTCCAAATGCTCAAACACAAAGTAAAAGACTTTCTATGCTCAAACTTAAAGTAAGAGACTTCCAAATGCTCACACAAAGTAAGAGACTTCCTATGCTCAAACACAAAGTAAGAGACTTCCAAATGCTCAAACACAAAGTAAGAGACTTCTAATTGCTCAAACACGAAGAGACTTTTGATTGCTCAAGCACACATGCAAGAGACTTCGAATCAAATAGAGTTACAAATAAAAATGTTTGAGTTGAACACTTGATATGCTATCAGTGGTGTTCACAGAATACAACATAGATTCATACTCTATACTTAAGAAATTCTAAGATAAGAAAGTTTGTAAGAATTTCTAAGTTACTGATGAGTTTCGAATTTGACAGAGTATTGGCACTTTCAGAATTGCAGAGTCTTGTTTTCTTCTTCAAATCTTCAGTCCTATATAGAGGAATAAAGAGCCGTTGAGAAGGTGTCAGGTCATCAATAGAGTCGTTTGAATTTGAAGCTTCATCCATCGTTGATTTCATCCTTGATATGGATTGCGTGTTTCGTCCTGGGAGACAAAGTTGCAGAGAGCGGTTCTGAACTCTGTAATTTTTGCAGAGGTCTTGTCGTACTGTACTTTTGACAATGACAGCAGTCAGACTCCCAGTCATCATACGCTGTTCTTCAGACGCTGATCTTCAGACGTTGATCTTCAGACACTGTTCTTCAGACGCTGATCTTCAGACGCTGAATGTCTTCAGACTTGCAACACAAGCTTCAAAGTTTTTCTTCGCTCTTAACTTGATCTTTCAGAACCACTGTTAGATACATAATTTTTAAGTATTTGGTCCTGCACACTAGAACAAGTATTAGTGTATCCAATTTTCTTTTTAACACTTTGTTATCATCAAAACTCAAAAGAGACTTGTTCATACATTTTGTTCTAACATCAATAAATCTTCCAAAGATTGAATAGTTCTCTCCGACTGACCATCAGTTTGAGGATGATAAGCATAACCCAACCTCAACTTAGTTCCTAAAGCTTCTTGCAAACTTCCCCAAAACTTCCCTAACTTCACAATCTGCTCAATGTAGATCTCCGCCAACTTATCCAAAGAAATAGTAACCTTGACAGGAATAAAATGCGCTGATTTCGTCAATCGATCAACGATCACCCAAATCGAATCACAACCCTTCGTAGTCTTCGGAAAACCACTCACAAAATCCATATAAATGCTATCTCACTTCCACTCCTGCACAAACAACTGTTGCATCACTCCAGACGACTTCTGATGTTCAACCTTGGACTTCTGACAAACCAAGCAATCATAAACAAACTCAGCAATATCCTTCTTCATTCCTGGCCACCAACACAACTTCTTCAGATCTTGATACATCTTCGTCGCTCCAGGATGAATACTCAAACTACTCCGATGACCTTCTTCTAAATTCTTGCTCTTCAGTTTGGGTACATCCGGCACGCAAACTCGACCACGAAATCTCAAAACTCCACTTTCATCCAATCCAAAGTCTCTCTCCTTGCCTTGGTTAACCAACACCAAACGATCCACAAGTTTCAAATCCACTTTCTGACCCTCCTTGATCTCCTCAAGAATGTTACTCTCCAGCTTCAACATTCCTAACATCACACCATTCGGAGTCAGCTCACCCACCAAACTCAGATCTCGAAACTGTTCAATCAACTCCAACTCTTTCACCATAAGCGGCTACATGTGTAACGACTTTCTACTCAAAGCATCTGCTACCACATTTGCCTTACCGGGATGGTAACTCAACTCAAAATCATAATCCTTCAAGAATTCCATCCAACGTCTCTGCCTCATATTCAACTACTGAACAAATACTTCAAACTCTTATGATCACTAAACACTTCAAACTTCGAACCAAAGAGATAATGCCTCCAAATCTTGAGCGCAAACACCACTGCCGCTAACTCCAAATCATGGGTCGGATAATTCCTCTCATAAACTTTCAACTGCCTTGATGCATACGCCACCACTAGACCATTTTACATAAGCACACCACCTAAACCCATCTTCGAAGCATCACAATACACAACAAAAGGATCCTTCGCACTCGGCAAAACCAATACAGGTGCAGTCATCAACCTCTTCTTCAACTCTTGGAAGCTCTCTTCACACTTCGAATCCCACACAAAAGCTTGACCCTTACGAGTCAACTGCGTCAACGGTAAAACCAACTTCGAAAATTCATCAATAAACCTCCGATAATAACCCGCCAAACCCCAAAAGCTTCTAATATCAAAAACAGACTTCAGAGTCTCCTACTACAACACCGCGTCCACCTTCGACGGATCAACTCCTATTCCACCTCTAGAAATAACATGATTAAGAAAACTCACTTCTCACAGCCAGAACTCACACTTCGACAACTTGGCATACAACTTCTTCTCTCTCAAAGTATGCAACACGATCCTCAAATGCTTGCATGCTCCTCTTCATACTTCGAATATACCAAGATATCGTCTATAAACACCACCACAAACTGATCCAAATAAGGATGGAAAATTCTATTCATGGATTCCATGAAGACACCGGGTGCATTAGTCACACCGAAGGGAATCACAAAATACTCATAGTGTCCACACCTCGTTCGAAACGCAATCTTAGGCACATCCTCCAACTTCACTCTTATCTGGTGATATACGGATCTCAAATCAATCTTACTAAACACTTCAACACCAACCAACTGATCCATCAAATTATCTACCCTTGGAAGAGGATACTTGTTCTTAATCGTTAGCTTATTCAACTGCCGATAATCCACACACAACCTCATACTACCATCCTTCTTCTTGACCAACAACATTGGTGCTCCCCATGGCGAAACACTAGGCCTGATGAACTTCTCTAACAACTCCAACTATTTCTTCAACTCACCTAACTCAGAAGCAGACATCCGATACGGGGGCGCTGATATAGGACTAGTTCCAGGTACAACATCAATCACAAACTCTACTTCTCTCTCCGGAGGTAAGTCAGTAATGTCATCTGGAAAAACATCCACAAACTCATTCACTACCGATAAATCGCTAACTTGAACTTCACTTCCAACCTTCAATGAAGGAAACATAACAAACACTTGAGTCGTTCCGTCCAACGATGCTCCTACTTGCCTCGCAGACAAAAACTTCCCTACATCACGCTCCTCCGGCATAAGAAAAGTCACACTCTTGGTCAAACAGTTAATGTGGACACCAAAAGTTAGCAACCAATCTATCCATAAATCACATTCATATGCTCCAAAGGCAAATAAACTAAATTCAGCTTAAAATCCACATCGCCAAAATTAATAGGACAACCAACACAAACCAAGGAAGTAGTCATTGAGCCATTAGCTGGGGTATCAATGACCATTCCACTCGACATAGGAGACAAAACTAAATTCAACCTCTTAGCACAATCAAGCGAAATAAACGAATGTGTTGCACTGGTATCAATAATAGCGAGCAAATGAGTGTTGTTAATAAAGCATATACCTCTGATCAAATTATCTGGCTCAGCTCCTTCCTCCACACTCAATGCAAAAACCTTCCCGCTCGCCTTCTCCTTCTTCGACTTGGTACACTTGGTACTAATGTGACCCGCTTCACCGCAATTGTAGCATACCACCTCTTTGCTCTGGCACTCGAAAGCTCAATGCCCCACCTTTCCACACGTGAAGCAAGCTACTGCAACACTAGTGCACTCCGCAACACCAATGCCCATACTACCACACTTGTAGCACTTCAAACCACCTCCACTATGAGTAGCTTCCCTTTGTCTCCACTGAAATTCTGGCAGATATGAATCAGAACACAAAAACAGAGCACGATGAATGTAAAACAGAGCACAAACAAACTGTTGAGTCTTTTGGTGTTGGCTGCATATTTTGGCAAAACCAAAGTGTTGAATAAAAGCATCTCCATAGGTTGAACATTTCTTCAGTTGCAAGGTTTTTCATTTGAAGCCATTCAGAAGCTGAAAATGCCATCAGAAGCTGAATGCACTGTAGCAGTTCAGAAGCTGAATTCATGTTCTGAAGCCAGCGTTGACTTCTGTTGACCACATCAGAAGCTGGGTTTTCAGATTAGTTTTTGCGCGTATCTTGAGAGATTTAGCAAGGAATTATCTTTGTATAATTGCTTCTAGAATGCTGATTAAATTGGAGAAGATATCATTGAAGATTTGGTTCAGTTTCATGATCTTCGTATTTTCTGTTTTAAATCTTTCAAAGATACAAAGCAGTTTTATTTGTTACCTTATTGGATCATTCTTATTTCAGTAACAAATCAATTCAGAAGATTAGTTTGTTATTTATGCTACAAGACTGAAAGCTATATAAGGAGGAGTGCTGCTGCTATTCAAGTTATGTTTTAGAGAGTTAAAAAATCAGAGAATTGAGTCTTTGTTATTTTAAGCTTTTAGCTTTGTTGTGCACCACTCTGTTAGAGTTGGTTTAGGTGTTTGATTGAGTTGTAATTCATTCTAAGCCGTTAGGTACGAATGAAGTATTGTCATTGAAATTGTGTTCAAAAACAGGGTATTGTTAAGGGTTGTTCAAGTAGCTGGGTTTAGTTGCTTGAATAGGAAGTTAGAGGATTCTAATACTCAGAGTTGGGTAGAAGTCTGACTAGGTGGAGGTTAATTGCTTGGGATAGGAACTGGGAGTCAGTGTCTGAGTCTTGAGGATTAAATCCAATAGTGGATTTCCTTCCTGGATTGGTATCCCCCAGAGTAGGAGGTGTTTACTCCGAACTGGGTTAACAAACCTTGTGTGCCTTTTACTTTCCTGCACTTTATTTTGCTGCTTGTTTTGTGTTTGTGTGTGTGCTCTGTTTTAAGCAAATTATTGTGCCCTGCGTTTTGTTCAGAACCTGCTGGTTCAGAACCTGTTAGTATCTCTTATTGCCTGGCCAGAATTTCAATTGGCATCAGAGCAGGCACCTTACCTGTGTTTTGGGTGAGATCCAGAGGACTTATTTTCTGGCAAGCATGGATAGAGAAGGAGGCTATGTCAATAGACCACCCCTACTAGATGGCACAAACTATGAATATTGGAAGTCAAGGATATGTGCTTTTCTAAAGTCTATTGACAGCAGGACTTGGAAAGGTGTGATTAAAGGCTGGGACCATCCTGTGTATACAGACAAAGATGGTAATAAGACTGAGTTTTTGAAGCCTGAAGAGGAATGGACCAAAGCTGAAGATGATCTGTCATTGGGAAATTCAAAAGCTTTGAATGCTATTTTCAATGGTGTTGATCAGAACATGTTCAGACTCTTCAAACAATGCACTGTGGCTAAGGATGCCTGGGAAATTCTAAAAAGCACTCATGAAGGAACTTCTAAGGTGAAGATGTCCATATTGCAGTTGCTGACCACTAAGTTTGAGAACCTGAAGATGAAGGAGGATGAAAATTGTTGGAACAAAATGTGTTTAACAAGTCTCTTTTGAATTAAGGGGAGATTGTTGAAACATTATGTGTAAACATATCTCTCTCTATGGTTTTGATGATAACAAAGTGTTAAAGAGAAAATTGGTTATTTGCTAATGCTTTGTTTAAGTGTTTTCAGAACCATGTGCTTTATGATCAATTATTAAGAATGGTTATGGAAGAACAAGCCTAGAGCAAGGAAGGAAAGCTAAGAAGCAATGTTGCTAAGCTAGAAGGAAACTGGGTCTGAAGAAGTGCTCCTGAAGAAGTGCTCCTAAAGTAGTGGTACTAAACTGAGAGCTTCTGAAGTAGTCCTGAAGTAGTGCTCCTGAAGTGCAGCTTCTGAGTCTGAAGGCAGCTTCTGAAGTCTAGGTGCTTCTGATGAAGTCAACGCAAAGTCAACTCCTGAAGCCAGCTTCTGATCCGTACAAGGCAGCTTCTGATGCAACAGCTTCTGATGCACTGTTCACAGAGAAGCTTCTGAAGCTGATGTGGCATGGAAAGTGACCAGTACTGTGCACATTTAATGCCTGGATGTGTTAGAACAACTCAATGGAACAGTTGTCTCCCTGACCCAAACATTCTCCAGCTTTTAAGGTAGGCCATTTCAAAAATGGTTGCTGCTCTGTTTTGTTTGAAAAAGTGCAGCACACTTTTGCAGAAATCCTAGCTCAATTGCAACGACTCTTTCCTCAAATCAAGCAAATCTTCAACGGCTATATTTCATCTATAAAAGGAAGAAGATTTGAAGAAGAAAATTGTCTAAGACTCTTGAAACGTATTGCTGAACCTGTGCTCTGTTTTCTGTGTAAAACTGTCAAGTTCAAAACTCTTACAAATTCTCATAGTCTTTGTAACTTAGAATTTCTTAAGGTTAAGAGTCTTAACCTGTGTTGTATTTAGAGAAGACCTCTGATATTTTATCAAGTGTTCATCCCAAACTCCTTTACTTGTAAACCAGTTTGGTCCTTAAAGTCTCAGTCTGTATACTGAGCATTTGTAACCTCATTCCTTTGTGGTCTGAGTCAGAAGCCTCTTGACTTAGTGTCTTGAGCATTGGGAAGTCTCTTGTCTTAGTGACTTGAGCAGTGGAAACCTCTTCCTTGGTGGTTGAGCATAGAAGTCTCTTTCTTTCTGATTGAGCAACTGGAAGTCTCTTCCTTAGTGGTTGAGCATTGTGTAATCTTCAGATTATAGTGAAACTCTCTTGTTGGAAAACAAGGGGACTGGACTACTTCTCACATTGAGAAGGAACCAGTATAAATTCCTGTGTGTCTCTCTTCCCTTCTCATTTTAACTTGTTTATCCGCTGCATTTAATTCTGATAACAGTTCAGAACCTGGTTCTGAACTAGTGTTAAGATTCTGAAAAGAAAAGAACAAGTTTTTGAGTCACACAATTCAACCCCCCCCCCCCCCCCCCCCCCCTTCTTGTGTGTGTGTTTTTCTCACCTTCAGTTGGTATCAGAGCTCCGGTTCTGATATTAACACTTAACAGTGTGTCAGTCTTGATCCTGAGAAAAACATGACCTCAACTAGTGGTTCACCTCCACCCTCTCCCAGAAATCCACCATCTCCCAGAAATCAAAGAAATGTACAATATGACTATGGTACTGAAGAAAAGAAGTCTAGGTCACACAATAAACCTCCTATGTTTACTGGTGACCCAGAAAAATTCTCTTGGTGGAAGAGTAAAATGTGCAGTCATATTATTGGGGTTGATGATTCACTATGGGACATCATAGAAGATGAAATCACCATTCCAGTTGATGAAGAAGATGTTGCTGTCAACATAAGAGCTCTAAGTGATGCATAAAGAAAAATCTATAGGAAGCATCACTATGTCAGAGGTATCATTGTGGACTCATTACCTCAC
Organism: Medicago ruthenica; assembly: GCA_018208015.1. Taxonomy (NCBI): domain Eukaryota; kingdom Viridiplantae; phylum Streptophyta; class Magnoliopsida; order Fabales; family Fabaceae; genus Medicago; species Medicago ruthenica. The sequence continues at coordinate 35,623,833 of CM031376.1, forward strand.
ACTGAGTATCAGAAGCTGAGTGACAAGTCCACAGCAAAAGCCATCTTCACATCCCTCTGCTCTAACTATGAAGGTAATAAGAAGGTTAGAGAAGCTAAGGCAAACATCCTTGTTCAGCAATATGAACTGTTCAGAATGAAAGAGGATGAAAATATTGAGACTATGTTCTCAAGATTTCAGACTCTGGTTTCTGGACTTCAGATTCTGAAAAAGAGTTATACCACAGCTGACCATGTGAACAAACTCTTAAGAAGTCTGCCATCCAAATGGAGACCTAAAGTGACTGCCATTGAGGAAGCTAAGGATCTGAATACTTTAAGTATTGAGGATCTTATAAGCTCCCTCAAGGTGCATGAACTAGGACTCAATGAGGATGAGTCTGTTAGAGAACCAAAAACATTAGCTCTGAAGTCCAAAAGAAAGCCTGCTAAAGCTCTGAAAGCTATTGAATCTGAAGAAGAGTTTCCTGAGGGAAATTCTGATGAAGATTCAGATGCTGATGAGCTTGCAATGCTTTCTAAAAGGCTTCAGTATCTGATGAATAGAAAGAAAAAATTCTCTAACAGAAGCAGTAACTTTAGAGGATCTGGTTCTGGTTCAAAGAGGGATATTCATAAGGAAAGCTGTTACAACTGCAAGAAGCCTGGGCACTTCATTGCTGACTGTCCTGATCTTCAGAAAGAAAAATCCAAGGAAAAAGCAAAGAAGTCCTGCTCAAAGTCCAGCAGTTTCAGAAACAAGCTTAAGAAGAGTCTCATGGCAACATGGGATGATCTGGACAATGAGTCAGAATCTGATGAGGAAGAAGCAAACCTGGCCCTGATGGCAACTGCAACTTCTGATGCTGAATCATGCTCAGATTCTGATGAAGAAGATGAGGTATACTCTAAACTCTCTAGATCTGAATTGATTGAAACAGTAAATGATCTTATGAGTCATCTTAAAAGCAAGCTAAAAGAAATCAAATCTTTGAAAAATCAAAACAACTTGCTGTCTGAGGAAATTCTTAAACTTCAGAATCAATTTTTTGAATATCATGAAGAAGTTGAAGAACTCAGAAAAGAAGCTCATAAGAAATCTGAAGAGGTTCCTAATGAACAGGAAATAGCTCTTCAGGATTTCATGTTAACTGGATTCAATAGAACAAAAATTGCCTCCATGATGTATAATATGATCAGAAACAAAGGTGAAGGCATTGTCTATGATTCATTTAAATCTTCAAATGAATTAAACTCACCTTCATGTTCTGAAGATATTTTAAAAGACAATGGTATATGCTTTGTGCCTGCTACTGATAACTCTGAGAAGTTGAAAATATCAGAATCTGAGTCTAAGTCTGAAGTTCTGAACAACTCAGACTCTGAAGCTTCTGAACCTAAGGGTAAGATGAAGGCAGATGTTAAAACCCTGCCCAAATCTAAGCCAAAAGGTTCTAAGCCTAAGAGTAAGAGGAAATCAGACTCTGAACCTGAACCTGTTCAGAATCTGAAGTGTTCAGAACCTGAAACTAGCAAGTCTCAGAAGCTGAATAAATCTGATTCAAATTTTTCAAAGACTGGGTTTATTAAAGCTTCAAAATCTATTAAACCAGTCAATACAAATCATTTTCAATCTCAGAATGTTAAGAGAAGCAAGAAAAAGCAAACCAATCAGTTTTATGCTTCTGATTGTTTTAAGAAAGGCAAAACTGAAGCTTGCCTTGTGCCTGAAGTAAACAAAGTGAGAATTCTGAAGAGATCAGAACAAAAGTGCTCAAAGGCTCAAACTCTAAAGGATTCAGAACCAAAGACCTTCAAGTTTCAGGTTCTGAAGAATTCTAAGTTCAAATCTTTGAGAACTCAGGTTCTGAAGTATTCAGGTTCTGAAACTCAAACTTATTAAAGATATAAGGATTCATATCCTAAATATCAGAACAAGTCTGAACATCATAACTTCAGACACAAGTTTAAAGAGCCAAAACCTTTCAGGACTAACCCCAAAGGACCCATGAAAATCTGGGTACCTAAGTCTGAGATAATTTCAATTGCAGATATGCTTAACATCCAAAGAAAAGGAAAGGTCCTGGTACCTGGACAGTGGATGCTCGCATCATATGACAGGGGACAAGTCTATGTTCCAAACCCTAACTCTGAAAGAGGGAGGAACTGTGGGGTTTGTAGGAAGTCAGAAAGGAAAGATCATTGGTACTGGTAAGATAGGTAATTCTTCCCTGTACATTGATAATGTTTGGCTGGTAGATGGACTGAGACATAACTTACTTAGCATAAGTCAATTATGTGATAGTAATTATGAAGTCTTGTTCAATAAGAACACATGTACTGTAATCAATAATGAAAATAAGTCTGTAGTGTTCAGAGGAAGCTGGAAAAACAATGTTTACAAAATTAATTTTTCTGAATTGGTGCAGCAGAAGGTAGTTTGCCTTCTGTCTGTGAATGATGAGAAATGGGTCTGGCACAAAAGGCTGGGACATGCTAACTGGAGACTTATCTCTAAGCTTAGCAAGTTACAGCTGGTCAGAGGCTTACCCAGTATTGACTATCACTCAGATGCACTGTGCAGTGCATGCCAAATTGGAAAGTTTTCTAAAACTTCTTTTAAGTCTAAAAACATTGTTTCCACCTCTAAACCTCTAGAACTCCTTCACATTGATTTGTTTGGTCCTGTTGGAACAGCTTCAATCAATGGGAAGAAGTATGGACTTGTAATTGTTGATGATTATAGTAGGTGGACTTGGGTTAAATTCCTCAGAACCAAAAATGAAACATATGATGTGTTTTTCAAATTCTGCAAACAAGTACAAACTGAAACTGATTTGAAAATCTTAAAAATCAGAAGTGATCATGGTGGTGAATTTGAAAATGAACCTTTTGAAAACTTTTGTGAAGACCATGGAATTCTCCATGAGTTCTCATCTCCTAGAACTCCACAACAAAATGGAGTTGTAGAGAGAAAGAACAGGTCTTTACAAGAAATGGCAAGAACCATGATCCATGAATCTAAAATTGCTAAGTACTTTTGGGCAGAAGCTGTAAACACAACATGTTATATTCAGAACAGGATCTATATCAGACCCATTCTGAATAAAACAGCATATGAATTATTTAAAGGAAGAAAACCAAGTCTTTCTTATTTTCATCAGTTTGGTTGTACATGTTACATACTAAACAATAAAATCTACCTAAAGAAATTTGATGCCAAGGCTCAAAAGGGTATCTTTTTAGGATACTCAGAGAGATCTAAGGCATACAGAGTGTATAATTCTGAAACACATGTTGTTGAAGAAGATATACACATTAGGTTTGATGATAAGAAGCCTGGTAATGAAATACCAGAGCTAGTTGAGAGTTTTGCAGATATCAGAATCTCAGAAGAGCCTTCAGAAGCTGAACCCAGTTCAGGTTCTGATGAAGGTTCAGAAGCTGAAAACAATGAAGAATCTGAGAAACTCTCCAACAATGACACTACTCCTGGAGCTAATCAAGATCAGCATGGTTCTGAACAAATCCCTAATGGTTCTTCAGAAGCTAATCCTCCCAGAACCTCATTCAAGTACAAGTCTTCACATCCTGAGGAGTTGATCATTGGAAACAAGAACTATCCAAGAAAGACAAGATCAGCATTCACTCAGAATGAGTCCATGCTTGGCCTGCTATCCTTGATTGAGCCTACAACTGCTGATGAAGCACTTGCTGATGATGGTTGGATTGTAGCAATGCAAGAAGAGCTGAACCAATTTCAAAGAAATGATGTATGGGATCTTGTTGCAAAACCTGATCAGAAGAACATCATTGGAACAAAATGGGTGTTCAGGAACAAGCTAAATGAACAAGGATAAGTGATCAGAAACAAGGCTAGATTAGTAGCTCAAGGGTACAGCCAGCAAGAAGGAATTGACTACACTGAAACTTTTGCTCCAGTAGCAAGATTGGAAGCAATCAGGTTACTTCTTTCTTATGCTGTTAATCATGATATCATCTTATATCAAATGGATGTTAAGAGTGCTTTCCTAAATGGTGTAATTTCTGAAGAAGTGTATGTCAAACAACCTCCTGGTTTTGAAGATGTCAAATATCCAAATCATGTTTTTAAACTTAAGAAGTCTTTGTATGGTCTGAAACAAGCTCCCAGAGCTTGGTATGAAAGGCTAAGCAACTTCTTAATTAAAAATAATTTTGTAAGAGGTCAAGTTGACAATACACTTTTTAGGAAAACTGTTAAGAAAGAAATCTTAATTGTGCAAATCTATGTGGATGATATCATATTTGGTTCTACTAATGCCTCCCTTTGCAAGGAATTTTCAAAGTTAATGTAGGATGAATTTGAAATGAGCATGATGGGTGAGCTGAAATTCTTCTTGGGAATTCAAATCAACCAATGCAAAGAGGGTGTTTATGTTCATCAGTCAAAGTACACCAAGGAGCTTCTGAAGAAGTTTCAGCTGGATGATTGCAAGCTGATGACAACACCTATGCATCCCACGTGCACCTTAAGCAAAGAGGACAATGGCTCAAAAGTAGATCAGAAGCTGTACAGAGGTATGATAGGTTCTCTCCTATACTTAACTGCTTCTAGGCCAGATATTTTATTTAGTGTATGTCTGTGTGCTAGATTCCAGTCAGATCCTAGAGAATCTCATATGACTGCTGTCAAGAGAATCTTCAGGTATATGAAGGGAACAACTAATTTGGGACTTCTGTACAAGAAATCTCTAAATTACAAGCTAGTTGGATTCTGTGATGCTGACTATGCTGGGGACAGGATTGAAAGAAAATAGCAAGAGACAAGCAACCATTGCTTTGTCAACAGCAGAAGCAGAATACATCTCAGCTGCAAGTTGTAGCACACAACTGCTCTGGATGAAACATCAATTAGAGGATTATCAGATTCATGCAGATAATATTCCAATTTATTGTGATAATACTGCTGCTATATGTCTGTCTAAAAATCCAATTCTGCATTCTAGAGCCAAGCACATAGAAATAAAACATCATTTTATAAGAGATTATGTTCAGAAGGGTGTTTTAGATATTCAGTTCATTGATACTGATCATCAATGGGCTGACATATTCACTAAACCCCTAACAGAAGAAAGATTCAATTTTATTAAAAAGAATCTGAACATGCATTTTATCTCTTGAAAATGTGCTTGAATCTAAATGAAATCCTTGATTCTGAGCTTATCATAAGCTAAGACTTATCAAACACTCACCTTCTGAGAGTTTGAATAAAGTTAAGCCTGAAAAACTTCAGAATGTGAAGGATCAGAACCTAGATTTCCTGACTTCTGAATCTGATAGGAATCTAATGTTGGTCAGAATCTGATAAGTATAACTAAGGGCAATGATGATTAAAGCTTTGAAAGTTTATACTCTAATCCTCCCAAAATCATCAATTTAAAAATGTGATTTTCTGCTCTGATATTCAATGTTAAAATTACTTGACAAACAATTTTCAGTTGGTATCAGTCTGTTTTCAAACTATTAAGCACAGACACATTTTTTTTTAAATGCTCAAAGTATTTCAGACATGTTCAGTCTTAAGAACTTATTTTATCTTGGTATCAGCACTAAAATGTCAATTTGGTATCAGACTCTGAGGTAAATCTTCATGTTTTGAAATCAGGTTCTGATACAATTTCAACAGTCTTAAAAACTGTATTTTGTTATCAGACTCTGAGATAAAATACTCAGTTGGTATCAAGCTCTGATATAACCTATCAGCTGGTCTTTTATCTGAAAATTTTGCTTTAAAATGAGTTAGACCTGCTCTGATCTAAACTATTTTCTTTAAACCAGCTTAGATTTGCTCTGATACCTTCTTGCATATTTTGCTCTGATACTGAACATTTTTGGTTGCTTTGTTCTGATACTGAACCATTTGTACTGAACAAGTCATGTCTGAACACAGAATGATCTGATCAGAAGCTCTAAACCTTTTTCTGCTTCTGAACAACAATCTATTTTTAATGGAAGTCATATACTCATTGAAAGTTGTACTGGCAGTGAGTACAATGCTTCTAGAAACTAGGGTTTCTGTGCTGTGTTTAGGTCATGCCTCGGGAATGGTCCCGAGGTTACTATTTATAGCCTTTTTTGGGCCTACCCGGTCATGGTTTTGGGCCTAAATCGTAAAAGGGCCAAAACCATGACTTGGGCGCCCTCGTCAGCTGCTGAGGGCGCCCCCAAAGGGTTATGTGTGATTGTCAAGTGGGCCCTATGCCCTCTTGGAGGACGTCCAGCCCTATTTTAAGGGTTCACACCCTTGGCTTTGGGGTCTTAATTCCTAGATAGTGAGAACTACGGTCCACAGCCCAACAAGCACGAGTCTTGGTACAAGGCGAAGTGATTAAACTGTTTACAGGGGGTTTGTCTATGACCTTTTGCCCAGCAAGTGGGACTTAGTAGCTACGAAGCCATGTGAAAAAAATTTTATGAATACCAGCCCAACATGGGTGTTTAAACCCTGCATGGGTACTAGCCCAACATGGATACTAGCCCAACGTGGGTATTAGCTCCATGTTTTGTTTTGAGTACCTTAGTGGGCGGCACTAGCCCTACGAGAGTGTTGGGCGCCAGCCCAACAGGAATATTTATGCTAGCCCAACAAGCACGAGTCTTGGTACAAGGCGAAGTGATTAAACTGTGTGTAGCTCGCCGCGCCCTTTGGACCGCGTGTTGAGGACGCTTCTTATCGGGATCCGACGGTTGGCGTGAGGCGACCGTTCGCTCTCGTTGACGTGTCGTAATCTTAGTGGTTCTCGGAAATCGTGCCAACTTAAGTGACGTCATCTGCGCGTTTTCCCAGGCTTTTCACTTTAAACTTCTAATCAGTTCCTTTCTTTGTCTTTTCACTTTCCTTCTCCTTTCTTTGTCCGAAAAGCACGTCCCTCGCCAATTGCGAACGGTTTTTAGAATCAACGCTTTCCTCCAGAATCAAATCAGTCCCTTTCTTCGTCCAGCTTTTCTTCATTCGAAACAGGTAATCCCATTTTTGGAATTCATCTTCTGATCGTTAGCGCTTCGTTTTTGTAATTAAAACTAGGACATGGTAGTTATCAGGGAGTGTGATGGGAAGGGAAACGTGTTATCTCCGGCTAACTCGGAGGAAAGGGATGCGTTATTGAGAGAGGCGGTTAGGCTTGCGAAACGATCGGATGGGACCACCGATTGGGTTGCCTTTGAGAATGCCTACTATGGCCATTCCCTTTTAGGGGAGTTTTCGAGCGATTCGAGTGATAGCGAGGATAAAGACGATAGCGGGAATTCATCTGATTGTGTTATTCTTTCTGCTCGTCCAGGTCCCTCGAAAGAAAATCACGGTATGGCGTCCACTAGTGATTTGGGGCTAGGGGGTTCTCCTAGCGAAATGATGCGCTTGGAGTCCGTGTTTATGGATCCTGAACGAGTGGGGCTATTCCGAAGCAAGGTTAATGTTTCTTCGACAGGATGCGAAGATGATGTGGTGCTGGAGCCCTGCCGTCCTGGTGAGAAAGTATACTTACGGATGCCAAGGAGTAGGGCCCACGAGTTCTTCTACATGTATGCGGCGGTCTTTGAAGATTTGGGCGTGAAGTATCCATTCACGCCCTTCTCCGAAACTGTCCTGAGGTGGTTGAATGTGGCGCCCTCGCAGCTTCAGCCCAACAGTTGGGCGTTCATCCGGGCCTTTGAGATAGCTTGCGAGGGATTAGGCTTTGAGCCCTCCGCCAGGTGCTTCTTTAGCTTCTATGGTACTCGGGGGGTGGACAAATCGTCTTGGGTCTCTGTTGGCGCGCACCCTGGGAAACGGTTGTTCCCACCTTACGCCTCTCATTACAAGAACTGGAGACGGACATTCCTTAGGGTGAGGGGAAGGGGGCGCGTACACAATGAGTTAAAATTTCCCATTTGCTGGACGAGTTCCCCAGCTTCCATTACGGGGTTTGCTTTCGAACAATTGAGTGCGTATGAACAAGGTGTCGTTTCCTTCCTGGATAAAATGCTGCCCATGGATATCCGGGAGTTGTTGAATAGAGAGGGGGATGTCGATAGCTTAGAGACCTATTTGCGTGAGTTGACTTCATAACTTTGCTTGTCTAGCTTTTTGCCTTTCTCTTGATTAATTATTTGTGTAATGGCGCTGGCCTTTTGACTTGCAGAATCAATGGCGCCACTAACAGCTGCAGAGAGGAAGCAGTACTTGGCGGAGCTGAAGGCCAAGAGGTCGGGCGGGGTGGCTGACACTGGCGACTCTTCTGGGCTCATCCTTCGTAAGTCCAAAAAGAGAACCGAGATTGCTCTTGACGCTCAACCTGAGTGTACTGTGGACGTGGCGCAGGAGAAGACTCAGGAGGAGAAGAAAAGGAAGGCGGCGGATCGGGAGGAGGGGGTGATAAAAGAGAGGAGGTCGAAACGGGCGCATTCTCATCCCGCCATTGAACTTTCTGGCCCCAGCGGGGATGTTCGGTCTTTCTGGGATAAGGATTTTGATTTCGAAGCCTACGTGAAAGAAAAGATGGTTTGCAACCCTGACGATGTGACAGCTGGGATGCAGAACCCTGTTCCTTTTGCGACGAGGGATATCGGCGTGAACTGTTTGCGGTCTATTATGCTTTTGATGTCCGTTGATTGCAAATATGCGGAGTCAGTTCGTAATGGAGAAACGTTGTTGGAAAGGGTGAAGCTGCTGGAGAAGGAATTACAAGAGGTTCAAGAGGGCAAGGAGAAAGAGGTCAAGGAGGCGGCGGAGGCGCTGAGGGCCGAGTTCGACGAGAAAATCAGTGACCTGAAGGTTGGTCATGACGCTGACCTAGCTGGGAAGGACGCGGTGATCATTCGTTTGAGGAAAGAGGTCGCCTCGGGGGTTGATAGGGAGACGGCGTTGCAGGCTGAGGTTGCGGAAGCCAAAGGAGAACTGGCGCTGTCTTTTGAGACTGGGTTTGAGCGTGCGAAGGAGCAGGCCGCCTTCCTCCATCCTGAAGCTGATCTTTCGTCTATGGATTCGTTCAAGATAATCGTAGATGGCGTCCTTGTGGACGAACAATAGTCTTTGTTGTAACTTTAATTTACTTTGAACTTTCTTGAATTTGTATTGATGCGTGATTTGTACTATATTTCGTTGGTTTCTTGTTCAATGATGGCGATGATAATGCTTCTTGGGTGGTAGTTATTACTTGTACGTTTTCTCGATTTATTTAAGATTGTCGAATCCGTTGAGCTTTCCGGTGTTATTGCTCTATTGAGGCATCTTATGTATGAATTCTTTTATTTTCGCGACGTGTTTGTTTTCTTCTTGCGACGCCTTAGTGTTAAGGACTTAAGTGGCGATTTTGTTTTTCGGCTCGCGACGTCTTAGAGCCCTCTTGGGGGTTAAGGAATTAGGCGGCGATCTTGTTTTTCGGCTCGCGACGTCTTAGAGCCCTCTTGGGGGTTAAGGAATTAGGCGGCGATCTTATTTTTCGGCTCGCGACGTCTTAGAGCCCTCTTGGGGGTTAAGGAATTAGGCGGCGATCTTATTTTTCGGCTCGCGACGTCTTAGAGCCCTCTTGGGGGTTAAGGAATTAGGCGGCGATCTTATTTTTCGGCTCGCGACGTCTTAGAGCCCTCTTGGGGGTTAAGGAATTAGGCGGCGATCTTATTTTTCCGCTCGCGACGTCTTAGAGCCCTCTTGGGGGTTAAGGAATTAGGCGGCGATCTTATTTTTCGGCTCGCGACGTCTTAGAGCCCTCTTGGGGGTTAAGGAATTAGGCGGCGATCTTATTTTAAGCTCACGACGTCTTAGAGCCCTGTCTTTTAGGGTTAAGGAATTAGGTGGCATTTTCATTTTAAGCACACGACGTCTTAGAGCCCTGTCTTTTAGGGTTAAGGAATTAGGTGGCGTTTTCATTTTAAGCACACGACGTCTTAGAGCCCTGTCTTTTAGGGTTAAGGAATTAGGTGGCAACCCCTTTGGGGTTAGGCGCGCCCTTTGTGAGTTGATGCTACCCCGCTTGTTTCGGCGATATCTGTGATATTGGAGTGAAACAGAGATAAGAGTAAACGGAAATAGGTGCCTCATTAAAAACCCAGCTCTCGCGGGGAAAAGAGTGCTCCCTTATTCCTCTTTGTTAATTGACATCAAAATACAAAAAATTCAAAAGAAAATGCAAGCAAGACTTCACAGCAGCTCGACCTTGTTTGGCTTGTTTGTAGGAATGGTGAAGTACTCAGCTGTAGTAATGGCGTAGGTTGGCGGCATTCCAGGTTCGTGGTATCGTGTCTCCATTCAGCTCCTCCAACTTGTATGCTCCGTGTGCTAGCTTTTCCCTGACTCGGTATGGTCCTTCCCAGTTGGGAAGTAACTTTCCAATTCGGGTGGGCGCGACGACCTGTCTTAAGACCAAATCTCCTTCTTTCATGTCTCTTGGTATTACTTTTGAATTGTACCGGCGGGCTGCTCTTTGTTTGGCGGCGAATTCCCGGATGTGGGCGGCCTCCCGTACCTCGTCAATCATGTCTATCCCGCATAGTAAGCTCGCTTCATTAGCCTCCTCTGAGAAGTTCTCCCGGCGCCACGTTGGTGTATCAATTTCTACGGGCAGCATAGCGTCGGCGCCGTATACCATGGTGAACGGGGTTTCCTTGGTTGTGGAATGAGGCGTCGTGTGATATGACCAGAGCACTTCATGTAATTGGTCAGCCCAAAGTCCTTTGGCGTCGTCAAGCTTCTTTTTTATGCCGTTCAAGATCACCTTGTTTGCAGATTCGGCTTGCCCGTTTGCTTGGGGATGGATGACTGAAACAAACTTCGTCTGGATTCCGAGTTGATTGCAGAATTCTACCACCTTGGAACTGGCGAACTGGGTCCCGTTGTCAGATACTATAACTTTGGGAAGCCCAAACCTGCATATTATTTTCTTCCAGTAGAAGCGTATTACTCTGTCTGCCGTGATTTTGGCGACCGCTTCGGCCTCGACCCACTTCGTGAAGTAATCCACTCCGACTATGAGAAATTTCAGTTGTCCTGGTGCCAACGGGAATGGGCCTACAATATCCACTGCCCACTTATGGAAAGGCCATGGGGAAAAGACCGAGGTGAGTTCGCAGGCAGGGGCGTGCTTCTTATCAGAAAACCTTTGACACTTGTCACACTTTCGTACAAAGTCTGCGCTCTCTTGGATCATTGTTGGCCAGTAATAACCTGCTCTCAACAGCTTCGCGGCCAAGGATCGTCCGCCGATGTGGCTCCCGCACACGCCTTCGTGTACTTCTAAGAGGACGAGGTGGGTTTCGTTTTCACCTAAGCATCTGAGCAGAGGCGATGCCTTGCCTCTCTTGTATAATTTGCCAGCGACCATGCAATACTTCGAAGCCTTTTTTCGTATCTGCAGTTCTTCCTCCTCGCTTTTGGGATTAAACGCTCCCGTGAGGTATTTGATGAGAGGCGTCATCCATCCCTCCTCCTCATTCTCCACGGCGCCTACTTCCATGATCTCTGTGCTGGGGGCCGCCAGCACCTCCTGGATGACCGTTCTGTTGTTCCCCGGGCGTTTGGTGCTGGCCAGTTTAGACAAAAGGTCGGCTCTTGAATTCTGTTCTCTTGGAACGTAGATTGCTTCGAAGAACTTGAAGGTGGAGGCTAAACTGTTGACCTTTGCTAAGTATTTGGTAAGTTGACTGTCCTTCGCTTGGTACTCCCCGGTAATTTGGCTCGTCACCAACTGGGAGTCGCTCTTCGCCCTCAAATTTTCTGCTCCCATCTCTTGTGCCAGCTTCATGCCCGCTACCAGGGCTTCATACTCTGCTTGGTTGTTGCTCGCCTTGAACTCAAATCTCAGCGACTGCTCTATGATTAGGCCCCCTGGACCCTCCAACACTATGCCGGCTCCACTACCTTTGAGGTTTGATGATCCGTCGACCGATAACAACCATACGAAAGGGGCGACCTCTTCCACCGGGAATGAGAATTCTACTAGGAAGTCAGCCAGGACCTGTGACTTTATGCTGCCTCTAGGAAGATATTGAATGTCATATTCGGACAATTCCACTGCCCAGGATACCATTCTTCCCGCCAGGTCTGGTTTCCCCAACACTTGCTTGATGGGGTAGTTGGATTTGACAACAACTCTATGTCCTTGAAAATATGGTCGCAGCTTCCTCGCTGTTGCTACTACTGCTAGAGCCAGGCGTTCTATTTTCTGGTATCTCAGCTCGGCTCCCTTGAATACCTTGCTCACAAAGTACACTGGTTTTTCACCTTCGTCAGAATCTTGCACAAGGACAGAACTCATAGCATTTTCCGATATAGATAGGTAGAGGAAAAGGACGGCGCCTGCGTCTGGGCGATGCAGAACGGGCGGGCTGGAAAGGAACGTCTTAATCTTTGCGAACGCATCTTCGCACTCTTCCGTCCATTGGAAAAGTTCCTTCTTCTTTATTGAGGCAAAGAAAGAGAAAGCTTTATCGCCGGCGCATGATAAAAACCTGGAGAGCGCTGCGAGCCTACCCGTCAACTGCTGCACCTCCTTGATGCTAGTGGGGCTTCTCATGTTGATTATCGCCTGACACTTGTCAGGGTTTGCCTCGATACCGCGCCGGGTCAGCATGAAGCCTAGGAATTTTCCTGCGTGAACCCCAAAAGAGCATTTGGCCGGGTTGAGACGCATGTTATACGCGCGAACTTGATCGAAGATCTCTTCCAGGTCCTTTGCATGGCTTTTGTCATGTTTTGTTTTTACTACCAGATCGTCGATGTAGACCTCCAAATTCTTTCCGATTTGTTCTGCAAAGGCGGTGTCCATTAACCTTTGAAAGGTGGCGCCGGCATTCTTTAAGCCAAAAGGCATAACTTCGTAGTGGTAGTTGTGGTGATTAGTCATGAAGGCCGTTTTTGGGGCGTCGAGAGGATCCATCTTTATTTGGTTGTAACCGGAGTATGCGTCCATGAAACTCAGGGTTTGGTACCCTGACGCGTTGTCGATGAGGTGGTCAATGTTTGGGAGGGGATATGGGTCTTTTGGGCAAGCGGTGTTCAGATCGGTGTAGTCGACGCACATGCGCCATTTTCCGTTAGCTTTCTTTACGAGGACGACGTTCGCCAGCCAGGTAGGATACTTGATTTCACTTATGAAACGGGCGTCTCTTAACTTGGCCACCTCTTCATCTACTGCTTTCCTCCTTTCTTCGCCTAATTTCCTTTTGCGCTGAGCCACTGGCTTCACTCCTGGGCGTAGGGCGAGGTGGTGGCATACGATGGTAGGGTCGATGCCGGGCATGTCTGATGGTTGCCAGGCGAACAGGTCTAAGTTTCTTCTCAGGAGATCCACTAGATTTTGCTCTTCGGCGGGATCCAAAGAGGTCCCCACCTTGGTGGTTTGATGTGGCTCCGGGCCTATTGTGACTTCCTTCAGATCCTCCGTGGGTTCAAGACGTTCGTTCTGGAATTCTTCCCTTGGATCCAAGTCGATGACGTTAACTTGCAACGTTTCGCTGTGGCTGCGAAGTTGCTGGATCTGTTGCCGTACTGCTTTCGCCGCCTCCGGGTCCATGAACAACGAGGGCGACGGTGGTCGTTTTCGGGTCGGTTATCAGAGTTCAAAAAACTGCGATTGAAGGCTCCCGGTCGGGACTGCGAATTTCGGAGGGACTAACTGACGTTTTGAACAAGAAACGGGGCGTTTGATTAGAGTTAGAGGTAGGTCTAGGGTTGAATCACGGCGGATTCAAAGGCTTTGAGGTCACTTCTGGGAGGTATAGAGGATACACGGCGCTCTGATGGCTCTCAGGGGCCGTGGATCGATCGTTTTTCTCTGGGAGACGGTGGCTAGGTCAGTTTTACCGTAGCCCCACGGTGGGCGCCAACTGTACTGGCAGTGAGTACAATGCTTCTAGAAACTAGGGTTTCTGTGCTGTGTTTAGGTCATGCCTCGGGAATGGTCCCGAGGTTACTATTTGTAGCCTTTTTTGGGCCTACCCGGTCATGGTTTTGGGCCTAAATCGTAAAAGGGCCAAAACCATGACTTGGGCGCCCTCGTCAGCTGCTGAGGGCGCCCCCAAAGGGTTATGTGTGATTGTCAAGTGGGCCCTATGCCCTCTTGGAGGACGTCCAGCCCTATTTTAAGGGTTCACACCCTTGGCTTTGGGGTCTTAATTCCTAGATAGTGAGAACTACGGTCCAAAAGTCAAGTATGCTCTGATTCTCATCTTTGCTGCCTGATTATCCATATGATTGCATAAATATCTCACAAACTTTTGTTCAAACCCCCTCATATATGCTCTGAACCTTTTCTTTGAAATGTTTTTCAAACTCTTTTAAAAAAAAAGGGGGGAGATTGAACTGCTCTGATACATGTTTTCAAACTCTTTTAAAACTCTTTTCTGCTCTGATACAGATGTTTTCAAACTCTTTTGACAGAGGGGGAGAAATTTTCTGTGTTGAGAGAGTAAGTCAAACTTTTTGTTGATGACAAAAGGGGGAGAAAGTAAAACAAGTATTAAAGCACCTGAGCTCAAATATAAGTTAAAATTCTGTCAGTATATTAACTTATGAAAGGGGAGTAAAAGGTATTAAAGCCTAAGGTTCTTGTGTGAACTATTGAACAATTCAACCTCCCCTACATAAGTTAAGCTCTGATACAATTCTGAGCTGAATTTAACTTATGAGAACAGATTTTAACTCTTAGCCTCTGAAGTAAAATTCTGGCTCTGATACCATTCTGTGAGATACATTACTCTTAGTGAGTAAATTGAATTTAAAATAACTTGGATAAGACTCAGGGAGCTTACAAAACTCATCCTGTGGATTATCAGACTTAGGGGGAGAGCTTACAAACCTCAGAACCTGAAGTCAACAAGTCATTTTGAATTCTGAGTGTAAATTTCACCATATTGTTTTAAGTTAAGCTTAATTAACATGGAAAAGAATCAAGGGGAGCTTACAAACCTAACCTTGAGGACTGTCAGACCTAGGGGGAGCTTACAAACCTCTCCTGAAGTCAGATTGTTAATTAAACTTAACAACAATTCTGAAATTTTCACATTTGTGCTTTTAACTGAACTTAATTAACTTGGATCAGACTCAGGGGGAGCTTACAAACCTCACAACCTGCAGTCAACTTGTTAATTAAGTTAACAACAATTTTCTGTTTTAATACTTATGTTTGTCATCATCAAAAAGGGGGAGATTGTTGGAACAAAATGTGTTTAACAAGTCTCTTTTGAATTAAGGGGAGATTGTTGAAACATTATGTGTAAACATATCTCTCTCTATGGTTTTGATGATAACAAAGTGTTAAAGAGAAAATTGGTTATTTGCTAATGCTTTGTTTAAGTGTTTTCAGAACCATGTGCTTTATGATCAATTATTAAGAATGGTTATGGAAGAACAAGCCTAGAGCAAGGAAGGAAAGCTAAGAAGCAATGTTGCTAAGCTAGAAGGAAATTGGGTCTGAAGAAGTGCTCCTGAAGAAGTGCTCCTGAAGTAGTGGTACTGAACTGAGAGCTTCTGAAGTGGTCCTGAAGTGCAGCTTCTGAGTCTGAAGGCAGCTTCTGAAGTCTGGGTGCTTCTGATGAAGTCAACGCAAAGTCAACTCCTGAAGCCAGCTTCTGATCCGTACAAGGCAGCTTCTGATGCACTGTTCACATAGAAGCTTCTGAAGCTGATGTGGCATGGAAAGTGACCAGTACTGTGCGCATTTAATGCCTGGATGTGTCAGAACAACTCAATGGAACAGTTGTCTCCCTGACCCAAACATTCTCCTGCTTTTAAGGTAGGCCATTTCAAAAATGGCTGCTGCTCTGTTTTGTTTGAAAAAGTGCAGCAAACTTTTGCAGAAATCCTAGCTCAATTGCACGGCTCTTTCCTCAAATCAAGCAAATCTTCAACAGCTATATTTCATCTATAAAAGGAAGAAGATTTGAAGAAGAAAATTGTCTAAGACTCTTGAAACGTATTGCTGAACCTGTGCTCTGTTTTCTGTGTAAAACTGTCAAGTTCAAAACTCTTAGAAATTCTCATAGTCTTTGTAACTTAGAATTTCTTAAGGTTAAGAGTCTTAACCTATGTTGTATTTAGAGAACACCTCTGATATTTTATCAAGTGCTCATCCCAAACTCCTTTACTTGTAAACCAGTTTGGTCCTTAAAGTCTCAGTCTGTTTACTGAGCATTTGTAACCTCATTCCTTTGTGGTCTGAGTCAGAAGCCTCTTGACTTAGTGTCTTGAGCATTGGGAAGTCTCTTGTCTTAGTGACTTGAGCAGTGGAAGCCTCTTCCTTGGTGGTTGAGCATAGAAGTCTCTTTCTTTGTGATTGAGCAACTGGAAGTCTCTTCCTTAGTGGTTGAGCATTGTGTAGTCTTCAGATTATAGTGAAACTCTCTTGTTGGAAAACAAGGGTGTTGAGTCTTTTGTGTTGGCTGCATGTTTTCGCAAAAACCAAAGTAGTGAATAGAAGCATCTCCTCATCTAGAACATTTCTTGAGTTGGAAGTTTTCCATTTTGAAGCCATTCAGAAGCTGAAAATGCCATCAGAAGCTGAAAGCACTGTAGCACTTCAGAAGCTGTTTTCAGGTTCTGATGCCCATGTTGACTTTTTGTTGACTTCATCAGAAGCTGATGTTTTTCAAGTTATTTTTGTGCGAATCTTAGCGACATTTGGCAAGGATTTGTTCCAGGATTATTGCTTCTAGATTGCTGTTGAATTGGAGAAGATTTAATGAAGATTTGGTATTAAATTATGAAGATCGTATTATTTCTGCAGAATCTTTAAAAGATACATTCCTGGTTTATTTGTTTCCTTATTGGATTATTCATAATTTAGAAACAAATCCAATTCAGAAGATTGGCTACATAATTAAGAGACTTGTTGGAGCTTATAAAAGGAGGAGTGCTGATGCTTTCAAGCATACGCATAATTGAAGAAATTCAGAGAAAAGAGTCTTAGAGTGTTAAGCTGTTAGTTTTTGTTGTGCACCACTCTGTTAGAGTTGGTTTAGGTTTGTGTTTAGTTGTAATCACTCTAAGCCTGTAGGTATGAGTGCTGTCTTTGTGTATTGAAGGTGTCTTCAAAAACAGGGGAGTTTTGTGTTCAGAACTGGGTTAAGTTCAAAGGGTAGTTCAAGTAGCTGGGTTGCAGTTGCTAGAATAGGAAGTTAGAGGTTTTCTAATACTCAACGTGTTGGGTAGAATTCAAGACTAGGAGGAAGATAATTGCTTAGGCTGGGAACTGGGAGTCAGTGTCTTGAGTCATAAGGATTATTTCCTATAGTGGAATTCCTTCCTGGATTGGTATCCCCCAGAGTAGGAGGTGTTTACTCCGAACTGGGTTAACAAACCTTGTGTTCTTTAGCTTTCCTGCACTTTTTATTTCTGCTACTTATCTGCTTTAAATTGTACTAAGTCATTGTTCAGAACCTGTTTTGGTTCAGAACCTGTAATCTCTTAAGTATTGCCTGGCCAGAATTTCAATTGGTATCAGAGCAGGCACCCTGCCTGTGTTTTGGGTGAGATTCAGAGGACTTTATATCTGGCAAGCATGGATAGAGAAGGAGGCTATGTCAATAGACCACCCCTACTAGATGGCACAAACTATGAATATTGGAAGTCAAGGATGTGTGCTTTTCTAAAGTCTATTGACAGCAGGACTTGGAAAGCTGTGATTAAGGGCTGGGATCATCCTGTGTATACAGACAAAGATGGTAACAAGACTGAGGTTCTGAAGCCTGAGGAGGAATGGACCAAAGCTGAAGATGATCTGTCACTGGGAAATTCAAAAGCTTTGAATGCTATCTTTAATGGTGTTGATCAGAATATGTTCAGACTTATCAAACAATGTACTGTGGCTAAGGATGCTTGGGAAATTCTGAAAACCACTCATGAAGGAACTTCTAAGGTGAAGATGTCCAGATTGCAGCTGCTGACTACTAAGTTTGAGAATCTGAAGATGAAGGAAGATGAGAATATCCAGGATTTCTATATGAATGTGCTTGATATGGCTAATTCCTTTGATTCTCTTGGGGAGAAGATGTCAGATGAGAAGCTAGTGAGAAAAATCCTCAGGTCCCTGCCCAGAAGATTTGATATGAAGGTGACAGCAATTGAAGAGGCTCATGATATTACCACTATGAAGCTTGAGGAGCTGATTGGGTCATTGCTCAATTTTGAAACAGCCTTTTGCAAACAGACTGAGAAGAAAGGAAAAGATGTAGCTTTTACTGTGAATTCTGAAGCTGATGATCAACAAGAGTCTGATGAGGATGACTTATCAGAAGCTCTAGTGTTGCTGGGAAAACAATTCAACAAGATTCTGAAGAATGTTGACAGAAAAGCCAAAGCCAAAGGTCAGAATTTCAGATTCAATAGCAAAAAGCAACAAACTGATGAGAAGAAGACCAAGTCTGAGGAGAAAAGTAACCAAGCTAAAGGTGTGCAGTGCTATGAGTGTGAAGGGTATGGACACATCAAGTCTGAATGTCCCACTTTTCTCAAGAAGCAGAAAAAGAGCCTAGCTATTTCATGGTCTGATGATGGTTCTGAAGATGATGATGTTAGTGAATCTGATATGTGTGATACTGGTCTGGTTGTAAGGTCAGGAGCTATCTTGAAGAAGGAAGCTGTTTTAGAGTCTGAGACCTTTTCAGAGTCTGACTCAGAGTCTGAAGCCTCATCTGTGTCTGAAGCTGCTAAAACCTCATATGATGAACTAGCTGTTAACTACAAGAAGCTATATACCAGAAGTGCTGAGGTTTGCAAACAAGTTTTGGATCAGAAGGAGACTATTCTTCAACTGGAGGCTGAAAAAGGTGAACTGTTAGTGCAGAATTCAGATTTAAAAGAAGAAGTGAACCAACTGAACTCCCAACTTGATCAAATGAAAAAGCAAGTGAAGATGTTGAACTCTGCTACTGATAAGTTGGAGGACATTTTGGGGAATCAGCAACAAGGAAAAACTGGTTTAGGTTTTGTTGTTCAGACTCAGATTCCTAAACAAATGAGTTTTGTTCCTGCTACTCAAACTCATGATTCTATGGTAGGAACATCAAAGAGGAGACCTCAGAAACAAGCCCAGATGCCAGCTCAGAAGCAAGCTCAGAAGAGACCTCAGATGCAAGGTCAGAAGCAAGTTCAGATGCTACCTCAGAAGCAACCCCAGAATTTTTTCAGAAACAGAAGGAGGAGGAATCATCCATGGGTCTGTCATCATTGTGGAAAGAAAGGGCATATCAAACTTTATGGTTATCCAGAACATTTTCAGTATAAAAGAGTTGAACCAGCTGCTATCAGACACAATGTTCAGAAGGTGTGGAAGCCCAAAGTTCAGAATGTAGGCCTTATAGCTCATACTTCTTTGAGAGCCACTTCAAAAGAAGATTGGTATTTTGATAGTGGGTGTTCAAGGCACATGACTGGTGTGAAGAAGCTGCTGAGCAATATCAGATCATACTCCAGAAGCTATGTGACATTTGGAGATGGTGTAAAAGGTCAGATTCTGGGTATTGGTGATTTGATAAGAGAAGGTTTGCCCAGACTTAATGATGTGCTTCTGGTGGAAGGATTAACCTCTAATCTGATCAGTATCAGCCAACTGTGTGATCAGGATTTGAAAGTTAATTTCAAGAAGCAGGAGTGTATTGTTACTGATCAGGATGGTAAAACTCAGATGAGGGGCTGCAGATCCAAAGACAATTGTTACTTGTGGGTTTCTGAAGAAGAAAGAAGTCTGACTTCTTGTCTTATGAGCTCAGAAGAGGAAGTCAAACTCTGGCACCAGAAACTAGGACATTTGCATTTGAAAGGCATGAAGAAAATCCTAAGTACTGAAGCTATCAGAGGTGTGCCTAATCTGAAGATCAATGAGGACAGTGTTGGTGGTGATTGTCAGATTGGTAAACAAACAAGAAAGTCTCATCCCAGATTAGTTTACCAGGTAACTACTAATGTACTAGAACTTGTTCATATGGATTTGATGGGGCCTATGCAAGTAGAAAGTATTGGAGGAAAAAGATATGCTTTTGTAATGGTAGATGACTACTCAAGATATACATGGGTCAGCTTTGTTAGAGAAAAGTCTGACACTTTTGAAGTTTTCAAAAAGATGTGCATCCAACTACAAAGAGAGAAGGATAGTGGGATTATCAGAATCAGAAGTGATCATGGCAAAGAATTTGAAAACAAGAGCTTTTCAGAATTCTGTGCTTCTGAAGGTATAAAGCATGAGTTTTCTGCACCTATCACACCTCAGCAAAATGGTGTAGTTGAGAGGAAGAATAGAACATTAGCAGAATGTGCAAGGGTTATGCTGCATGCTAAGAAGCTGCCATATATGTTTTGGGCTGAAGCTATGAACACTGCATGTTATATCCATAATAGAGTCACTCTGAAGAAGGGAACAGCTTGTACCTTATATGAACTATGGAAAGGAAGGAAGCCTACAGTCAAATACTTCCATGTGTTTGGGACCAGATGTTATATCTTGGCTGACAGAGAGAATAGAAGAAAACTGGATCCTAAGTCTGATGAGGGCATATTCCTGGGTTATTCAGTGAACAGCAGAGCTTACAGGGTGTTTAATTCCAGAACCAAGGTTGTGATGGAGTCCATAAATGTGGTTATTGATGATTTGTCTGCTGAGAATGAAAAGAATGAGCCTGAAGTTGTTCCAGAGCCTGAAGCCTCAGAAGAA
Organism: Medicago ruthenica; assembly: GCA_018208015.1. Taxonomy (NCBI): domain Eukaryota; kingdom Viridiplantae; phylum Streptophyta; class Magnoliopsida; order Fabales; family Fabaceae; genus Medicago; species Medicago ruthenica. The sequence continues at coordinate 35,644,471 of CM031376.1, forward strand.
CAAACTTCAGAAGCAGAAAAGCATTCAGAGTCTGAAGAAGCAGAAGATCAACCAGATCAAGTTCCAAATGGTAAAGGGCCATCAACTAGAGTTCAGAAGGATCATCCTAAAGACTTAATCATTGGAAGCTTAGATCAAGGTGTCAGAACCAGGAGATTAGATGCTGCTACTGATTCATGCTTTGTGTCAAAGTTTGAACCTAAAAATGTGAAAGAAGCCCTAACTGATGAATTTTGGATTGAAGCAATGCAAGTTGAGTTGAATCAATTCAAGAGGAGTGAAGTGTGGGATCTGGTTCCAAGACCTGAAGGTTTGAATGTGATTGGTACTAAGTGGATATACAAGAATAAAACAGATGAAAATGGTACTGTAGTCAGAAACAAAGCAAGGTTGGTTGCTCAAGGCTATACTCAAGTTGAGGGACTTGATTTTGATGAAACCTTTGCACCTGTGGCCAGACTAGAGTCCATAAGACTACTGTTGGGGGTATCCTGCATTCTCAAGTTCAAATTATTCCAGATGGATGTGAAGAGTGCATTTCTGAATGGATATTTGCAAGAAGAGGTATATGTTGAACAGCCTAAGGGTTTTGTGGATCCTAAGTTTCCAGAACATGTGTACAAGTTAAAGAAGGCTTTATATGGATTGAAGCAAGCACCAAGGGCATGGTATGACAGGCTGACTCAGTTTCTTGTGGCTCAAGGTTACAGAAAAGGAGGTTCTGATAAGACTTTGTTTGTAAAAGATGAAAATGGGAGTCTGATGATTGCTCAGATTTATGTGGATGATATAGTGTTTGGAGGGATGTCTCAGAAGATGGTCAAACTGTTTGTTCAGCAAATGCAGTCAGAATTTGAAATGAGCTTAGTTGGTGAACTGACATACTTTCTTGGGTTACAAGTCAAACAAATGGAAGATACAATCTTCATTTCTCAGAGTAAATATGCCAAGAACATTGTGAAAAAGTTTGGTATGGAATCAGCTGCTCATAAGAAGACACCAGCTGCTACTCATCTGAAGTTGACCAAAGATGAACATGGAGTATCAGTTGATCAAAGCCAATACAGAAGCATGATTGGCAGTCTAATGTACTTGACCGCAAGCAGACCTGATATCACTTATGCTGTTGGAGTATGTGCAAGATATCAAGCTGATCCTAAGATGAGTCATCTAACACAAGTTAAAAGGATCCTGAAGTATGTGAATAGCACAAGTGACTATGGAATCATGTATTCACATAGTTCAAGTTCTGAACTGATGGGATTTTGTGATGCTGACTGGGCTGGAAGTGCTGATGACAGGAAGAGCACTTCAGGAGGTTGTTTCTTCTTAGGAAATAACTTGATTTCATGGTTCAGCAAGAAACAAAACTGTGTGTCATTGTCAACTGCTGAGGCTGAGTATATTGCTGCTGGAAGTAGTTGCTCACAACTGGTGTGGATGAAACAGATGCTAGAGGAGTATAACATGAAACAAGGTGTTATGACATTGTTTTGTGATAATTTGAGTGCTATCAACATCTCTAAGAATCCAATTCAGCACAGTAGAACCAAACACATAGACATCAGACACCATTTTATCAGAAACCTTGTGGAGGACAAGATTATTCAGCTGGAACATGTAGCTACTGAAGAACAAGTTGCTGACATTTTCACAAAGGCCTTGGATGCTAAACAGTTTGAAAACTTAAGGAGCAAGTTAGGTGTGTGTTTGTATGAAGAGTTATAGCAATTACTGCAAACTGGATGTGAGGAAGATAGAGTACCTGCCAGTTGTGCCTGTGCTAAATGTGATCCTGAACCTGAGTCTGAGTATGATATGTTTTCAAGGATCTGTGTTACTTATTTTGATTTTAATCCCTATATGAAGTCTATTGTTTGTCATAATTTTGTGGCTAAAAAGGGGGGAAAAATCTTATGCTTATGCTTAGACAAAAGTTGTTCAGAATGTGTGTCATTGATTCAGAAGCTAACTAGTTTTGTTCAGAAGCTAAGAGTTCAGAACCTTTGCAGCAACAAGATATGTCCAGATGTGATCCAGGGGGAATTTGTGTCTCAGGGGGAGATTATGGTTATTAAATTCCTGAGTGTTGAAGAACAATTGTACTCTGATATTGTACTCTGATACCAGATTTTGCTCCTGAAGTGTTTTGCTCCTGAAGTATGCTCTGATACCATTTATCACTGCAGTTCAGTAGTAAGGGGGAGTTTATTTGTTTGTGAAGCTTCAGGGGGAGTTGATTAGTAGCTCTGATACTATGTTTGTGATGATCAGGAGTTGATCAGTAGCATATGTGTGCTTCAGTAGCTGTTATGTAGAACTGAAGCTGGATTGTTTAACATAGCTGAATCTGCTGCCTAAACTAATTGCTATGATGTATTGTTGTGGAGTTCTTCATTGCTGAGTTGATTTTATGGGAGATTGAAGAACTTGGATGGTTTTAGCCAAAAATTTGCCAAAGGGGGAGATTGTTGAGTCTTTTGTGTTGGCTGCATGTTTTGGCAAAAACCAAAGTAGTGAATAGAAGCATCTCCTCATCTAGAACATTTCTTGAGTTGGAAGTTTTCCATTTTGAAGCCATTCAGAAGCTGAAAATGCCATCAGAAGCTGAAAGCACTGTAGCACTTCAGAAGCTGTTTTCAGGTTCTGATGCCCATGTTGACTTTTGGTTGACTTCATCAGAAGCTGATGTTTTTCAAGTTATTTTTGTGCGAATCTTAGCGACATTTGGCAAGGATTTGTTCCAGGATTATTGCTTCTAGATTGCTGTTGAATTGGAGAAGATTTAATGAAGATTTGGTATTAAATTATGAAGATCGTATTATTTCTGCAGAATCTTTAAAAGATACATTCCTGGTTTATTTGTTTCCTTATTGGATTATTCATAATTCAGAAACAAATCCAATTCAGAAGATTGGCTACATAATTAAGAGACTTGTTGGAGCTTATAAAAGGAGGAGTGCTGATGCTTTCAAGACATACGCATAATTGAAGAAATTCAGAGAAAAGAGTCTTAGAGTTTTAAGCTGCTAGTTTTTGTTGTGCACCACTCTGTTAGAGTTGGTTTAGGTTTGTGTTGAGTTGTAATCACTCTAAGCCTGTAGGTATGAGTGCTGTCTTTGTGTATTGAAGGTGTCTTCAAAAACAGGGGAGTTTTGTGTTCAGAACTGGGTTAAGTTCAAAGGGTAGTTCAAGTAGCTGGGTTGCAGTTGCTTGAATAGGAAGTTAGAGGTTTTCTAATACTCAACGTGTTGGGTAGAATTCAAGACTAGGAGGAAGATAATTGCTTAGGCTGGGAACTGGGAGTCAGTGTCTTGAGTCGTAAGGATTATTTCCTATAGTGGAATTCCTTCCTGGATTGGTATCCCCCAGAGTAGGAGGTGTTTACTCCGAACTGGGTTAACAAACCTTGTGTTCTTTAGCTTTCCTGCACTTTTTATTTCTGCTACTTATCTGCTTTAAATTGTGCTAAGTCATTGTTCAGAACCTGTTTTGGTTCAGAACCTGTAATCTCTTAAGTATTGCCTGGCCAGAATTTCAAAGGGGACTGGACTACTTCTCACATTGAGAAGGAACCAGTATAAATTCCTGTGTGTCTCTCTTCCCTTCTCATTTTAACTTGTTTATCCGCTGCATTTAATTCTGATAACTGTTCAGAACCTGGTTCTGAACTAGTGTTAAGATTCTGAAAAGAAAAGAACAAGTTTTTGAGTCACACAATTCAACCCCCCCTTCTTGTGTGTGTGTTTTTCTCACCTTCAAAAATATCCAGGATTTCTACATGAATGTGCTGGACATGGCAAATTCTTTTGATTCTCTTGGTGAAAAGATGTCTGATGAGAAGTTAGTAAGAAAAATCCTCAGGTCCCTGCCCAGAAGATTTGATATGAAGGTGACACCAATTGAAGAGGCTCATGATATTACCACTATGAAGCTTGAGGAGCTGATTGGGTCATTGCTCAATTTTGAAACAGCCTTTTGCAAACAGACTGAGAAGAAAGGAAAAGATGTAGCTTTTACTGTGAATTCTGAAGCTGATGATCAACAAGAGTCTGATGAGGATGACTTATCAGAAGCTCTAGTGTTGCTGGGAAAACAATTCAACAAGATTCTGAAGAATGTTGACAGAAAAGCCAAAGCCAAAGGTCAGAATTTCAGATTCAACAACAAGAAGCAACAAACTGATGTGAAAAAGACCAAGTCTGAAGAGAAAAGTAATCAAGCTAAAGGTGTGCAATGCTATGAGTGTGAGGGGTATGGACATATCAAGTCTGAATGTCCTACTTTTCTTAAGAAGCAGAAGAAAAGCCTAGCAGTTGCATGGTCTGATGATGATTCTGAAGAAGATGCTGGAAGTGAATCTGGTATGTGTGATACTGGTCTGGTTGTAAGGTCAGGAGCTATCTTGAAGAAGGAAGCTGTTTTAGAGTCTGAGACCTTTTCAGAGTCTGACTCAGAGTCTGAAGCCTCATCTGTGTCTGAAGCTGCTAAAACCTCATATGATGAACTAGCTGATAACTACAAGAAGCTGTATACCAGAAGTGCTGAGGTTTGCAAACAAGTTTTGGATCAGAAGGAGACTATTCTTCAACTGGAGGCTGAAAAAGGTGAACTGTTAGTGCAGAATTCAGATTTGAAAGAAGAAGTGAACCAACTGAACTCCCAACTTGATCAAATGAAGAAGCAAGTGAGGATGTTGAACTCTGCTACTGATAAGTTGGAGGACATTTTGGGGAATCAACAACAAGGAAAAACTGGTTTAGGTTTTGTTGATCAGACTCAGATTCCTAAACAGATGAATTTTGTTCCTGCTACTCAAACTCATGATTCTATGGTTGGAACATCAAAGAGGAGACCTCAGAAACAAGCCCAGATGCCAGCTCAGAAGCAAGCTCAGAAGAGACCTCAGATGCTACCTCATAAGCATGTTCAAATGCTACCTCAGAAGCAGCCCCAAAAATTTTTCAGAAACAGAAGGAAAAGAAATCATCCATGGATCTGTCATCATTGTGGAAAGAAAGGGCATATCAAACCATTCTGTTTTAAATTGTATGGTTACCCTGAACACTTTCAATATAGAAGAGTGCAACCAGCTGCTATCAGACACAATGTTCAGAAGGTGTGGAAGCCCAAAGTTCAGAATGTAAGCCTTATAGCTCATACTTCTTTGAGAGCCATTTCAAAAGAAGACTGGTATTTTGATAGTGGGTGTTCAAGGCACATGACTGGTGTCAAGAAGCTGCTGAGCAATATCAGATCATACTCCAAAAGTTATGTGACATTTGGAGATGGTGTAAAAGGTCAGATTCTGGGTATTGGTGATTTGATCAGTGAAGGTTTGCCCAGACTTAATGATGTGCTACTGGTGGAAGGATTAACTTCTAATCTGATCAGCATTAGCCAACTTTGTGATCAAGAATTGAAGGTTAATTTCAACAAACTAGAATGTATTGTTACTGATCAGGAAGATAAGATTCAGATGAGAGGCTGCAGATCCAAAGACAACTGTTACTTGTGGGTTTCTGAAGAAGAAAGAAGTCTGACTTCTTGTCTTATGAGCTCAGAAGAAGAAGTCAAACTCTGGCCTAGAAGCTGGGACATCTGCATCTGAAAGGCATGAAGAAAATCCTAAGTACTGAAGCTATCAGAGGTGTACCTAATCTGAAGATCAATGAGGACAATGTTTGTGGTGATTGTCAAATTGGGAAACAAACAAGAAAGTATCATCCCAGATTAGTTCACCAGGTAACTACTAAAGTACTAGAACTTGTTCATATGGATTTGATGGGGCCTATGCAAGTTGAGAGTATTGGAGGCAAGAGGTATGCTTTTGTAATGGTTGATGATTACTCAAGATTCACATGGATCAGTTTTGTTAGAGAAAAATCTGATACTTTTGAAGTTTTTAAAGACCTATGTATTCAATTACAAAGAGAAAAGGACTGTGGCATAATCAGAATCAGAAGTGATCATGGCAAAGAATTTGAAAACAAGAGTTTCTCAGAATTTTGTGCTTCTGAAGGTATAAAGCATGAGTTTTCTGCACCTATCACACCTCAGCAAAATGGTGTAGTTGAGAGGAAGAATAGGACATTAGCAGAATGTTCAAGGGTTATGCTGCATGCTAAGAAACTTCCATATATGTTCTGGGCTGAAGCAATGAACACAACATGTTACATACACAATAGAAGGGAACAGCATCTACATTGTATGAACTGTGGAAAGGGAGGAAGCCTACAGTCATATATTTCCATGTGTTTGGGAGCAAATGCTACATTTTGGCTGATAGAGAAAACAGAAGAAAACTGGATCCTAAGTCTGATGAGGGCATATTCCTGGGTTACCCAGTGAACAGCAGAGCTTATAGGGTGTTTAATTCCAGAACCAAAGTTGTGATGGAGTCCATAAATGTTGTGATTAATGATCTGTCTGCTGAGAAAGAAAGACATGAGTCTGAAGTTGTTCCAGAGTATGAAGCATCAGAAGAACAAACTTCATAAGCAGAAAATCATCCAGAGTCTGAAGATGTAGAAGTTCATCCAGAACATGATCCTACCAATAAAGGGCCATCAATTAGAGTTCAGAAGGATCATCCTAAGGAGCTTATCATTGGGAGTTTGGATCAAGGGGTCAGAACCAGGAGATCAGAACCAGCTGCTACTGATTCATGCTTTGTGTCAAAGCTTGAACCTAAAAATGTGAAAGAAGCCCTGACTGATGAATTTTGGATTGAAGCAATGCAAGATGAGTTGAATCAATTCAAAAGGAGTGAAGTGTGGGATCTGGTTCCTAAACCTGAAGGGTTGAATGTAATTGGTACTAAGTGGATATACAAGAATAAAACAGATGAAAATGGTACTGTAGTCAGAAACAAGGCAAGGTTGGTTGCTCAGGGTTATACTCAAGTAGAGGGTTCGGACTTTGATGAAACCTTTGCACCTGTGGCCAGACTAGAGTCCATAAGACTACTGTTGGGTGTATCTTGCATTCTCAAGTTCAAATTGTTCCAGATGGATGTGAAGAGTGCATTTCTGAATGGATATTTACAAGAAGAAGTATATGTTGAACAACCTAAGGGTTTTGTGGATCCTAAGTTTCCAGAACATGTGTACAAGTTGAAGAAAGCTTTATATGGATTAAAACAAGCACCAAGAGCATGGTATGAAAGGCTTACTCAATTTCTTGTTGCTCAAGGTTACAGAAAAGGAGGTTCTGATAAGACTTTGTTTGTGAAAGATGAAAATGAGAGTCTGATGATTGCTCAGATTTATGTGGATGATATAGTGTTTGGAGGGATGTCTCAGAAGATGGTCAAACTGTTTGTTCAACAAATGCAATCAGAATTTGAAATGAGTTTGGTTGGTGAGCTGACATATTTTCTTGGATTGCAAGTCAAGCAAATGGAAGATACAATCTTCATTTCTCAAAGTAAATATGCCAAGAACATTGTGAAGAAGTTTGGAATGGAATCAGCTGCTCATAAGAAGACACCAGCTGCTACTCATCTGAAGCTAACCAAAGATGAACAAGGAGTATCAGTTGATCAAAGTCAGTACAGAAGCATGATAGGGAGCTTATTGTATTTAACTGCAAGCAGACCTGATATCACTTATGCTGTTGGAGTATGTGCAAGATATCAAGCTGATCCTAAGATGAGTCATCTGACATAAGTTAAAAGGATCCTGAAGTATGTGAATAGCACAAAACACTATGGAATCATGTATTCACATAGTTCAAGTTCTGAACTGATGGGATATTGTGATGCTGACTGGGCTGGAAGTGCTGATGACAGGAAGAGCACCTCAGGAGGTTGTTTCTTCTTAGGAAATAACTTAATTTCTTGGTTCAGCAAGAAACAAAACTGTGTTTCATTGTCAACTGCTGAAGCTGAGTATATAGCTGCTGGAAGTAGTTGCTCTCAACTGGTTTGGATGAAACAGATGATGGAGGAGTACAACATGAATCAAGGCACTATGACCTTATTTTGTGACAATTTGAGTGCTATCAACATCTCTAAGAACCCAATACAGCACAGCAGAACTAAACACATTGATATCAGACATCATTTTATCAAAAATCTTGTGGAGGATAAAATCATTCAGCTGGAATATGTAGCTACTGAAGAACAAATTGCTGACATATTCACAAAAGCCTTAGATGCTAAACAGTTTGAGAATCTGAGAAGCAAGTTGGGTGTGTGTTTATATGAAGAGTTATAGCAATTACTGCAAACTGGATGTGAGGAAGATAGAGTACCTGCCAGTTGTGCCTGTGCTAAGTGTGATCCTGAACCTGAGTCTGAGTCTGATATGTTTTCAAGGATCTGTGTTACTTGTTTTGATTTTGATCCCTATTTGAAGTTTGAAGTTTGTCATAATTTTGTGGCTAAAAAGGGGGAGAAAAATTTAAGTTCAGACAAGAGTTGTTCAGAATGTGTGTCATTGATTCAGAAGGTGACTAATTTTGCTCTGATACCAAGCATTATGCTCCTGAAGAACCTTTGCAGCAACAAGATATGTCCAGATATGATTAAGGGGGAATTTGTGTCTCAGGGGGAGTTCATGATAGTTGTTATCCTGAGTGATACTGTGTTCCTAAAGAGTGGTCCTGAAGATCAAGTGTGTCCTGAAGTATGCTCTGATACTTTTGTTTCTCTGTAGTTCAGTAGTGAGGGGGAGTTTGTGTGAGAAGCTGAGTTGCAGGGGGAGTGTTGTGAAGCTTAGTATTTGTTTATGTATTTGTGAAGCTTCAGGGGGAGTGTGTGTGTGATGATCAAGAGTTGATTAGTATCTCTGATACCATGGTTGTGATGATCAGGAGTTGATTAGTACTTGGTTTATGTGTGCTTCAGGAGTCAGAAGCTGAAGCTGTTGTTTAACATAGCTGAATCCGCTGCCTAAACTAATTGCTATGATGTATAATTGTGGAGTTCTTCATTGCTGAGTTGATTATAAGGGAGATTGAAGAACTTGGATGGTTTTAGCCAAAAATTTGCCAAGGGGGAGATTGTTGAGTCTTTTGGTGTTGGCTGCATATTTTGGCAAAACCAAAGTGTTGAATAAAAGCATCTCCATAGGTTGAACATTTCTTCAGTTGCAAGGTTTTTCATTTGAAGCCATTCAGAAGCTGAAAATGCCATCAGAAGCTGAATCACTGTAGCAGTTCAGAAGCTGAATTCAGGTTCTGAAGCCAGCGTTGACTTCTGTTGACCACATCAGAAGCTGGGTTTTCAGATTAGTTTTTGCGCGTATCTTGAGAGATTTAGCAAGGAATTATCTTTGTATAATTGCTTCTAGAATGCTTATTAAATTGGAGAAGATATCATTGAAGATTTGGTTCAGTTTCATGATCTTCGTATTTTCTGTTTTAAATCTTTCAAAGATACAAAGCAGTTTTATTTGTTACCTTATTGGATCATTCTTATTTCAGTAACAAATCAATTCAGAAGATTAGTTTGTTATTTATGCTACAAGACTGAAGGCTATATAAGGAGGAGTGTTGCTGCTATTCAAGTTATGTTTTAGAGAGTTAAAAAATCAGAGAATTGAGTCTTTGTTATTTTAAGCTTTTAGCTTTGTTGTGCACCACTCTGTTAGAGTTGGTTTAGGTGGTTGATTGAGTTGTAATTCATTCTAAGCCTTTAGGTACGAATGAAGTATTGTCATTGAAATTGTGTTCAAAAACAGGGTATTGTTAAGGGTTGTTCAAGTAGCTGGGTTTAGTTGCTTGAATAGGAAGTTAGAGGATTCTAATACTCAGAGTTGGGTAGAAGTCTGACTAGGTGGAGGTTAATTGCTTGGGATAGGAACTGGGAGTCAGTGTCTGAGTCTTGAGGATTAAATCCAATAGTGGATTTCCTTCCTGGATTGGTATCCCCCAGAGTAGGAGGTGTTTACTCCGAACTGGGTTAACAAACCTTGTGTGCCTTTTACTTTCCTGCACTTTATTTTGCTGCTTGTTTTGTGTTTGTGTGTGTGCTCTGTTTTAAGCAAATTATTGTGCCCTGCGTTTTGTTCAGAACCTGCTGGTTCAGAACCTGTTAGTATCTCTTATTGCCTGGCCAGAATTTCACAAACATGTTCAGAAGCAGCAATAGAAAGTGCAGAAAGTAAAGGACACAAAGTATTTGTTAACCCAGTTCGGTGATAAACAACACCTACGTCTGGAGGATACGAATCCAGGAAGGAAAACCACTATGAGGAATTAACTTAAAGACTCAGACACAGACCCCCTGTTCCCATCCTTAGCAATCAATCTCCACTAGTCTAGACTTCTACTCAGGAGCACCACCTAAGTATTATAACACTACTAACTTCCCAATTACTTAATCACAACCCAGTGATCAGCAACTTCTGAATAAACAACTCAAATATGAAGACACCCTTCAAAAGAACAAAGACATCATTCGTACTTAAAAGCTTAGAATGATTTACAACTCAAAACACCTAAACCAACTCAGATGAGTGGTGTACAATCAAAGCCTAAAGCTTACACAGACTCAAAAAACTCTAAAACTCTAAAACTCTGATTTCTGGTTTTTTGATTAGTAGTTTCTGCAATAGCAATGCCCTCTTTAAATAGTCTTCAGCAACAACATAATTCTGAACACAATCATCCTTGAAGATATGATTCTGAATCATATTAAGCAAAGATCCCTTCAGCAAATATATTCATTCATAAATACGAAGCCAATCTTCACCAAGATCTTCACCAAAATAATCACACTTCTGGAAACATCAGCCTGGATAAATCTTCAACAAATCTCCAAAAGATACGCAGAAGGAATTAACCAAAAGGAACTCAGAAAATCAGCTTTTGAAAGACAGTTTCTGAAGGTCAACCAAAGTCAACGTCTAAAGTTCAGCTTCAGAAGGTCAACAGAAGTCAACGTCTGAACAGTGCGTCTGAAGACCTGTTCAGTGTCTGATGAACAGTTCTGCGTCTGAAGGTCATTTCTGCGTCTGATGAAAAATACCAGCGTCTGAAGGCCAATTCTGCTTTTGATGAACAGTAAATCCTGTTTTCAGCTTCTAAACCTTCTTAAATCCAACTTCCAGCTTCTGAAGACTTAAATTAACATCTGAGGACGATTTGCTTGAACACTTTGATTTTACTAAACATGTAGCCAACACATAGATATCCAACAATCTACCCCTTTGGCAAATTTTTGGCTAAAATCAAATGTTTCACAAAATCAAGTTCTTCACTCTTCAAAATAAATCAACCATGAAGAACTACACATAATTAAACATAGCACTAGAGTCAGCAGCGGATAAATGCTATGTTAAACATACAAACAGCTTCAGATCAGCTTCTGAAAAACCACAACACATCCTGAAGCACACAACACAACTTCTGATATTCTGAAGTCCATAAAAATCAGCTTCTCAGTTTCTGATCTTCACAGTTTCTGAAGCACTAATGTTCTGAACTTCACAAGAGAACTCCCCCTTAAGCACAAACACACACCAGCAACACACACCAGCTTCTGATAGAAAACACTCAGTAATCTCCCCCTGCAACTCAGCACATCACAACCAACTATCCCCCTTAATTCTGAACTGCAGTAAACTCTGAGATATTGCTTCTGAAACTGAAACAGCACACAGCTCAGGTACACTATACTTATACACTCCCCCTAAGCCAGAAACTCCCCCTCAAACACATCTGGACAGCCTTTGTTATATTTTCTGAACTCTGAATAAAACTGTCAATTTCTGAACTATAATCTCTGAATTCTGAAACTTAACACATTCTGAACATGCACATTCTGAAACCAACCACAAGTTTTTCTCCCCCTTTTTAGCCAAAAAATCTTGACAAAACACAGGCTTCACATAGGGAACAAAAATTGAATGTTTAACACAGATTGTTTCAGACTCAGACTCAGTATCAACAACTACATCAACTCCCTCACTTCCAGCTTGCTCACCCTCAGCAATCTGTAATTGCTATAACTCCTTATGCAGATAAACACTTGAAAAATTACAAACAGAGGCATTCTTCTTCCCACCTAGGCTTTTATCAAACATAGACATCCAGAGATCCATGTGAAGTTTAAGTTGTTGCAGCTCCTTGATTTGTTTTCCACTTTGACACTTACCACAAACTTTGTCTTCATTGATCTTAATTTTGGGTTCCACATACTTAAATTTCTTCACACCCTTCATGTTTAAGTTCCCAGGTTTCTGGTGACAAGGTCTGACTTCTTCTTCAGGTACCCACAAATAACAATTGTCCTTTGATCTGCAGCCTCTCATCAGAACCTCACCTACTTTACTAGTTACCAAACATTCTTGCTTGTTGAAATTCACTTTCAAGTCTTGATGACACAGCTGGCTTATACTGATCAGATTTGAAGTCAACCCTTTCACTAATAGCACATTATCAAGTCTTGGCAATCCATCACTGATTAAGTCTCCAATACCAAGAATCTCTCCTCTAGCTCCACCACCAAAAGTCACATATCCACTGGTGTGAGGTCTTATATTTTCAAGACATTGACTAACTCTAGTCATGTGTCTAGAGCATCCACTGTCAAAGTACCAATCTTTCCTAGATGATGCTTTCAGAGAAGTGTGAGCCATTAGACCAACATTATTACATTTGGGTTTCCAAACCTTCTTGACATTGTTTCTGGATGCAGCAGGTTCCACTCTTCTGTACGGAAAATGCTCAGGATAACCATATAACTTGAAACAGAATGGTTTAATATGCCCCTTCTTTCCACAATGATGACAAACCCATGTATGATTTCTTCTCTTTCCTTTAGGCTTCTGAGGTTGCTTCTGAGGTTTCATCTTAGATGTTCCTTCCATGGGATCATAAGTTTCAATAGCAGGAACAAACCTTTTAGCAGGATTCTTTTGTTTGAGGTTCAAAGTCTCATTAACAAATCCTAAGCCACTTTGTTTTCCTTGTTTCTGATTTTCCAATATCTCCTCCAGCACATCAGTAGCAGTATTCATCATTCTGACGTGCTTTTTCATGTTTTAAAGCTGGGAATTCAGTTGACTCACTTCATCTTTGAGATCTGAATTTTGCACTAAAAGTTCACCTTTCTCAGCCTCAAGTTGACAGATTGTCTTCTTCTGATCCACTAATTGCTTGCAAACTTCTACACTTCTGATGTATAGGTTCTTGTAATTGTCAGCCAGTTCTTCATATGATGATTTTTCAACTCTGGCTTCAGACTCTGATGAAACTTCAGACTCTGAGAATGTTTCAGACTCTGATAATGTCTCAGACTCTAAAAATGCATCAGACTTTGAACAAGCTTCTGAGGCCTTAAACTTAACATCAGTCTTGTCTCTTCCAGTTAGGGCAAAAACATTCTTAGCAGATTCACTCTCTACATCTTCTTCTGAGTCTTCATCAGACCATGATACAGCTAAGCTCTTCTTCTGCTTCTTAAGAAAAGTAGGACATTCTGACTTGATATGCCCATAACCTTCACACTCAAAGCACTGAACACCCTTTGATTGACTGTTCTTCTCAGCAGTTTTGGTCTTCTTTAAATCACTATGAGACTTGCTATTGTTGAATCTGATGTTCTGACCTTTGGATTTGGATTTCCTGTCAACATGCTTCAGAAATTTGTTGAACTGTCTCCCCAGCACCCCAAGTGCTTCTGATAAGCCTTCATCATCCTCATCAAACTCTTGTTGATCATCAGCTTCAGAATTGACTGCAAAAGCTACTCCTTTCCCTAAGAGACACCCATTTCATAAGTGAGATCAAATATCCTACATGGCTGGCCAACGTCGTCCTCGTGAAGAAATCTAATGGAAAATGGCGCATGTGCGTCGATTACACCGATCTGAACACCGCCTGTCCAAAAGACCCTTATCCCCTCCCAAATATCGACCACCTTATTGACAACGCCTCAGGGTATCAAATCCTAAGTTTCATGGACGCATACTCTGGTTACAATCAAATAAAGATGGATCCTCTCGACGCCCCAAAAACCGCTTTCATGACCAACCACCAAAATTATCACTACGAAGTCATGCCTTTCGGCTTGAAGAACGTCAGCGCTACTTTTCAAAGATTGATGGACACCGCCTTCGCAGAGCAAATCGGAAAGAACTTAGAAGTCTATATCGACGACTTGGTGGTGAAACAAAACAAGATAAAATCCATTCAAAAGACCTGGAAGAGATCTTCGATCAGGTCCGAGCATATAACATGCGCCTCAACCCAGCCAAATGCTCTTTTGGGGTTCACGCAGGAAAGTTCCTGGGCTTCATGTTGACCAGGCGTGGTATCGAAGCAAACCTTGACAAATGTCAAGGGATAATCAACATGAGAAGCCCCTCTAACATCAAAGAAGTGCAGCAGTTGACAGGTAGGCTCGCGGCGCTTTCCAGATTTTTATCTTGTGCCGGCGATAAAGCTTTCTCTTTCTTTGCCTCGATAAAGAAGAAGGAACTTTTTCAATGGACCGAAGAATGCGAGGAGGCCTTCGCAAAGATAAAGATGTTTCTCTCCAGCCCACCAGTTTTACATCGTCCAGATGCATGCGCCGTCCTTTTCCTATACCTGTCTATATCAGAGAACGCCATGAGTTCCGTCCTCGTGCAAGATTCTGACGAGGGCGAAAAGCTAGTTTATTTTGTGAGCAAAGTATTCAAGGGGGCAGAACTGAGATACCAGAAAATAGAGCGCCTCGCTCTAGCAGTAGTGATAAGGGCGAGGAAATTGCGCCCATATTTTCAAGGACACAAGGTCATTGTCAAATCCAATTACAACATCAAGGAAGTACTTGGGAAGCCAGACCTCGCGGGAAGAATGGTATCCTGGGCGGTAGAATTATCCGAATACGACATTCAATATCTTCCCAGAGGTAGCATAAAGTCGCAGGTTCTAGCCGACTTCCTAGTAGAATTTTCATCCCCAGTGGAGGAAATCGCCCCCTTCGTATGGTTATTGTCGGTCGACGGATCATCAAACCTCAAAGGCAGTGGAGCCGGCATAGTATTGGAAGGACCAGGGGGCCTAATCATAGAGCAATCTCTTAGATTCGAATTCAAGGCGAACAACAACCAGGCGGAGTATGAAGCCCTCGTGGTGGGCATGAAGTTAGCACAGGAGATGGGAGCTGAAACTTAAGAGCGAAGAGTGACTCCCAGTTGGTGACGAGTCAAATTACCAGGGAATACCAAGCAAAGGATAGTCAACTTATTAAATATTTAGCAAAAGTCAACAGTTTAGCCTCCACCTTCAAGTTCTTCGAGGAAATCTACGTCCCAAGGGAGCAGAATTCAAGAGCAGATCTCTTGTCTAAACTTGTCAGCACCAAACGCCCGGGAAACAACAGAACGGTCATCCAAGAGGTGCTGGCAACCCCTAGCACAGAAATCATGGAAGTAGGCGCCGTGGAGAACAAAGAGTAGGGGTGGATGACGCCGCTTATCAAATATCTCACAGGAGCGTTTAATCCCAAAAGCGAGAAGGAAGAACTACAAATACGAAAGAAGGCCTCGAAGTATTGCATGGTCGCTGGCAAATTGTACAAGAGGGGCAAGGCAACGCCTCTGCTCAGGTGCCTAGGTGAAAACGAGACCCACCTCGTCCTCTTAGAAGTGCACGAAGGAGTGTGCGGAAGCCACATCGACGGGCGATCCCTGGCCGCAAAACTCTTAAGAGCAGGTTACTACTGGCCAACAATGATCCAAGAAAGCGCCGACTTTGTAAGAAAGTGTGACAAGTGCCAGAGATTCTCTGATAAGAAGTACGTCCCTGCTTGCGAACTCACCTCGGTCTTTTCCCCATGGCCTTTTCACAAGTGGGCAGTGGATATTGTGGGTCCATTCCCATTGGCACCCGGACAACTCAAGTTCCTCATAGTCGGAGTTGATTACTTTACCAAGTGGGTTGAAGCCGAAGCAGTCGCCAAGATTACGGCGGACAGAGTGATACGTTTCTACTGGAAGAAAATAATATGCAGGTTTGGGCTACCCAAAGTTTTCGTATCAGACAACGGGACTCAGTTCGCCAGCTCCAAGGTGATAGACTTCTGCAACCAACTTGGAATCCAAACGAAGTTTGTCTCAGTCATCCACCCCCAAGCAAACGGACAAGCCGAATCTGAAAACAAGGTAATCTTGAACGACATCAAAAAGAAGCTCGACGACGCCAAAGGACTTTGGGCTGTTCAAACGGACAAGCCGAATCTGAAAACAAGGTCCCGTTCACTATGGTATACGGCGCCGACGCTATGCTGCCCATAGAAATTGACACGCCAACATGGCGTCGAGAAAACTTCTCGGAAGAAGCTAATGAGACAAGCTTGCTATGCGGAATAGATATGATCGATGAGGTCCGGGAGGCCGCCCACCTCCGTGAATTCGCCGTAAAACAAAGAGCAGCCCGCCGGTACAATTCAAAAGTAATCCCGAGGGACATGAAGGAAGGAGATTTGGTCCTAAGGAAGGTCGTCGTGCCCACTCAAATTGGCAAGCTACTACCCAACTAGGATGGACCTTATCGAATCATGGAAAAGCTTGCACACGGAGCGTACAAACTAGAAGAGCTGAATGGAGACACGATACCACGATACTAGAATGCAGTCAACCTGCGCCATTACTACAACTGAGTATTTCATCATTTTTACAAACAAACCATACAGGACTAAATTGCTGTAAAGCTTGTATTTTCTTTTTTAGAAGTCTTTGTATTTTGATTTTCGACTAATGAAGAGGAATAAGGGAGCACTCTTTTCCTCGCGAAAGTTGGGGTTTTTAATGAGGCACCAATTTCCGTTTACTTTTATCTCTGCCTTGACTCCAATATCACAGACATCACCGGAACAAGACGGACAGTGTCAACATGCAAAAGGCGCGCCATATGATTCGTTAACCCCAATGGGGTTGCCACCTAATTCCTTAACCCTAAAAAAGGGCTCTAAGACGTCGTGAGCTTAAAATGAGATCGCCACCTAATTCCTTAACCCTAAAAAAGGGCTCTAAGACGTCGTGAGCCGAAAATGGGATCGCCACCTAATTCCTTAACCCTAAAAAAGGGCTCTAAGACGTCGTGAGCCGAAAATGAGATCGCCACCTAATTCCTTAACCCTAAAAATGGGCTCTAAGACGTCGTGAGCCGAAAATGAGATCGCCACCTAATTCCTTAACCCTAAAAAAAGGGCTCTAAGACGTCGTGAGCCGAAAATGAGACCGCCACCTAACTCCTTACCCCCAAAAGGGGAACTCTAAGACGTTGCGAAAATAGAAGGGTTCACGTAAAAAGATGCCCCAACAAAACAATAACGCTGAGAATAAAACGGTTTGACAATTTTTAGCAAGTCGCGAAATAGACAAGTAATAGTTACCGCCCAGGAAACATTGTTAGCATCGCCAATAAAAAGAAGAAATTTGAAGCAACATAGTACAAATAATGCATCACTACGAATTCAAAGAGTTCACTAAGATCAAAGCAAAATTAAAAATTACAACAAAAAAAACTATGGTTCGTCCACCAGGGCGCCGTCTACAACAATCTTAAAAGAATCCAGAGACGAGAGGTCGACGCCCGGATGAAGAAAGGCGACCTGTTCCTTTGCACGATCAAAGCCACTCTCAAAGGACAGGGCCAGCTCTCCTTTGGCTTCCGAGACCTCAGCCTTCAATGCCATTTCTCTCTCACCTCGTGAGGCAACCTCATCCCTCAATCGAATAATCACCGCATCCTTCCCAGCTAAGTCGGCGTCATGGCCAATCTTCAGATCACTAATACATTCATCACACTCGGACCTCATCGCCTCTTTAGCCTCCCTGACCTCCCCCTCCTTGCTCTCTTGGATTTCTTGCAATTCCTTCTCCAGCGACCTCACCTTACCCAATATCGTTTCTCCATTACGCACCGACTCTTCATATTTGCAATCCACAGCCATCAGGAGCATAATAGATCGCAAACAGTTCACACCAACATCCCTCGTCATAAAGGGAACGGAGTTCTGTGTCCCAGCTTCCACATCATCAGGGTTACAAACCATCTTTTCTCTCACATAAGCTCGATAATCGAAGTCTTTGTCCCAAAAAGATTGGACCTCCCGGCTGGGATCAGCAAATTCAGCGGCAGGAAGAGAATGCGCCTTCTTGGACCTCCTCTCTTTCATCATCCTATCCTCCCCATCTGGCGCTTTCTTCCTCTTCTCCTCTCGACCTTTCTCTTGCGTCACTTCAGTGTCAACGTCGCACTCAAGTTGAGCATCAAGAACAACCTCAACTTTCCTTTAAGACTTGCGAAGGATAAGCCCAGAAGGATCGCTGGCGACCGACACCCCGCCCGATTTCTTGGCCTTCATCTCGACCAAATACATCTTCCTCTCCGCAGCAGTCAAAGGCGCCATTAATTCTACAAGTCAAAAACCAAAGCCAATACACAAGTTAATAACAGAAAAGGTGAAAAAGCCAAACAAGTAAGGTTACGAAATTAACTCACGCAAATAAGTCTCTAAGCTATCGACATTCCCCTCCCTATTCAGCAACTCCCGGATATCCATGGGCAGCATCTTGTCCAAGAAACAAGCGACATCTTTTTCATACTCACTCAACTGCTCGTAAGCAAACCCAGTAACAGAGGCTGGAGAACTCATCCAGTAGATTGGAAATTTTAATTCGCCCTGTACGCGCACTGTGGCATCCTCGCAATCCTCTCCTCCCCTCACCCTAAGGAAGGTTCGTCTCCAATTCTTGTAATGGGAAGCGTAAGGTGGAAACAACTGTTTTCCAGGATGGGCGCCAATAGACACCCAGGACAACTTGTATACCCCCTTAGTACCGTAAAAACTAAAGAAGCAACCAGCAGAGGGTTCAAAGCCTAAACCCTCGCACGCGATCTCAAATGCCCGGATGAACGCCCAACTGTTGGGTTGAAGCTGCGAGGGCGCCACGGTTAACCACTTCAGGACACTTATTTAGAAGGGCGTGAAGGGATACTTCATGCCCAAATCTTCAAAGACAGCCGTGTACATATAGAAGAACTCATGAGCTATACCCCTTGGCATCCGTAAATAAACTTTCTCACCAGGGCGCAGGGCTCAAGAATCACGTCTTTTTCGAATCCTGTCGAGGAAACACTAAGTTTGCTTCAGAACAGCGCCACTCGCTGAGGATCCATATACATGGACTCCGAGCGCATAACTTCGCTAGCAAAATCCCCTTGTTCCGAACTACTAGCAGACGCCATGCAGCGAGTTTCTCTCATGTGGGAGGGACCTGGACGAACAGAAAGAATAATGCAATCAGATGAATTCCCACTATCATCTTTCCCCTCACTATCGCTCGAATCGCTTGAAAATTCTCCTAAAACAGAGTGGCCATAATAGGCATTTTCAAAAGCAACCCAATCAGTGGTTCCATCCGATCGCTTCGCAAGTCTAACCGCCTCTCTCAATAACATATCCCTCTCCTCCGAATTGGCCGGAGATATTACGTTGCCCTCCCTGTCACACTCTCTGATAACTACCATATCCTAACCCGAAATACAAAAACGAAAATCTAACGTACAGAGGACGAATTCAAAAAAAGGATTACCTGTGTTGTATGAAAGAAAGCGGCAAGGAGAAAAGGAATAAACTGGTTTTGGAGAGCGCGATGATTCTCGAAACTATTTACGGTTTGTGAAGGATATACGCTTTCGAGTGAGAAAAGAGGAGAAAGTGAAAAGGCAAAGACTGAATAGGGGATAGGGAAAGTAGATCCGAGAAGCAGTTCAAAGTACAAAGCCTGGGAAAACGCGCAGATGACGTCACTTAAGTTGGCACGATTTCCAAGAACCGTTGCGATGCGAACACGTTCGCGAGAGCGAACTGTCGCCTCACATAAGCCGTCGGATCCCACTAAGGCGCGCACTCAACCTGAAGATTCAAAGGGATCACGCCCACAATGGGCCAGTCCCGGCGCGGCGATCTAATCTACTCAAAGGAGCCGTTTCTACACACAGTTTAATCACTTCGCCTTGTACCAAGACTTGTGCTTGTTGGGCTAATATGAATACTCTCGTTGGGCTAGCGCCCAATAAGGCACTCAAAACAGAAACATGGAGCAAGTACCCATGTTGGGCTAGTCCCCGTGTTGGGCTAGTACCCACATTGGGTTAGTATCCGTGTTGGGCTAGTACCCACGCAGGGTTAAACACCCATGTTGGGCTAGCACCCATCGCGGCGAGCACCCATGATTAGGCAAGCATCCATGTTGGGCTAGTACTCATAAAATTTTTTCATATATCTTCATGACTAGTAAGCCCCACTTGCTGGGCAAAAGGTCATAGGTAAATTCCCCCATAAACAGTTTAATCACTTCGCCTTGTACCAAGACTCGTGCTTGTTGGGCTGTGGACCGTAGATCTCACCATTTAGGACTTGAGATCCTAAAGACAAGGGTGTGAACCCTTGGAATAAGGTTGGGCGCCCTCCAGGAGGGTGCAGGGCCCACTTTACAGTCATAAATAACCCTAGGTGACTTCCCTGAAGGACACTCTTTGGGGGCGCCCTCAACAGCCTACGAGGGCGCCCTAATCATAGTTTTGGGCCCAAATCATAAAGGGCCAAAACTATAACCGGATAGGCCCAAGAGAGGCTACAAATAGTAACCTTGGGATCATTCCCAAGGCATGACCTAAACAGAACTCAGAAACCCTGGTTTCCATACATTGTGCTCACAGCAAGTACATTCCTTAATTCAAGATGTAAATATCACATTATAGGAACTACAGGCTAGATATCTAATTATCATTATGCATTTCGAGAATCAGTCGAAGTTGGAGATGAATCCAAGATTCATGTGATGGGAAAGGGAAATCTGAAACTATGCATATAGGGTAAGATACAAATCATTACAAACGTGTAATATTTGCCTGGATTAAATAAACAATATGTTGAGTATTGGCCATCTTCAGTAGAGAAACATATAAGTTGTGTTATACAAAGATACTTGCAAGGTATTTTTTATCGTGAAAGAGATTTACTGATGAACACTCAAGTATACTCTAATAGAATGTTTGTGATTTTTGCATATGTGATTGTACAAATGTGTATGTAAGTTAGTAAAGAAGACAATAACAATCTACGACACTATAGATATGCACATCTCAGTGTCAAAGGGTTAAACATTCTTGTGAAGAAAGATAAGGTAAAGTGGTTACCACTACTGAAAGCAATTCAAGAAAAGTGCTCTGATTGTGGTAGTAGGAAAACATTATAGAGATGATATTTTGAATATGACACTTGAATAGTCACAAATAAAATAGATCTCTTTCATTCAAATATTTGTGTAACTATTAATCTAGCACCAAATGGAAGAAGCAAGTACTTTATCACTTTCATAGATGATTTTAGTAGGAAAACATGGATATATCTTTTGCAAGACAAGTCATGTGCATTTTATGTACTCATAAGGTTCAAAGCTTTTGTTTAAAAAGAATCAAGCTGCCAAATTCAGTGCCTCAGAACTAATAGTGTTGGTGAATTCAGTTAAATTGTTTAAAATGAATTTTATAGCTTGCATGATATAAAAGACAACTTACCCTCCACGGTAGAATGGAGTCTTAAAATGAAAGAAAAAAACAATGATGAACAACTTGAGAAGCATATCCTTTGGTAGAAATGTACCAAAGAGATTTTGGCTTAAAGCTAGCTTGTGAATAAAAGTCTCTCTATCTGTGAAAGATATGACACCTTAGGAAAATTGGAGTGATTTGAAGCCTGTTTTATATTAGTTTAGAGTCTTTGGTTGCATAGAGATGCATATGTACATGACGATGAAAGAAAGAAGCTTGATGCAAAAGGTGTCAAATGTGTTCATTTTAGGATTATAAATTAGTATAACGGTTACAAGCTTCGTGATCCTTTACAAAATAAAGTAATAATCAACATAGATGTCGTAATTGTAGAATAAAAAGGACGGAGTTGACATGAAATGAAAAGGTACTACTAGTGCAAGTTTACAAAAGTGATGTGAAGATCAACAATGATGAAGAAGAATATTGTGAAATTCACACTAACATTTGTGATTAAAACAGTGAGGAAACATATAAGAATGTTTAGTTTGAATCTAGCAACGAGGAATCTGATAACGATCCTTTCTTTCTTATTGCAAGAGACGCTTTATTGTAAGATGTAATTTCATTCATATACCTAATCCAAATGATATGATACAAATCTTTTACAGCTATAAACCAAGGTTGTGAATTCGAGTCTGAGCTTTAGTGTGAAACAACATTTTTTACTGCAGAGACACAACAAGTTCTCCAAACCATAACATTCGATCCACGCACCTCCTCACAAGCATCATTTGTCGCTTCTTCACGACACTCCGTTGGTAAAAAGACAACTTTTTTAAATTTATCTAATCAATTAATTTAGTCATCAAACTTAGGATATTTCAACTTGATCACAACGTTTTCCATTGATCAAGGTATAGAAACTTGGATTGTTAGATCTTCTTTCATACATAGTTATAAGGTCACATGTTGTAAAAAAATTCTTATAACAGAAGATAATATGAATAAGTACCATTTATATATTCATATAGTTGAATTATTACATGTGAGACGAGTCTTTCTCCAACTCTATAGTATTATTGTAAACTAAATAAAGATGAAATAAATTTAGGGTACTCTAGAAGGGGGGCAACATTGCTTGTTAAAAGCGCATAGTATGTAGCAAGCAGGCACAGGTGCATAATCATCAACACTAACTCCGGGTCGTGTGGCATATGCACTTCCCATTAGGCTCAACACAATTGCAACCAAAAAGACAACAAACTTCAGTGTCATTGTAACATCCGGTGGCTCCCAATGGGCTGGCCTCCCTATCTTTCAAGGGCCGAGATGCACTCATGGACTTCTCCACCCCCCAAGTGGAGTTTCATGCCTTCCGTGGGAATCGAACCACGTACCCTGGAGGCTATAAGTACATGGCCAATGCATTCCCACTACCAATTGAGCTACTAGCTCAATTGGTAGTGGGAATGCATTGGCCATGTACTTATAGCCTCCAGGGTACGTGGTTCGATTCGCACGGAAGGCATGAAACTCCACTTGGGGGGTGGAGAAGTCCATGAGTGCATCTCGGCCCTTGAAAGATAGGGAGGCCAGCCCATTGGGAGCCACCGGATGTTACAGTCATTTTCAAAGAACTTTCCATTTCGGCTAAACAATTTATTTTTCAAACAAAGAACAAACTCTGCATATGGTGTGCTGAAATGCAAGAGATTATTTATACACAAATGTTTATACTTATCCTAAAAATAAGCATACGTGGACAATGTTGACCATCACATTAAACTATAGATATAATATTAATAAATAAATAGCTATAAATATTGACTTTATTATAAGTCAAAATATGCTATTAATTGATAAAATCAAAAAAATAAAATAATTTCAAATTACAAAATTATTTTATTGTGGATGAAGTCGTTCTTAGGTTAGAAATATAAAACACTCTAGAAAGGGTAGACTGGACTAGTCAATCAGGTTGACGGTGAACTAGAATAAATTTTTTAAGCGTGATTCTCTCTCTCTCTCTCTCTCTCTCTCTCTCTCTCTCTATATATATATATATATATATATGTTACTTTTCTTTTATTAAGACAAATTCGATTAAAATTAAAGGTATAGCTATTTGGTACTTTTATATTATAACAAACTATACTTATCTTTTTAAATCAGACCAATATTATAAAAAAGATAATATAAATCCTTATATTTTTGAATTACATCAACAATGTGGCATTCTTATAGGAAAATTTATTTAATGGTATAATTGGAAGTGAAAAAGGCAGCCTAAAAGAATATATTCTTTCTGTGCTCCATAGAAGAATATAATGATGTCACTACTATTTCAATTGATGAACAACAAAGAAGCTTGCTTGTTAAAGAAGCAAGAATGAATTTTGATAATGAGAAAGATGATGGACAAGCTTTGAATATGACCAACTATGGAAGAATTTATGGGCGTGGAAGAGGAAATTTTAGTGTTAGAAGACGTGGAAGAGGAAAACAAGAAGTGAACTTGCTGACTGCTATAAATGTGACAAATTGTGGCATTATTAGAATGAATGTCCCAATTGGGAAAGTGAAAATGTAAATTTTACTGAGTTTGATGACTCTGAAGAAATGTTTATTCTGGCTCATGAAAAAGTGTGTACAACAATAAATGAAGAAGTATAGTTCCTTAATTCAAGATGTAAATATTACACGATAGGAACTACAGGCTAGATATCTAATTATCATTATGCATTTCGAGAATCAGTCGAAGTTGGAGATGATTCCAAGATTCCTGTGATAGGAAAGGGAAATCTGAAACTATGCATATAGGGTAAGATACAAATCATTACAAACGTGTAATATTTGCCTGGATTAAAAAAACAATATGTTGAGTATTGGCCATCTTCCGTAGAGAAACATATAAGTTGTGTTATACAAAGATACTTGCAAAGTATTTTTTATCGTGAAAGAGATTTACTGATGAACACTCAAGTATACTCTAATAGAATGTTTGTGATTTTTGCATCTGTGATTGTACAAATGTGAATGTAAGTTAGTAAAGAAGACAATAACAATCTACGACACTGTAGATATGCACATCTCAGTGTCAAAGGGTTAAACATTCTTGTGAAGAAAGATAAGGTAAAGTGGTTACCACTACTAAAAGCAATTCAAGAAAATTGCTCTGATTGTGGTAGTAGGAAAACATTATAGAGATGATATTTTGAATATGACACTTGAATAGTCACAAAGAAAATAGATCTCTTTCATTCAGATATTTGTGGAACTATAAATCTAGCATCAAAATGGAAGAAACAAGTACTTTATCACTTTCATAGATGATTTTAGTAGGAAAACATGGATATATCTTTTGCAAGACAAGTCATGTGCATTTTATGTACTCATAAGGTTCAAACCTTTTCTTTAAAAAGAATCAAGCTGCCAAATTCAGTGTCTCAGAACTAGTAGTGTTGGTGAATTCAGTTAAATTGTTTAAAATGAATTTTATAGCTTGCATGATATAAAAGACAACTTACCTTCCACGGTAGAATGGAGTCTTAAAATGAAAGAAAAAAACAATGATGAACAATGTGAGAAGCATATCCTTTGGTAGAAATGTACCAAAGAGATTTTGGCTTAAAGCTAGCTTGTGGGTCATTCATGTATTGAATAAAAGTCTCTCTATCTGTGAAAGATATGACACCTGAGGAAAATTGGAGTGATTTGAAGCCTGTTTTATATTAGTTTAGAGTCTTTGGTTGCATAGAGATGCATATGTACATGATGATGAAAGAAAGAAGCTTGATGCAAAAGGTGTCAAATGTGTTCATTTTGGGATTATAAATTAGTATAACGGTTACAAGCTTCGTGATCCTTTACAAAATAAAGTAATAATCAACATAGATGTCGTAATTGTAGAATAAAAAGGACGGAGTTGACATGAAATGAAAAGGAACTACTAGTGCAAGTTTACAAAAGTGATGTGAAGATCAACAATGATGAAGAAGAATATTGTGAAATTCACACTAACATTTGTGATTAAAACAGTGAGGAAACATATAAGAATGTTTAGTTTGAATCTAGCAACGAGGAATCTGATAACGATCCTTTCTTTCTTATTGCAAGAGACGCTTTATTGTAAGATGTAATTTCATTCATATACCTAATCCAAATGAGATGATACAAATCTTTTACAGCTGTAAACCAAGGTTGTGAATTCGAGTCTGAGCTTTAGTGTGAAACAACATTTTTTACTGCAGAGACACAACAAGTTCTCCAAACCATAACATTCGATCCACCCACCTCCTCACAAGCATCATTTGTCGCTTCTTCACGACACTCCGTTGGTAAAAAGACAACTTTTTTAAATTTATCTAATCAATTAATTTAGTCATCAAACTTAGGATATTTCAACTTGATCACAACGTTTTCCATTGATCAAGGTATAGAAACTTGGATTGTTAGATCTTCTTTCATACATAGTTATAAGGTCACATGTTGTATAAAAATTCTTATAACAGAAGATAATAGGAATAAGTACCATTTATATATTCATATAATTGAATTATTACATGTGAGACGAGTCTTTCTCCAACTCTATAGTATTATTGTAAACTAAATAAAGATGAAATAAATTTAGGGTACTCTAGAAGGGGGGCAACATTGCTTGTTAAAAGCGCATAGTATGTAGCAAGCAGGCACGGGTGCATAATCATCAACACTAACTCCGGGTCGTGTGGCATATGCACTTCCCATTAGGCTCAACACAATTGTAACCAAAAAGACAACAAACTTCAATGTCATTTTCAAAGAACTTTCCATTTCGGCTAAACAATTTATTTTTCAAACAAAGAACAAACTCTGCATATGGTGTGCTGAAATGCAAGAGATTATTTATACACAAATGTTTATACTTATCCTAAAAATAAGCATACGTGGACAATGTTGACCATCACATTAAGCTATAGATATAATACTAATAAATAAATAGCTATAAATATTGACTTTATTATAAGTCAAAATATGCTATTAATTGATAAAATCAACAAAATAATTTCAAATTACAAAATTATTTTATTGTGGATGAAGTCGTTCTTAGGTTAGAAATATAAAACACTCTAGAAAGGGTAGACTGGACTAGTCAATCAGGTTGACGGTGAACTAGAATAAATTTTTTAAGCGCGATTCTCTCTCTCTCTCTCTCTCTCTCTCTATATATATATATATATATATATATATATATATATATATATATATATATATATATGTTACTTTTCTTTTATTAAGACAAATTCGATTAAAATTAAAGGTATAGCTATTTGGTACTTTTATATTATAACAAACTATACTTATCTTTTTAAATCAGACCAATATTATAAAAAAGATAATATAAATCCTTATATTTTTGAATTACATCAACAATGTGGCATTCTTATAGGAAAATTTATTTAATGGTATAATTGGAAGTGAAAAAGGCAGCCTAAAAGAATATATTCTTTCTGTGCTCCATAGAAGAATATAATGATGTCACTACTATTTCAATTGATGAACAACAAAGAAGCTTGCTTGTTAAAGAAGCAAGAATGAATTTTGATAAAGAGAAAGATGATGGACAAGCTTTGAATATGACCAACTATGGAAGAATTTATGGGCGTGGAAGAGGACATTTTAGTGTTAGAAGACGTGGAAGAGGAAAACAAGAAGTGAACTTGCTGACTGCTATAAATGTGACAAATTGTGGCATTATTAGAATGAATGTCCCAACTGGGAAAGTGAAAATGTAAATTTTACTGAGTTTGATGACTCTGAAGAAATGTTTATTCTGGCTCATGAAAAAGTGTGTACAACAATAAATGAAGAAGTATAGTTCCTTAATTCAAGATGTAAATATCACATGATAGGAACTACAGGCTAGATATCTAATTATCATTATGCATTTCGAGAATCAGTCGAAGTTGGAGATGATTCCAAGATTCCTGTGATGGGAAAGGGAAATCTGAAACTATGCATATAGGGTAAGATACAAATCATTACAAACGTGTAATATTTGCCTGGATTAAAAAAACAATATGTTGAGTATTGGCCATCTTCCGTAGAGAAACATATAAGTTGTGTTATACAAAGATACTTGCAAAGTATTTTTTATCGTGAAAGAGATTTACTGATGAACACTCAAGTATACTCTAATAGAATGTTTGTGATTTTTGCATCTGTGATTGTACAAATGTGAATGTAAGTTAGTAAAGAAGACAATAACAATCTACGACACTGTAGATATGCACATCTCAGTGTCAAAGGGTTAAACATTCTTGTGAAGAAAGATAAGGTAAAGTGGTTACCACTACTAAAAGCAATTCAAGAAAATTGCTCTGATTGTGGTAGTAGGAAAACATTATAGAGATGATATTTTGAATATGACACTTGAATAGTCACAAAGAAAATAGATCTCTTTCATTCAGATATTTGTGGAACTATAAATCTAGCATCAAAATGGAAGAAACAAGTACTTTATCACTTTCATAGATGATTTTAGTAGGAAAACATGGATATATCTTTTGCAAGACAAGTCATGTGCATTTTATGTACTCATAAGGTTCAAACCTTTTCTTTAAAAAGAATCAAGCTGCCAAATTCAGTGTCTCAAAACTAGTAGTGTTGGTGAATTCAGTTAAATTGTTTAAAATGAATTTTATAGCTTGCATGATATAAAAGACAACTTACCTTCCACGGTAGAATGGAGTCTTAAAATGAAAGAAAAAAACAATGATGAACAATGTGAGAAGCATATCCTTTGGTAGAAATGTACCAAAGAGATTTTGGCTTAAAGCTAGCTTGTGGGTCATTCATGTATTGAATAAAAGTCTCTCTATCTGTGAAAGATATGACACCTGAGGAAAATTGGAGTGATTTGAAGCCTGTTTTATATTAGTTTAGAGTCTTTGGTTGCATAGAGATGCATATGTACATGATGATGAAAGAAAGAAGCTTGATGCAAAAGGTGTCAAATGTGTTCATTTTGGGATTATAAATTAGTATAACGGTTACAAGCTTCGTGATCCTTTACAAAATAAAGTAATAATCAACATAGATGTCGTAAATGTAGAATAAAAAGGACGGAGTTGACATGAAATGAAAAGGAACTACTAGTGCAAGTTTACAAAAGTGATGTGAAGATCAACAATGATGAAGAAGAATATTGTGAAATTCACACTAACATTTGTGATTAAAACAGTGAGGAAACATATAAGAATGTTTAGTTTGAATCTAGCAACGAGGAATCTGATAACGATCCTTTCTTTCTTATTGCAAGAGACGCTTTATTGTAAGATGTAATTTCATTCATATACCTAATCCAAATGAGATGATACAAATCTTTTACAGCTGTAAACCAAGGTTGTGAATTCGAGTCTGAGCTTTAGTGTGAAACAACATTTTTTACTGCAGAGACACAACAAGTTCTCCAAACCATAACATTCGATCCACCCACCTCCTCACAAGCATCATTTGTCGCTTCTTCACGACACTCCGTTGGTAAAAAGACAACTTTTTTAAATTTATCTAATCAATTAATTTAGTCATCAAACTTAGGATATTTCAACTTGATCACAACGTTTTCCATTGATCAAGGTATAGAAACTTGGATTGTTAGATCTTCTTTCATACATAGTTATAAGGTCACATGTTGTATAAAAATTCTTATAACAGAAGATAATAGGAATAAGTACCATTTATATATTCATATAATTGAATTATTACATGTGAGACGAGTCTTTCTCCAACTCTATAGTATTATTGTAAACTAAATAAAGATGAAATAAATTTAGGGTACTCTAGAAGGGGGGCAACATTGCTTGTTAAAAGCGCATAGTATGTAGCAAGCAGGCACGGGTGCATAATCATCAACACTAACTCCGGGTCGTGTGGCATATGCACTTCCCATTAGGCTCAACACAATTGTAACCAAAAAGACAACAAACTTCAATGTCATTTTCAAAGAACTTTCCATTTCGGCTAAACAATTTATTTTTCAAACAAAGAACAAACTCTGCATATGGTGTGCTGAAATGCAAGAGATTATTTATACACAAATGTTTATACTTATCCTAAAAATAAGCATACGTGGACAATGTTGACCATCACATTAAGCTATAGATATAATATTAATAAATAAATAGCTATAAATATTGACTTTATTATAAGTCAAAATATGCTATTAATTGATAAAATCAATAAAATAATTTCAAATTACAAAATTATTTTATTGTGGATGAAGTCGTTCTTAGGTTAGAAATATAAAACACTCTAGAAAGGGTAGACTGGACTAGTCAATCAGGTTGACGGTGAACTAGAATAAATTTTTTAAGCGCGATTCTCTCTCTCTCTCTCTCTCTCTCTCTCTCTCTATATATATATATATATATATATATATATATATATATATATATATATATATATATATATGTTACTTTTCTTTTATTAAGACAAATTCGATTAAAATTAAAGGTATAGCTATTTGGTACTTTTATATTATAACAAACTATACTTATCTTTTTAAATCAGACCAATATTATAAAAAAGATAATATAAATCCTTATATTTTTGAATTACATCAACAATGTGGCATTCTTATAGGAAAATTTATTTAATGGTATAATTGGAAGTGAAAAAGGCAGCCTAAAAGAATATATTCTTTCTGTGCTCCATAGAAGAATATAATGATGTCACTACTATTTCAATTGATGAACAACAAAGAAGCTTGCTTGTTAAAGAAGCAAGAATGAATTTTGATAAAGAGAAAGATGATGGACAAGCTTTGAATATGACCAACTATGGAAGAATTTATGGGCGTGGAAGAGGACATTTTAGTGTTAGAAGACGTGGAAGAGGAAAACAAGAAGTGAACTTGCTGACTGCTATAAATGTGACAAATTGTGGCATTATTAGAATGAATGTCCCAACTGGGAAAGTGAAAATGTAAATTTTACTGAGTTTGATGACTCTGAAGAAATGTTTATTCTGGCTCATGAAAAAGTGTGTACAACAATAAATGAAGAAGTATAGTTCCTTAATTCAAGATGTAAATATCACATGATAGGAACTACAGGCTAGATATCTAATTATCATTATGCATTTCGAGAATCAGTCGAAGTTGGAGATGATTCCAAGATTCCTGTGATGGGAAAGGGAAATCTGAAACTATGCATATAGGGTAAGATACAAATCATTACAAACGTGTAATATTTGCCTGGATTAAAAAAACAATATGTTGAGTATTGGCCATCTTCAGTAGAGAAACATATAAGTTGTGTTATACAAAGATACTTGCAAAGTATTTTTTATCATGAAAGAGATTTACTGATGAACACTCAAGTATACTCTAATAGAATGTTTGTGATTTTTGCATCTGTGATTGTACAAATGTGTCTGTAAGTTAGTAAAGAAGACAATAACAATCTACGACACTGTAGATATGCACATCTCAGTGTCAAAGGGTTAAACATTCTTGTGAAGAAAGATAAGGTAAAGTGGTTACCACTACTAAAAGCAATTCAAGAAAAGTGCTCTGATTGTGGTAGTAGGAAAACATTATAGAGATGATATTTTGAATATGACACTTGAATAGTCACAAAGAAAATAGATCTCTTTCATTCAGATATTTGTGGAACTATTAATCTAGCATCAAAATGGAAGAAACAAGTACTTTATCACTTTCATAGATGATTTTAGTAGGAAAACATGGATATATCTTTTGCAAGACAAGTCATGTGCATTTTATGTACTCATAAGGTTCAAACCTTTTGTTTAAAAAGAATCAAGCTGCCAAATTCAGTGTCTCAGAACTAATAGTGTTGGTGAATTCAGTTAAATTGTTTAAAATGAATTTTATAGCTTGCATGATATAAAAGACAACTTACCTTCCACGGTAGAATGGAGTCTTAAAATGAAAGAAAAAAACAATGATGAACAACGTGAGAAGCATATCCTTTGGTAGAAATGTACCAAAGAGATTTTGGCTTAAAGCTAGCTTGTGGGTCATTCATGTATTGAATAAAATTCTCTCTATCTGTGAAAGATATGACACCTGAGGAAAATTGGAGTGATTTGAAGCCTGTTTTATATTAGTTTAGAGTCTTTGGTTGCATAGAGATGCATATGTACATGATGATGAAAGAAAGAAGCTTGATGCAAAAGGTGTCAAATGTGTTCATTTTGGGATTATAAATTAGTATAACGGTTACAAGCTTCGTGATCCTTTACAAAATAAAGTAATAATCAACATAGATGTCGTAATTGTAGAATAAAAAGGAAGGAGTTGACATGAAATGAAAAGGAACTACTAGTGCAAGTTTAAGATCAACAATGATGAAGAAGAATATTGTGAAATTCACACTAACATTTGTGATTAAAACAGTGAGGAAATTCTAGCAACGAGGAATCTGATAACGATCCTTTCTTTCTTATTGCAAGAGACGCTTTATTGTAAGATGTAATTTCATTCATATACCTAATCCAAATGAGATGATATAAATCTTTTACAGCTATAAACCAAGGTTGTGAATTCGAGTCTGAGCTTTAGTGTGAAACAACATTTTTTACTGCAGAGACACAACAAGTTCTCCAAACCATAACATTCGATCCACCCACCTCCTCACAAGCATCATTTGTCGCTTCTTCACGACACTCCGTTGGTAAAAAGACAACTTTTTTAAATTTATCTAATCAATTAATTTAGTCATCAAACTTAGGATATTTCAACTTGATCACAACGTTTTCCATTGATCAAGGTATAGAAACTTGGATTGTTAGATCTTCTTTCATACATAGTTATAAGGTCACATGTTGTATAAAAATTCTTATAACAGAAGATAATAGGAATAAGTACCATTTATATATTCATATAATTGAATTATTACATGTGAGACGAGTCTTTCTCCAACTCTATAGTATTATTGTAAACTAAATAAAGATGAAATAAATTTAGGGTACTCTAGAAGGGGGGCAACATTGCTTGTTAAAAGCGCATAGTATGTAGCAAGCAGGCACGGGTGCATAATCATCAACACTAACTCCGGGTCGTGTGGCATATGCACTTCCCATTAGGCTCAACACAATTGTAACCAAAAAGACAACAAACTTCAATGTCATTTTCAAAGAACTTTCCATTTCGGCTAAACATTTTATTTTTCAAACAAAGAACAAATTCTGCATATGGTGTGCTGAAATGCAAGAGATTATTTATACACAAATGTTTATACTTATCCTAAAAATAAGCATACGTGGACAATGTTGACCATCACATTAAACTATAGATATAATATTAATAAATAAATAGCTATAAATATTGACTTTATTATAAGTCAAAATATGCTATTAATTGATAAAATCAAAAAAATAAAATAATTTCAAATTACAAAATTATTTTATTGTGGATGAAGTCGTTCTTAGGTTAGAAATATAAAACACTCTAGAAAGGGTAGACTGGACTAGTCAATCAGGTTGACGGTGAACTAGAATAAATTTTTTAAGCGTGATTCTCTCTCTCTCTCTCTCTCTCTCTCTCTCTCTCTCTCTCTCTCTATATATATATATATATATATATATATATATATATATGTTACTTTTCTTTTATTAAGACAAATTCGATTAAAATTAAAGGTATAGCTATTTGGTATGTAACACCCATACTAAATTTTCTAGAATATTTAGCATGCGTATTAATCTGATACTGGGTACATTAAAATTTTCAATAATAATAACAATATAAAACTACTGAATGAGTACAAATAGCTCGTTTATACAATTATCCAAATATCATTTACAATAACATTCTCATATACATAGATAATCTGTCAACCTCCTGAGCTTGACCTTGCCGAGCATCTGCACTCCATCCAGCATCTTCCTGAAGATCTTCATCTGAAAACCACTTGGCTACCTGAAAACCTGCACCAGAAGGATAGGGATGAGACATAATGTCTCAGTGAGCTCCTACCCTACCTACTGTTGGCAACCACAGGGAACCTAGGGTCGCCGTGCCTACCTCAGCGATCTTGGGGATACCTATGATCGCCAAGTCTTAACCTTACCCATAGAGGGTTACCTGACTGTTCCTGCTAAACTGTGATCAAGGGGAAACCTAGGATCACTGTCTGAATCTGATACTGAATAATCATGAGATCTAGACTATATCCTGATAACTGGGTGATCGAGGGGAATCTAGGATCACCGCCTGATAACTGATTGTTTGATACTTGTCTGATAACTATTCTCTGTCTGATAACGTAATAAAATACTTAACTGATAAATGTCTTATGTTAGCTGTTAGCGTTGAACAAACAATATTATCTGGGTTCATTTTACGGAATGCCCCCGGGTGGAGTAACCCCGAAGCACATTCCCCTGATAACCGGTGAAAATTCCTATCATATCAGGCTAACACCGGACTCCTCTTATCCTCGTGCGGTCATCCTTGCAGAATAACACGTCCCACTGGCGTGAACCTCCTGTGTCCCACTGGCGTGAACAGCAGAAGACACGACTTAACTTACGCGTATACCCCCGCGTGTCCCACTGGCGTGAACGACGGAAGACGCGAATTATTATACTTTCTTATTAGTCTTAACTTATACATGAACCTTTCGTGTCCCACTGGCGTGAACAACGAAAGTCACGACTTAACATTAGTCTTAACTGATGCGTTTGCCTCCCGTGTCCCACTGGCGTGAACAACGGAAGACGCGAATAAGTATTCTTTAATCTTATGCATGAACTTTTCATGTTCCACTGGCGTGAACGATGAAAGTCACGACTTAAAGGTAATAATCTTATTCTTAACTTTGCGTGGACCATTCGTGTCCCACTGGCGTGAACAGCGAAGGCCACGGCTTAATCTTACTAATTCTAGAACTCTTAACCTATAAAAGGTTCTTAACTTAGAGTATTAAATCTCTCTCATAATTCTCATTCTTTAAAGTATTGATTCTCTAATACTTAACCTATAAAGGTTCTTGTCTTTGAGCTTTGAATCATTCTTAAGGAGGAAACTTAAAACAATACATTCATAGCTTAAATAGCCTTATTCTTGCATCTCTATTGCCTTACCAATTTCCTTATTCATTCATCCATTCATTCCTTAATTGTTGAATAATCTTTCGGATATGTCAAGGATGGTGTTTATCTTAGAAAAATACGGTTTTTCATTGAAAACGGTTATTAAAAACCTCGCCGAACGCATTTACAGCACCCAGAACGAACCAGAACAGACATGTGCTGTCTGTCTGATTTCGCTCAGCTAAAGGTTGGCGAGATCACTGATTTCGCCGAGCGAAAGCTTGGTGAAAGCTAGGCGAAAATAGGCAGTGAAGGCTTGCCAAACAGTAACTGCACGATCGCCCCGAGTTCGCTAAGCGAAAATGACAGTTCAGGACTGGTTCAAAACATGATTTTCCACCATTTTTGACATATATAAACATACTCAAGTATCACAACAATGTAGGGAATGAATTTTTAATACAAATTGATAGTTTTTAAACATGATTACTCAAGGAATTGGTAAGCATAAGATATTAGGGTAAATTGCTAAACTAGCTCAAAATTGTAAAATACTCTCAAACTTACTCAAGTGGGTTCTAAACCCTGTGGAGCTCACCTTGATTACTAGCTTTGCTCCTTGCCATGTCTCTAATCATCAAACCCAAAGCTTGAGTCTACTTCTTCTCTTTATTCTCCCTTGTTTCTCCTTTTCTTATACTAGCTTCCAATCCAAGCTTTCTTGCAATATTTCTCCAAAGAATTGGATGAACTTATTATGAGTGAAGGAAGGAGAGGTTAGGGCGTGTAGGTAGAGGAAGGGAGAGGGAGAGAGCTGATTTGAGTGAGTGAAAGAAGAAAGGAAATGAACAAGAAAATATCTTGTTCTTCTTCTTAAACAATCTCCTCTTTTCAAATAATTACTAAATTGCCATGCCACTTATTACAAGTTTGCCATTCTTGCTTAACAAGTTTCTAGCACTATTAACCGATACTTATAAGCGGGATATTACACTTGCCATATAAATAAACCCATTAACTGACAATTTACCAAATTGTCCCTTGGTTAAAACATTTCTGATACATCGTCTCAATATTAACAAATATTCGAGTCTTAGGTGAGATGTTACAATCTACCCCCCTTAAAGAAATTTCGTCCTCGAAATTTAGAAATCCCTTGAAATCACATATTAAAAGAGATCCTTAATACTTCTTTCCATATTAGACAATTCTCTACTCATCTTACTTTTCGAAATCTCATGGTCTTTCAACTCCGTAAGTTGATAATACTCGTCAATCCCTTCTTTATCTGAAAGGCTTGGCATACATTACATAATCCCTACGTAATGGAATATGGTTACCAGAACCATTTTACCCGACTCACTTGACTATGTCTCTTATACATACACTTCTTGCAAATTCAAATTGAAATCATCAAGCCCTAGACATTCATACTGGACTTCACAAACTTTCTTCGTAGTCCGCGAAATCTTACTTTGACGACATTGGGTCGTTTTTAATATCCCCAAATAGTTTCCATTGCTTTCTGATATTCATCCTTTACCTCCTACGACGACATATTACATATAATCTTATATCACCATTCCATATAGAATCATCCTTTCATCGAAGGACACCTGACATCACGATGTGCTACTTATCACAATCGCAATCATTACCTTCACTATGAAAATCTCAAAGATTTGCGGAATTCTTACAGATTGCTCCTGTTCCGTTCAATTGGTCTACGACGTCTCTTATCTTAATAACTTAGAAATCAATCTTCATTACTGGAAGTTTGATGTTCCTCCAACATTTATATCACGTCTTACTCTTGTGTTCTGGCCGTAGCATAAATATGTTCTATACCAATAATCCAAACTCATAGTAGTCTAGCCCAAGTGAGGAGTGGTGTAAGTCGTCTCACATAACATCATATAGCATATTTCATAGCACTTAATTTACATCTATGTTAGAGTACATGTACACTACTAACGGGTACATAGTACATCGCATTATCATTGTCCAACTAGCGGGACATCGTTCTTAATCTTAACATATTTGAGACACCACCACATCAATTAGGAATCTTTATTTTACTCTTAACTTACCTTGTAACATCCGGGATTTGCCTTTCAACTGGCTTGCCAGGTTTGCCCCGCCAACGTTACTCGGGTTTATTTCTTGATTATACCACAACCCAAAAATTTTTGTTACATTCTATCAGCATCACAACTTATTTCTCATTTTGGACGCTGAGTTCAAGATCCTTGTTTTCAAAAGAAAATCCTACTTGATTGCCACCAACAAAAGCACACTTAATCTTTAATCCCTTAATCAAAATCTGAACTTACGTAGCCCCTTTACTGTAGACTACGAGTGACTTTTAATCTGCTTAAAAGTTTCCTTCATTTACTGGCGATCATTTAGTTCAAGACTTTCCGAACTCTTCAGCTAGGATATCTTGACATGACATTGGTACAACATGAAATTAAACTCATTTGCCACAGCATTATCGCTTCTGATCAATGCTGCAACTCACCAATTTCATCTTACGAGTGCAACCTGCATTGCTGCTATCTCATGCTCAATTCTCTTTAGACTAAACTTATTCTTCAAGTATACTTGATGTTACTGAGCTAAAATAGTCTAACTACTATTTTAGGGATAACTTCCAAAGTTTCAAACTTAATGCGCTAAAATCACTTCCTTACCATATATTCTTAAACTATTTGATATTCCATTTCTCATGGGTTCGAGGTTCGAAGTATTCCTCAACTTGATTCCCAAAATTTTTCCGTTAGAACTTGTGATATGTTCAAGTCGTCTCTACTTACTACTATTCCATATAATAAGAATTAAGCACTTATCATTTTCTCGTTCCCTAAGCTTCAGCTTAGCATTTGCTCATTAATTCATTCTTGGTTTACTACTCCGCTGCGCAACTCTGATTTAAACAAATCCCTTCAGAGGAGGGGTAATACACCATTATAAAACTCTCTAGCTGACTTGTTCCTTAATGACCCATAGCTATCGCAGCAAATTCATCTTACGTTCGTTGATTCTCTTGTGGCTTAAACCACCTGTTTAACTTACTGATTGATCATCCCCTGACTTTGCGCTTCCTTTCGTACATGGACTATATACTTACTTTCACGATATTACGCCAGAACCTGTAAACGGTTCCCAACAACTGTCAAGAGTTCAACAATGTTCCTGTCAAATAGTTTATACTCTGGTTCTAACTTTACTTTCCATATCCTGAATTCCGTATCCATCTTTTGGCCAGTTCTTTATGTATAATCACTAAAACATTGCGCAACCCGACTGAAAGCTTGCTTGAGACAACTTAAATTCACACACACTAACACTTGTGTCAACTTCTAAAACGACTTATGGTTTCTGGAGGTTCACATCTTTTACATATACTGAATCTACTGAGGGTTTAAGTCCCATTACTAATCGTTCTATCTTTATCCATAAGAATTTCATACCCATAATTATTCTGAGACAATTATGGTCTCTATGGTTTTTCCATACCTCTTAGGTTACCTTCAAATCCCTCCAGTTAATTGATCTTGAGCTTCAAAACCTCATCATTACCTTTTGATGCATTCAGCAACTCGTTAGTGCATTCACCATTCAAATCTTGATCTTACCATCTGAATAATTCTGCATATAGTTGAATACTCCGATTATCCTTCAAAATTGGTCTACTATAACCACGTGACCTCTTAAATTCGTCTACTTCATCCAATCAAAAGACTCCAACTTATTATTCGTCCATCAGTTCACTAAATCCCAATGACTGACCATCTAATATACACCTTTCATTGAATACAATTTCAGTTAAGCTTAGCTTATTTCAAATCTGCTTACCAAACAGAACATATCCTAAAACACACTTCGATGTGCAATTGTAACACCCATACTAACTTTAACTAGTATGTTAGCATGTGCGTTAAACTGATACTGGATACATTTAAAAATTTCAATAATAATATTACATCACAACAGAATAAATACATGTTTACTCGTTTGTACAATAATCCAATACTGTTACAATACTTTTACAAATGTCCATAATGCTTTTGAGCTGGTACACAACGAGCAAATGCACTCCATCCAGTACCTCTATGAAGATCTTCGTCACGAACCTCTGAATAACCTGTAAACCTGCACCAGAAGGAATGGGGATGAGACATAATGTCTCAGTGAGCTCTACCCAACCTACTGTTGGCAACTGTAACGCCTAGAATTTAATTTTATTATTTTATTGAATTATAATGAATTAATATAATTTAATAGATTAAATAGAATTAAAATGGCATTAAGGGCATTATGGGAAATTAAGAAAGGGGGAAGTGGAATAGAAAAAGAGGTATACGTGTGAAGAGGTTTCATTTGTTGTGTTTTCACGTGAAACAGAGAAGAGAAAAGAGGAGAAGCAGAGCCAAGGAAGAAGGTGAAGAACTTGAGAAGAGGAAAAGCTGAAGGGGGCGATTTCTTCATAACAAGGTAAGGGTGGGACTAGCTTCTATAAATCTAAGTTTCATAATCCCTAAATTTTGATTTAACATGTTGATGTTGGTGAATTTGGGAATTAGGGTTGTTTGATTATGATAAACTAATGATGGAATGTTAAATTGATGATTTCTATGTTGATTTTGTTGTGATTCTATGGTGTTGTTACTGATTGGTGCCATGCTTATGCATAAATTGATGAAGTTTTGAATGTTCATAAACATGTGTCAGATGAATGAGAAGTTTGAATAATATAAGTTGCTTTTCCTGAGTTTTCTTATCTCTGCCCTGAATTTGAAACGAAAACTGGTATTGATCGGTACAGAATTGGTCTTAGGTGTAAACACAAAAGTTGTAGGTATGGATGTTAGTTTTCTAATGCCGTTGGTCTGACGTCAAAACGATATATAGAACTTGAGTTATGGTCAAATTACTGTACGTAGGTCACAGTGAATTTTTATGGACTTCCTGCACAACTTTTCCGAATTTGAAACGAAAACTGGTATTGATCGGTACAGAATTGGCCTTGGGTGTAAACATGAAGGTTTTAGATAATTTTGTTAGCTTTCCAGTGGCTTTGGTTTGACGTGAAAATGACTTTTAGTTTTTGAGTTATGATGAAAATACTCCAAGGAGGTCTTAGTGAAATTGTACGGTGACAGCATTCTCTGTTTCATGTTTTGCGTCTTTTTCACACGTCTCTGTTTTAAATTGGTCTTTGGTATAAACATGAAAGTTGTTGATAATTGTGATGATGATAATACACGATGATGATGTTAGACGATGATGATGATAACGATGATGATGTATATGATAATGAAGTTGTTGTTGACGTTGTATTTGTTGTAAATGTTGCATTGACGAGTCCAGTACATATGCATTAAGTGATGGGGGTGTATGCCCGACATGTCTATTATGACATTATGAATTAAGTGATGGGGGTGTATGCCCGACATGTCTATATGACATTTACGATGGGGGTGTATGCCCGACATGTCCTATTATGACATATTTTGCGATGAATTGGTACCACATGCATGTTGCATACTTGAGTCAGTGATGTTGCATTGTTGAGTCGGTCGATGTTATTGTATTTGATGTGGCCTTGTGCCTAATGATGTTTAGATTTAATTATGAAGTTGAATTTCCGCTGCGATGGTTTGACGTTATTGAAAAGTCTGTTTTGAAATAAATAGCAAATTATCCTATTTATAAATTGTAAACGAAGTGCGACATCCCGTCAAGGTTGAAACTCTGATTTATTTTAAATGAAATTTTCAAGTTGGGAAAACGGGGTGTTACAATTGGTATCAGAGCAGGTCGGTCTGTCCGGCCAATGTTGTCTAATGTTGTTTGTCCCTTAGTACTCGACATGTGTGTGAAACACTGTCGGTACTTGTTTGTTAGCTCATAGTCGTTGTCTGCAGGAGTTGGTTTGGAATAAGTGGGGGAGAAGCTTGCCTCCCGGACGTGTTGATAGTATGTAGAAGTTGGTTCGAGGTGATGTTGATTGTAAGAGTGCAAACGTTATTGAAGCGATGTTGTTGGGAACCGGCGAGAGTATGGACTCATGAATTCGTATCAGTCGAGTTTGAGATGTGTGTAGATTATGGATGGTGAATTAATTGAGAATGAGGAATTATTCCAATGGAAGTGATAGTTGATGGATTAATTCGGTAGATGGTATGTCTTGAGTGTAGTTGGATTAAATTCGGGTGATTTTCGTAGTTGGATGAAAAGAAAGGATGTTGGTAGATCTTGGAAGCGAGAGGGAGAGATGGA
This sequence comes from Medicago ruthenica, assembly GCA_018208015.1. NCBI lineage: Eukaryota > Viridiplantae > Streptophyta > Magnoliopsida > Fabales > Fabaceae > Medicago > Medicago ruthenica. The sequence goes on from CM031376.1 coordinate 35,685,301, forward strand.
ACTTATGTTCATCAACCTCAAATTCTGATTTTTACAATTATGGAGCAGCTGTCAGTAAAAGGGGCATAGCTTTTTACTCGTGTTTCTGATGGAAGCGATTCTGGACTTTTTGGAAAGCTCAAGAAATTCCCTACAGTTTGCATATAAGATTTGTCTTCAGGAAGTTTGTGAAGAGGAAGAAAAGTGCATTTTAATGTTTGGGTCTGATGCTGATTTTTGGAAAATTCTGCATACGGGAATTCTGGACCAGTCCCATTGCAAGGATGATAACTTTTTACTCGTAACTCGGATTTGGGAGATTCTTGAAGTTCTGGAATCTACACGAAATTCCCTTCATTTTGGAATATAATTTTGTGCTTGGGAGGTCTGTATTGGAAGATATAATTGTGTTTGAAGTTGGGTGATTCTTGCTGAAAATTGAAAAGGTGAAGAAGGGTGTAAGATATGGATAAGGAATGAAACGTTGGTATTTGTAAGAATGCGAAGGTATCGGAAAATGCATGGAGATGCAATTTATGTTGAATAAGAATGATTATAGTGACGGATTGTGGTAGACTTCATTGTGGAATATTAGTGAGTAATTATAATGAGTTGCTGAAGTTGTTGGAAATGCGAAGAATGAGATTTCAAGGATAAGAAGTTTGTAAGGCCGAGTGTTTCACCGTGGGGAGCACCTGTGTTATTGGTTAAGAAGAAAGATGGCAGCATGAGGTTGTGTGTTGATTATCGGCAGCTGAACAAAGTGACGATCAAGAATAGATATCCGCTTCCGAGGATTGATGATTTGATGGACCAGTTGGTGGGTGCTTGTGTTTTTAGCAAAATTGATTTGAGATCGGGTTATCATCAGATTAAAGTGAAGGATGAAGATGTTCAGAAGACGGCCTTTAGAACACGTTACGGACATTATGAATATTCGGTGATGCCGTTCGGTGTTACGAATGCGCCAGGGGTATTTATGGAATATATGAACCGTATTTTTCATAACTATTTGGATCAATTTGTTGTTGTTTTTATAGATGACATTTTGATATACTCCAAGACCGAGGAAGATCATGCGGAGCATTTGAAGATTGTGTTGCAAGTGTTGAAAGAGAAGAAGCTGTATGCCAAGTTATCAAAGTGTGAATTTTGGTTGAAAGAGGTGAGTTTTCTTGGCCACATTATTTCAGGTAGTGGTATTGCGGTTGACCCATCTAAAGTGGAAGCAGTATCACAATGGGAGACCCCTAAGTCGGTGACTGAGATTAGAAGTTTCCTTGGTTTGGCTGGATATTATCGCAGATTTATAGAAGGATTTTCGAGGATTGCACTTCCGTTGACGCAGTTGACTTGTAAAGGTAAAGCTTTTGTGTGGGATGTTCATTGTGAAACCAGTTTTAATGAATTGAAGCAGCGTTTGACGACGGCTCCAGTCTTGATTTTGCCGAAGCCGGATGAGCCTTTTGTGGTGTATTGTGACGCGTCCAAGTTGGGATTAGGTGGTGTGCTTATGCAAGATGGTAAAGTAGTGGCTTATGCATCAAGACAGTTGAGAATTCATGAACGGAACTATCCTACGCATGATCTTGAGTTGGCCGCAGTGGTATTTGTGCTGAAGATTTGGAGACACTATTTATATGGTTCAAGATTTGAGGTGTTTAGTGATCATAAAAGTTTGAAGTATCTATTTGATCAGAAGGAGCTAAATATGAGGCAGCGAAGATGGCTTGAACTGTTGAAGGATTATGATTTTGGACTGAATTATCATCCAGGTAAAGCTAACGTTGTTGCTGATGCTTTGAGCAGGAAAACCTTGCATATGTCTGCTATGATGGTTAAAGAGTTTGAGTTGCTTGAACAATTCAGAGATATGAGTTTGGTTTGTGAATTGGCACCTCAGAGTGTGAAGTTGGGTATGTTGAAGATTAACAATGAATTTTTGAGTAATATCAGAGAAGCTCAGAAAGTAGATGTGAAGTTGGTGGATTTGATGAATGAGGCTGAGGGTAGTGATTTCAAAATTGATGATCAAGGAGTGTTGAGGTTTAGAGGCAGAATTTGTATACCTGATAACGATGAGATGAAGAAGATGATTCTTGAGGAAAGTCACAGAAGTAGCTTGAGTATTCATCCGGGAGCTACAAAAATGTATCATGATTTGAAGAAGCTGTTTTGGTGGTCTGGTTTGAAGCGAGATGTGGCTCAATTTGTGTATTCATGTTTGACTTGTCAGAAGTCGAAGGTTGAGCATCAGAAACCTGCTGGGTTGTTGACACCGTTGGATGTGCCAGAGTGGAAGTGGGATAGTATATCCATGGATTTTGTGACGAGTTTGCCGAATACTCAGAGAGGACATGATTCAATTTGGGTGATTGTGGATAGGTTGACGAAGTCTGCGCATTTCCTTCCGATAAATATTAGTTATCCTGTGTCGCAGTTGGCAGAGATTTACATTCGAGAGATTGTAAAGTTGCATGGTGTTCCGTCGAGTATTGTGTCAGACAGAGATCCAAGATTTACTTCTAGATTTTGGAAGAGTTGCAGGAAGCATTGGGTTCTAAATTGAGGTTGAGCTCGGCTTATCATCCGCAAACAGATGGTCAGTCGGAAAGGACGATTCAATCACTCGAAGATTTGTTGAGAATATGTGTTCTTGAGCAGGGTGGAGCTTGGGATAGTCATCTACCGTTGATAGAGTTCACTTATAACAACAGTTACCATTCTAGCATTGGAATGGCACCTTTTGAGGCATTGTATGGTAGGAGGTGCAGAACTCCTTTGTGTTGGTTCGAGGCTGGTGAGAGTGCAATTGTGGGACCAGAAATTATTCAGCAAACTACTGAGAAGGTCAGATTGATACAAGAGAAGATGAAAGCATCGCAGAGTAGGCAGAAAAGTTATCATGATAAGCGAAGAAAAGACCTTGAGTTCCAAGAAGGTGATCATGTGTTTTTGAGAGTCACTCCGATGACTGGTGTTGGACGTGCATTGAAATCGAAGAAGCTGACTCCGAAGTTCATTGGTCCTTATCAGATATCAGAAAGGATAGGAACAGTTGCTTATAGAGTGGGATTACCACCGCATCTTTCGAATTTGCATGATGTGTTTCACGTGTCGCAACTTCGGAAGTATGTTGCAGATCCCTCTCATGTGATTCCGAGAGATGATGTGCAGGTTAGAGACAATCTTACGGTGGAGACATTACCACTGAGGATTGAAGGCCGTGAGATGAAGAAGTTGAGGGGCAAAGAGATTCCTCTCGTGAAAGTTGTTTGGGGAGGACCAACTGGTGAAAGCTTGACGTGGGAGCTGGAAAGCAAGATGTTGGAGTCTTATCCAGAGTTATTTGCATGAGGTACATTTTCGAGGACGAAAATTTTATAAGTTGGGGAGAGTTGTAACGCCTAGAATTTAATTTTATTATTTTATTGAATTATAATGAATTAATATAATTTAATAGATTAAATAGAATTAAAATGGCATTAAGGGCATTATGGGAAATTAAGAAAGAGGGAAGTGGAATAGAAAAAGAGGTATACGTGTGAAGAGGTTTCATTTGTTGTGTTTTCACGTGAAACAGAGAAGAGAAAAGAGGAGAAGCAGAGCCAAGGAAGAAGGTGAAGAACTTGAGAAGAGGAAAAGCTGAAGGGGGCGATTTCTTCATAACAAGGTAAGGGTGGGACTAGCTTCTATAAATCTAAGTTTCATAATCCCTAAATTTTGATTTAACATGTTGATGTTGGTGAATTTGGGAATTAGGGTTGTTTGATTATGATAAACTAATGATGGAATGTTAAATTGATGATTTCTATGTTGATTTTGTTGTGATTCTATGGTGTTGTTACTGATTGGTGCCATGCTTATGCATAAATTGATGAAGTTTTGAATGTTCATAAACATGTGTCAGATGAATGAGAAGTTTGAATAATATAAGTTGCTTTTCCTGAGTTTTCTTATCTCTGCCCTGAATTTGAAACGAAAACTGGTATTGATCGGTACAGAATTGGTCTTAGGTGTAAACACAAAAGTTGTAGGTATGGATGTTAGTTTTCTAATGCCGTTGGTCTGACGTCAAAACGATATATAGAACTTGAGTTATGGTCAAATTACTGCACGTAGGTCACAGTGAATTTTTATGGACTTCCTGCACAACTTTTCCGAATTTGAAACGAAAACTGGTATTGATCGGTACAGAATTGGCCTTGGGTGTAAACATGAAGGTTTTAGATAATTTTGTTAGCTTTCCAGTGGCTTTGGTTTGACGTGAAAATGACTTTTAGTTTTTGAGTTATGATGAAAATACTCCAAGGAGGTCTTAGTGAAATTGTACGGTGACAGCATTCTCTGTTTCATGTTTTGCGTCTTTTTCACACGTCTCTGTTTTAAATTGGTCTTTGGTATAAACATGAAAGTTGTTGATAATTGTGATGATGATAATACACGATGATGATGTTAGACGATGATGATGATAACGATGATGATGTATATGATAATGAAGTTGTTGTTGACGTTGTATTTGTTGTAAATGTTGCATTGACGAGTCCAGTACATATGCATTAAGTGATGGGGGTGTATGCCCGACATGTCTATTATGACATTATGAATTAAGTGATGGGGGTGTATGCCCGACATGTCTATATGACATTTACGATGGGGGTGTATGCCCGACATGTCCTATTATGACATATTTTGCGATGAATTGGTACCACATGCATGTTGCATACTTGAGTCAGTGATGTTGCATTGTTGAGTCGGTCGATGTTATTGTATTTGATGTGGCCTTGTGCCTAATGATGTTTAGATTTAATTATGAAGTTGAATTTCCGCTGCGATGGTTTGACGTTATTGAAAAGTCTGTTTTGAAATAAATAGCAAATTATCCTATTTATAAATTGTAAACGAAGTGCGACATCCCGTCAAGGTTGAAACTCTGATTTATTTTAAATGAAATTTTCAAGTTGGGAAAACGGGGTGTTACAGCAACCACAGGGAACCTAGGGTCGCCATGCCTACCTTGGCAATCTCGGGGATTTCCTATGATCGCCAAGTCTTTAACTGCCTATGACTATAAGTCTTCCTGTAACTATAACTTAAACTACCTATAATCTTTGTTGTAGCTGTCTATGACCATTGCCGTAACGGCCTATGGCTATAACTATAATTGCCTAAATCCATAACTGTGATCAAGTCTGTACCTATGACTTAGTGATCGAGGGGAAACCTAGGATCACTTTCCAATAACTGTCTATAACTATAACTGTAAGTTTCCCGTTACTATAACTGTAACTGTAACTTTAACTATAACTATAAAACATAAAACCTATAAACAGTTCGATAGCAGTTTTATGTTAGCTGTTAGCGTTGAACAAACAATTATCTGAGTTCAATTTTACGGAGGGCACCCCGGGTGGAGCAACCCCGAGATACGTCTCCCTATGAACCGGTGAAACTCCTATCATATCAGGCTATCACCGGACTCCCTATGAAATTGCATGTGGATAACCCTCTCGGAGAAATCCCATCCGGCGTATCCCGGAGTCTGATGAACATGCCTATGACTGTGAAACGTGCAAGCACGCCAATATCTTTAATCTTTAATTCTTTAACTTTAACGTATGAACATATAATCTGTTACTATGAATATATAACATTCCTGTAACTATAATCTATAACTTATGATTCTTGGCTTATCGTTCTCATAAGCCACCTATAAACGTTGGAGTACCAACACTATAAACCTTATCTGTGACTATGATTGCTAAAGCATTCCCATTGCTTATGTATTCCAAAAGGATACGTCTATAACTTGTTCACCTATTATATGATCTTGCCTTATCAAGTCATGAGCCAATCTTAGAGATATACTATCCCAATTACTCATCGTTGGGAACTAAGCCCCTTGTCTTGCTCATTACTTAGGGTTTAATCTACCCATAGTCAAGATTAATCCTTGATTCCTATGAGGTTAAGTCTCAAAGCTATGTGAAGTTTCTAACCCCACTCTCATGCTAATACAAGATGAACCATGATCTATTCTTCCATTACTAAATGCATAAAATCATACTGGCGCTGTGCGGATGGTTTCTGGCTTTAAAACAAGTTTTCAAAAATGGGGTAGCATACTGCTCCCATCGTGGCACGACAGGCTTCCATCGTGGCACGATGGCGTGCTGATCCTTATGATCATGGCACGATGGGTGCCATCGTGGCACGATGAATCCAGGGGTGCCAGGCCCTGTAGCTGTTCCAGAAAGTTCAAAAACGTATTTTCCATACCAACACAGTTCAGCAAGCATTTATACATCAAAATCCAAGGTTTTTAACATGTTTGATCATAGCATATCAAGTATTAACATTAGGGAAACTATCTATCACAAATCTAGACAAAATCATCATGTTATTCCTTCCCTCATAAACCTCAAAAATAACTACCCAAAGGGGTGTAAATCTATGGGAGCTCACCTCAAATTCGTGCTTGATCCATGCTTGCTAAGCTTAACTCAAACCCTAGCCCATCTCTTACTCTTCTCTTGCTTCTTCTTTGCTAATCTTCTTCATCAAAAACCATGCTTGCAACACAAGAATTTTGGGAGGAGTTTAGTGAATTAGGGGATGATGATTGATGAGAGGATGATGAAGGTGAGGGAGGGCGAAAATGAGGGAGAAAGGGAGAGCAAAATTTCAGATTTGAGAGAGTGAGAGAATGAGTAGAAAACTCAACAATTTCCATATATATCCTTCAAGCCTTTTCCATTTATTTACAACTATGCCACTGCTCTTAATTACAACCTTGCCATTGCGTCCATTTAAATTATCTCTGATGTAACGTCTCAAAACTGATAAATATCCAAGTGTTAAGCGGGATATTACACTCTACCCCCCTTAAAAGAAATTTCGTCCTCGAAATTTAGAAAATCCTTCGAAGATCCTGAAAAGATAAATCCTTTCTACCTCTTTCTCTACAATTAAAGTTTCCAATTCTTTATGCTTATTAGAATTCCATGGCAACTCTAATGTCTGACATATAGATTAGTCACGCGTCTCGATTAAACCATATTGGTTAATACTTGTTCCTTAGCCATGTTTCCCATCACTGTACATCAACACATAAGACAATCTCTTTCCTGCCGAAAGGTCTAACGTATATTACATAACTATTATCTGTTAAGGCGTATGGTTATCTGCACCAACATATCCATATTAACCTGAAGTCGTCGAGTCATTCTGTTTTTTCCTCAATTATTCCAACTTTCCGAGGGATCTATTACATAACGTTTAGTTTCAAGAACTTCTGTCTTTAACTTTCGTCTCGCAAGACGACCTGTTACTGTTACATTCGTATCATTCTTCATATAGACTGGTCTTGCAGTGAAAACATCTGATATTAAGTATTCTCAAACGAAGGTGAAATCTATTACAACCATCTTCACAATTCAAATATAAGGTGGCGGCTGAACTTATGGGGTACGTTCCTTTCTTTCTGTCGTCCTGGTGTAGCTATTATCACAACCATAAGCATTACTCACATTCCCACTGCGGAAATCCTTTAAGCTCGAGAAATTTCACAAGTCGGTTATGCTCCGATTAATAATCAACAATAACATGTAGCCAAAGGTCTTAGGAACCTTCTTCTTTACCAATACTTTCAAACTTATGAAAATCCAGTATAAGTGACGTATGACATAGGCCGTCTCACATTTCATCATTGTCCATAGCACATAGCCTCTATACATGATCGAGTACGTGTACACTCCTATCGGGTACACAGTACGCCGCATCGTCATTGTCCAACTAATGGGACACCATACTTAATCAACATATACTTAAGACAAAATCACTTCAATCAAGGTCACTCTCTTAACTTTTAATTCATACTTGTATTCTTTGAACATTCACAATCCCATAACGTAAGTTATGGCTACATTCCGTTGGTGTTATAACTTATTTCCTCCAAGGACATTCTCCGTTTTCGAAAAGAAAACTCTATTCTGTTCGCTATCAAAATAGAACTCTTAAACTCTGAATCCTTTAATTCATAACTTCAATTCACGTAGTCTTTTACTGTAAACTATGAGTACTCTTCTGATCTGTGTAAAACATTTCCTTCCTTTAACTGTTAACGTTAAGTTCAAGAATTTCTGAACTCCTCTACCGAAATTTGTTCAATAACAACAAACCTGTTCTGCTTAAGTCTTTCCTGTTAAAACATTACCGACTGCGTACCACGGTTACCCATACATGTCACACGACTATACAATATGTTACACTACTATCTAAGTAGCATATATTCTGCCTGATTAGTATACATAATACTAATCATAACCTGTTACATGCCTGTTACATGCGACATGCTAGCATAACGTGGATACGATGCGGAACAACTGCATGCCACTGAATAATTCCTCTTTGATTGAACTTACTATTCAAGTTAACTTTAAGTTACTGAGCTGAAACAGCTAGATTACCGGATTAAATGTGACCTCCTTCGCTATGTACTTATTTTGCTATAAACATATCCTTTTAAGTTACCAAACTGCTTCCATTCTCTTATCTCATGAGTTTCGAGGTCTGATACATTCCTCGATTTATCTATTAAAATTCCCTGTTAAAACTGATGATAATTTCAAGTCATCACTACTTACAATCATTCTGTAACTTGAGAATTAATCTCTAAATACCTTTCCTGTAATTCATCTGGCAAGGACTTCACCAACGTCCTCTTCTCCAAACTTCAGCTTTGATTTATCTGTTAACTCATAATTGAATTTCTTCTCCGCTGCGCAACTCTGATTCAAACAATTCGCTTTGAGATCACTATTACCATATAAAATCTCCTTGACCAATCCTTTGACTTTGTATTTCCTTTCGGACATAAACAATGTTCTTACTTTCACGGAATAAGCCGAAACCTGTAAACAGTTTTTAACAATTAACACGGCCCAAACGATGCTCCTGTTAAAACAACCTAAGTTCATACATTATTTACTGGTGGCAACTTCTAGAAACATTCTATGACTTCCGAAAATTCTTGTCTTTCAAATACTTAATCGATTAATGAATCGAGTCTCATCCTGTAATTATCCGTAGGAATTTATCATCCACGACCTTTTCCAAGACACTTAGGTCCACATGACTCTATCATAACTCTTGGTTACTTCTCGGGTTTCTCCGAAAATAATACGTCTGGATATAACCCAACTTTCTCCGGCTCTCCTGTAAATTCAAATACATGATACACCTCTTCGAATACCCGATTAATAAATCTGTAAGCTTCAATACTTAACATTTCCCATTGAGTCCTTCCTATAACTTATTACTGTAATCACAATTCCATTCTAATCCTGTTATCTGAATAATAGCCCATCTGACTTCTCGACCGTTGCCCTCTTCATGGTTTCGAACGATCCAAGGTATGTATTTCTTACCATCTTAACACATACCAACATAGTGTGATCTTTGTCGGCTTACCCGATTACGTGTGCAAAGAGCCCATCGAAAGAGAATATAGAACTCCCTAACTTCAACCATACTTTAACTGTAACTTATATATAAGTGACGTTCTTCCTGTTTAATCCTCAAAAGCGGTCTGCTATAATCCGACAACATAAAATTCAACCTTTACTTCATACCCTTACCGGGGTTTCCTTCACTTGTTGCTAAACTCGCGTTCCTCATACAAAGTATCTTGATGACCCACAATAAAGGAAGGTAACCTGTTCCATCTGTTCATTATTTCGCTTAATCCATAAATGAGTCTCTTACCTATCAAATATTTAAATCTCGTCCGTTTTAAGTGTGCAAGTCCTTCCACCTTACACACTATACCCTCACTGGAAGCCCAGAGTTTTCAATAATTAACTATTCATTCCTTATTCCAAGTCGCTGGGTTTGGTAACACAATCCATTGTATCAGCAGCCGGAATTAAAACTCTAATCAACCCTTAACTTTAACTTTCCAAATTACGGTTCCCGTTAGGATTCCATAATTCTTTATTCTACACATCTCTTCGGAGTAGGCATCACTCAATGATACGTCCAACTGGTTAAGGTACTTGACCCTTCTCTTAAATACCTCTTATAATTCTGAGACTTTGCCATTAACTGGCTCAGTTACTTCACTGTTAGAAACCATCCTTTGACCTTAAACACTTTGCAGATTTCCGTCTTAGAATCTGACGTCTTAACCTTTACCCTTCGTACACTTCTTTCCTCCTTGGTCACATTCAGCTCTCGGATATTTGTCCTAACTGTCACATACTAGACTGAGTTGATCAGGCTCAACTAGACATGACATTTAGAACAACATCTGGAACCCAATGATTCCACTACTTTTATTGAATCTTAAACGACCCATGGCACGGTCTGAATCGACCTGCTCTGATACCAATTGTAACACCCATACTAACTTTAACTAGTATGTTAGCATGTGCGTTAAACTGATACTGGATACATTTAAAAATTTCAATAATAATATTACATCACAACAGAATAAATACATGTTTACTCGTTTGTACAATAATCCAATACTGTTACAATACTTTTACAAATGTCCATAATGCTTTTGAGCTGGTACACAACGAGCAAATGCACTCCATCCAGTACCTCTATGAAGATCTTCGTCACGAACCTCTGAATAACCTGTAAACCTGCACCAGAAGGAATGGGGATGAGACATAATGTCTCAGTGAGCTCTACCCAACCTACTGTTGGCAACCACAGGGAACCTAGGGTCGCCATGCCTACCTTGGCAATCTCGGGGATTTCCTATGATCGCCAAGTCTTTAACTGCCTATGACTATAAGTCTTCCTGTAACTATAACTTAAACTACCTATAATCTTTGTTGTAGCTGTCTATGACCATTGCCGTAACGGCCTATGGCTATAACTATAATTGCCTAAATCCATAACTGTGATCAAGTCTGTACCTATGACTTAGTGATCGAGGGGAAACCTAGGATCACTTTCCAATAACTGTCTATAACTATAACTGTAAGTTTCCCGTTACTATAACTGTAACTGTAACTTTAACTATAACTATAAAACATAAAACCTATAAACAGTTCGATAGCAGTTTTATGTTAGCTGTTAGCGTTGAACAAACAATTATCTGAGTTCAATTTTACGGAGGGCACCCCGGGTGGAGCAACCCCGAGATACGTCTCCCTATGAACCGGTGAAACTCCTATCATATCAGGCTATCACCGGACTCCCTATGAAATTGCATGTGGATAACCCTCTCGGAGAAATCCCATCCGGCGTATCCCGGAGTCTGATGAACATGCCTATGACTGTGAAACGTGCAAGCACGCCAATATCTTTAATCTTTAATTCTTTAACTTTAACGTATGAACATATAATCTGTTACTATGAATATATAACATTCCTGTAACTATAATCTATAACTTATGATTCTTGGCTTATCGTTCTCATAAGCCACCTATAAACGTTGGAGTACCAACACTATAAACCTTATCTGTGACTATGATTGCTAAAGCATTCCCATTGCTTATGTATTCCAAAAGGATACGTCTATAACTTGTTCACCTATTATATGATCTTGCCTTATCAAGTCATGAGCCAATCTTAGAGATATACTATCCCAATTACTCATCGTTGGGAACTAAGCCCCTTGTCTTGCTCATTACTTAGGGTTTAATCTACCCATAGTCAAGATTAATCCTTGATTCCTATGAGGTTAAGTCTCAAAGCTATGTGAAGTTTCTAACCCCACTCTCATGCTAATACAAGATGAACCATGATCTATTCTTCCATTACTAAATGCATAAAATCATACTGGCGCTGTGCGGATGGTTTCTGGCTTTAAAACAAGTTTTCAAAAATGGGGTAGCATACTGCTCCCATCGTGGCACGACAGGCTTCCATCGTGGCACGATGGCGTGCTGATCCTTATGATCATGGCACGATGGGTGCCATCGTGGCACGATGAATCCAGGGGTGCCAGGCCCTGTAGCTGTTCCAGAAAGTTCAAAAACGTATTTTCCATACCAACACAGTTCAGCAAGCATTTATACATCAAAATCCAAGGTTTTTAACATGTTTGATCATAGCATATCAAGTATTAACATTAGGGAAACTATCTATCACAAATCTAGACAAAATCATCATGTTATTCCTTCCCTCATAAACCTCAAAAATAACTACCCAAAGGGGTGTAAATCTATGGGAGCTCACCTCAAATTCGTGCTTGATCCATGCTTGCTAAGCTTAACTCAAACCCTAGCCCATCTCTTACTCTTCTCTTGCTTCTTCTTTGCTAATCTTCTTCATCAAAAACCATGCTTGCAACACAAGAATTTTGGGAGGAGTTTAGTGAATTAGGGGATGATGATTGATGAGAGGATGATGAAGGTGAGGGAGGGCGAAAATGAGGGAGAAAGGGAGAGCAAAATTTCAGATTTGAGAGAGTGAGAGAATGAGTAGAAAACTCAACAATTTCCATATATATCCTTCAAGCCTTTTCCATTTATTTACAACTATGCCACTGCTCTTATTACAACCTTGCCATTGCGTCCATTTAAATTATCTCTGATGTAACGTCTCAAAACTGATAAATATCCAAGTGTTAAGCGGGATATTACAGCAATAGGTATTATCATTACTACTTACTCATCCTTTTGGGGTCCTTGTAACATCCCGCCTAAGACTCGAATATTTATTAATATTGAGACGATGTATCGGAATGTTTTAAGCAAAGGACAATTTGGTAAATTGTCAGTTAATGGGTTATTTACGTGGCAAGGGTAATATTCCGCTTGGATGTATCGATTAACAGTGTTGGAAACTTGTTAAGCAAGAATGGCAAGCTTGTAATAAGTGGCATGGCGTTTTAGTAATTATTTGAAAAGAGGAGATTGTTTAAGAAGAAGAACAAGATATTTTCTTGTTCATTTATTTCTTCTTTCACTCACTCAAATCAACTCTCATTCTCTTCCTCTTCCTCTCTACTCACACGCCCCCATCTCTCCTTCTCTCACTCATCAAGATTTCAATTCAATTCATGAGAGAAGTTTGGCAAAGCAAGCTTGTGAGGAAGGCTAGAGCAAAGGAAAGAAACAAGGAGTATTGAAGAAAAACCAAGAGAAGAGAATAGAGGAACAAGCTTGGGCTATGATTAGAAGCTGGGCAAGGATTAAAGCTAGCATCAAGGTGAGTTCCACAGGGTTTTAGAACCCGTTTAAGTAAGTTTTGAAAGTTACAGCTTAATTACCTAGTTTAGGGTTTTTAGTACCTAATTGCCTTTCCATGTTAATCTTTGATTATTGATGATATAAACTAGCTATATGCCTTAGAATTTGATCCTTAAACATGTTAAGATGTCTGGGTATGTTGGATAAGCTGAAATGGTGCAGAATCACGTTTAAAACTTGCCAAATGCTGTCTAACTGCAGGTAAAATCGTGTCACGATTTTCCAATCGTGTCACGATTTCACAGGCAGGAAGCAACTGATTTTCTGGGTAGAAAATCGTGTCACGATTTCCAAATCGTGACACGATGTGAGCACTGGCAGAACTTGATGTTTTTTCATCTTTTCTCGCACCACACCGGCTTTCCAACGCTACCTCGGACTCAATAACGATTAGTAGTGATTAAGTGATGCTTTAGGCATAGAAAGACCCAACCTATGGGGAATGTATGAATGATTTAAAGATGAGGAAAGGTACTAAGTTAGAGGAGGATTATACTAATCCATAAGCAATCATAGTGAAGCCAAGAACTAGTTTAGGGTTTATCCCTTATGAAACAATGATATGAACCTAGATTAGTCTATACGACATCAAGAATGATGCGATGATCAAGATTAGAACCTTTATAGGTTAAACACTTATGAATGATCACTTAAGATATAAGAACACGATATGAATACGTTACACGATTACGATCACGTGTTCATCAGACTCCGGGATTCGCCGGATGGGATTTCTCCGAAAGGGTTATCCACACGTAATTTATAAGACGAATGTTAAACGTGTTCATCAGACTCTGGGATTCGCCGGATGGGACTCTTCCGAGAGGATTGTCCACACGTATGTTAAAAGATTTAAGCATGTCCAGCAGGCTCCGGGATTCGCCGGATGGGACTTCTCCGAGAGGGTTGTCTACATGCAAGATGTGTCCAGCAGGCTCCGGATTATGCCGGATGGGGCTTCACCGAGAGGGTTGCCTACACAAAGATAAGAGGAGTCCGGTGTTAGCCTGATATGATAGGAATTTCACCGGTATAATGGGAGATGTACTTCGGGGTTACTCCACCCGGATGCACTCCGTAAAATGAACCAAGATAATATTTGTTTGTTCAACGCTAACTTCTAACTTATGATATGAAAAGATGAATACGAATATGAAATGAATACGTATATTTTATATGTAATACGAGACATGAAGATTAGTTCCTAGTGAACGCGATGTGATCATAGGATGTCCCCAAGATCACTACGTATAAGACTAAGATAAGAATAGAGTATGAAACACGTAAGAATATGAACATGAGAGTATAAGAAAGATAGAGATATGTAGCGATCCTAGGTTTCCCTTTGATCGCGAATTTATGTAGAGAAAGACGGCGATCATAGGTATCCCCAAGATTGCCGAGGTAGGCACGGCGACCCTAGGATCCCCGAGGTTGCCAACAGTAGGTAGGGTAGGAGCTCACTGAGACATTATGTCTCATCCCTATCCTTCTGGTGCAGGTTCATAGGTTACCAGGTGTTATTCATGAAGATCTTCAGGAAGGTGCTGGATGGAGTGCAGACGCTCGTCTTGGTCAAGCTCAGGAGGTTGACAGTTTATCTTTGTATTTGAGAATGTAATTGTAAATGATATTTGGATGATTGTATAAACGAGCAATTTGTACTCATTCAGTGGTTTGTATATTTTAATTATTGTAAATTTTAATGTATCCGATATCAGATTAATACGCATGCTAAATATTCTAGATAATTTAGTATGGGTGTTACAATTGGTATCAGAGCAGGTCGATTCAGACCGTGCCTTGGGTCATTAAAGTTTCAATAAAAGTAGTGGGACCATTGGGTTCCGGATATTGTTCTAAAGGTCACATCTAGTTGAGTCTGATCAACTCAGTCTAGTATATGACAGTTAGGATAAATGTCCTAGAGCTGAATGTGACCAAGGAGGAATGAAGTGTGTGAATGGCGAAGATTAAGGTGACAGAATTTTAAGACGGAATTGGCAAAGAAGTATTCATGCCAATGGTGGCCATCAAACTGTAAAGTGACGAAGCCTGATAGTGGCAAGGTCTTAGAGACATAAAGGATATTTAACATTGAGATGAAGTGCCTCAACCCAGTTGGACGCATCATTGGACGATGCCTCGTCTGCGGAAGACATAAGAATTAAGGAATCATGGAATGCTCCAGGAATGACGTAGAACCTTGACGGGAACCGCAGTTTGAGAAGTTAAAGTGAAGAGTGGACTAAGTAACGATTCTAAGTATAGAATTAAGGAATTGCAGTACCAAACCTAGAGAAATGAAATGATGAATTACCGGACAGTTAAGAGAAATAATTACGGATTACGTGAGTTATTGGACAGATGAAGTTAACCACTCAAGTGTGGTCTTTGAGCATGGATCACAAGTAAATTTAACCTCATCAGATCAGCCGCACCTCCCGAACCATAGATGCTGGATTTGGGAATTAAGAAGAGAAGATTAATGAAAAGTGATGATAATAAGATATGTGCATGTCAAAGCGTGAATCAGATATTGGATGTGTCCTAATAGTAAGAAGATTAGAAACAAGTTAAGCTAGATTGGAATTTAGTGTACTAATGGACGAATTAAGTTGAACACCCTTGATTGGATGAACTGTATTGAATTTCCTCGATTGGTTGGAGAATGCAAGTTTAAGATAACACAAGAGTAAAGTAGACCAGTTTTGAGGGATAATCGGAATCTTAACCGAAAAAAAATTTATATGATATCTATTTTATGGAAGATCGTCCTTTATATGAAATGTTAAGATTGTGATTAGAGTAACGGCGTTATATGTTTTTAATCGAAGAGTTTTCTTCCACGAATATTCAAGAAGCTGAAAGAAGATCACCCCATGTAGATAAGTCTTGAGGGCGGTAATAAAGTATAGACTTCTGGCTGTTCAACTATATGCAAAATTACTCAGATGTTAAGAATCGAGCTTTGGATTGTGAATCCAGTAACAAGTGATTGGAGGAATCCAATAGATTATGGTAATGTGCAAAAGTTTAAGATCGTTTGAGCGGACACTCGAAGAGACGTAACTTATGTCTTGGCGTTCAAGAGAACCGGTAAGAGATTGAATTTGTTTTTAGACGGGTTGTTTCCGAAGGAATTTGAAGAGCAACTTAAGGGGCATGATAGAGTTATGGAGGCCGTAGTTGTCTCGGAAAGATTATGGAATGAAATCCTTACAGATAAAGATAAAATGTTTAGTAACGGGACTCAAACCCTCAGTAAATTCAGTGTACGAAAGATGTGAATCTTCAGAAGTCATAGAATGTTTTGGAATTTGCCACAAGTGGATGTGAGTGAATTTAAGTTGACTCAAGCATGCTTCTAATCAGGTTTCCACAATGTTTAATGATTATAAATGATGAGCTGACCATGAGAAAGTCATAGAATTCAGAATAAGGAAAGTAAGCACATGGCTCATGCCCGGAAGGAAACACAAAGTCCGGTGATGACCATCCGTAAGTTAAGCAGATGATTTTGCTATGATATCTATAAGTTATTAAGCAAAAGGATTCGTCAAGGAAATTTTATTTATCAATAGTGGCGTACTGTTCCAATTCTAACTCGAGTTGTTAAGAATCAGAGTGGCACAGCAGAGTAGTCATCCAAGAATGGAATAATGAACAACGCTAAGCTGAGGCTTAGAGTATGAGAAGATGATAAGTGCTTAATTCTTATTATACGGGATGATAGTAAGTATAAGCGATTTGAACATATCATGAGCTCTAATGGAAAGTTATGGAAGTTAGGTTGATGAATACCTTAAACCTCGAAATCTATGAGGAATGAAATATTTGAATAGAGGCCTTGATCAGATACGACAGTGCAGTGGCGAATGAGTTTAATTTTATGTTGTAACCATGTCATGTTAACCTGTATTAGCCGAAGATTTCAGAAGTCTTGAACTTAATGTTTACAAGTAAAGGAAGGAGAATGTTTACGTAGATTAAAAAGTTATTTGTAGTCCACGGTAAAGGGCTGCGTAAATTCAGGTTATAACTAAAGGATTAGAGACTGAGTGTGCTATTTGGGTAGCAATCGAGTAGAGTTTCCGTTGGAAATAAGAATCTTGAATTTGGCATTCAGAACGAGAAGTAAGTTGTGATGTTGGTGAATTGTAACCATAAATTTACATTATAGGTTGTTGTATACTTAAGAATAAGCATGAGTAACATTGGCGGGGCAAACCTGGCAAGCCAGTTGAAAGGCAAATCCCGGATGTTACGAAATGAGTTCAGAGTAAGAAAAGATTTCCAATTGATGTGGTAGTGTTTCAAATATGTTAAGGTTAAGAATGATGTCCCGTTAGTCGGACAAAGATGAGATAATTTATAGTGTACACGTGCTTGTTTATGTATATAAGTTATATGCTATGAAATATATTGAATAATGATATGTGAGACGACTTAAGCCACTCATCATTTGGACTAAACTCCTATGAGTTTGGGATTATCGGTGTAACAAACATTTATGCTATGATAAGAAAACGAGAATGAGTTGTGACAAGAACGATGGGAGATTGGCAAAACTCCTAGTATGAAGAATAATTCCTAAGTTATTAAGATAAGTAGTGTCATAGATCAATTGAAGCAGGGCGCGGGTAATCAGTAAATTTTCGCGAGCCCTTGAGGAATTCCGTAGTGGAAGCAATGATTAAGACTATGGAAAGTAACTCACCAGGATACCAGAAGGAAAAGAGCAGGTACTATAATGATGCCTCCTCCTTGTATTTGCATACTGGAGGTAGTGCGGTAATTTTACTCTCAATAAAGAATGGTATGTTTATGGTAAAACCATAAATGTAGGATGCCGTTGCATAAGGCAAAGGTTGAATATAAGGATTCAATGGAATCGTCGAAGATAATAAGAACGTCCAATGTCGTCTAAGTAAGATTACGCGGACTATAACGAGAATATAAGTTTCAGCACAAGTGTTAGGATTGGATAACTCTAGTTTGGGTTTGCAAGAAGTGTATGAACAAGGATATAGTCAGCAAGTTGGATGCGAGGATTCGGATAACCTCATATTCTACTACGCAAGAAAGTGTAATGCACATCAAGTGTTTCAGATAACAAAAGATTGTCGAATACATTCGACTTATAGAGTTGGAATCTAAGGGATTCCGATAAGTAAGACGAACTGGAGTCTTGGTTAATGAAGGAAGTAGTATGGAAATGTAATTCATATATGATAGTGGATTCTAAATTTCGAGGACGAAATTTCTTTAAGGGGGGTAGATTGTAACATCCCGCCTAAGACTCGAATATTTATTAATATTGAGACGATGTATCGGAATGTTTTAAGCAAAGGACAATTTGGTAAATTGTCAGTTAATGGGTTATTTACGTGGCAAGGGTAATATTCCGCTTGGATGTATCGATTAACAGTGTTGGAAACTTGTTAAGCAAGAATGGCAAGCTTGTAATAAGTGGCATGGCGTTTTAGTAATTATTTGAAAAGAGGAGATTGTTTAAGAAGAAGAACAAGATATTTTCTTGTTCATTTATTTCTTCTTTCACTCACTCAAATCAACTCTCATTCTCTTCCTCTTCCTCTCTACTCACACGCCCCCATCTCTCCTTCTCTCACTCATCAAGATTTCAATTCAATTCATGAGAGAAGTTTGGCAAAGCAAGCTTGTGAGGAAGGCTAGAGCAAAGGAAAGAAACAAGGAGTATTGAAGAAAAACCAAGAGAAGAGAATAGAGGAACAAGCTTGGGCTATGATTAGAAGCTGGGCAAGGATTAAAGCTAGCATCAAGGTGAGTTCCACAGGGTTTTAGAACCCGTTTAAGTAAGTTTTGAAAGTTACAGCTTAATTACCTAGTTTAGGGTTTTTAGTACCTAATTGCCTTTCCATGTTAATCTTTGATTATTGATGATATAAACTAGCTATATGCCTTAGAAATTGATCCTTAAACATGTTAAGATGTCTGGGTATGTTGGATAAGCTGAAATGGTGCAGAATCACGTTTAAAACTTGCCAAATGCTGTCTAACTGCAGGTAAAATCGTGTCACGATTTTCCAATCGTGTCACGATTTCACAGGCAGGAAGCAACTGATTTTCTGGGTAGAAAATCGTGTCACGATTTCCAAATCGTGACACGATGTGAGCACTGGCAGAACTTGATGTTTTTTCATCTTTTCTCGCACCACTCCGGCTTTCCAACGCTATCTCGGACTCAATAACGATTAGTAGTGATTAAGTGATGCTTTAGGCATAGAAAGACCCAACCTTTGGGGAATGTATGAATGATTTAAAGATGAGGAAAGGTACTAAGTTAGAGGAGGATTATACTAATCCATAAGCAATCATAGTGAAGCCAAGAACTAGTTTAGGGTTTATCCCTTATGAAACAATGATATGAACCTAGATTAGTCTATACGACATCAAGAATGATGCGATGATCAAGATTAGAACCTTTATAGGTTAAACACTTATGAATGATCACTTAAGATATAAGAACACGATATGAATACGTTACACGATTACGATCACGTGTTCATCAGACTCCGGGATTCGCCGGATGGGATTTCTCCGAAAGGGTTATCCACACGTAATTTATAAGACGAATGTTAAACGTGTTCATCAGACTCCGGGATTCGCCGGATGGGACTCTTCCGAGAGGATTATCCACACGTATGTTAAAAGATTTAAGCATGTCCAGCAGGCTCCGGGATTCGCCGGATGGGACTTCTCCGAGAGGGTTGTCTACATGCAAGATGTGTCCAGCAGGCTCCGGATTATGCCGTATGGGGCTTCACCGAGAGGGTTGCCTACACAAAGATAAGAGGAGTCCGGTGTTAGCCTGATATGATAGGAATTTCACCGGTATGATGGGAGATGTACTTCGGAGTTACTCCACCCGGATGCACTCCGTAAAATGAACCAAGATAATATTTGTTTGTTCAACGCTAACTTCTAACTTATGATATGAAAAGATGAATACGAATATGAAATGAATACGTATATTTTATATGTAATACGAGACATGAAGATTAGTTCCTAGTGAACGCGATGTGATCATAGGATGTCCCCAAGATCACTACGTATAAGACTAAGATAAGAATAGAGTATGAAACACGTAAGAATATGAACATGAGAGTATAAGAAAGATAGAGATATGTAGCGATCCTAGGTTTCCCTTTGATCGCGAATTTATGTAGAGAAAGACGGCGATCATAGGTATCCCCAAGATTGCCGAGGTAGGCACGGCGACCCTAGGATCCCCGAGGTTGCCAACAGTAGGTAGGGTAGGAGCTCACTGAGACATTATGTCTCATCCCTATCCTTCTGGTGCAGGTTCATAGGTTAGCAGGTGTTATTCATGAAGATCTTCAGGAAGGTGCTGGATGGAGTGCAGACGCTCGTCTTGGTCAAGCTCAGGAGGTTGACAGTTTATCTTTGTATTTGAGAATGTAATTGTAAATGATATTTGGATGATTGTATAAACGAGCAATTTGTACTCATTCAGTGGTTTGTATATTTTAATTATTGTAAATTTTAATGTATCCGATATCAGATTAATACGCATGCTAAATATTCTAGATAATTTAGTATGGGTGTTACAGTCCTAGACTGCATATCATCTTCTCTTCTTAAGGAGTGCTCCACTACCATTCTCGTGCCACTTCTGAACTACGGTTCCAATTATGGTTTCATAATTTCCTTACTGTCCATGTCTCTTCCCATGAGACATCTCTCAATAACGCGTCCAACTCAATTGAGGTTCTTCACCTTATCCCTAAATATCTCTGGCATTCCTGAAACTCTGCCATAGACAAGCTTAGTCACCTTACAGTTCGATGGCCTCTATTTGGCGTTGATTACATCCTTCGCCAACTCCGTCGAACAATTCTACCTCCTTAGTCTTCGCCCTTCACAAACTTCATTCCTCCTTGGTCACATTCAGCTCTCGGACATTTATCCTAACTGTCATATACTAGACTGAGTTGATCAGGCTCAGCTAGATGTGACCTTTAGAACAATATCCGGAACCCAATGGTCCCACTACTTTTATTGAATCTTTAATGACCCAAGGCACGGTCTGAATCGACCTGCTCTGATACCAATTGTAACACTCATACTAAATTATCTAGAATATTTAGCATGCGTATTAATCTGATACTGGGTACATTAAAATTTTCAATAATAATAACAATATAAAACTACTGAATGAGTACAAATAGCTCGTTTATACAATTATCCAAATATCATTTACAATAACATTCTCATATACATAGAAAATCTGTCAACCTCCTGAGCTTGACCTTGCCGAGCATCTGCACTCCATCCAGCATCTTCCTGAAGATCTTCATCTGAAAACCACTTGGCTACCTGAAAATCTGCACCAGAAGGATAGGGATGAGACATAATGTCTCAGTGAGCTCCTACCCTACCTACTGTTGGCAACCACAGGGAACCTAGGGTCGCCGTGCCTACCTCAGCGATCTTGGGGATACCTATGATCGCCAAGTCTTAACCTTACCCATAGAGGGTTACCTGACTGTTCCTGCTAAACTGTGATCAAGGGGAAACCTAGGATCACTGTCTGAATCTGATACTGAATAATCATGAGATCTAGACTATATCCAGATAACTGGGTGATCGAGGGGAATCTAGGATCACCGCCTGATAACTGATTGTTTGATACTTGTCTGATAACTATTCTCTGTCTGATAACGTAATAAAATACTTAACTGATAAATGTCTTATGTTAGCTGTTAGCGTTGAACAAACAATATTATCTGGGTTCATTTTACGGAATGCCCCCGGGTGGAGTAACCCCGAAGCACATTCCCCTGATAACCGGTGAAAATTCCTATCATATCAGGCTAACACCGGACTCCTCTTGTCGTCGTCCGGTCATCCTTGCGGAATAACACGTCCCACTGGCGTGAACCTCCTGTGTCCCACTGGCGTGAACAGCAGAAGACACGACTTAACTTACGCGTATACCCCCCCGTGTCCCACTGGCGTGAACGACGGAAGACGCGAATTATTATACTTTCTTATTGGTCTTAACTTATACATGAACCTTTCGTGTCCCACTGGCGTGAACAACGAAAGTCACGGCTTAACATTAGTCTTAACTGATGCGTTTGCCTCCCGTGTCCCACTGGCGTGAACAACGGAAGACGCGAATAAGTATTCTTTAATCTTATGCATGAACTTTTCATGTTCCACTGGCGTGAACGATGAAAGTCACGACTTAAAGGTAATAATCTTATTCTTAACTTTGCGTGGACCATTCGTGTCCCACTGGCGTGAACAGCGAAGGCCACGGCTTAATCTTACTAATTCTAGAACTCTTAACCTATAAAAGGTTCTTAACTTAGAGTATTAAATCTCTCTCATAATTCTCATTCTTTAAAGTATTGATTCTCTAATACTTAACCTATAAAGGTTCTTGTCTTTGAGCTTTGAATCATTCTTAAGGAGGAAACTTAAAACAATACATTCATAGCTTAAATAGCCTTATTCTTGCATCTCTATTGCCTTACCAATTTCCTTATTCATTCATCCATTCATTCCTTAATTGTTGAATAATCTTTCGGATATGTCAAGGATGGTGTTTATCTTAGAAAAATACGGTTTTTCATTGAAAACGGTTATTAAAAACCTCGCCGAACGCATTTACAGCACCCAGAACGAACCAGAACAGACATGTGCTGTCTGTCTGATTTCGCTCAGCTAAAGGTTGGCGAGATCACTGATTTCGCCAAGCGAAAGCTTGGCGAAAGCTAGGCGAAAATAGGCAGTGAAGGCTTGCCAAACAGTAACTGCACGATCGCCCCGAGTTCGCTGAGCGAAAATGACAGTTCAGGACTGGTTCAAAACATGATTTTCCACCATTTTTGACATATATAAACATACTCAAGTATCACAACAATGTAGGGAATGAATTTTTAATACAAATTGATAGTTTTTAAACATGATTACTCAAGGAATTGGTAAGCATAAGATATTAGGGTAAATTGCTAAACTAGCTCAAAATTGTAAAATACTCTCAAACTTACTCAAGTGGGTTCTAAACCCTGTGGAGCTCACCTTGATTACTAGCTTTGCTCCTTGCCATGTCTCTAATCATCAAACCTCAAGCTTGAGTCTACTTCTTCTCTTTATTCTCCCTTGTTTCTCCTTTTCTTATACTAGCTTCCAATCCAAGCTTTCTTGCAATATTTCTCCCAAGAATTGGATGAACTTATGATGAGTGAAGGAAGGAGAGGTTAGGGCGTGTAGGTAGAGGAAGGGAGAGGGAGAGAGCTGATTTGAGTGAGTGAAAGAAGAAAGGAAATGAACAAGAAAATATCTTGTTCTTCTTCTTAAACAATCTCCTCTTTTCAAATAATTACTAAATTGCCATGCCACTTATTACAAGTTTGCCATTCTTGCTTAACAAGTTTCTAGCACTATTAACCGATACTTATAAGCGGGATATTACACTTGCCATATAAATAAACCCATTAACTGACAATTTACCAAATTGTCCCTTGGTTAAAACATTTCTGATACATCGTCTCAATATTAACAAATATTCGAGTCTTAGGTGGGATGTTACATGGTACTTTTATATTATAACAAACTATACTTATCTTTTTAAATCAGACCAATATTATAAAAAAGATAATATAAATCCTTATATTTTTGAATTACATCAACAATGTGGCATTCTTATAGGAAAATTTATTTAATGGTATAATTGGAGGTGAAAAAGGCAGCCTAAAACAATATATTCTTTCTGTGCTCCATAGAAGAATATAATGATGTCACTACTATTTCAATTGATGAACAACAAAGAAGCTTGCTTGTTAAAGAAGCAAGAATGAATTTTGATAAAGAGAAAGATGATGGACAAGCTTTGAATATGACCAACTATGGAAGAATTTATGGGCGTGGAAGAGGACATTTTAGTGTTAGAAGACGTGGAAGAGGAAAACAAGAAGTGAAATTGCTGACTGCTATAAATGTGACAAATTGTGGCATTATTAGAATGAATGTCCCAATTGGGAAAGTGAAAATGTAAATTTTACTGAGTTTGATGACATTGAAGAAATGTGTATTCTAGCTCATGAAAAAGTGTGTACAACAATAAATGAAGAAGTATAGTTCCTTAATTCAAGATCTAAATATCACATGATAGGAACTACAAGCTAGATATCTAATTATCATTATGCATTTCGAGAATCAGTCGAAGTTGGAGATGATTCCAAGATTCCTGTGATGGGAATGGGAAATCTGAAACTATGCATATAGGGTAAAATACAAATCATTACACACGTGTAATATTTGCCTGGATTAAAAAAACAATATGTTGAGTATTGGCCATCTTCAGTAGAGAAACATATAAGTTGTGTTATACAAAGATACTTGCAAAGTATTTTTTATCGTGAAAGAGATTTACTGATGAACACTCAAGTATACTCTAATAGAATGTTTGTGATTTTTGCATCTGTGATTGTACAAATGTGTCTGTAAGTTAGTAAAGAAGACAATAACAATCTACGACACTGTAGATATGCACATCTCAGTGTCAAAGGGTTAAACATTCTTGTGAAGAAAGATAAGGTAAAGTGGTTACCACTACTGAAAGCAATTCAAGAAAAGTGCTCTGATTGTGGTAGTAGGAAAACATTATAGAGATGATATTTTGAATATGACACTTGAATAGTCACAAAGAAAAAAGATCTCTTTCATTCAGATATTTGTGGAACTATTAATCTAGCATCAAAATGGAAGAAACAAGTACTTTATCACTTTCATAGATGATTTTAGTAGGAAAACATGGAAATATCTTTTGCAAGACAAGTCATGTGCATTTTATGTACTCATAAGGTTCAAACCTTTTGTTTAAAAAGAATCAAGCTGCCAAATTCAGTGTCTCAGAACTAATAGTGTTGGTGAATTCAGTTAAATTGTTTAAAATGAATTTTATAGCTTGCATGATATAAAAGACAACTTACCTTCCACGGTAGAATGGAGTCTTAAAATGAAAGAAAAAAACAATGATGAACAACGTGAGAAGCATATCCTTTGGTAGAAATGTACCAAAGAGATTTTGGCTTAAAGCTAGCTTGTGGGTCATTCATGTATTGAATAAAAGTCTCACTATCTGTGAAAGATATGACACCTGAGGAAAATTGGAGTGATTTGAAGCCTGTTTTATATTAGTTTAGAGTCTTTGGTTGCATAGAGATGCATATGTACATGATGATGAAAGAAAGAAGCTTGATGCAAAAGGTGTCAAATGTGTTCGTTTTTGGATTATAAATTAGTATAACGGTTACAAGCTTCGTGATCCTTTAAAAATAAAGTAATAATCAACATAGATGTCGTAATTGTAGAATAAAAACGAAGGAGTTGACATGAAATGAAAAGGAACTACTAGTGCAAGTTTACAAAAGTGATGTGAAGATCAACAATGATGAAGAAGAATATTGTGAAATTCACACTAACATTTGTGATTAAAACAGTGAGGAAACATATAAGAATGTTTAGTTTGAATCTAGCAACGAGGAATCTGATAACGATCCTTTCTTTCTTATTGCAAGAGACGCTTTATTGTAAGATGTAATTTCATTCATATACCTAATCCAAATGAGATGATACAAATCTTTTATAGCTATAAACCAAGGTTGTGAATTCGAGTCTGAGCTTTAGTGTGAAACAACATTTTTTACTGCAGAGACACAACAAGTTCTCCAAACCATAACATTCGATCCACCCACCTCCTCACAAGCATCATTTGTCGCTTCTTCACGACACTCCGTTGGTAAAAAGACAACTTTTTTAAATTTATCTAATCAATTAATTTAGTCATCAAACTTAGGATATTTCAACTTGATCACAACGTTTTCCATTGATCAAGGTATAGAAACTTGGATTGTTAGACCTTCTTTCATACATAGTTATAAGGTCACATGTTGTATAAAAATTCTTATAACAGAAGATAATAGGAATAAGTACCATTTATATATTCATATAATTGAATTATTACATGTGAGACGAGTCTTTCTCCAACTCTATAGTATTATTGTAAACTAAATAAAGATGAAATAAATTTAGGGTACTCTAGAAGGGGGGCAACATTGCTTGTTAAAAGCGCATAGTATGTAGCAAGCAGGCACGGGTGCATAATCATCAACACTAACTCCGGGTCGTGTGGCATATGCACTTCCCATTAGGCTCAACACAATTGTAACCAAAAAGACAACAAACTTCAATGTCATTTTCAAAGAACTTTCCATTTCGGCTAAACAATTTATTTTTCAAACAAAGAACAAACTCTGCATATGGTGTGCTGAAATGCAAGAGATTATTTATACACAAATGTTTATACTTATCCTAAAAATAAGCATACGTGGACAATGTTGACCATCACATTAAACTATAGATATAATATTAATAAATAAATAGCTATAAATATTGACTTTATTATAAGTCAAAATATGCTATTAATTGATAAAATCAAAAAAATAAAATAATTTCAAATTACAAAATTATTTTATTGTGGATGAAGTCGTTCTTAGGTTAGAAATATAAAACACTCTAGAAAGGGTAGACTGGACTAGTCAATCAGGTTGACGGTGAACTAGAATAAATTTTTTAAGCGTAATTCTCTCTCTCTCTCTCTCTCTCTCTCTCTCTCTCTATATATATATATATATATATATATATATATATATGTTACTTTTCTTTTATTAAGACAAATTCGATTAAAATTAAAGATATAGCTATTTGGTACTTTTATATTATAACAAACTATACTTATCTTTTTAAATCAGACCAATATTATAAAAAAGATAATATAAATCCTTATATTTTTGAATTACATCAACAATGTGGCATTCTTATAGGAAAATTTATTTAATGGTATAATTGGAAGTGAAAAAGGCAGCCTAAAACAATATATTCTTTCTGTGCTCCATAGAAGAATATAATGATGTCACTACTATTTCAATTGATGAACAACAAAGAAGCTTGCTTGTTAAAGAAGCAAGAATGAATTTTGATAAAGAGAAAGATGATGGACAAGCTTTGAATATGACCAACGTGGAGGAGGACATTTTAGTGTTAGAAGACGTGGAAGAGGAAAACAAGAAGTGAACTTGCTGACTGATATAAATGTGACAAATTGTGGCATTATTAGAATGAATGTCCCAATTGGGAAAGTGAAAATGTAAATTTTACTGAGTTTGATGACTCTGAAGAAATGTGTATTCTGGCTCATGAAAAAGTGTGTACAACAATAAATGAAGAAGTATAGTTCCTTAATTCAAGATGTAAATATCACATGATAGGAACTACATGCTAGATATCTAATTATCATTATGCATTTCGAGAATCAGTCGAAGTTGGAGATGATTCCAAGATTCCTGTGATGGGAAAGGGAAATCTGAAACTATGCATATAGGGTAAGATACAAATCATTACAAACGTGTAATATTTTCCTGGATTAAAAAAACAATATGTTGAGTATTGGCCATCTTCAGTAGAGAAACATATAAGTTGTGTTATACAAAGATACTTGCAAAGTATTTTTTATCGTGAAAGAGATTTACTGATGAACACTCAAGTATACTCTAATAGAATGTTTGTGATTTTTGCATCTGTGATTGTACAAATGTGTTTGTAAGTTAGTAAAGAAGACAATAACAATCTACGACACTGTAGATATGCACATCTCAGTGTCAAAGGGTTAAACATTCTTGTGAAGAAAGATAAGGTAAAGTGGTTACCACTACTGAAAGCAATTCAAGAAAAGTGCTCTGATTGTGGTAGTAGGAAAACATTATAGAGATGATATTTTGAATATGACACTTGAATAGTCACAAAGAAAAAAGATCTCTTTCATTCAGATATTTGTGGAACTATTAATCTAGCATCAAAATGGAAGAAACAAGTACTTTATCACTTTCATAGATGATTTTAGTAGGAAAACATGGAAATATCTTTTGCAAGACAAGTCATGTGCATTTTATGTACTCATAAGGTTCAAACCTTTTGTTTAAAAAGAATCAAGCTGCCAAATTCAGTGTCTCAGAACTAATAGTGTTGGTGAATTCAGTTAAATTGTTTAAAATGAATTTTATAGCTTGCATGATATAAAAGACAACTTACCTTCCACGGTAGAATGGAGTCTTAAAATGAAAGAAAAAAACAATGATGAACAACGTGAGAAGCATATCCTTTGGTAGAAATGTACCAAAGAGAGTTTGGCTTAAAGCTAGCTTGTGGGTCATTCATGTATTGAATAAAATTCTCTCTATCTGTGAAAGATATGACACCTGAGGAAAATTGGAGTGATTTGAAGCCTGTTTTATATTAGTTTAGAGTCTTTGGTTGCATAGAGATGCATATGTACATGATGATGAAAGAAAGAAGCTTGATGCAAAAGGTGTCAAATGTGTTCATTTTGGGATTATAAATTAGTATAACGGTTACAAGCTTCGTGATCCTTTACAAAATAAAGTAATAATCAACATAGATGTCGTAATTGTAGAATAAAAAGGAAGGAGTTGACATGAAATGAAAAGGAACTACTAGTGCAAGTTTACAAAAGTGATGTGAAGATCAACAATGATGAAGAAGAATATTGTGAAATTCACACTAACATTTGTGATTAAAACAGTGAGGAAACATATAAGAATGTTTAGTTTGAATCTAGCAACGAGGAATCTGATAACGATCCTTTCTTTCTTATTGCAAGAGACGCTTTATTGTGAGATGATACAAATCTTTTATAGCTATAAACCAAGGTTGTGAATTCGAGTCTGAGCTTTAGTGTGAAACAACATTTTTTACTGCAGAGACACAACAAGTTCTCCAAACCATAACATTCGATCCACCCACCTCCTCACAAGCATCATTTGTCGCTTCTTCACGACACTCCGTTGGTAAAAAGACAACTTTTTTAAATTTATCTAATCAATTAATTTAGTCATCAAACTTAGGATATTTCAACTTGATCACAACGTTTTCCATTGATCAAGGTATAGAAACTTGGATTGTTAGATCTTCTTTCATACATAGTTATAAGGTCACATGTTGTATAAAAATTCTTATAACAGAAGATAATAGGAATAAGTACCATTTATATATTCATATAATTGAATTATTACATGTGAGACGAGTCTTTCTCCAACTCTATAGTATTATTGTAAACTAAATAAAGATGAAATAAATTTAGGGTACTCTAGAAGGGGGGCAACATTGCTTGTTAAAAGCGCATAGTATGTAGCAAGCAGGCACGGGTGCATAATCATCAACACTAACTCCGGGTCGTGTGGCATATGCACTTCCCATTAGGCTCAACACAATTGTAACCAAAAAGACAACAAACTTCAATGTCATTTTCAAAGAACTTTCCATTTCGGCTAAACAATTTATTTTTCAAACAAAGAACAAACTCTGCATATGGTGTGCTGAAATGCAAGAGATTATTTATACACAAATGTTTATACTTATCCTAAAAATAAGCATACGTGGACAATGTTGACCATCACATTAAACTATAGATATAATATTAATAAATAAATAGCTATAAATATTGACTTTATTATAAGTCAAAATATGCTATTAATTGATAAAATCAAAAAAATAAAATAATTTCAAATTACAAAATTATTTTATTGTGGATGAAGTCGTTCTTAGGTTAGAAATATAAAACACTCTAGAAAGGGTAGACTGGACTAGTCAATCAGGTTGACGGTGAACTAGAATAAATTTTTTAAGCGTAATTCTCTCTCTCTCTCTCTCTCTCTCTCTCTCTCTCTATATATATATATATATATATATATATATATGTTACTTTTCTTTTATTAAGACAAATTCGATTAAAATTAAAGATATAGCTATTTGGTACATTTATATTATAACAAACTATACTTATCTTTTTAAATCAGACCAATATTATAAAAAAGATAATATAAATCCTTATATTTTTGAATTACATCAACAATGTGGCATTCTTATAGGAAAATTTATTTAATGGTATAATTGGAAGTGAAAAAGGCAGCCTAAAACAATATATTCTTTCTGTGCTCCATAGAAGAATATAATGATGTCACTACTATTTCAATTGATGAACAACAAAGAAGCTTGCTTGTTAAAGAAGCAAGAATGAATTTTGATAAAGAGAAAGATGATGGACAAGCTTTGAATATGACCAACGTGGAAGAGGACATTTTAGTGCTAGAAGACGTGGAAGAGGAAAACAAGAAGTGAACTTGCTGACTGCTATAAATGTGACAAATGGTGGCATTATTAGAATGAATGTCCCAATTGGGAAAGTGAAAATGTAAATTTTACTGAGTTTGATGACTCTGAAGAAATGTGTATTCTGGCTCATGAAAAAGTGTGTACAACAATAAATGAAGAAGTATAGTTCCTTAATTCAAGATGTAAATATCACATGATAGGAACTACAAGCTAGATATCTAATTATCATTATGCATTTCGAGAATCAGTCGAAGTTGGAGATGATTCCAAGATTCCTGTGATGGGAAAGGGAAATCTGAAACTATGCATATAGGGTAAGATACAAATCATTACAAACGTGTAATATTTGCCTGGATTAAAAAAACAATATGTTGAGTATTGGCCATCTTCAGTAGAGAAACATATAAGTTGTGTTATACAAAGATACTTGCAAAGTATTTTTTATCGTGAAAGAGATTAACACTCAAGTATACTCTAATAGAATCTTTGTGATTTTTGGATCTGTGATTGTACAAATGTGTCTGTAAGTTAGTAAAGAAGACAATAACAATCTACGACACTGTAGATATGCACATCTCAGTGTCAAAGGGTTAAACATTCTTGTGAAGAAAGATAAGGTAAAGTGGTTACCACTACTGAAAGCAATTCAAGAAAAGTGCTCTGATTGTGGTAGTAGGAAAACATTATAGAGATGATATTTTGAATATGACACTTGAATAGTCACAAAGAAAATAGATCTCTTTCATTCAGATATTTGTGGAACTATTAATCTAGCATCAAAATGGAAGAAACAAGTACTTTATCACTTTCATAGATGATTTTAGTAGGAAAACATGGATATATCTTTTGCAAGACAAGTCATGTGCATTTTATGTACTCATAAGGTTCAAACATTTTGTTTAAAAAGAATCAAGCTGCCAAATTCAGTGTCTCAGAACTAATAGTGTTGGTGAATTCAGTTAAATTGTTTAAAATGAATTTTATAGCTTGCATGATATAAAAGACAACTTACCTTCCACGGTAGAATGGAGTCTTAAAATGAAAGAAAAAAAACAATGATGAACAACGTGAGAAGCATATCCTTCGGTAGAAATGTACCAAAGAGATTTTGGCTTAAAGCTAGCTTGTGGGTCATTCATGTATTGAATAAAAGTCTCTCTATCTGTGAAAGATATGACACCTGAGGAAAATTGGAGTGATTTGAAGCCTGTTTTATATTAGTTTAGAGTCTTTGGTTGCATAGAGATGCATATGTACATGATGATGAAAGAAAGAAGCTTGATGCAAAAGGTGTCAAATGTGTTCATTTTGGGAGTATAAATTCGTATAACGGTTACAAGCTTCGTGATCCTTTACAAAATAAAGTAATAATCAACATAGATGTCGTAACTGTAGAATAAAAAGGACGGAGTTGACATGAAATGAAAAGGAACTACTAGTGCAAGTTTACAAAAGTGATGTGAAGATCAACAATGGTGAAGAAGAATATTGTGAAATTCACACTAACATTTGTGATTAAAACAGTGAGGAAACATATAAGAATGTTTAGTTTGAATCTAGCAACAAGGAATCTGATAACGATCCTTTCTTTCTTATTGCAAGAGACGCTTTATTGTAAGATGTAATTTCATTCATATACCTAATCCAAATGAGATGATACAAATCTTTTACAGCTATAAACCAAGGTTGTGAATTCGAGTCTGAGCTTTAGTGTGAAACAACATTTTTTACTGCAGAGACACAACAAGTTCTCCAAACCATAACATTCGATCCACCCACCTCCTCACAAGCATCATTTGTCGCTTCTTCACGACACTCCGTTGGTAAAAAGACAACTTTTTTAAATTTATCTAATCAATTAATTTAGTCATCAAACTTAGGATATTTCAACTTGATCACAACGTTTTCCATTGATCAAGGTATAGAAACTTGGATTGTTAGATCTTCTTTCATACATAGTTATAAGGTCACATGTTGTATAAAAATTCTTATAACAGAAGATAATAGGAATAAGTACCATTTATATATTCATATAATTGAATTATTACATGTGAGACGAGTCTTTCTCCAACTCTATAGTATTATTGTAAACTAAATAAAGATGAAATAAATTTAGGGTACTCTAGAAGGGGGGCAACATTGCTTGTTAAAAGCGCATAGTATGTAGCAAGCAGGCACGGGTGCATAATCATCAACACTAACTCCGGGTCGTGTGGCATATGCACTTCCCATTAGGCTCAACACAATTGTAACCAAAAAGACAACAAACTTCAATGTCATTTTCAAAGAACTTTCCATTTCGGCTAAACAATTTATTTTTCAAACAAAGAACAAACTCTGCATATGGTGTGCTGAAATGCAAGAGATTATTTATACACAAATGTTTATACTTATCCTAAAAATAAGCATACGTGGACAATGTTGACCATCACATTAAACTATAGATATAATATTAATAAATAAATAGCTATAAATATTGACTTTATTATAAGTCAAAATATGCTATTAATTGATAAAATCAAAAAAATAAAATAATTTCAAATTACAAAATTATTTTATTGTGGATGAAGTCGTTCTTAGGTTAGAAATATAAAACACTCTAGAAAGGGTAGACTAGACTAGTCATTTAGGTTGACAGTGAACTAGAATAAATTTTTTAAGCGTGATTCTCTCTCTCTCTCTCTCTCTCTCTCTCTATATATATATATATATATATATATATATATATATATATATGTTACTATTCTTTTATTAAGACAAATTCGATTAAAATTAAAGGTATAGCTATTTGGTACTTTTATATTATAACAAACTATACTTATCTTTTTAAATCAGACCAATATTATAAAAAAGATAATATAAATCCTTATATTTTTGAATTACATCAACAATGTGGCATTCTTATAGGAAAATTTATTTAATGGTATAATTGGAAGTGAAAAAGGCAGCCTAAAACAATATATTCTTTCTGTGCTCCATAGAAGAATATAATGATGTCACTACTATTTCAATTGATGAACAACAAAGAAGCTTGCTTGTTAAAGAAGCAAGAATGAATTTTGATAAAGAGAAAGATGATGGACAAGCTTTGAATATGACCAACGTGGAAGAGGACATTTTAGTGCTAGAAGACGTGGAAGAGGAAAACAAGAAGTGAACTTGCTGACTGCTATAAATGTGACAAATTGTGGCATAATTAGAATGAATGTCCCAATTGGGAAAGTGAAAATGTAAATTTTACTGAGTTTGATGACTCTGAAGAAATGTGTATTCTGGCTCATGAAAAAGTGTGTACAACAATAAATGAAGAAGTATAGTTCCTTAATTCAAGATGTAAATATCACATGATAGGAACTACAGGCTAGATATCTAATTATCATTATGCATTTCGAGAATCAGTCGAAGTTGGAGATGATTCCAAGATTCCTGTGATGGGAAAGGGAAATCTGAAACTATGCATATAGGGTAAGATACAAATCATTACAAACGTGTAATATTTGCCTGGATTAAAAAAACAATATGTTGAGTATTGGCCATCTTCAGTAGAGAAACATATAAGTTGTGTTATACAAAGATACTTGCAAAGTATTTTTTATCGTGAAAGAGATTAACACTCAAGTATACTCTAATAGAATGTTTGTGATTTTTGCATCTGTGATTGTACAAATGTGTCTGTAAGTTAGTAAAGAAGACAATAACAATCTACGACACTGTAGATATGCACATCTCAGTGTCAAAGTGTTAAACATTCTTGTGAACAAAGATAAGGTAAAGTGGTTACCACTACTGAAAGCAATTCAAGAAAAGTGCTCTGATTGTGGTAGTAGGAAAACATTATAGAGATGATATTTTGAATATGACACTTGAATAGTCACAAAGAAAATAGATCTCTTTCATTCAGATATTTGTGGAACTATTAATCTAGCATCAAAATGGAAGAAACAAGTACTTTATCACTTTCATAGATGATTTTAGTAGGAAAACATGGACATATCTTTTGCAAGACTAGTCATGTGCATTTTATGTACTCATAAGGTTCAAACATTTTGTTTAAAAAGAATCAAGCTGCCAAATTCAGTGTCTCAGAACTAATAGTGTTGGTGAATTCAGTTAAATTGTTTAAAATGAATTTTATAGCTTGCATGATATAAAAGACAACTTACCTTCCACGGTAGAATGGAGTCTTAAAATGAAAGAAAAAAACAATGATGAACAACGTGAGAAGCATATCCTTTGGTAGAAATGTACCAAAGAGATTTTGGCTTAAAGCTAGCTTGTGGGTCATTCATGTATTGAATAAAAGTCTCACTATCTGTGAAAGATATGACACCTGAGGAAAATTGGAGTGATTTGAAGCCTGTTTTATATTAGTTTAGAGTCTTTGGTTGCATAGAGATGCATATGTACATGATGATGAAAGAAAGAAGCTTGATGCAAAATGTGTCAAATGTGTTCATTTTGGGATTATAAATTAGTATAACGGTTACAAGCTTCGTGATCCTTTACTAAATAAAGTAATAATCAACCTAGATGTCGTACTTGTAGAATAAAAAGGACGGAGTTGACATGAAATGAAAAGGAACTACTAGTGCAAGTTTACAAAAGTGATGTGAAGATCAACAATGATGAAGAAGAATATTGTGAAATTCACACTAACATTTGTGATTAAAACAGTGAGGAAACATATAAGAATGTTTAGTTTGAATCTAGCAACGAGGAATCTGATAACGATCCTTTCTTTCTTATTGCAAGAGACGCTTTATTGTAAGATGTAATTTCATTCATATACCTAATCCAAATGAGATGATACAAATCTTTTATAGCTATAAACCAAGGTTGTGAATTCGAGTCTGAGCTTTAGTGTGAAACAACATTTTTTACTGCAGAGACACAACAAGTTCTCCAAACCATAACATTCGATCCACCCACCTCCTCACAAGCATCATTTGTCGCTTCTTCACGACACTCCGTTGGTAAAAAGACAACTTTTTTAAATTTATCTAATCAATTAATTTAGTCATCAAACTTAGGATATTTCAACTTGATCACAACGTTTTCCATTGATCAAGGTATAGAAACTTGGATTGTTAGATCTTCTTTCATACATAGTTATAAGGTCAGATGTTGTATAAAAATTCTTATAACAGAAGATAATAGGAATAAGTACCATTTATATATTCATATAATTGAATTATTACATGTGAGACGAGTCTTTCTCCAACTCTATAGTATTATTGTAAACTAAATAAAGATGAAATAAATTTAGGGTACTCTAGAAGGGGGGCAACATTGCTTGTTAAAAGCGCATAGTATGTAGCAAGCAGGCACGGGTGCATAATCATCAACACTAACTCCGGGTCGTGTGGCATATGCACTTCCCATTAGGCTCAACACAATTGTAACCAAAAAGACAACAAACTTCAATGTCATTTTCAAAGAACTTTCCATTTCGGCTAAACAATTTATTTTTCAAACAAAGAACAAACTCTGCATATGGTGTGCTGAAATGCAAGAGATTATTTATACACAAATGTTTATACTTATCCTAAAAATAAGCATACGTGGACAATGTTGACCATCACATTAAACTATAGATATAATATTAATAAATAAATAGCTATAAATATTGACTTTATTATAAGTCAAAATATGCTATTAATTGATAAAATCAAAAAAATAAAATAATTTCAAATTACAAAATTATTTTATTGTGGATGAAGTCGTTCTTAGGTTAGAAATATAAAACACTCTAGAAAGGGTAGACTAGACTAGTCAATCAGGTTGACGGTGAACTAGAATAAATTTTTTTAGCGTGATTCTCTCTCTCTCTCTCTCTATATATATATATATATATGTTACTTTTCTTTTATTAAGACAAATTCGATTAAAATTAAAGGTATAGCTATTTGGTACTTTTATATTATAACAAACTATACTTATCTTTTTAAATCAGACCAATATTATAAAAAAGATAATATAAATCCTTATATTTTTGAATTACATCAACAATGTGGCATTCTTATAGGAAAATTTATTTAATGGTATAATTGGAAGTGAAAAAGGCAGCCTAAAACAATATATTCTTTCTGTGCTCCATAGAAGAATATAATAATGTCACTACTATTTCAATTGATGAACAACAAAGAAGCTTGCTTGTTAAAGAAGCAAGAATGAATTTTGATAAAGAGAAAGATGATGGACAAGCTCTGAATATGACCAACGTGGAAGAGGACATTTTAGTGCTAGAAGACGTGGAAGAGGAAAACAAGAAGTGAACTTGCTCACTGATATAAATGTGACAAATTGTGGCATTATTAGAATGAATGTCCCAATTGGGAAAGTGAAAATGTAAATTTTACTGAGTTTGATGACTCTGAAGAAATGTGTATTCTGGCTCATGAAAAAGTGTGTACAACAATAAATGAAGAAGTATAGTTCCTTAATTCAAGATGTAAATATCACATGATAGGAACTACAGGCTAGATATCTAATTATCATTATGCATTTCGAGAATCAGTCGAAGTTGGAGATGATTCCAAGATTCCTGTGATGGGAAAGGGAAATCTGAAACTATGCATATATGGTAAGATACAAATCATTACAAACGTGTAATATTTGCCTGGATTAAAAAAACAATATGTTGAGTATTGGCCATCTTCAGTAGAGAAACATATAAGTTGTGTTATACAAAGATACTTGCAAAGTATTTTTTTTCGTGAAAGAGATTTACTGATGAACACTCAAGTATACTCTAATAGAATGTTTGTGATTTTTGCATCTGTGATTGTACAAATGTGTCTGTAAGTTAGTAAAGAAGACAATAACAATCTACGACACTGTAGATATGCACATCTCAGTGTCAAAGGGTTAAACATTCTTGTGAAGAAAGATAAGGTAAAGTGGTTACCACTACTGAAAGCAATTCAAGAAAAGTGCTCTGATTGTGGTAGTAGGAAAACATTATAGAGATGATATTTTGAATATGACACTTGAATAGTCACAAAGAAGATAGATCTCTTTCATTCAGATATTTGTGGAACTATTAATCTAGCATCAAAATGGAAGAAACAAGTACTTTATCACTTTCATAGATAATTTTAGTAGGAAAACATGGACATATCTTTTGCAAGACTAGTCATGTGCATTTTATGTACTCATAAGGTTCAAACATTTTGTTTAAAAAGAATCAAGCTGCCAAATTCAGTGTCTCAGAACTAATAGTGTTGGTGAATTCAGTTAAATTGTTTAAAATGAATTTTATAGCTTGCATGATATAAAAGACAACTTACCTTCCACGGTAGAATGGAGTCTTAAAATGAAAGAAAAAAACAATGATGAACAACGTGAGAAGCATATCCTTTGGTAGAAATGTACCAAAGAGATTTTGGCTTAAAGCTAGCTTGTGGGTCATTCATGTATTGAATAAAAGTCTCACTATCTGTGAAAGATATGACACCTGAGGAAAATTGGAGTGATTTGAAGCCTGTTTTATATTAGTTTAGAGTCTTTGGTTGCATAGAGATGCATATGTACATGATGATGAAAGAAAGAAGCTTGATGCAAAATGTGTCAAATGTGTTCATTTTGGGATTATAAATTAGTATAACGGTTACAAGCTTCGTGATCCTTTACTAAATAAAGTAATGATCAACATAGATGTCGTACTTGTAGAATAAAAAGGACGGAGTTGACATGAAATGAAAAGGAACTACTAGTGCAAGTTTATGTAACGACCCTATTTTCGTATATTATATTTTTATATATTTTATTTTATGGATTTGCATTTAAATATATTTTCTAGTAATCGAGGAATAATTATTTAGCGCGAAGATAAGTTGTAATCGAGTTTTTAAGGTTTTGGGCCTAGGGTGTGAATAGTGTTGGGCTTTAGTTTATGAGTATTAGTAATGATCAAGTGGATATGATAGTAGTGAGCTTGGATTGGATTGAAAGGCTAGGATGAGTCCTTGAGAGTTAGTAAGGATGGATGGCCAAGATTAATTGGATTGGATTATAAGAGATTATCACAAAACTTTTTGAAACACTATTCATTGCTTTTGGAGAGGAAGAAAACGTGAAAGAGAAGGAGAAGAGAAGGAGAAGAAGAGCAAGAGAACTAGGGCAAGAGGAAGCTTGAGTTGCTAGAGATTTTGAGAAGGTAAGAGAGTTAGTATTACTTGATCATAAGTGATTAAGAGAAGGGGAGAATGTCTATTTCTCCATCCCAAACTTCTCCTTCACTTTGCCTAGGTTTTGATAGAAGTTTTTATGGTTTAAAGATGTTAAAAGATCATGTTTTGCTTGCTTAATGCTAAGTGATGTTGCTGGTATGTTTATTTGATGTTGCTAGTGTTTTGAATGCAAAGGAAAAGTTATGGAAGATTAGTGTTTTAAACCCTAATTTCTTTGTTAGATATAATCCTTGCTTGTGATGGGTTTTAAATGATGTTTTATGAAGGAAAATTGTTTTTAACATGTTCTGGAACTTTGGGTAATCTTGAATGGGCTAAAATGGTGGAAAATCACATTTTTTACATGACTGTGTACTGATATGGTCGCTGTAGCGACGGATGGTCGCTTGTAGCGACCAGACAGGATAATTCCCTGCCTATCCGCGCTTGTAGCGACCACACTGGCGCTTGTAGCGACCAGGCTCGCTTGTAGCGACCAAAGGCTCGCTTGTAGCGACCAGCCCTGTACATGCCAACTTCGTTGAGCTGCTTTGAGGGTCCTGGTACGCGCAGGGATGGCTTTTTGCTACTGTATTCTCAAAATATGTTTTGGAAACCTTGCCCACCATTTTAACTTATTCTTAATGATTTCTAAAGATTATTTGTTTCAAGAAAAGCTTGAGTAAAACCCTAGCATGTGTGTGGGATTATTAAAGTGTGTGGGTCTTTCTTTGAAACCCTTTTGTGTGAGATTTTGATATGATTTGATTGGTTTATTTGAGATTGTGAACATGGTTGAGTATATACATGTTTGTATTATGATTGGCCATGAGTGCCTTCTTGTTGAAGTTAGCATGAGTATTGGTAGTGTACACACATATTTGAGCATATGTAGGTGTAAATATCAATAATTGCTAAGTGAACATACATGCATTTCATGATGATATGCATGCTCTTTATGAGTAAGGTGAAATCCAATTATTATTGGTCATATGCACGACCGTCCTTTTATGGCGAATGAGAGGTGCAGTCGATGAAAGAAGGGATATAAGTTTATCCAACAGTCCGCCATGACTCTAAAGCTGAGCAAGAATTGGTACCACATGCATTAATGAGTGCATTTTGAGGCATGCATCCTTTGTGACATTAGTGTTCATTTAGGAATTATGTGTGCATAATGGTTGTTTAAGTGGTAATTGTTATTGATGAGCTTTGCGCATTATGTGTGCATAATGGTTGTTTAAGTGGTAATTGTTATTGATGAGTTTGTGCTTTGGCAATTATGCGTTGTGGATTGGTTATGTATAATTATGTGTTATTTATACATGTTTATTGGTTGTGATACTAACACTCTCTGTTATGTGTTATTTGCTGCATCTTTGGGGATCCAGATTATCAGGTTGGCGAGGCTATCGTTGAGGAATAGCCCTTT
This sequence comes from Medicago ruthenica, assembly GCA_018208015.1. Classification (NCBI taxonomy): domain Eukaryota; kingdom Viridiplantae; phylum Streptophyta; class Magnoliopsida; order Fabales; family Fabaceae; genus Medicago; species Medicago ruthenica. The sequence goes on from CM031376.1 coordinate 35,725,359, forward strand.
GCTGTTTTGGAGCTTTTGTAGTGGTGAGGGCATAGCTTAGCTATCCTTACATTTTTGGTACTAGGTGTTGTATCCTAGTTAGAGTCTAGGGCTCTGATATTTGTAACACCATTTTGGGTATCTGAACGTTTGTGTATAGATTTGGCAATGGTCTCTGTTGTAGAATTGCCTATTTTGAAAATCTTATGTATATATTTTTGTGTAATATATGCATGCTTGGTTATAAGCTGATTTTAAGCTGTTTGTTATTTTCCGCTGCTATATGTGAATCAAATATATTTTGATCTGTGGATGTTTTATGAAAATGCGTTTTCATTATGTTGTAACTTCCTATGTCCTTAACGTTTTCTTTATTAAAGTTAATAATCGGCGGTTAAGGGTTAGGGTGTTACAATAGTTGGTATCAGAGCAGGTCGATCCATTGGATCAATTAGGTTTAGTATACCCTTTGTGTAACCTGTGTTTTCTTAAACACTGTGTTCTCACTTGTGTTATGTGATGTTTGGTAGTGTGTGGATATGGCGCAACGAGCACTTGCTGATGCGATGGAGCGGATGGCGGATGCCATGGCTCAGGATGCTGCTAGTAGGACTGCGGATAGAGCAGCACAACAAGCTAGAGGAGGCGGAGAAGATGAGCTGAGACTCGAGAGGTTTATGAACAACAAACCGCCTATCTTCAAGGGAGGATACGATCCAGATGGAGCTCAGACTTGGTTGGAAGGAATTGAGAGAATTTTTGGGGCTATGCGTTATCTGGATGCGCATAAGGTATTGCTAGGAGCGTATGTTCTCCATGATGAGGCTGATCATTGGTGGGGAAACGCTAGTCAGAGGTTGGGAGCTGGTGGAGCTTTAGTTACTTGGGCTCGTTTCCGGAGGGAGTTTTTAACCAAATACTTTCCGGCAGACGAGAGGAACCGTAAGGTGATTGAGTTTATGGAGCTCAAGCAGGGGAGTTTATCTGTTTCTGAATATGCGGCCAAGTTTGAAGATTTGTGTCGTTTTGCTCCTCATTACAACACGGTGGAAGCTGAGGAAGACAAGTGTGTAAAGTTTGAGAATGGGCTGAGGCCAGATATCAAGCAGTTGATTGGGTTTAGTGAGATCAGGAATTTTCCGATGTTGGTGAATAAGAGCCGAATATGTGATAAGGACGGTAAAGCTAAAGCTAATTACTACAAAGCCGCGAATGAGAAGAGGGGAAAAGACATGGCTAGAGGTAAACCGTATGGCAGAGGTGGAAAGAAACCAGATGAAGGTGGGAGTAGTGGTGGCAAGTTTGGAGGTAATAGGAATTGTTTTAAGTGTGGACAACCGGGACATCGTTTCTTTGAATGCCCGAAGTATGATGGAAAATGTTTCAAGTGTGGTGATCCTAACCACAAAGCTGATCAGTGCAAGAAGGGTGTTGTGTGCTTCAACTGCAAAGAAGCGGGTCATAAGAGCAACGTGTGTAAGAAGCCTAGAGCGGCTGGAGGAAAAGTATTTGCTTTAGATGGTGGTGATGCGAAGACGGACAACTTAATCAGAGGTACATGCTTTATCAATAATACTCCTTTGTCTGCTATTATTGATACGAGTGCTACCCATTCGTTTATTTCTGTGGATTGTGTTGAGAGGTTGGGTCTTAGAGTAGAAAATATGATGGGACGCATGGTTATAGAAACGCCTGCAAGTGGTTCAGTATCGACTACTCTAGTATGTGTTGATTGTCCAGTCACTATGTATGGTCGACACTTTGGTATGGATTTAGTCTGCATTCCGTTGAGCGGAATAGATGTTATCTTTGGTATGAACTGGTTAGAATTTAATCGGGTTCATATCAACTGTGGTAAGAGGACGGTTAAGTTTCCAAGACCGGAGCCAGAGTTGTGTTCAAAGCTCATGTGTTGTCGAGAAGTGGTAAGATCAGTGAAGGCTCAAGAGGACGTGTTTGCTATGTTTGCTTCGTTGAGAGTGGAAGAGAAGATTGAGGTTGATGCGTTGCCGGTGGTGCGTGATTTCACAGATGTTTTTCCAGATGACATTTTGGATTTACCACCCGAGAGAGAGGTTGAATTCGCAATTGACATCGTACCTGGCACTAGTCCAATATCAATGGCACCGTATCGTATGTCAGCTGCTGAACTAGAGAAGTTGAAGGAACAATTGGAAGAATTGTTAGAGAAAAAGTTTGTAAGACCGAGTGTATCGCCGTGGGGTGCGCCGGTTCTGTTGGTAAAGAAGAAAGATGGTAGTATGCGTCTGTGCATCGATTATCGTCAGTTGAATAAAGCAACTATCAAGAACAAGTATCCACTCCCGAGGATAGATGATTTGATGGATCAGTTAGTGGGAGCCTGTGTGTTCAGCAAGATTGATTTGAGATCGGGATATCACCAGATAAGAGTTAAGGCGGAGGATATACCGAAGACTGCTTTCAGAACAAGGTATGGTCACTACGAGTACGCCGTTATGCCTTTTGGAGTTACTAATGCACCTAGAGTGTTTATGGAATATATGAATCGTATATTTCATTCCTTTTTGGATCGATTCGTGGTGGTCTTCATAGACGATATTTTGGTATACTCGAAGACGGAAGAGGAACATGCCGAGCATTTGAGGATTGTGTTGGAAGTGTTGCGCGAGAAGAAGCTTTATGCAAAATTTTCTAAGTGTGAATTTTGGTTGCATGAAGTTAGCTTTTTGGGTCATGTCATTTCAAGTGGTGGTATAGCAGTGGATCCTGCTAAGGTAGAAGCAGTGCAAGATTGGGGAACGCCGGAGTCTGTAACTGAGATCCGAAGTTTTCTTGGTTTGGCCGGTTACTATCGGAGGTTCATCGAAGGATTTTCAAAATTGGCGTTGCCGTTGACACAGTTGACTAGGAAGGGTCAAGCTTTCATTTGGGATGACAAGTGTGAGCAGAGTTTCCAAGAGCTGAAGAGGAGGTTGACATCTGCACCTGTGTTAATTCTGCCGAATCCGAAGGAACCGTTCGTGGTTTATTGTGATGCGTCGAAGATGGGTCTAGGTGGTGTGTTGATGCAGAGGGGACAAGTCGTTGCTTATGCATCAAGACAGCTGAAGATTCATGAGAGGAACTATCCTACGCATGATTTGGAGCTAGCTGCTGTTGTTTTTGTTCTTAAGATTTGGAGGCACTACTTGTATGGGTCAAGATTCGAGGTTTTCAGCGATCACAAGAGTCTGAAATACTTGTTTGATCAGAAGGAGCTCAATATGAGGCAAAGAAGATGGTTAGAGTTTCTTAAGGATTATGATTTCGAGTTGAGTTATCACCCGGGTAAGGCTAATGTGGTAGCCGATGCGTTGAGTAGGAAGTCTCTGCATATGTCTTCTCTGATGGTGAAGGAACTGATATTGATTGAAGAGTTTAGAGACCTCAGTTTGGTTTGTGAAAGGACAACCAGAAGCGTGAAGCTAGGGATGTTGAGATTGACGAATGATTTTCTTGAAGAGGTTGTGGAAAAGCAAAAGTCTGATGTGAAATTGATGAAGCTTAAGACGCTCATCGAGCAAGGGAAAAAGGTAAACGTTGAGATCGATGAGAAAGGCGTGATGAGGTGTCAGGGAAGGTTATGTGTACCAGATGTGCCCGAGTTGAAGCGGATGATTTTGGAGGAAGGTCACAGAAGCAATTTAAGTATTCATCCTGGTGTTACTAAAATGTATCAAGATCTGAGGAAAATGTTCTGGTGGCAAGGGATGAAGAAAGAGATCGCCGAGTTTGTTTTCGCGTGTTTGACTTGTCAGAAGTCCAAGGTGGAGCATCAGAAGCCGTCGGGGCTATTGCAACCTATGTTTATTCCAGAGTGGAAATGGGATAGTATTGCGATGGATTTTGTAAGTGGTTTGCCGAAGACGTCGAAAGGTAACAATATGATTTGGGTAGTTGTTGACAGGTTAACAAAGTCTGCTCATTTCATAGCTATCAAGACCGGTATGCTAGTACCGAAGTTGGCTGAGATTTATGTCGAGCAAATCGTGAGATTACATGGAATACCGTCGAGTATTGTATCAGATCGAGATCCCCGTTTTACTTCAAGGTTTTGGGAGAGTTTGCAAGAGGCGTTGGGGACTAAGTTGCGGATGAGTTCTGCTTATCACCCGCAGACGGATGGTCAGTCGGAGAGGACGATTCAATCATTGGAGGATTTATTAAGATCGTGCATTTTGGAACAAGGAGTGAGTTGGGAAGCTTGTTTACCATTGATTGAGTTTACGTATAACAACAGTTTTCATTCGAGCATTGGTATGGCACCTTTTGAAGCGTTGTATGGGAGAAGATGTAGAACACCTTTGTGTTGGTTTGAATCGGGAGAAAGTGTGGTGCTTGGACCTGAGATTGTGCAACAAACGACCGAGAAGATCAAGATGATCCAAGAAAAGATGAGAGCATCGCAGAGTCGCCAGAAAAGCTATGCCGACAAGAGAAGGAAGGATATAGAGTTTCAAGAAGGAGATCATGTGTTTCTAAGAGTTACATCGACTACGGGTATTGGAAGAGCTTTGAAATCGAAAAAGTTAGCATCGAGGTTCATTGGTCCATATCAAATTTTGAAGAGGATTGGGAAGGTGGCGTATAGGATTGCGTTACCGCCGTCGTTGTCGAATCTTCATGATGTTTTTCACGTGTCTCAATTAAGGAAATACGTATCGGATCCGTCACATGTGATTGAGTCGGACGAAATACAAGTGAGAGAGAATTTAACGGTTACAACGGTACCCTTAAGGATTGAAGGACAAGAGATGAAGAGGCTCAGGAACAAAGAGATTTCATCGGTGAAAGTCGTTTGGGGAGGCCCAGCCGGTGAATATGCAACATGGGAGCTCGAGAGCAAGATGCGAGATTCCTATCCAGAGTTGTTTTCAGGTATTTTCGAGGGCGAAAATTCTTTTTAGGGGGGTAGAGTTGTAACGACCCTATTTTCGTATATTATATTTTTATATATTTTATTTTATGGATTTGCATTTAAATATATTTTCTAGTAATCGAGGAATAATAATTTAGCGCGAAGATAAGTTGTAATCGAGTTTTTAAGGTTTTGGGCCTAGGGTGTGAATAGTGTTGGGCTTTAGTTTATGAGTATTAGTAATGATCAAGTGGATATGATAGTAGTGAGCTTGGATTGGATTGAAAGGCTAGGATGAGTCCTTGAGAGTTAGTAAGGATGGATGGCCAAGATTAATTGGATTGGATTATAAGAGATTATCACAAAACTTTTTGAAACACTATTCATTGCTTTTGGAGAGGAAGAAAACGTGAAAGAGAAGGAGAAGAGAAGGAGAAGAAGAGCAAGAGAACTAGGGCAAGAGGAAGCTTGAGTTGCTAGAGATTTTGAGAAGGTAAGAGAGTTAGTATTACTTGATCATAAGTGATTAAGAGAAGGGGAGAATGTCTATTTCTCCATCCCAAACTTCTCCTTCACTTTGCCTAGGTTTTGATAGAAGTTTTTATGGTTTAAAGATGTTAAAAGATCATGTTTTGCTTGCTTAATGCTAAGTGATGTTGCTGGTATGTTTATTTGATGTTGCTAGTGTTTTGAATGCAAAGGAAAAGTTATGGAAGATTAGTGTTTTAAACCCTAATTTCTTTGTTAGATATAATCCTTGCTTGTGATGGGTTTTAAATGATGTTTTATGAAGGAAAATTGTTTTTAACATGTTCTGGAACTTTGGGTAATCTTGAATGGGCTAAAATGGTGGAAAATCACATTTTTTACATGACTGTGTACTGATATGGTCGCTGTAGCGACGGATGGTCGCTTGTAGCGACCAGACAGGATAATTCCCTGCCTATCCGCGCTTGTAGCGACCACACTGGCGCTTGTAGCGACCAGGCTCGCTTGTAGCGACCAAAGGCTCGCTTGTAGCGACCAGCCCTGTACATGCCAACTTCGTTGAGCTGCTTTGAGGGTCCTGGTACGCGCAGGGATGGCTTTTTGCTACTGTATTCTCAAAATATGTTTTGGAAACCTTGCCCACCATTTTAACTTATTCTTAATGATTTCTAAAGATTATTTGTTTCAAGAAAAGCTTGAGTAAAACCCTAGCATGTGTGTGGGATTATTAAAGTGTGTGGGTCTTTCTTTGAAACCCTTTTGTGTGAGATTTTGATATGATTTGATTGGTTTATTTGATATTGTGAACATGGTTGAGTATATACATGTTTGTATTATGATTGGCCATGAGTGCCTTCTTGTTGAAGTTAGCATGAGTATTGGTAGTGTACACACATATTTGAGCATATGTAGGTGTAAATATCAATAATTGCTAAGTGAACATACATGCATTTCATGATGATATGCATGCTCTTTATGAGTAAGGTGAAATCCAATTATTATTGGTCATATGCACGACCGTCCTTTTATGGCGAATGAGAGGTGCAGTCGATGAAAGAAGGGATATAAGTTTATCCAACAGTCCGCCATGACTCTAAAGCTGAGCAAGAATTGGTACCACATGCATTAATGAGTGCATTTTGAGGCATGCATCCTTTGTGACATTAGTGTTCATTTAGGAATTATGTGTGCATAATGGTTGTTTAAGTGGTAATTGTTATTGATGAGCTTTGCGCATTATGTGTGCATAATGGTTGTTTAAGTGGTAATTGTTATTGATGAGTTTGTGCTTTGGCAATTATGCGTTGTGGATTGGTTATGTATAATTATGTGTTATTTATACATGTTTATTGGTTGTGATACTAACACTCTCTGTTATGTGTTATTTGCTGGATCTTTGGGGATCCAGATTATCAGGTTGGCGAGGCTATCTTTGAGGAATAGCCCTTTGCTGTTTTGGAGCTTTTGTAGTGGTGAGGGCATAGCTTAGCTATCCTTACATTTTTGGTACTAGGTGTTGTAACCTAGTTAGAGTCTAGGGCTCTGATATTTGTAACACCATTTTGGGTATCTGAACGTTTGTGTATAGATTTGGCAATGGTCTCTGTTGTAGAATTGCCTATTTTGAAAATCTTATGTATATATTTTTGTGTAATATATGCATGCTTGGTTATAAGCTGATTTTAAGCTGTTTGTTATTTTCCGCTGCTATATGTGAATCAAATATATTTTGATCTGTGGATGTTTTATGAAAATGCGTTTTCATTATGTTGTAACTTCCTATGTCCTTAACGTTTTCTTTATTAAAGTTAATAATCGGCGGTTAAGGGTTAGGGTGTTACAGTTTACAAAAGTGATGTGAAGATCAACAATGATGAAGAAGAATATTGTGAAATTCACACTAACATTTGTGATTAAAACAGTGAGGAAACATATAAGAATGTTTAGTTTGAATCTAGCAACGAGGAATCTGATAACGATCCTTTCTTTCTTATTGCAAGAGACGCTTTATTGTAAGATGTAATTTCATTCATATACCTAATCCAAATGAGATGATACAAATCTTTTATAGCTATAAACCAAGGTTGTGAATTCGAGTCTGAGCTTTAGCGTGAAACAACATTTTTTACTGCAGAGACACAACAAGTTCTCCAAACCATAACATTCGATCCACCCACCTCCTCACAAGCATCATTTGTCGCTTCTTCACGACACTCCGTTGGTAAAAAGACAACTTTTTTAAATTTATCTAATCAATTAATTTAGTCATCAAACTTAGGATATTTCAAGTTGATCACAACGTTTTCCATTGATCAAGGTATAGAAACTTGGATTGTTAGATCTTCTTTCATACATAGTTATAAGGTCACATGTTGTATAAAAATTCTTATAACAGAAGATAATAGGAATAAGTACCATTTATATATTCATATAATTGAATTATTACATGTGAGACGAGTCTTTCTCCAACTCTATAGTATTATTGTAAACTAAATAAAGATGAAATAAATTTAGGGTACTCTAGAAGGGGGGCAACATTGCTTGTTAAAAGCGCATAGTATGTAGCAAGCAGGCACGGGTGCATAATCATCAACACTAACTCCGGGTCGTGTGGCATATGCACTTCCCATTAGGCTCAACACAATTGTAACCAAAAAGACAACAAACTTCAATGTCATTTTCAAAGAACTTTCCATTTCGGCTAAACAATTTATTTTTCAAACAAAGAACAAACTCTGCATATGGTGTGCTGAAATGCAAGAGATTATTTATACACAAATGTTTATACTTATCCTAAAAATAAGCATACGTGGACAATGTTGACCATCACATTAAACTATAGATATAATATTAATAAATAAATAGCTATAAATATTGACTTTATTATAAGTCAAAATATGCTATTAATTGATAAAATCAAAAAAATAAAATAATTTCAAATTACAAAATTATTTTATTGTGGATGAAGTCGTTCTTAGGTTAGAAATATAAAACACTCTAGAAAGGGTAGACTAGACTAGTCAATCAGGTTGACGGTGAACTAGAATAAATTTTTTAAGCGTGATTCTCTCTCTCTCTCTCTCTCTCTCTCTCTATATATATATATATATATATATATATTTATATATATATATATATGTTACTTTTCTTTTATTAAGACAAATTCGATTAAAATTAAAGGTATAGCTATTTGGTACTTTTATATTATAACAAACTATACTTATCTTTTTAAATCAGACCAATATTATAAAAAAGATAATATAAATCCTTATATTTTTGAATTACATCAACAATGTGGCATTCTTATAGGAAAATTTATTTAATGGTATAATTGGAAGTGAAAAAGGCAGCCTAAAACAATATATTCTTTCTGTGCTCCATAGAAGAATATAATAATGTCACTACTATTTCAATTGATGAACAACAAAGAAGCTTGCTTGTTAAAGAAGCAAGAATGAATTTTGATAAAGAGAAAGATGATGGACAAGCTCTGAATATGACCAACGTGGAAGAGGACATTTTAGTGCTAGAAGACGTGGAAGAGGAAAACAAGAAGTGAACTTGCTGACTGATATAAATGTGACAAATTGTGGCATTATTAGAATGAATGTCCCAATTGGGAAAGTGAAAATGTAAATTTTACTGAGTTTGATGACTCTGAAGAAATGTGTATTCTGGCTCATGAAAAAGTGTGTACAACAATAAATGAAGAAGTATAGTTCCTTAATTCAAGATGTAAATATCACATGATAGGAACTACAGGCTAGATATCTAATTATCATTATGCATTTCGAGAATCAGTCGAAGTTGGAGATGATTCCAAGATTCCTGTGATGGGAAAGGGAAATCTGAAACTATGCATATATGGTAAGATACAAATCATTACAAACGTGTAATATTTGCCTGGATTAAAAAAACAATATGTTGAGTATTGGCCATCTTCAGTAGAGAAACATATAAGTTGTGTTATACAAAGATACTTGCAAAGTATTTTTTATCGTGAAAGAGATTTACTGATGAACACTCAAGTATACTCTAATAGAATGTTTGTGATTTTTGCATCTGTGATTGTACAAATGTGTCTGTAAGTTAGTAAAGAAGACAATAACAATCTACGACACTGTAGATATGCACATCTCAGTGTCAAAGGGTTAAACATTCTTGTGAAGAAAGATAAGGTAAAGTGGTTACCACTACTGAAAGCAATTCAAGAAAAGTGCTCTGATTGTGGTAGTAGGAAAACATTATAGAGATGATATTTTGAATATGACACTTGAATAGTCACAAAGAAGATAGATCTCTTTCATTCAGATATTTGTGGAACTATTAATCTAGCATCAAAATGGAAGAAACAAGTACTTTATCACTTTCATAGATAATTTTAGTAGGAAAACATGGACATATCTTTTGCAAGACTAGTCATGTGCATTTTATGTACTCATAAGGTTCAAACATTTTGTTTAAAAAGAATCAAGCTGCCAAATGCAGTGTCTCAGAACTAATAGTGTTGGTGAATTCAGTTAAATTGTTTAAAATGAATTTTATAGCTTGCATGATATAAAAGACAACTTACCTTCCACGGTAGAATGGAGTCTTAAAATGAAAGAAAAAAACAATGATGAACAACGTGAGAAGCATATCCTTTGGTAGAAATGTACCAAAGAGATTTTGGCTTAAAGCTAGCTTGTGGGTCATTCATGTATTGAATAAAAGTCTCACTATCTGTGAAAGATATGACACCTGAGGAAAATTGGAGTGATTTGAAGCCTGTTTTATATTAGTTTAGAGTCTTTGGTTGCATAGAGATGCATATGTACATGATGATGAAAGAAAGAAGCTTGATGCAAAATGTGTCAAATGTGTTCATTTTGGGATTATAAATTAGTATAACGGTTACAAGCTTCGTGATCCTTTACTAAATAAAGTAATAATCAACATAGATGTCGTACTTGTAGAATAAAAAGGACGGAGTTGACATGAAATGAAAAGGAACTACTAGTGCAAGTTTATGTAACGACCCTATTTTCGTATATTATATTTTTATATATTTTATTTTATGGATTTGCATTTAAATATATTTTCTAGTAATCGAGGAATAATTATTTAGCGCGAAGATAAGTTGTAATCGAGTTTTTAAGGTTTTGGGCCTAGGGTGTGAATAGTGTTGGGCTTTAGTTTATGAGTATTAGTAATGATCAAGTGGATATGATAGTAGTGAGCTTGGATTGGATTGAAAGGCTAGGATGAGTCCTTGAGAGTTAGTAAGGATGGATGGCCAAGATTAATTGGATTGGATTATAAGAGATTATCACAAAACTTTTTGAAACACTATTCATTGCTTTTGGAGAGGAAGAAAACGTGAAAGAGAAGGAGAAGAGAAGGAGAAGAAGAGCAAGAGAACTAGGGCAAGAGGAAGCTTGAGTTGCTAGAGATTTTGAGAAGGTAAGAGAGTTAGTATTACTTGATCATAAGTGATTAAGAGAAGGGGAGAATGTCTATTTCTCCATCCCAAACTTCTCCTTCACTTTGCCTAGGTTTTGATAGAAGTTTTTATGGTTTAAAGATGTTAAAAGATCATGTTTTGCTTGCTTAATGCTAAGTGATGTTGCTGGTATGTTTATTTGATGTTGCTAGTGTTTTGAATGCAAAGGAAAAGTTATGGAAGATTAGTGTTTTAAACCCTAATTTCTTTGTTAGATATAATCCTTGCTTGTGATGGGTTTTAAATGATGTTTTATGAAGGAAAATTGTTTTTAACATGTTCTGGAACTTTGGGTAATCTTGAATGGGCTAAAATGGTGGAAAATCACATTTTTTACATGACTGTGTACTGATATGGTCGCTGTAGCGACGGATGGTCGCTTGTAGCGACCAGACAGGATAATTCCCTGCCTATCCGCGCTTGTAGCGACCACACTGGCGCTTGTAGCGACCAGGCTCGCTTGTAGCGACCAAAGGCTCGCTTGTAGCGACCAGCCCTGTACATGCCAACTTCGTTGAGCTGCTTTGAGGGTCCTGGTACGCGCAGGGATGGCTTTTTGCTACTGTATTCTCAAAATATGTTTTGGAAACCTTGCCCACCATTTTAACTTATTCTTAATGATTTCTAAAGATTATTTGTTTCAAGAAAAGCTTGAGTAAAACCCTAGCATGTGTGTGGGATTATTAAAGTGTGTGGGTCTTTCTTTGAAACCCTTTTGTGTGAGATTTTGATATGATTTGATTGGTTTATTTGAGATTGTGAACATGGTTGAGTATATACATGTTTGTATTATGATTGGCCATGAGTGCCTTCTTGTTGAAGTTAGCATGAGTATTGGTAGTGTACACACATATTTGAGCATATGTAGGTGTAAATATCAATAATTGCTAAGTGAACATACATGCATTTCATGATGATATGCATGCTCTTTATGAGTAAGGTGAAATCCAATTATTATTGGTCATATGCACGACCGTCCTTTTATGGCGAATGAGAGGTGCAGTCGATGAAAGAAGGGATATAAGTTTATCCAACAGTCCGCCATGACTCTAAAGCTGAGCAAGAATTGGTACCACATGCATTAATGAGTGCATTTTGAGGCATGCATCCTTTGTGACATTAGTGTTCATTTAGGAATTATGTGTGCATAATGGTTGTTTAAGTGGTAATTGTTATTGATGAGCTTTGCGCATTATGTGTGCATAATGGTTGTTTAAGTGGTAATTGTTATTGATGAGTTTGTGCTTTGGCAATTATGCGTTGTGGATTGGTTATGTATAATTATGTGTTATTTATACATGTTTATTGGTTGTGATACTAACACTCTCTGTTATGTGTTATTTGCTGCATCTTTGGGGATCCAGATTATCAGGTTGGCGAGGCTATCGTTGAGGAATAGCCCTTTGCTGTTTTGGAGCTTTTGTAGTGGTGAGGGTGTAACGACCCTATTTTCGTAAATTATATTTTTATATATTTTATTTTATTGTTTGGCTTTTAAAAATATTTTCTAGTAATTGAGGAATAATTATTGAGCGCGAAGATAAGTTCGTAATCGAGTTTTTAAGGTTTTGGGCCAAGAGGGTGAATAGTGTTGGGCTTTAGTTTATGAGTATTAGTAATGATCATATGCAAATGAATGTAGTAAGCCTTGTTAGATTGTATGGCTAGGATTGGTTCATGATAGTTAGTAAGGAAATGGATGGCTAGGATCATTTGCTAGGGATATAAGATATTTTGTAAGGATGAATAGTGCCATTCATCTTCTTTTGTGAAAGAAAAACGTGGAAGAAGAGAAGAAGAACAAGAGAAAAGCTAGGGCAAGGGATTTTGTGAAGAAAAGCTTGGGATTTCTGTAGATTCATTGATTGTGAGGTAAGAGAGTTGGTATTACATGATTACAAGTGATTAAGAGAAGGGGAGAATGTCTATTTCTCCATCCCAAACTTCTCTTACACTTTGTCTAGGTTTTGATAGAAGTTTTTATGGTTTAAAGATGTTAAATGATTATGTTTTGCTTGCTTGAATGCTAAGTGATGTTGCTAGCATGTTATTATTGAAGTTTTAGTGTTTTGAATGAGAAAGGAAAAGTTATGGAAAATTAGTGTTTTGAACCCTAATTTCTTTGATAGATGTAATCCTTGCTTGTGATGGTTTATAGATGATGTTTTATGATGGAAAGTTGTTTTTAACAAGTTCTGGAAGTTGGGTAACCTTGAATGGGCTAAAATGGTGGAAAAATCACATTTTTACATGACTGTGTACTGATATGGTCGCTGTAGCGACGGATGGTCGCTTGTAGCGACCAGACAGGATAATTCCCTGCCTATCTGCGCTTGTAGCGACCACACTGGCGCTTGTAGCGACCAGGCTCGCTTGTAGCGACCAGGGGCTCGCTTGTAGCGACCAGCCCTGTACTTGCCAACTTCGTTGAGCTGTTTTGAGGGTCCTGGTGCGCGCGGGGATGGCTTTTTGCTATTGCATTCTTAAAATACGTTTTGAAAACCTTGCCCACCATTTTAACTTATTCTTAATGCTTCCTAAAGAGTAATTGTTCAAGTAAAGTTGAGATTGTTGAACTTGGTGAGTATATTCATGTTGTGTCTTATGATTTGGCCATGAGAGCCTAGTAGTGGTGTTTGTTGTTGTTGTTGATGTTGTGATAATTATCAGAGAGCTGATAATTAGTTGTGTTAGTAAGTATAGTGATAAGAGTATCATATATTTGCTAAGTGAAACATCATGCATTTCATTATTTGATGATATCCGGAGCGGATATGAAATCCATGAGAGCGTGGTTATCAAGAGAGCTTGATAAGGATATAAGTTTATCCGAAATGATTTGGTACCACATGCATTAGAGAATGCATTTGAGGCATGCATCCTTTGTGACATTAGTGTTCATTTAGGAATTATGTGTGCATAATGATTATTAAGAGATAATTGTTATTGATGAGCTTTGTGCATTATGTGTGCATAATGATTATTAAGAGATAATTGTTATTGATGAGTGTTATGCTTTGTCGATTATGTGTTGAGTTTTTGGTTATGTATAATAATGTGTTATTTATACATGTTTATTGGTTGTGATACTAACACTCTCTGTTATGTGTTATTTGCTGGATCTTTGGGGATCCAGATTATCAGGTTGGCGAGGCTATCGTTGAGGAATAGCCCTTTGCTGTTTTGGAGCTTTTGTAGTGGTGAGGGCATAGCTTAGCTATCCTTACATTTTTGGTACTAGGTGTTGTATCCTAGTTAGAGTCTAGGGCTCTGATATTTGTAACACCATTTTGGGGTATCTAAACGTTTATGTATAGATTTGGCAATAGTCTCTGTTGTAGAATTGCCTCTTTTGAAAGTCTTATGTATATATTTTTGTGTAATATATGCAGTGCTTGGTTATAAGCAATTGTTTGTTATTTTTCCGCTGCTGTTTGAGAATCAAATATATTTTGATTATGTGTTGATGTTTATGAAAATGAGATTTCATCATGTTGTAACTTCCTATGTCCTTAACGTTTTCTTTATTAAAGTTAATAATCGGCGGTTAAGGGTTAGGGTGTTACAATAGTGGTATCAGAGCAGGTCGATCCATTGGATCAATTAAGTTTAGTATACCCTTTGTGTAACATGTGTTTTCTTAAACACTTTGTTCTCACTTGTGTTATGTGGTGGTTGGTAGTGTGTAGATATGGCGCAACGAGCACTTGCGGACGCGATGGAGCGGATGGCGGATGCCATGGCTCAGGATGCTGCTAGTAGGACTGCGGATAGAGCCGCACAACAAGCTAGAGGAGGCGGAGAAGATGAGCTGAGGCTCGAGAGGTTTATGAACAACAAACCGCCTATCTTCAAGGGAGGATACGATCCAGATGGAGCTCAGACTTGGTTGGAAGGAGTTGAGAGAATTTTTGGGGCTATGCGTTGTCTGGATCCGCATAAGGTATTGCTAGGAGCGTATGTTCTCCATGATGAGGCTGATCATTGGTGGGGAAATGCTAGTCAGAGGTTGGGAGCTGGTGGAGCTTTAGTTACTTGGGCTCGTTTCCGGAGAGAGTTTTTGACCAAGTATTTTCCGGCAGACGAGAGGAACCGCAAGGTGATTGAGTTCATGGAGCTCAAGCAGGGGAGTTTATCTGTTTCTGAATATGCGGCCAAGTTTGAAGATTTGTGTCGTTTTGCTCCTCATTACAACACGGTGGAAGCTGAGGAAGACAAGTGTGTAAAGTTTGAGAATGGGCTGAGGCCGGACATCAAGCAGTTGATTGGGTTTAGCGAGATCCGGAATTTTCCGATGTTGGTAAATAAGAGCCGAATATGTGATAAGGATGGTAAAGCTAAAGCTAATTACTACAAAGCCGCGAATGAGAAGAGGGGAAAGGACATGGCTAGAGGTAAACCGTATGGCAGAGGTGGGAAGAAACCTGATGAAGGTGGGAGCAGTGGTGGTAAGTTTGGAGGTAATAGGAATTGTTTTAAGTGTGGACAACCGGGACATCGTTTCTTTGAGTGCCCAAAAAGTGATGGAAAATGTTTCAAGTGTGGAGATCCTGGCCACATGGCTGATCAATGCAAGAAAGGTCTAGTTTGCTTCAACTGCAAAGAAGCGGGTCATAAGAGCAATGTGTGTAAGAAGCCTAGAGCGGCTGGAGGAAAAGTGTTTGCTTTAGATGGTGGTGATGCGAAGGCGGACAACTTGATCAGAGGTACATGCTTTATCAATAATACTCCTTTGTCTGCTATTATTGATACGGGTGCTACCCATTCGTTTATTTCTATGGATTGCGTTAAGAGGTTGGGTCTTAAAGTAGAAAATATGATGGGACGCATGGTTATTGAAACGCCTGCGAGTGGTTCGGTATCGACTACGCTAGTCTGTGTTGATTGTTCAGTCATTATGTATGGTCGACACTTTGGTATGGATTTAGTCTGCATTCCGTTGAGCGGAATAGATGTTATTTTTGGTATGAACTGTTTAGAATTTAATCGGGTTCATATCAACTGTGGTAAGAGGACGGTTATGTTTCCAAAACCGGAGTCAGAGTTGTGTTCGAAGCTCATGTGTTGTCGAGAAGTGGTAAGATCAGTGAAGGCTCATGAGGACGTGTTTGCTATGTTTGCTTCGTTGAGAGTGGAAGAGAAGATTGAGGTTGATGCGTTGCCGGTGGTGCGTGATTTCACAGATGTTTTTCCGGATGACATTTTGGATTTACCACCCGAGAGAGAGGTTGAATTCGCAATTGACATAGTACCTGGCACTAGTCCAATATCAATGGCGCCGTATCGTATGTCAGCTGCTGAGCTAGAAAAGTTGAAGGAACAATTGGAGGAATTGTTAGAGAAAAAGTTTGTAAGACCGAGTGTATCGCCGTGGGGTGCGCCGGTTCTGTTGGTAAAGAAGAAAGATGGTAGTATGCGTCTGTGCATCGATTATCGTCAGTTGAATAAAGCAACTATCAAGAACAAGTATCCACTTCCGAGGATAGATGATTTGATGGATCAGTTAGTGGGAGCCTGTGTGTTCAGCAAGATTGATTTGAGATCGGGATATCACCAGATAAGAGTTAAGGCGGAGGATATACCGAAGACTGCTTTCAGAACAAGGTATGGTCACTACGAGTACGCTGTTATGCCTTTTGGAGTTACTAATGCACCTGGAGTGTTTATGGAATATATGAATCGTATATTTCATTCCTTCTTGGATCGATTCGTGGTGGTCTTTATAGACGATATTTTGGTATACTCGAAGACGGAAGAGGAACATGCCGAGCATTTGAGGATTGTGTTAGAAGTGTTGCGCGAGAAGAAGCTTTATGCAAAATTTTCTAAGTGTGAATTTTGGTTGCATGAAGTTAGCTTTTTGGGTCACGTCATTTCAAGTGGTGGTATAGCAGTGGATCCTGCTAAGGTAGAGGCAGTGCAAGATTGGGGAACGCCGGAGTCTGTTACTGAGATCCGAAGTTTTCTTGGTTTGGCCGGTTACTATCGGAGGTTCATCAAAGGATTCTCAAAGTTGGCGTTGCCGTTGACGCAGTTGACTAGGAAGGGTCAAGCTTTCATTTGGGATGACAAGTGTGAGCAGAGTTTCCAAGAGTTGAAGAGGAGGTTGACATCTGCACCTGTGCTAATTCTGCCAAATCCGAAGGAACCGTTCGTGGTTTATTGTGATGCGTCGAAGATGGGTCTAGGTGGTGTGTTGATGCAGAAGGGACAAGTCGTTGCTTATGCATCAAGACAGCTGAAGATTCATGAAAGGAACTATCCTACGCATGATTTGGAGCTAGCTGCTGTTGTGTTTGTTCTCAAGATTTGGAGGCACTACTTGTATGGGTCAAGATTCGAGGTTTTCAGCGATCACAAGAGTCTGAAGTACTTGTTTGATCAGAAGGAGCTCAATATGAGGCAAAGAAGATGGTTAGAGTTTCTTAAGGATTATGATTTTGAGTTGAGTTATCACCCGGGTAAGGCTAATGTGGTAGCCGATGCGTTGAGTAGGAAGTCACTGCATATGTCTTCTCTGATGGCGAAGGAACTGATATTGATTGAAGAGTTTAGAGACCTCAGTTTGGTTTGTGAAAGGACAACTAGAAGCGTGAAGCTAGGAATGTTGAAATTGACAAATGATTTTTTTGAAGAGGTTGTGGAAAAGCAAAAGTATGATGTGAAATTGATGAAGTTTAAGACGCTCATCGAGCAAGGGAAAAAGGTAAACGTTGAGATCGATGAGAAAGGTGTGATGAGGTGTCAAGGAAGGTTATGTGTACCTGATGTGCCTGAATTGAAGCGGATGATCTTGGAGGAAGGTCACAGAAGCAATTTAAGTATTCATCCTGGTGTTACTAAGATGTATCAAGATCTGAGGAAAATGTTTTGGTGGCAAGGGATGAAGAAAGAGATCGCCGAGTTTGTTTTCGCATGTTTGACTTGTCAGAAGTCCAAGGTGGAGCATCAGAAGCCGTCGGGGCTATTACAACCTATGTTTATTCCAGAGTGGAAATGGGATAGTATTGCGATGGATTTTGTAAGCGGTTTGCCGAAGACGTCGAAAGGTAACAATATGATTTGGGTAGTTGTCGACAGGTTAACAAAGTCTGCTCATTTCATAGCTATCAAGACCGGTATGCTAGTACCAAAGTTGGCTGAGATTTATGTCGAGCAAATCGTGAGATTACATGGAATTCCGTCAAGTATTGTATCAGATCGAGATCCCCGTTTTACTTCAAGGTTTTGGGAGAGTTTGCAAGAGGCGTTGGGGACTAAGTTGCGGATGAGTTCTGCTTATCACCCGCAGACGGATGGTCAGTCGGAGAGGACGATTCAATCATTGGAGGATTTATTAAGATCGTGTATTTTGGAACAAGGAGTGAGTTGGGAAACTTGCTTACCATTGATTGAGTTTACGTATAACAACAGTTTTCATTCGAGCATTGGTATGGCACCTTTTGAAGCGTTGTATGGGAGAAGATGTAGAACACCTTTGTGTTGGTTTGAATCGGGAGAAAGTGTGGTGCTTGGACCTGAGATTGTGCAACAAACGACCGAGAAGATCAAGATGATCCAAGAGAAGATGAGAGCGTCGCAGAGTCGCCAGAAAAGCTATGCCGATAAGAGAAGAAAGGATATAGAATTTCAAGAAGGAGATCATGTGTTTTTAAGAGTTACATCCACTACGGGTATTGGAAGAGCTTTGAAATCGAAGAAGTTAGCATCGAGATTCATTGGTCCGTATCAGATTTTGAAGAGGATTGGGAAGGTGGCGTATAGGATTGCGTTACCGCCGTCGTTGTCAAATCTACATGATGTTTTTCACGTGTCTCAATTAAGGAAATACGTATCGGATCCGTCACATGTGATTGAGTCGGACGAGATACAAGTGAGAGAGAATTTAACGGTTGCAACGGTACCCTTAAGGATTGAAGGACGAGAAATGAAGAGGCTCAGGAACAAAGAGATTTCATCGGTGAAAGTCGTTTGGGGAGGCCCAGCCGGTGAGTATGCGACGTGGGAGCTCGAGAGCAAGATGAGGGATTCCTATCCAGAGTTGTTTTCAGGTATTTTCGAGGGCGAAAATTCTTTTTTGGGGGGTAGAGTTGTAACGACCCTATTTTCGTAAATTATATTTTTATATATTTTATTTTATTGTTTGGCTTTTAAAAATATTTTCTAGTAATTGAGGAATAATTATTGAGCGCGAAGATAAGTTCGTAATCGAGTTTTTAAGGTTTTGGGCCAAGAGGGTGAATAGTGTTGGGCTTTAGTTTATGAGTATTAGTAATGATCATATGCAAATGAATGTAGTAAGCCTTGTTAGATTGTATGGCTAGGATTGGTTCATGATAGTTAGTAAGGAAATGGATGGCTAGGATCATTTGCTAGGGATATAAGATATTTTGTAAGGATGAATAGTGCCATTCATCTTCTTTTGTGAAAGAAAAACGTGGAAGAAGAGAAGAAGAACAAGAGAAAAGCTAGGGCAAGGGATTTTGTGAAGAAAAGCTTGGGATTTCTGTAGATTCATTGATTGTGAGGTAAGAGAGTTGGTATTACATGATTACAAGTGATTAAGAGAAGGGGAGAATGTCTATTTCTCCATCCCAAACTTCTCCTTCACTTTGCCTAGGTTTTGATAGAAGTTTTTATGGTTTAAAGATGTTAAAAGATCATGTTTTGCTTGCTTAATGCTAAGTGATGTTGCTGGTATGTTTATTTGATGTTGCTAGTGTTTTGAATGCAAAGGAAAAGTTATGGAAGATTAGTGTTTTAAACCCTAATTTCTTTGTTAGATATAATCCTTGCTTGTGATGGGTTTTAAATGATGTTTTATGAAGGAAAATTGTTTTTAACATGTTCTGGAACTTTGGGTAATCTTGAATGGGCTAAAATGGTGGAAAATCACATTTTTTACATGACTGTGTACTGATATGGTCGCTGTAGCGACGGATGGTCGCTTGTAGCGACCAGACAGGATAATTCCCTGCCTATCCGCGCTTGTAGCGACCACACTGGCGCTTGTAGCGACCAGGCTCGCTTGTAGCGACCAAAGGCTCGCTTGTAGCGACCAGCCCTGTACATGCCAACTTCGTTGAGCTGCTTTGAGGGTCCTGGTACGCGCAGGGATGGCTTTTTGCTACTGTATTCTCAAAATATGTTTTGGAAACCTTGCCCACCATTTTAACTTATTCTTAATGATTTCTAAAGATTATTTGTTTCAAGAAAAGCTTGAGTAAAACCCTAGCATGTGTGTGGGATTATTAAAGTGTGTGGGTCTTTCTTTGAAACCCTTTTGTGTGAGATTTTGATATGATTTGATTGGTTTATTTGAGATTGTGAACATGGTTGAGTATATACATGTTTGTATTATGATTGGCCATGAGTGCCTTCTTGTTGAAGTTAGCATGAGTATTGGTAGTGTACACACATATTTGAGCATATGTAGGTGTAAATATCAATAATTGCTAAGTGAACATACATGCATTTCATGATGATATGCATGCTCTTTATGAGTAAGGTGAAATCCAATTATTATTGGTCATATGCACGACCGTCCTTTTATGGCGAATGAGAGGTGCAGTCGATGAAAGAAGGGATATAAGTTTATCCAACAGTCCGCCATGACTCTAAAGCTGAGCAAGAATTGGTACCACATGCATTAATGAGTGCATTTTGAGGCATGCATCCTTTGTGACATTAGTGTTCATTTAGGAATTATGTGTGCATAATGGTTGTTTAAGTGGTAATTGTTATTGATGAGCTTTGCGCATTATGTGTGCATAATGGTTGTTTAAGTGGTAATTGTTATTGATGAGTTTGTGCTTTGGCAATTATGCGTTGTGGATTGGTTATGTATAATTATGTGTTATTTATACATGTTTATTGGTTGTGATACTAACACTCTCTGTTATGTGTTATTTGCTGCATCTTTGGGGATCCAGATTATCAGGTTGGCGAGGCTATCGTTGAGGAATAGCCCTTTGCTGTTTTGGAGCTTTTGTAGTGGTGAGGGTGTAACGACCCTATTTTCGTAAATTATATTTTTATATATTTTATTTTATTGTTTGGCTTTTAAAAATATTTTCTAGTAATTGAGGAATAATTATTGAGCGCGAAGATAAGTTCGTAATCGAGTTTTTAAGGTTTTGGGCCAAGAGGGTGAATAGTGTTGGGCTTTAGTTTATGAGTATTAGTAATGATCATATGCAA
Source organism: Medicago ruthenica (assembly GCA_018208015.1). Lineage (NCBI taxonomy): Eukaryota > Viridiplantae > Streptophyta > Magnoliopsida > Fabales > Fabaceae > Medicago > Medicago ruthenica. The sequence continues at coordinate 35,746,388 of CM031376.1, forward strand.
ATGAATGTAGTAAGCCTTGTTAGATTGTATGGCTAGGATTGGTTCATGATAGTTAGTAAGGAAATGGATGGCTAGGATCATTTGCTAGGGATATAAGATATTTTGTAAGGATGAATAGTGCCATTCATCTTCTTTTGTGAAAGAAAAACGTGGAAGAAGAGAAGAAGAACAAGAGAAAAGCTAGGGCAAGGGATTTTGTGAAGAAAAGCTTGGGATTTCTGTAGATTCATTGATTGTGAGGTAAGAGAGTTGGTATTACATGATTACAAGTGATTAAGAGAAGGGGAGAATGTCTATTTCTCCATCCCAAACTTCTCTTACACTTTGTCTAGGTTTTGATAGAAGTTTTTATGGTTTAAAGATGTTAAATGATTATGTTTTGCTTGCTTGAATGCTAAGTGATGTTGCTAGCATGTTATTATTGAAGTTTTAGTGTTTTGAATGAGAAAGGAAAAGTTATGGAAAATTAGTGTTTTGAACCCTAATTTCTTTGATAGATGTAATCCTTGCTTGTGATGGTTTATAGATGATGTTTTATGATGGAAAGTTGTTTTTAACAAGTTCTGGAAGTTGGGTAACCTTGAATGGGCTAAAATGGTGGAAAAATCACATTTTTACATGACTGTGTACTGATATGGTCGCTGTAGCGACGGATGGTCGCTTGTAGCGACCAGACAGGATAATTCCCTGCCTATCTGCGCTTGTAGCGACCACACTGGCGCTTGTAGCGACCAGGCTCGCTTGTAGCGACCAGGGGCTCGCTTGTAGCGACCAGCCCTGTACTTGCCAACTTCGTTGAGCTGTTTTGAGGGTCCTGGTGCGCGCGGGGATGGCTTTTTGCTATTGCATTCTTAAAATACGTTTTGAAAACCTTGCCCACCATTTTAACTTATTCTTAATGCTTCCTAAAGAGTAATTGTTCAAGTAAAGTTGAGATTGTTGAACTTGGTGAGTATATTCATGTTGTGTCTTATGATTTGGCCATGAGAGCCTAGTAGTGGTGTTTGTTGTTGTTGTTGATGTTGTGATAATTATCAGAGAGCTGATAATTAGTTGTGTTAGTAAGTATAGTGATAAGAGTATCATATATTTGCTAAGTGAAACATCATGCATTTCATTATTTGATGATATCCGGAGCGGATATGAAATCCATGAGAGCGTGGTTATCAAGAGAGCTTGATAAGGATATAAGTTTATCCGAAATGATTTGGTACCACATGCATTAGAGAATGCATTTGAGGCATGCATCCTTTGTGACATTAGTGTTCATTTAGGAATTATGTGTGCATAATGATTATTAAGAGATAATTGTTATTGATGAGCTTTGTGCATTATGTGTGCATAATGATTATTAAGAGATAATTGTTATTGATGAGTGTTATGCTTTGTCGATTATGTGTTGAGTTTTTGGTTATGTATAATAATGTGTTATTTATACATGTTTATTGGTTGTGATACTAACACTCTCTGTTATGTGTTATTTGCTGGATCTTTGGGGATCCAGATTATCAGGTTGGCGAGGCTATCGTTGAGGAATAGCCCTTTGCTGTTTTGGAGCTTTTGTAGTGGTGAGGGCATAGCTTAGCTATCCTTACATTTTTGGTACTAGGTGTTGTATCCTAGTTAGAGTCTAGGGCTCTGATATTTGTAACACCATTTTGGGGTATCTAAACGTTTATGTATAGATTTGGCAATAGTCTCTGTTGTAGAATTGCCTCTTTTGAAAGTCTTATGTATATATTTTTGTGTAATATATGCAGTGCTTGGTTATAAGCAATTGTTTGTTATTTTTCCGCTGCTGTTTGAGAATCAAATATATTTTGATTATGTGTTGATGTTTATGAAAATGAGATTTCATCATGTTGTAACTTCCTATGTCCTTAACGTTTTCTTTATTAAAGTTAATAATCGGCGGTTAAGGGTTAGGGTGTTACAGAGGGCATAGCTTAGCTATCCTTACATTTTTGGTACTAGGTGTTGTATCCTAGTTAGAGTCTAGGGCTCTGATATTTGTAACACCATTTTGGGTATCTGAACGTTTGTGTATAGATTTGGCAATGGTCTCTGTTGTAGAATTGCCTATTTTGAAAATCTTATGTATATATTTTTGTGTAATATATGCATGCTTGGTTATAAGCTGATTTTAAGCTGTTTGTTATTTTCCGCTGCTATATGTGAATCAAATATATTTTGATCTGTGGATGTTTTATGAAAATGCGTTTTCATTATGTTGTAACTTCCTATGTCCTTAACGTTTTCTTTATTAAAGTTAATAATCGGCGGTTAAGGGTTAGGGTGTTACAATAGTTGGTATCAGAGCAGGTCGATCCATTGGATCAATTAGGTTTAGTATACCCTTTGTGTAACCTGTGTTTTCTTAAACAATGTGTTCTCACTTGTGTTATGTGATGTTTGGTAGTGTGTGGATATGGCGCAACGAGCACTTGCTGATGCGATGGAGCGGATGGCGGATGCCATGGCTCAGGATGCTGCTAGTAGGACTGCGGATAGAGCAGCACAACAAGCTAGAGGAGGCGGAGAAGATGAGCTGAGACTCGAGAGGTTTATGAACAACAAACCGCCTATCTTCAAGGGAGGATACGATCCAGATGGAGCTCAGACTTGGTTGGAAGGAATTGAGAGAATTTTTGGGGCTATGCGTTATCTGGATGCGCATAAGGTATTGCTAGGAGCGTATGTTCTCCATGATGAGGCTGATCATTGGTGGGGAAACGCTAGTCAGAGGTTGGGAGCTGGTGGAGCTTTAGTTACTTGGGCTCGTTTCCGGAGGGAGTTTTTAACCAAATACTTTCCGGCAGACGAGAGGAACCGTAAGGTGATTGAGTTTATGGAGCTCAAGCAGGGGAGTTTATCTGTTTCTGAATATGCGGCCAAGTTTGAAGATTTGTGTCGTTTTGCTCCTCATTACAACACGGTGGAAGCTGAGGAAGACAAGTGTGTAAAGTTTGAGAATGGGCTGAGGCCAGATATCAAGCAGTTGATTGGGTTTAGTGAGATCAGGAATTTTCCGATGTTGGTGAATAAGAGCCGAATATGTGATAAGGACGGTAAAGCTAAAGCTAATTACTACAAAGCCGCGAATGAGAAGAGGGGAAAAGACATGGCTAGAGGTAAACCGTATGGCAGAGGTGGAAAGAAACCAGATGAAGGTGGGAGTAGTGGTGGCAAGTTTGGAGGTAATAGGAATTGTTTTAAGTGTGGACAACCGGGACATCGTTTCTTTGAATGCCCGAAGTATGATGGAAAATGTTTCAAGTGTGGTGATCCTAACCACAAAGCTGATCAGTGCAAGAAGGGTGTTGTGTGCTTCAACTGCAAAGAAGCGGGTCATAAGAGCAACGTGTGTAAGAAGCCTAGAGCGGCTGGAGGAAAAGTATTTGCTTTAGATGGTGGTGATGCGAAGACGGACAACTTGATCAGAGGTACATGCTTTATCAATAATACTCCTTTGTCTGCTATTATTGATACGGGTGCTACCCATTCGTTTATTTCTGTGGATTGTGTTGAGAGGTTGGGTCTTAGAGTAGAAAATATGATGGGACGCATGGTTATAGAAACGCCTGCAAGTGGTTCAGTATCGACTACTCTAGTATGTGTTGATTGTCCAGTCACTATGTATGGTCGACACTTTGGTATGGATTTAGTCTGCATTCCGTTGAGCGGAATAGATGTTATCTTTGGTATGAACTGGTTAGAATTTAATCGGGTTCATATCAACTGTGGTAAGAGGACGGTTAAGTTTCCAAGACCGGAGCCAGAGTTGTGTTCAAAGCTCATGTGTTGTCGAGAAGTGGTAAGATCAGTGAAGGCTCAAGAGGACGTGTTTGCTATGTTTGCTTCGTTGAGAGTGGAAGAGAAGATTGAGGTTGATGCGTTGCCGGTGGTGCGTGATTTCACAGATGTTTTTCCAGATGACATTTTGGATTTACCACCCGAGAGAGAGGTTGAATTCGCAATTGACATCGTACCTGGCACTAGTCCAATATCAATGGCACCGTATCGTATGTCAGCTGCTGAACTAGAGAAGTTGAAGGAACAATTGGAAGAATTGTTAGAGAAAAAGTTTGTAAGACCGAGTGTATCGCCGTGGGGTGCGCCGGTTCTGTTGGTAAAGAAGAAAGATGGTAGTATGCGTCTGTGCATCGATTATCGTCAGTTGAATAAAGCAACTATCAAGAACAAGTATCCACTCCCGAGGATAGATGATTTGATGGATCAGTTAGTGGGAGCCTGTGTGTTCAGCAAGATTGATTTGAGATCGGGATATCACCAGATAAGAGTTAAGGCGGAGGATATACCGAAGACTGCTTTCAGAACAAGGTATGGTCACTACGAGTACGCCGTTATGCCTTTTGGAGTTACTAATGCACCTAGAGTGTTTATGGAATATATGAATCGTATATTTCATTCCTTTTTGGATCGATTCGTGGTGGTCTTCATAGACGATATTTTGGTATACTCGAAGACGGAAGAGGAACATGCCGAGCATTTGAGGATTGTGTTGGAAGTGTTGCGCGAGAAGAAGCTTTATGCAAAATTTTCTAAGTGTGAATTTTGGTTGCATGAAGTTAGCTTTTTGGGTCATGTCATTTCAAGTGGTGGTATAGCAGTGGATCCTGTTAAGGTAGAAGCAGTGCAAGATTGGGGAACGCCGGAGTCTGTTACTGAGATCCGAAGTTTTCTTGGTTTGGCCGGTTACTATCGGAGGTTCATCGAAGGATTTTCAAAATTGGCGTTGCCGTTGACACAGTTGACTAGGAAGGGTCAAGCTTTCATTTGGGATGACAAGTGTGAGCAGAGTTTCCAAGAGCTGAAGAGGAGGTTGACATCTGCACCTGTGTTAATTCTGCCGAATCCGAAGGAACCGTTCGTGGTTTATTGTGATGCGTCGAAGATGGGTCTAGGTGGTGTGTTGATGCAGAGGGGACAAGTCGTTGCTTATGCATCAAGACAGCTGAAGATTCATGAGAGGAACTATCCTACGCATGATTTGGAGCTAGCTGCTGTTGTTTTTGTTCTTAAGATTTGGAGGCACTACTTGTATGGGTCAAGATTCGAGGTTTTCAGCGATCACAAGAGTCTGAAATACTTGTTTGATCAGAAGGAGCTCAATATGAGGCAAAGAAGATGGTTAGAGTTTCTTAAGGATTATGATTTCGAGTTGAGTTAACACCCGGGTAAGGCTAATGTGGTAGCCGATGCGTTGAGTAGGAAGTCTCTGCATATGTCTTCTCTGATGGTGAAGGAACTGATATTGATTGAAGAGTTTAGAGACCTCAGTTTGGTTTGTGAAAGGACAACCAGAAGCGTGAAGCTAGGGATGTTGAGATTGACGAATGATTTTCTTGAAGAGGTTGTGGAAAAGCAAAAGTCTGATGTGAAATTGATGAAGCTTAAGACGCTCATCGAGCAAGGGAAAAAGGTAAACGTTGAGATCGATGAGAAAGGCGTGATGAGGTGTCAGGGAAGGTTATGTGTACCAGATGTGCCCGAGTTGAAGCGGATGATTTTGGAGGAAGGTCACAGAAGCAATTTAAGTATTCATCCTGGTGTTACTAAAATGTATCAAGATCTGAGGAAAATGTTCTGGTGGCAAGGGATGAAGAAAGAGATCGCCGAGTTTGTTTTCGCGTGTTTGACTTGTCAGAAGTCCAAGGTGGAGCATCAGAAGCCGTCGGGGCTATTGCAACCTATGTTTATTCCAGAGTGGAAATGGGATAGTATTGCGATGGATTTTGTAAGTGGTTTGCCGAAGACGTCGAAAGGTAACAATATGATTTGGGTAGTTGTTGACAGGTTAACAAAGTCTGCTCATTTCATAGCTATCAAGACCGGTATGCTAGTACCGAAGTTGGCTGAGATTTATGTCGAGCAAATCGTGAGATTACATGGAATACCGTCGAGTATTGTATCAGATCGAGATCCCCGTTTTACTTCAAGGTTTTGGGAGAGTTTGCAAGAGGCGTTGGGGACTAAGTTGCGGATGAGTTCTGCTTATCACCCGCAGACGGATGGTCAGTCGGAGAGGACGATTCAATCATTGGAGGATTTATTAAGATCGTGCATTTTGGAACAAGGAGTGAGTTGGGAAGCTTGTTTACCATTGATTGAGTTTACGTATAACAACAGTTTTCATTCGAGCATTGGTATGGCACCTTTTGAAGCGTTGTATGGGAGAAGATGTAGAACACCTTTGTGTTGGTTTGAATCGGGAGAAAGTGTGGTGCTTGGACCTGAGATTGTGCAACAAACGACCGAGAAGATCAAGATGATCCAAGAAAAGATGAGAGCATCGCAGAGTCGCCAGAAAAGCTATGCCGACAAGAGAAGGAAGGATATAGAGTTTCAAGAAGGAGATCATGTGTTTCTAAGAGTTACATCGACTACGGGTATTGGAAGAGCTTTGAAATCGAAAAAGTTAGCATCGAGGTTCATTGGTCCATATCAAATTTTGAAGAGGATTGGGAAGGTGGCGTATAGGATTGCGTTACCACCGTCGTTGTCGAATCTTCATGATGTTTTTCACGTGTCTCAATTAAGGAAATACGTATCGGATCCGTCACATGTGATTGAGTCGGACGAAATACAAGTGAGAGAGAATTTAACGGTTACAACGGTACCCTTAAGGATTGAAGGACAAGAGATGAAGAGGCTCAGGAACAAAGAGATTTCATCGGTGAAAGTCGTTTGGGGAGGCCCAGCCGGTGAATATGCAACATGGGAGCTCGAGAGCAAGATGCGAGATTCCTATCCAGAGTTGTTTTCAGGTATTTTCGAGGGCGAAAATTCTTTTTAGGGGGGTAGAGTTGTAACGACCCTATTTTCGTATATTATATTTTTATATATTTTATTTTATGGATTTGCATTTAAATATATTTTCTAGTAATCGAGGAATAATTATTTAGCGCGAAGATAAGTTGTAATCGAGTTTTTAAGGTTTTGGGCCTAGGGTGTGAATAGTGTTGGGCTTTAGTTTATGAGTATTAGTAATGATCAAGTGGATATGATAGTAGTGAGCTTGGATTGGATTGAAAGGCTAGGATGAGTCCTTGAGAGTTAGTAAGGATGGATGGCCAAGATTAATTGGATTGGATTATAAGAGATTATCACAAAACTTTTTGAAACACTATTCATTGCTTTTGGAGAGGAAGAAAACGTGAAAGAGAAGGAGAAGAGAAGGAGAAGAAGAGCAAGAGAACTAGGGCAAGAGGAAGCTTGAGTTGCTAGAGATTTTGAGAAGGTAAGAGAGTTAGTATTACTTGATCATAAGTGATTAAGAGAAGGGGAGAATGTCTATTTCTCCATCCCAAACTTCTCCTTCACTTTGCCTAGGTTTTGATAGAAGTTTTTATGGTTTAAAGATGTTAAAAGATCATGTTTTGCTTGCTTAATGCTAAGTGATGTTGCTGGTATGTTTATTTGATGTTGCTAGTGTTTTGAATGCAAAGGAAAAGTTATGGAAGATTAGTGTTTTAAACCCTAATTTCTTTGTTAGATATAATCCTTGCTTGTGATGGGTTTTAAATGATGTTTTATGAAGGAAAATTGTTTTTAACATGTTCTGGAACTTTGGGTAATCTTGAATGGGCTAAAATGGTGGAAAATCACATTTTTTACATGACTGTGTACTGATATGGTCGCTGTAGCGACGGATGGTCGCTTGTAGCGACCAGACAGGATAATTCCCTGCCTATCCGCGCTTGTAGCGACCACACTGGCGCTTGTAGCGACCAGGCTCGCTTGTAGCGACCAAAGGCTCGCTTGTAGCGACCAGCCCTGTACATGCCAACTTCGTTGAGCTGCTTTGAGGGTCCTGGTACGCGCAGGGATGGCTTTTTGCTACTGTATTCTCAAAATATGTTTTGGAAACCTTGCCCACCATTTTAACTTATTCTTAATGATTTCTAAAGATTATTTGTTTCAAGAAAAGCTTGAGTAAAACCCTAGCATGTGTGTGGGATTATTAAAGTGTGTGGGTCTTTCTTTGAAACCCTTTTGTGTGAGATTTTGATATGATTTGATTGGTTTATTTGAGATTGTGAACATGGTTGAGTATATACATGTTTGTATTATGATTGGCCATGAGTGCCTTCTTGTTGAAGTTAGCATGAGTATTGGTAGTGTACACACATATTTGAGCATATGTAGGTGTAAATATCAATAATTGCTAAGTGAACATACATGCATTTCATGATGATATGCATGCTCTTTATGAGTAAGGTGAAATCCAATTATTATTGGTCATATGCACGACCGTCCTTTTATGGCGAATGAGAGGTGCAGTCGATGAAAGAAGGGATATAAGTTTATCCAACAGTCCGCCATGACTCTAAAGCTGAGCAAGAATTGGTACCACATGCATTAATGAGTGAATTTTGAGGCATGCATCCTTTGTGACATTAGTGTTCATTTAGGAATTATGTGTGCATAATGGTTGTTTAAGTGGTAATTGTTATTGATGAGCTTTGCGCATTATGTGTGCATAATGGTTGTTTAAGTGGTAATTGTTATTGATGAGTTTGTGCTTTGGCAATTATGCGTTGTGGATTGGTTATGTATAATTATGTGTTATTTATACATGTTTATTGGTTGTGATACTAACACTCTCTGTTATGTGTTATTTGCTGGATCTTTGGGGATCCAGATTATCAGGTTGGCGAGGCTATCGTTGAGGAATAGCCCTTTGCTGTTTTGGAGCTTTTGTAGTGGTGAGGGCATAGCTTAGCTATCCTTACATTTTTGGTACTAGGTGTTGTAACCTAGTTAGAGTCTAGGGCTCTGATATTTGTAACACCATTTTGGGTATCTGAACGTTTGTGTATAGATTTGGCAATGGTCTCTGTTGTAGAATTGCCTATTTTGAAAATCTTATGTATATATTTTTGTGTAATATATGCATGCTTGGTTATAAGCTGATTTTAAGCTATTTGTTATTTTCCGCTGCTATATGTGAATCAAATATATTTTGATCTGTGGATGTTTTATGAAAATGCGTTTTCATTATGTTGTAACTTCCTATGTCCTTAACGTTTTCTTTATTAAAGTTAATAATCGGCGGTTAAGGGTTAGGGTGTTACAGTTTACAAAAGTGATGTGAAGATCAACAATGATGAAGAAGAATATTGTGAAATTCACACTAACATTTGTGATTAAAACAGTGAGGAAACATATAAGAATGTTTAGTTTGAATCTAGCAACGAGGAATCTGATAACGATCCTTTCTTTCTTATTGCAAGAGACGCTTTATTGTAAGATGTAATTTCATTCATATACCTAATCCAAATGAGATGATACAAATCTTTTATAGCTATAAACCAAGGTTGTGAATTCGAGTCTGAGCTTTAGCGTGAAACAACATTTTTTACTGCAGAGACACAACAAGTTCTCCAAACCATAACATTCGATCCACCCACCTCCTCACAAGCATCATTTGTCGCTTCTTCACGACACTCCGTTGGTAAAAAGACAACTTTTTTAAATTTATCTAATCAATTAATTTAGTCATCAAACTTAGGATATTTCAACTTGATCACAACGTTTTCCATTGATCAAGGTATAGAAACTTGGATTGTTAGATCTTCTTTCATACATAGTTATAAGGTCACATGTTGTATAAAAATTCTTATAACAGAAGATAATAGGAATAAGTACCATTTATATATTCATATAATTGAATTATTACATGTGAGACGAGTCTTTCTCCAACTCTATAGTATTATTGTAAACTAAATAAAGATGAAATAAATTTAGGGTACTCTAGAAGGGGGGCAACATTGCTTGTTAAAAGCGCATAGTATGTAGCAAGCAGGCACGGGTGCATAATCATCAACACTAACTCCGGGTCGTGTGGCATATGCACTTCCCATTAGGCTCAACACAATTGTAACCAAAAAGACAACAAACTTCAATGTCATTTTCAAAGAACTTTCCATTTCGGCTAAACAATTTATTTTTCAAACAAAGAACAAACTCTGCATATGGTGTGCTGAAATGCAAGAGATTATTTATACACAAATGTTTATACTTATCCTAAAAATAAGCATACGTGGACAATGTTGACCATCACATTAAACTATAGATATAATATTAATAAATAAATAGCTATAAATATTGACTTTATTATAAGTCAAAATATGCTATTAATTGATAAAATCAAAAAAATAAAATAATTTCAAATTACAAAATTATTTTATTGTGGATGAAGTCGTTCTTAGGTTAGAAATATAAAACACTCTAGAAAGGGTAGACTAGACTAGTCAATCAGGTTGACGGTGAACTAGAATAAATTTTTTAAGCGTGATTCTCTCTCTCTCTCTCTCTCTCTCTCTATATATATATATATATATATATATATATATATATATATATATATATATGTTACTTTTCTTTTATTAAGACAAATTCGATTAAAATTAAAGGTATAGCTATTTGGTACTTTTATATTATAACAAACTATACTTATCTTTTTAAATCAGACCAATATTATAAAAAAGATAATATAAATCCTTATATTTTTGAATTACATCAACAATGTGGCATTCTTATAGGAAAATTTATTTAATGGTATAATTGGAAGTGAAAAAGGCAGCCTAAAACAATATATTCTTTCTGTGCTCCATAGAAGAATATAATAATGTCACTACTATTTCAATTGATGAACAACAAAGAAGCTTGCTTGTTAAAGAAGCAAGAATGAATTTTGATAAAGAGAAAGATGATGGACAAGCTCTGAATATGACCAACGTGGAAGAGGACATTTTAGTGCTAGAAGACGTGGAAGAGGAAAACAAGAAGTGAACTTGCTGACTGATATAAATGTGACAAATTGTGGCATTATTAGAATGAATGTCCCAATTGGGAAAGTGAAAATGTAAATTTTACTGAGTTTGATGACTCTGAAGAAATGTGTATTCTGGCTCATGAAAAAGTGTGTACAACAATAAATGAAGAAGTATAGTTCCTTAATTCAAGATGTAAATATCACATGATAGGAACTACAGGCTAGATATCTAATTATCATTATGCATTTCGAGAATCAGTCGAAGTTGGAGATGATTCCAAGATTCCTGTGATGGGAAAGGGAAATCTGAAACTATGCATATATGGTAAGATACAAATCATTACAAACGTGTAATATTTGCCTGGATTAAAAAAACAATATGTTGAGTATTGGCCATCTTCAGTAGAGAAACATATAAGTTGTGTTATACAAAGATACTTGCAAAGTATTTTTTATCGTGAAAGAGATTTACTGATGAACACTCAAGTATACTCTAATAGAATGTTTGTGATTTTTGCATCTGTGATTGTACAAATGTGTCTGTAAGTTAGTAAAGAAGACAATAACAATCTACGACACTGTAGATATGCACATCTCAGTGTCAAAGGGTTAAACATTCTTGTGAAGAAAGATAAGGTAAAGTGGTTACCACTACTGAAAGCAATTCAAGAAAAGTGCTCTGATTGTGGTAGTAGGAAAACATTATAGAGATGATATTTTGAATATGACACTTGAATAGTCACAAAGAAGATAGATCTCTTTCATTCAGATATTTGTGGAACTATTAATCTAGCATCAAAATGGAAGAAACAAGTACTTTATCACTTTCATAGATAATTTTAGTAGGAAAACATGGACATATCTTTTGCAAGACTAGTCATGTGCATTTTATGTACTCATAAGGTTCAAACATTTTGTTTAAAAAGAATCAAGCTGCCAAATTCAGTGTCTCAGAACTAATAGTGTTGGTGAATTCAGTTAAATTGTTTAAAATGAATTTTATAGCTTGCATGATATAAAAGACAACTTACCTTCCACGGTAGAATGGAGTCTTAAAATGAAAGAAAAAAACAATGATGAACAACGTGAGAAGCATATCCTTTGGTAGAAATGTACCAAAGAGATTTTGGCTTAAAGCTAGCTTGTGGGTCATTCATGTATTGAATAAAAGTCTCACTATCTGTGAAAGATATGACACCTGAGGAAAATTGGAGTGATTTGAAGCCTGTTTTATATTAGTTTAGAGTCTTTGGTTGCATAGAGATGCATATGTACATGATGATGAAAGAAAGAAGCTTGATGCAAAATGTGTCAAATGTGTTCATTTTGGGATTATAAATTAGTATAACGGTTACAAGCTTCGTGATCCTTTACTAAATAAAGTAATAATCAACATAGATGTCGTACTTGTAGAATAAAAAGGACGGAGTTGACATGAAATGAAAAGGAACTACTAGTGCAAGTTTACAAAAGTGATGTGAAGATCAACAATGATGAAGAAGAATATTGTGAAATTCACACTAACATTTGTGATTAAAACAGTGAGGAAACATATAAGAATGTTTAGTTTGAATCTAGCAACGAGGAATCTGATAACGATCCTTTCTTTCTTATTGCAAGAGACGCTTTATTGTAAGATGTAATTTCATTCATATACCTAATCCAAATGATATGATACAAATCTTTTATAGCTATAAACCAAGGTTGTGAATTCGAGTCTGAGCTTTAGCGTGAAACAACATTTTTTACTGCAGAGACACAACAAGTTCTCCAAACCATAACATTCGATCCACCCACCTCCTCACAAGCATCATTTGTCGCTTCTTCACGACACTCCGTTGGTAAAAAGACAACTTTTTTAAATTTATCTAATCAATTAATTTAGTCATCAAACTTAGGATATTTCAACTTGATCACAACGTTTTCCATTGATCAAGGTATAGAAACTTGGATTGTTAGATCTTCTTTCATACATAGTTATAAGGTCACATGTTGTATAAAAATTCTTATAACAGAAGATAATAGGAATAAGTACCATTTATATATTCATATAATTGAATTATTACATGTGAGACGAGTCTTTCTCCAACTCTATAGTATTATTGTAAACTAAATAAAGATGAAATAAATTTAGGGTACTCTAGAAGGGGGGCAACATTGCTTGTTAAAAGCGCATAGTATGTAGCATGCAGGCACGGGTGCATAATCATCAACACTAACTCCGGGTCGTGTGGCATATGCACTTCCCATTAGGCTCAACACAATTGTAACCAAAAAGACAACAAACTTCAATGTCATTTTCAAAGAACTTTCCATTTCGGCTAAACAATTTATTTTTCAAACAAAGAACAAACTCTGCATATGGTGTGCTGAAATGCAAGAGATTATTTATACACAAATGTTTATACTTATCCTAAAAATAAGCATACGTGGACAATGTTGACCATCACATTAAACTATAGATATAATATTAATAAATAAATAGCTATAAATATTGACTTTATTATAAGTCAAAATATGCTATTAATTGATAAAATCAAAAAAATAAAATAATTTCAAATTACAAAATTATTTTATTGTGGATGAAGTCGTTCTTAGGTTAGAAATATAAAACACTCTAGAAAGGGTAGACTAGACTAGTCAATCAGGTTGACGGTGAACTAGAATAAATTTTTTAAGCGTGATTCTCTCTCTCTCTCTCTCTCTCTCTCTCTCTCTCTCTCTATATATATATATATATATATATATATATATATATATATATATATATATATATATATATATATGTTACTTTTCTTTTATTAAGACAAATTCGATTAAAATTAAAGGTATAGCTATTTGGTACTTTTATATTATAACAAACTATACTTATCTTTTTAAATCAGACCAATATTATAAAAAAGATAATATAAATCCTTATATTTTTGAATTACATCAACAATGTGGCATTCTTATAGGAAAATTTATTTAATGGTATAATTGGAAGTGAAAAAGGCAGCTAAAACAATATATTCTTTCTGTGCTCCATAGAAGAATATAATAATGTCACTACTATTTCAATTGATGAACAACAAAGAAGCTTGCTTGTTAAAGAAGCAAGAATGAATTTTGATAAAGAGAAAGATGATGGACAAGCTCTGAATATGACCAACGTGGAAGAGGACATTTTAGTGCTAGAAGACGTGGAAGAGGAAAACAAGAAGTGAACTTGCTGACTGATATAAATGTGACAAATTGTGGCATTATTAGAATGAATGTCCCAATTGGGAAAGTGAAAATGTAAATTTTACTGAGTTTGATGACTCTGAAGAAATGTGTATTCTGGCTCATGAAAAAGTGTGTACAACAATAAATGAAGAAGTATAGTTCCTTAATTCAAGATGTAAATATCACATGATAGGAACTGCAGGCTAGATATCTAATTATCATTATGCATTTCGAGAATCAGTCGAAGTTGGAGATGATTCCAAGATTCCTGTGATGGGAAAGGGAAATCTGAAACTATGCATATAGGGTAAGATACAAATCATTACAAACGTGTAATATTTGCCTGGATTAAAAAAACAATATGTTGAGTATTGGCCATCTTCAGTAGAGAAACATATAAGTTGTGTTATACAAAGATACTTGCAAAGTATTTTTTATCGTGAAAGAGATTTACTGATGAACACTCAAGTATACTCTAATAGAATGTTTGTGATTTTTGCATCTGTGATTGTACAAATGTGTTTGTAAGTTAGTAAAGAAGACAATAACAATCTACGACACTGTAGATATGCACATCTCAGTGTCAAAGGGTTAAACATTCTTGTGAAGAAAGATAAGGTAAAGTGGTTACCACTACTGAAAGCAATTCAAGAAAAGTGCTCTGATTGTGGTAGTAGGAAAACATTATAGAGATGATATTTTGAATATGACACTTGAATAGTCACAAAGAAAATAGATCTCTTTCAGTCAGATATTTGTGGAACTATTAATCTAGCATCAAAATGGAAGAAACAAGTACTTTATCACTTTCATAGATGATTTTAGTAGGAAAACATGGATATATCTTTTGCAAGACAAGTCATGTGCATTTTATGTACTCATAAGGTTCAAACCTTTTGTTTAAAAAGAATCAAGCTTCCAAATTCAGTGTCTCAGAACTAATAGTGTTGGTGAATTCAGTTAAATTGTTTAAAATGAATTTTATAGCTTGCATGATATAAAAGACAACTTACCTTCCACGGTAGAATGGAGTCTTAAAATGAAAGAAAAAAACAATGATGAACAACGTGAGAAGCATATCCTTTGGTAGAAATGTACCAAAGAGATTTTGGCTTAAAGCTAGCTTGTGGGTCATTCATGTATTGAATAAAATTCTCTCTATCTGTGAAAGATATGACACCTGAGGAAAATTGGAGTGATTTGAAGCCTGTTTTATATTAGTTTAGAGTCTTTGGTTGCATAGAGATGCATATGTACATGATGATGAAAGAAAGAAGCTTGATGCAAAAGGTGTCAAATGTGTTCATTTTGGGATTATAAATTAGTATAACGGTTACAACCTTCGTGATCCTTTACAAAATAAAGTAATAATCAACATAGATGTCGTAATTGTAGAATAAAAAGGACGGAGTTGACATGAAATGAAAAGGAACTACTAGTGCAAGTTTACAAAAGTGATGTGAAGATCAACAATGATGAAGAAGAATATTGTGAAATTCACACTAACATTTGTGATTAAAACAGTGAGGAAACATATAAGAATGTTTAGTTTGAATCTAGCAACGAGGAATCTGATAACGATCCTTTCTTTCTTATTGCAAGAGACGCTTTATTGTAAGATGTAATTTCATTCATATACCTAATCCAAATGAGATGATATAAATCTTTTACAGCTATAAACCAAGGTTGTGAATTCGAGTCTGAGCTTTAGTGTGAAACAACATTTTTTACTGCAGAGACACCACAAGTTCTCCAAAACATAACATTCGATCCACCCACCTCCTCACAAGCATCATTTGTCGCTTCTTCACGACACTCCGTTGGTAAAAAGACAACTTTTTTAAATTTATCTAATCAATTAATTTAGTCATCAAACTTAGGATATTTCAACTTGATTACAACGTTTTCCATTGATCAAGGTATAGAAACTTGGATTGTTAGATCTTCTTTCATACATAGTTATAAGGTCACATGTTGTATAAAAATTCTTATAACAGGAGATAATAGGAATAAGTACCATTTATATATTCATATAATTGAATTATTACAGGTGAGACGAGTCTTTCTCCAACTCTATAGTATTATTGTAAACTAAATAAAGATGAAATAAATTTAGGGTACTCTAGAAGGGGGGCAACATTGCTTGTTAAAAGCGCATAGTATGTAGCAAGCAGGCACAGGTGCTGTAATATCCCGCTTATTAGTATCAGTTATCAGTGTTAGAGTAATTAATAAGCGTGGCAATTTAGTAATTCATGGTAATGGCAATATGGTAATTAATTCAAAAAGGGAGTAGCAATTTAAATGGGAAAGGAAAGATATTTTTCATTGTGATTTTCTTCTTCTCTTCCACTCTCTCAAAAATCAATCTCTCTCCCTCATATTCCCTCACTCTCACGCCACTCCCCCTCACCCAAATCATCAAGCTTTCACCCATAGGTCCTTGAGGAGTTTGCTAGCAAGTGGATTGGTGAAAAGATAGAAAAATAGAGAAGGAACAAGGAAGAAACAAGGAAGGAGCAAGCTAGGGTTTTGGAACCAAGCATAACCAGCACCAATTAAGGTTTAGGTGAGCTCATCTTGGGTTTTAGAACCCATCTAGAGTGACTTTTATGAGTTTTACAAGTTATAAAAGTTTTAGAGTTTACCCTAAATTCCTTGCTTGCTAGATCTTTGCTCATATGTGTTTATAATTGTTAATTTATGAAGGAAAATCATTTTTATCATGTTTAGGGAGCTTGGGTATACTTGAATGGGCAAAAATGGTGGAAAAACGCATTTTTACACATGACTGTACTGTCATGGTCGCTACAGCGACCAGCCGTCGCTTGTAGCGACCAGACAGGGTTTTTCCCTGCCTACTGTCGCTAGAAGCGACGAAGTTCTGATTGCTGGCGCTTGTAGCGACGGCTTGGCGCTTGTAGCGACCAAGCCAGAACAACACCACTCAGTTGGGCTGTTCTGGGGGTCCTGGAGCGCGCGGGCATGGCTTTTTGCAAATGTTTTCTCCTAACATATTTTAGAAACATAAACCACCATTTTAGTTCATTCTAAAAGCTTCCATTGGTTGGGAAATTTATATGAACAAAGATTACGCAAAGCTTGAGAATTCATGAATTAAAGTTAATACCTAAGTAAGCCCTAGGAATGGCTCATGAGAACGATGAGTCAAGAACCTTAATAGGTCAATGGAATTATAGAAGATATTTTATATGTATTAAGTACAAGAATGTGCTATATTCAAGTTATGAACCTTTATAGGTTAAGCATTTAAGACATGCGAAGAATTAATTATAGATGGGCATGATGTGTCTCTCGTATGCTCGCTAGTTAGGATACGAGGGGTTCCTGTGAAGTTACCGCCTTAAATGGCAGCCGAAACGGTGAAGTTACCGCTCGTGAGGGCAGCTGCACATCCAAGTCTATAAAGTTAATGTGTCTCCTGTATGCTCGTTAGTTAGTATACAGGGGGTCCCCGTGAAGTTACCGCCTTAAATGGCAGCTGGGACGGTGAAGTTACAGCTCGCGAGAGCAGCCACACAAAATAAGAGGAGTCCGGTGTTAGCCTGATATGATAGGAATTTTCACCGGTAAGAAGGGAGATGTACTTCGGGGTTACTCCACCCGGATGCACTCCGTAAAATGAACTCAGAAAATCATTGTTTGTTCAACGCTAACCTCTAACCTAAAGATATGAGAAGATGAATACATTTATTTGTATAAGTATTGAGGAATAGGACGATTAGTTCCTAGTTACAAGAGGTGGTCGTTAATATTTTTCCCTTGATCACAAGGTTTAAGATAAGTTAAGTTAGCATATGATGAGATATGATTAAGATATGCCGCGATCCTAGTTCTTTCCCCATGATCGCAAAATAAGTAAAGATGAGACTTGGCGATCGTAGATATCCCCAAGATCGCCAAGGTAGGCACGGCGACCCTAGGTTCCCTGTGGTTGCCAACAGTAGGTAGGGTAGGAGCTCACTGAGACGTTATGTCTCATCCATCTCCTTCTGGTGCAGGTTCTTCGCAGGTAGCACGACGAAAAGGTAAAGAGAAAGCTACGGATTGATCGTGCTGCTTATGTTTTGCTTGGTGTTGTATGATATTGTACCATGATGTATATGTATTATGAAGAATGTTATGTATCGGATCTTGAGTTGTATCTTAAACTTATGTATTGTGTTTTGATGAACAACTTTTCTGTATTGTATTTAATGTATCCAGTACGAAATTTTAATACTCGTAAGAGATCCTAGGCAATCTCTGTATGGGTGTTACAATTTGGTATCAGAGCAGGTCGATTCAGACCGTGCCTTGGGTCATTAAAGTACAATCCAAGTTTGTGGACCTCTTGGATCCAGGACATTATTCTAAATGTTATATTCAGTTAAAACTGATCACTTTGACTTGTATATGACAGCTAGGATAAGATGTCTGGGAGAAGAAGAGGAAGACCTCGTGCCAACCAAGCCAGTGATGAAAGTGGAGGACCTAGTATGAACTCATGGGAACAAATGATTCAGCAACAGCAGGCCTGGCAGCAGCAGTATCTGGAGCAACAAGCTCAGAACGCATTACAGTATCAGCAAATGATGCTGATGATGCAACAACAATCTCAGCAACAGGCCCAAGCTCAACAACAATGGATGGAAATGATGCAACAAGGGCAGGGTTTCCATCCACAGCCACCACCTCCTCCCGTAATTGGTAACCCAGTGTTCAGGGAATATAACAGACATCACCCTCCGGAGTTCAATGGAGAAGGTGAACCTCAAGAAGCTAGAAAGTGGATTAAGCAGATGGAAAAGATCTTTAGAATGGCTGAATGTTCCGAAGAGGATAAAGTGGTTTATGCCACAAATCAACTCAGAGGCGCAGCAGAAGACTGGTGGGAATCTGCTCAGCGCAGGATGGAAGTTAATGGTGTAGAAGTAAATTGGTTAAATTTTAAAGAAGTGATGTTGGAAAAATATTTACCTTTGTCTTACAAGGTAAAGAAGGAGCAAGAGTTCCTGGAGTTGAAACAGGGTAGTATGTCAGTTGATGAATTCACCAAGAAGTTTGAAGAGCTGTCCTACTATTCCACGCACAATGAGTATGCGGAAAATGAAATCTGGAAGATGAACCAGTACAAGAGAGGTTTAAGAGGTGAAATTGACACAGCAGTTAGTCTTCAGAGAACTGCAAGTTACGATGAGCTGGTACATGATAGTTTGGTGATTGAAGCAGGACTTGCCAAGACCTCGAAGGAAAGATCAACAGCTTTTGAAAGAAAGAAGAGTAGAATGTCAGATAAGTATCATGACAAGCTTAAGCCAAAAGGATCTCCACAAAGAGGGAAGCAATCTGGTTCGGTCTCAACTTTTCCTGCTTGCAGGAAGTGTGGGAAGACTCACAAAGGAGAGTGTATGATAGGTATGGGTGTCTGCTATGGGTGCAAGCAACCTGGGCACTTCATACATGAATGTCCAAATAGGCGAGGTAAAGGATCAGCTGAAGGAACGACTACTAGTAAGGGCAGAGTGTACTCCCTTGATGGCGCAAAGGCTTTGGCAAATGAAGATTTGATTGCCGGTATGTGTTATCTTGGCTCATACCCAGTAAAAGTTCTTTTCGATTGTGGTGCTACTTGCTCTTTTATTTCATATAAATGTGTGGAGACGCTTCAATTACCTTTGTCCCCGTTGAATCCTCCAATGTTAGTATCTACCGCTACTGAAGGCGGGATCGAAGCAAGCTATGTTTGTGAAAACTGTCCTATCACTGTGTCTAGTAAGACTTATTATGTTGATTTAGTATGCCTCCCGATGGAGCAACTTGATGTGATTTTAGGCATGGATTGGCTCTCCGCTAACCATGTGTATATAGGATGTTCAGAGAAGAGTATTTATATGCCTACCAGTGATACGACAGAAGGCGTGGCTCTATCTGAATTGATTAACCGCACCCATCAGTTAATCCAGTTTATTTGTGCTCACGATAAGGGATTCTATGTTATGCTCACCGTGGCTTCGGAATCAGAATTAAGTCCCAGTGATATTCCAATTGTGAATGGGTACTTAGATGTTTTCCCTTCAGAAGTAACTAGTGTACCTCCAGAGCGCGAGGTGGAGTTTTCAATTGATTTGATTCCAGGAGCGGAGCCAGTGTCTGTGGCACCTTACAGAATGTCACCAACAGAGCTGAAAGAGCTGAAATCTCAACTCGAGGATTTAATACAGAAGCATTTTATTAGACCCAGTGTTTCACCTTGGGGTGCTCCAGTTTTGTTAGTCAAGAAGAAAGATGGAAGCATGAGGCTGTGTATTGACTACCGCCAACTTAATAAAGTGACTATCAAGAACAAGTATCCTCTTCCCAGGATTGATGATCTCCTAGATCAGCTCAAGGGAGCAACAGTATTTTCCAAGGTTGATCTTCGATCGGGTTATCATCAGATTCGTATTAAATCTTCATATGTGTCTAAAACGGCGTTTCGAACGCGTTATGGGCACTATGAATTTCTGGTTATGCCTTTCGGTGTAACTAATGCTCCAGCAGTATTTATGGATTACATGAACAGGATATTTCAGCCCTATCTCGATCAATTTGTGGTAATTTTCATTGATGACATCTTGATCTATTCTAAGGATCCTCAGGAGCATGCTCACCGTTTGAGAATTGTAATGGATGTCCTTAGAGACAAACAGCTGTATGCTAAGTTTAGCAAGTGTGAGTTCTGGTTATCCGAGATTAAGTTTTTGGGTCATGTTATTTCTCAAGGAGGAGTAGCTGTTGATCCATCTAAAGTTGAAGCTGTTCTCAATTGGGAAAGACCTAAGAATGTGGCAGAAGTCAGGAGCTTTTTAGGCTTGGCAGGATATTATCGAAGATTTATTATGAAGTTTTCCCAGATTGCTTTACCCCTGTCACGCCTCACCAGGAAGAATGTGCCCTTTATTTGGGACGAAGAATGTGAAGAGAGCTTCAGAGTTTTAAAGAAGAAATTGACTAAAGCACCAGTGTTGGCAATACCAGATCCTGAAAGGAGATACATCGTTTTCTACGATGCATCCTCTAAAGGACTGGGTAGTGTTCTTATGCAAGGGGAAAATGTGATAGCTTATGCCTCTAAACAGCTCAAGACTCATGAAGAGAATTACCCCACCCATGATCTTGAGTTAACAACAATAGTTTTTGCATTGAAAATATGGAGACATCATTTGTATGGTGCACAGTTCGATTTGTTCAGTGACCATAAGAGTTTGAAATATTTGTTTGATCAACGAGATCTTAATATGAGGCAGAGGAGATGGATGGAATACCTTAAAGACTTTGATTTTGATTTGAAATACCATCCAGGAAAGGCTAATGTGGTAGCAGATGCCTTGAGTCGAAAGACTCTAGTTGCAGCTAAAGTGATGATGCATACATATGGATTGTATGAAAGGTTTAGAGACCTTAGCCTCCATGTTACTGAGTTGGATGGTGGCATCTTGTTAAACAAGTTAGAGATTTCGTGCGACCTACGATCTAGGATTGCACAAGCGCAAAGAATGGATATGGATCTTCAAAGGAAAGTTGGCCAACCGGAGTTTTCTTTAGCACATGATGGAACGTTTCTGTTTGAAGGAAGAATTTATGTTCCGAATGATACGGAGTTGAAAAGGTTGATTTTAGAGGAGGCGCACAAAAGCAGTTTTAGTATTCATCCAGGTACCACCAAGATGTATCAAGATTTAAAGAAAGATTACTGGTGGCCTAGTATGAAAAGAGATATTGCGGAATTTGTGTCGCGATGCATTGTGTGTCAGCAGGTGAAGATTGAACATCAAAGGCCTGCAGGAATGTTAGTACCTTTGGAAATTCCACAATGGAAATGGGAAGATATAACCATGGATTTTGTGAGTGGTTTACCTCGAACACAGTGAGGACATGACTCCATTTGGGTAATAGTGGACCGGTTAACCAAGTCAGCTCATTTCTTACCGGTTAAGACTACTTACCGAGCCTATCAGTATGCTGAGTTGTTTATTTCAGAGATTGTGAAACTCCATGGTGTACCTGTTAGTATAGTGTCTGACAGAGATCCGATCTTCACATCTCACTTTTGGAAAGCTTTTCAGAAAGCTTTGGGGACAAGATTAAAGATGAGTACGTCCCATCATCCTCAAACAGACGGACAATCAGAGAGAACTATTCAGACATTGGAGGATATGCTACGTGCGTGTGTCTTAGAAGATGGAGGAAGTTGGAACGACCACCTACCATTGATTGAATTTTCTTACAACAATAGTTACCATTCTAGCATTGGAATGGCACCTTATGAAGCCTTATATGGTAGGAAATGTAGAACCCCGCTTTGTTGGGCTGAGGTCGGAGATAAGAGTATTTTGGGACCTGAAATAATTCAGGAGACGACCCTAAAGATTAAATCTATTCAGGATAAGATGAGAATAGCCCAAAGTCGCCAGAAAAGTTATGCTGATAGGAGGCGAAGACCCTTAGAGTTTGATGAAGGAGATCATGTATTTCTTAAGGTTACACCTAAGTTGGGGTTAAGAGGAGCTTTCAGGACCAAGAAACTTTGTCCACGGTATGTTGGTCCCTTTCAGATACTTAGGCGAGTCGGTCCAGCAGCTTATCAGTTAGCGCTGCCACCGGCTATGTCGGGTTTGCATGATGTATTCCACGTCTCCCAGCTGAGGAAGTTCATCCCTGATCCTTTTCAACCAGTGGAGTTGGACAATATTGATTTGAGATCAGATTTAACTTTCCAACCTGAGCCAGATCAGATAATTGATCGTGATGTTAAGTCCTTGCGAAACAAAGAGATTCCTATTGTTAAAGTGGTATGGAAAGGTTCTCCCGACGGCGAAGCAACGTGGGAGCTAGAATCAGAGATGCAAGAGAACTATCCCCATTTATTTTCAAGTAAATTTTAAATTTCGAGGACGAAATTTCTTTAAGGGGGGTAGATTGTAATATCCCGCTTATTAGTATCAGTTATCAGTGTTAGAGTAATTAATAAGCGTGGCAATTTAGTAATTCATGGTAATGGCAATATGGTAATTAATTCAAAAAGGGAGTAGCAATTTAAATGGGAAAGGAAAGATATTTTTCATTGTGATTTTCTTCTTCTCTTCCACTCTCTCAAAAATCAGTCTCTCTCCCTCATATTCCCTCACTCTCACGCCACTCCCCCTCACCCAAATCATCAAGCTTTCACCCATAGGTCCTTGAGGAGTTTGCTAGCAAGTGGATTGGTGAAAAGATAGAAAAATAGAGAAGGAACAAGGAAGAAACAAGGAAGGAGCAAGCTAGGGTTTTGGAACCAAGCATAACCAGCACCAATTAAGGTTTAGGTGAGCTCATCTTGGGTTTTAGAACCCATCTAGAGTGACTTTTATGATTTTTACAAGTTATAAAAGTTTTAGAGTTTACCCTAAATTCCTTGCTTGCTAGATCTTTGCTCATATGTGTTTATAATTGTTAATTTATGAAGGAAAATCATTTTATCATGTTTAGGGAGCTTGGGTATACTTGAATGGGCAAAAATGGTGGAAAAACGCATTTTTACACATGACTGTACTGTCATGGTCGCTACAGCGACCAGCCGTCGCTTGTAGCGACCAGACAGGGTTTTTCCCTGCCTACTGTCGCTAGAAGCGACCAACTTGGCGCTTGAAGCGACCAAGTTCTGATTGCTGGCGCTTGTAGCGACGGCTTGGCGCTTGTAGCGACCAAGCCAGAACAGCACCACTCAGTTGGGCTGTTCTGGGGGTCCTGGAGCGCGCGGGCATGGCTTTTTGCAAATGTTTTCTCCTAACATATTTTAGAAACATAAACCACCATTTTAGTTCATTCTAAAAGCTTCCATTGGTTGGGAAATTTATATGAACAAAGATTACGCAAAGCTTGAGAATTCATGAATTAAAGTTAATACCTAAGTAAGCCCTAGGAATGGCTCATGAGAACGATGAGTCAAGAACCTTAATAGGTCAATGGAATTATAGAAGATATTTTATATGTATTAAGTACAAGAATGTGCTATATTCAAGTTATGAACCTTTATAGGTTAAGCATTTAAGACATGCGAAGAATTAATTATAGATGGGCTTGATGTGTCTCTCGTATGCTCGCTAGTTAGGATACGAGGGGTTCCTGTGAAGTTACCACCTTAAATGGCAGCCGGAACGGTGAAGTTACCGCTCGTGAGGGCAGCTGCACATCCAAGTCTATAAAGTTAATGTGTCTCCTGTATGCTCGTTAGTTAGTATACAGGGGGTCCCCGTGAAGTTACCGCCTTAAATGGCAGCTGGGACGGTGAAGTTACAGCTCGCGAGAGCAGCCACACAAAATAAGAGGAGTCCAGTGTTATCCTGATATGATAGGAATTTTCACCGGTAAGAAGGGAGATGTACTTCGGGGTTACTCCACCTGGATGCACTCCGTAAAATGAACTCAGAAAATCATTGTTTGTTCAACGCTAACCTCTAACCCAAAGATATGAGAAGATGAATACATTTATTTGTATAAGTATTGAGGAATAGGACGATTAGTTCCTAGTTACAAGAGGTGGTCGTAAATATTTTTCCCTCTATCACAAGGTTTAAGATAAGTTAAGTTAGCATATGATGAGATATGATTAAGATATGCCACGATCCTAGTTCTTTCCCCATGATCGCGAAATAAGTAAAGATGAGACTTGGCGGTCGTAGATATCCCCAAGATCGCCAAGGTAGGCACGGCGACCCTAGGTTCCCTGTGGTTGCCAACAGTAGGTAGGGTAGGAGCTCACTGAGACGTTATGTCTCATCCCTTTCCTTCTGGTGCAGGTTCTTCGCAGGTAGCACGACGAAAAGGTAAAGAGAAAGCTACGGATTGATCGTGCTTCTTATGTTTTGCTTGGTGTTGTATGATATTGTACCATGATGTATATGTATTATGAAGAATGTTATGTATCGGATCTTGAGTTGTATCTTAAACTTATGTATTGTGTTTTAATGAACAACTTTTTTGTATTGTATTTAATGTATCCAGTACGAAATTTTAATACTCGTAAGAGATCCTAGGCAATCTCTGTATGGGTGTTACAGGTGCATAATCATCAACACTAACTACGGGTCGTGTGGCATATGCACTTCCCATTAGGCTCAACATAATTGTAACCAAAAAGACAACAAACTTCAATGTCATTTTCAAAGAACTTTCCATTTCGGCTAAACAATTTATTTTTCAAACAAAGAACAAACTCTGCATATGGTGTGCTGAAATGCAAGAGATTATTTATACACAAATGATTATACTTATCCTAAAAATAAGCATACGTGGACAAAGTTGACCATCACATTAAACTATAGATATAATATTAATAAATAAATAGCTATAAATATTGACTTTATTATAAGTCAAAATATGCTATTAATTGATAAAATCAAAAAAATAAAATAATTTCAAATTACAAAATTATTTTATTGTGGATCAAGTCGTTCTTAGGTTAGAAATATAAAACACTCTAGAAAGGGTAGACTGGACTAGTCAATCAGGTTGACGGTGAACTAGAATAAATTTTTTAAGCGTGATTCTCTCTCTCTCTCTCTCTCTCTCTCTCTCTCTCTATATATATATATATATATATATATATATATATATATATATATGTTACTTTTCTTTTATTAAGACAAATTCGATTAAAATTAAAGGTATAGCTATTTGGTACTTTTATATTATAACAAACTATACTTATCTTTTTAAATCAGACCAATTTTATAAAAAAGATAATATAAATCCTTATATTTTTGAATTACATCAACAATGTGACATTCTTATAGGAAAATTTATTTAATGGTATAATTGGAAGTGAAAAAGACAGCCTAAAACAATATATTCTTTCTGTGCTCCATAGAAGAATATAATGATGTCACTACTATTTCAATTGATGAACAACAAAGAAGCTTGCTTGTTAAAGAAGCAAGAATGAATTTTGATAAAGAGAACGATGATGGACAAGCTTTGAATATGACCAACTATGGAAGAATTTATGGGCGTGGAAGAGGACATTTTAGTGCTAGAAGACGTGGAAGAGGAAAACAAGAAGTGAACTTGCTGAATGCTATAAATGTTACAAATTGTGGCATTATTAGAATGAATGTCCCAATTGGGAAAGTGAAAATGTAAATTTTACTGAGTTTGATGACTCTGAAGAAATGTTTATTCTGGCTCATGAAAAAGTGTGTACAACAATAAATGAAGAAGTATAGTTCCTTAATTCAAGATGTAAATATCACATGATAGGAACTACAGGCTAGATATCTAATTATCATTATGCATTTCGAGAATCAGTTGAAGTTGGAGATGATTCCAAGATTCCTGTGATGGGAAGGGAAATCTGAAACTATGCATATAGGGTAAGATACAAATCATTACAAACGTGTAATATTTGTCTGGATTAAAAAAACAATCTGTTGAGTATTGGCCATCTTCAGTAGAGAAACATATAAGTTGTGTTATACAAAGATACTTGCAAAGTATTTTTTATCGTGAAAGAGATTTACTGATGAACACTTAAGTATACTCTAATAGAATGTTTGTGATTTTTGCATCTGTGATTGTACAAATGTGTCTGTAAGTTAGTAAAGAAGACAATAACAATCTACGACACTGTAGATATGCACATCTCAGTGTCAAAGGGTTAAACATTCTTTTGAAGAAAGATAAGGTAAAGTGGTTACAACTACTGAAGGCAATTCAAGAAAAGTGCTCTGATTGTGGTAGTAGGAAAACATTATAGAGATGATATTTTGAATATGACACTTGAATAGTCACAAAGAAAATAGATCTCTTTCATTCAGATATTTGTGGAACTATTAATCTAGCATCAAATGGAAGAAACAAGTACTTTATCACTTTCATAGATGATTTTAGTAGGAAAACATGGATATATCTTTTGCAAGAGAAGTCATGTGCATTTTATGTACTCATAAGGTTCAAAGCTTTTGTTTAAAAAGAATCAAGCTGCCAAATTCAGTGTCTCAGAACTAATAGTGTTGGTGAATTCAGTTAAACTGTTAAAAATGAATTTTATAGCTTGCATGATATAAAAGACAACTTACCTTCCACGATAGAATGGAGTCTTAAAATGAAAGTAAAAAACAATGATGAACAACGTGAGAAGTATAACCTTTGGTAGAAATGTACCAAAGAGATTTTTGCTTAAAGCTTGCTTGTGGGTCATTCATGTATTGAATAAAAGTCTCTCTCTATATGTGAAAGATATGACACCTGAGGAAAATTGGAGTGATTTGAAGCATATGTACATGATGCTGAAAGAAAGAAGCTTGATGCAAAAGGTGTCAAATGTGTTCATTTTGGGATTATAAATTAGTATAACGGTTACAAGCTTCGTGATCCTTTACAAAATAAAGTAATAATCAACATAGATGTCGTAATTGTAGAATAAAAAGGACGGAGTTGACATGAAATGAAAAGGAACTACTAGTGCAAGTTTACAAAAGTGATGTGAAGATCAACAATGATAAAGAAGAAGATTCTGAAATTCACACTAACATTTGTGATTAAAACAGTGAGGAAACATATAAGAATGTTCAGTTTGAATCTAGCAACGAGGAATCTGATAACGATCCTTTCTTTCTTATTGCAAGAGACGCTTTATTGTAAGATGTAATTTCATTCATATACCTAATCCAAATGAGATGATACAAATCTTTTACAGCTATAAACCAAGGTTGTGAATTCGAGTCTGAGCTTTAGTGTGAAACAACATTTTTTACTGCAGAGACACAACAAGTTCCCCAAACCATAACATTCGATCCACCCACCTCCTCACAAGCATCATTTGTCGCTTCTTCACGACACTCCGTTGGTAAAAAGACAACTTTTTTTAAATTTATCTAATCAATTAATTTAGTCATCAAACTTAGGATATTTCAACTTGATCACAACGTTTTCCATTGATCAAGGTATAGAAACTTGGATTGTTAGATCTTCGTTCATACATAGTTATAAGATCACATGTTGTATAAAAATTCATATAACATAAGATAATAGGATAAGTACCTTTTATATATTCATATAATTGAATTATTACATGTGAGACGAGTCTTTCTCCAACTCTATAGTATTATTGTAAACTAATTAAAGATGAAATAAATTTAGGGTACTCTAGAAGGGGGGCAACATTGCTTGTTAAAAGCGCATAGTATGTAGCAAGCAGGCACAGGTGCATAATCATCAACACTAACTCCGGGTCGTGTGGCATATGCACTTCCCATTAGGCTCAACACAATAGCAACCAAAAAGACAACAAACTTCAGTGTCATTTTCAAAGAACTTTCCATTTCGGCTAAACAATTTATTTTTCTAACAAAGAACAAACTCTGCATATGGTGTGCTGAAATGCAAGAGATTATTTATACACAAATGTTGATCCTTATCCTAAAAATAAGCATACGTGGACAATGTTGACCATCAAATTAAACTATAGATATATTATTAATAAATAAATAGCTATATATATTGACTTTATTATAAGTCAAAATATGCTATTAATTGATAAAATAAAAAAAATAAAATAATTTCAAATTACGAAATTATTTTATTGTGGATGAAGTTGTTCTTAGGTTAGAAATATAAAACACTCTAGAAAGGGTAGATTGGTGTAACACCCATACTAAATTATCTAGAATATTTAGCATGTGTATTAATCTGATACTGGGTACATTAAAATTTTCAATAATAAATACAATATAAAACTACTGAATGAGTACAAATAGCTCGTTTATACAATTATCCAAATATCATTTACAATTACATTCTCATATACATAGATAATCTGTCAACCTCCTGAGCTTGACCTTGACGAGCATCTGCACTCCATCCAGCATCTTCCTGAAGATCTTCATCTGTAAACCACTTGGCTGCCTGAAAACCTGCACCAGAAGGATAGGGATGAGACATAATGTCTCAGTGAGCTCCTACCCTACCTACTGTTGGCAACCACAGGGAACCTAGGGTCGCCGTGCCTACCTCGGCAATCTTGGGGATACCTATGATCGCCAAGTCTTAACTTTACTTATTTCGCGATCAAGGGGAAAAACTAGGATCGCTGCATATCTTAATCTTATCTCATCATAGGCTAACTTGACTTATCTCATACTTAGTGATCAGGGGAAACACTATGATCACTTCTTATTACTAGGAACTAATTGTCCTATTTCTCAATACTTATACAAATAAACGTATTCATCTTTTCATATCTTAAAGTTAGAGGTTAGCGTTGAACAAACAATAATTATCTGGGTTCATTTTACGGAGTGCATCCGGGTGGAGTAACCCCATAATACATCTCCCCTCTACCGGTGAAAATTCCTATCATATCAGGCTAACACCGGACTCCTCTTGTCGTCGTGCGGTCATCCTTGCGGAATAACACGTCCCACTAGCGTGAACCTCCTGTGTCCCACTAGCGTGAACAGCAGAAGACACGACTTAATAATCTTAACTTACGCGTATACCCCCCGTGTCCCACTAGCGTGAACGACGGAAGACGCGAATTAATATTCTTAAACTTATGCATGAACCTTTCATGTCCCACTAGCGTGAACGATGAAAGTCACGACTTAATAATATTAATCTCAGTCTTTACTTTGCATGAACCATTCGTGTCCCACTAGCGTGAACGACGAAGGTCACGGATTAATATCTTAATAACTCTTGTTCTCTTATATATATATATATATATATATATATATATATATATATATATATATATCTTATAACTTATGTCTATTGCATATCTAATGCATTCTTGAATGCTTAACCTATTAAAGGTTCCTAACTATGAACATAGATTCATTCTTGTTCTCTTTAATTCTTAACTTATATACTTGGAGGTACGCCTAATAATTTACTATAAACTTTTGCATATTCATGCATTCCTTAGTGAGAATCAAACTCCCAAAACATAACTTGTAAACTTATGGTCTTAGGCTTATTGTTCTCTTAAGCCTTTGCTTGATCATTAGTAACATTCCATAGCTTAGTAACCTCTCTATATCAACTTATGGATTAAGGTATCCATCTCTCAATTATTGTACCTTTCCTCATCCTACATTGGTCTAAACATCCTCTAAAATAGCCTGAAATTCGGTGGCCGAATTGTCCAATTCGGTGGCCGATTTTCTGCGAACCAGAAATGAGAATTTTGCTGTCAAATTCGGTGGCCGAATTGGAGCATTCGGTGGCCGAATTGCTACTGTTCCAAAACGTGATTTCACCATTTTTGGCTTATCCAAACATTTCCAGGCATCAAACAGCTTATAGGATGAATTTCTAATGCATATTGATAGTCATAACAAGATTGATTAAGGAAATTACTAGTAAAAGGGAATTAGGGCTATAGAATTTCAAGCTTGCTCCAAATGCTATAATCACTTAAACTTACTCAAAACGGGTTCTAAAACCCTGTGGAGCTCACCTCAATTGCTAGCTCTGATCCTTGCCAAGCTTCCAATCACCAAACCTAGCTTGATTCCTCATTATTCCTTGATTTCCTTTCTTTCTTGTTTTTCCTTTGCTTCCCAAATACTCAAGGATCACCCAATTGTGCTTGCATAAAGATTGAGGGATGAAAGATCAAGTTTGATGATTTAATGGAGAAAAGAGAGAGGATGGCGTGAGAGAAGAGTGGAGAGAAGGAAGAGGATGGTGTTAGAGAGAGAAAGGGAAAGGGAAAATGAGTAGAAATATGGTTTTTGCCATATAAATAAATCCTTTACTTGGAAATTACTAAATTGCCCTTTTGCTTAAATATCTCGGATGCATCGCCTCAACACTGATAAATATTCAAGTCTTAAGCGGGATATTACAATCTACCCCCCTTAAAGAAATTTCATCCTCGAAATTTAGAATCCACTATTATATATGAATGAACCTCTCATACTACTCCCTCTATTAGCCAAAACTCCAGTTCGTCTTGCTTATCGAAATTCTTTAGTTTTCCCAATTCTATATAAGTCGTTTGTATTCTACAATCTCTTCTTTAATGGGAATGCCTGATGTGCATTACACAACTCTTGCGTAGTAGGGTATGAGGTTATCTGAACCATCGTATCCTACTCGCTGACTACGTTCCTTGTTCATACACTTCTTGCAATCCTAATCTGGAGTTATCCAGTCCTGACGCTTATACTGAACCTTATAAATCCCTTCATAGTCCATGCAAACTTACTTTGACGACATTAGGTCGTTCTTATTATCCTCAAATAATTCCATCGAATTCTTATATTCGACTTTTACCTCGTATGACGGCATCTTACGTATAGACCTATGTCATGCATTTCCATATAGAATCATCTTTACACCATAATCATCTGATATTGTGCACGCACAAGCAATTGCGAGAATTATTCATCTTCGTTTAACATTCAAAACACAAGCAGGAGGCTTCACTTCTAGTGCTTGTTCCTTTCTTTCCGACATTCCGATGTGTTACTCATCACAAACCTAATCATTACTTCCACTATGGAATTCTCAAGAGCTCGCGGAACTTTACAGATTTACTCGTGTTCCGCTTCAATTATTCTACGGTGTCAACGCGTAACTTAATAACTTAGAAATCATGCTTCTTTACTTGGAGTTTGATGATATTCCATCATCTATGCCACAACTTATTCTTATGTTCTAGGCGTAGCGTAAATATTTCCTACACCGATAATCCAAACTCATAGGAGTCTAGCCCAAGTGATGAGTGGTACAAGTCGTCTCACATATTATCACAGTATAATTTACATACATAAGCGAGCACGTGTACACTACTGACGGGTACATAATACATCACCTCTTCCTTGTCCGACTAACGGGACATCATTTTTAATCTTAACATATTTGAGACATTACCACATCAATTGGAAATCTTTTTCTTACTCTTAACTCATCTTGTAACATCCGGGATTTGCCTTTCAACTGGCTTGCCAGGTTTGCCCCGCCAATGTTACTCATGTTTAATGCTCGAGTATACATCAATCCATAACCTAATTTATGGTTACATTCTTTTGGGGTTAAAACTTATTTCGTTCAAAGACATCCTTTGTTTTGAAAAGAAAACTCTATTCTGGTCGCTACTCAAATATCACACTTAATCTCATCAATCCTTTAATCCTTTATTTATATTCTGGACTTGCGTAGAAATATTCTTCTTCCTTTATTTACGAACCCTAAGTTCAAGAATTTCCGAACTCCTTAGCTAAGATACGTTTGTTATCAACAAACCTGCTCTAATCAATACTTTCCCATGTAAACTTTACTGACTGGGTACTACGATTGCTGATACATGTCATATGACTGAAATATGTCACTTGATACACAACTGTCTGAGTAGCGTGAGTACTGACTGTCGAGTACGTAATGCTAACGAAATTTGACGCAGGAGACATGTTTACATACTATGAGTATCACACGAATTGAACTTATAATCCACTATATTTGTCGTCCAGAACGACGCTTCAAATCAGAAGGTACCGTCTTACAAGTGCAACCTTTACTGTTGTTGGCCCATGCTCATTTCTCTTTAGACTAACTTACTATTCAAGTTTACTTGATGTTGTTGAGCTAAAATAGCTAAACTACCATTTTAGCGATGACTTCCATTGATTCCGACTTAGTGCTAGAATCACATCCTTCTTCTTATTCCTTACCATATATTCTTAAACTATTCCAATATTTCCATTCCTCTTGAGTCTCGAGGTTTGAAATATCCCTCGGCTTAACTTTTAAAATTTCCAGCTAGAACTTGTAACAAGTTCAAGTTGTCACTGCTTACTGATATTCTGTGGTTCAATAATTGGGCACTTATTGCCCTCCCGTGGTTCACCTGATGAGGACTACACAAGCGTCCTTGAATTACTTTTTCGCTGCGCAACTCTGATCTAAACAAAACACTTTGGAGTAGGAGTAATACACCATTATCAAATTCTCTGGCTGACTTGTTCCTTAATGACTTATAGTTATCACAGCAAAAATCATCTTACGTTCGTTGATTCTCTTATGGCTTAAACCACCTGTTTAACTTACTGATTGGTCGTCATCTGACACTGTGTTTCCTTTCGGACATAAACCATATACTTACTTTCACGATAATACGCCAGAACCTGTAAACGGTTTACAACAATTGTTACGAGCCCAACAAAGCTACTATCTACGGCTCATATTCTGGTTCTAACTTTGCTCTCATATCCTGAATTCTGTAACCATCTCTTGGTCAGCACATCATATATTCATTAAATATTGTGGAAACCCGATTGAAAGCATGCTTGAGGCAACTTAAATTCATGCACAATCACTTGTGGTAACTCCTGAAACATCCTATGACTTCTGGAAACTCACATCTTTTATATATTGAATCCATTAAGGATTTGAGTCCCGTTACTAGTCACTCCATCTTTATCCGTAAGGATTTCATATCCATACTCTTTCCGAGACAATTTCGGTCTCCTTAACTCTATCATTTTCCTCAGGTTACCTCTTCGAGTTTCTACAGAACAATCTGTCTTGAAATGATTCAAACTCTTATTATTTCTCTTGCACACCCAACACAGATCACGTCTCTTCGAGCACCCGATTAATTGATTTTAATTCCAGCACTTATCATCATCCATTGGATTACTCCAGTGACTTATTATCGTATTTACAATTCAAATCTTGATCGTCTTAGCTGAATGAATCTTCATATGACTTAAACAACCACAATCTTAACATTTCGTACCTAAGACGATCCTCCGTATAATAAAGCCTCAAAATAATTTTCTCGGCTAAAATTTCCGATTATCCTTCACACTGATCTACTACAACCATGTGTCCTCTTACACTCGTCTTCTTCATCCAATCAAGGGACTTCACCTGATTATTAAATTTCCTGTTCAGAGAACTCTTTACTTACTACTGAGCTTGCGTTTCTCGTATAAAACATCTTGATAGTTCATCATAATAAAATAATCCAATTCACTTCTCTTGGTATAAAACTTTTCATTAGACTTAGCTTATTTCAAATCTCCTTACCAACGGAACATATCCTAAAACACGCTTCGATGAGCAACGGTTATTATCATTACAACTTACTCATCCATTTTGGGTCCTAGATCACATATCATCTTTTCTTCTTAAGGAATGTTCCACTGTCATTCTCGTGCCACTTCTGAACTACGGTTCCAATCATAATTCCATAATTTTCTTACTGTTCATCTCTCATCCTATGAGACATCTCTTAATGACGCGTCCAACTGTGTGAAGGTTCTACACCTTATCCTTAAATATTTCTGACATTCCTGAAACTCTGCCGTAAACAAGCTTAGCCACTTTACGGTTCGATGGCCACCATTTGGCGTCGAATACTTCTTCGCCAACTCCGTCAAACAATTTTACCACCTTAGTCTTCGCCCTTCACAAAACTTCATTCCTCCTTGGTCACATTCAGCTCTCGGACATTTATCCTAACTGTCATATACTAGACTGAGTTGATCAGGCTCAACTAGATGTGACCTTTAGAATAATATCTGGAACCCAATGGTCCCACTACTTTTATTGAATCTTTAATGACCCAAGGCACGGTCTGAATCGACCTGCTCTGATACCAATTGTAACACCCATACTAAATTATCTAGAATATTTAGCATGTGTATTAATCTGATACTGGGTACATTAAAATTTTCAATAATAAATACAATATAAAACTACTGAATGAGTACAAATAGCTCGTTTATACAATTATCCAAATATCATTTACAATTACATTCTCATATACATAGATAATCTGTCAACCTCCTGAGCTTGACCTTGACGAGCATCTGCACTCCATCCAGCATCTTCCTGAAGATCTTCATCTGTAAACCACTTGGCTGCCTGAAAACCTGCACCAGAAGGATAGGGATGAGACATAATGTCTCAGTGAGCTCCTACCCTACCTACTGTTGGCAACCACAGGGAACCTAGGGTCGCCGTGCCTACCTCGGCAATCTTGGGGATACCTATGATCGCCAAGTCTTAACTTTACTTATTTCGCGATCAAGGGGAAAAACTAGGATCGCTGCATATCTTAATCTTATCTCATCATAGGCTAACTTGACTTATCTCATACTTAGTGATCAGGGGAAACACTATGATCACTTCTTATTACTAGGAACTAATTGTCCTATTTCTCAATACTTATACAAATAAACGTATTCATCTTTTCATATCTTAAAGTTAGAGGTTAGCGTTGAACAAACAATAATTATCTGGGTTCATTTTACGGAGTGCATCCGGGTGGAGTAACCCCAGAATACATCTCCCCTCTACCGGTGAAAATTCCTATCATATCAGGCTAACACCGGACTCCTCTTGTCGTCGTGCGGTCATCCTTGCGGAATAACACGTCCCACTAGCGTGAACCTCCTGTGTCCCACTAGCGTGAACAGCAGAAGACACGACTTAATAATCTTAACTTACGCGTATACCCCCCGTGTCCCACTAGCGTGAACGACGGAAGACGCGAATTAATATTCTTAAACTTATGCATGAACCTTTCATGTCCCACTAGCGTGAACGATGAAAGTCACGACTTAATAATATTAATCTCAGTCTTTACTTTGCATGAACCATTCGTGTCCCACTAGCGTGAACGACGAAGGTCACGGATTAATATCTTAATAACTCTTGTTCTCTTATATATATATATATATATATATATATATATATATATATATATATATATATATCTTATAACTTATTTCTATTGCATATCTAATGCATTCTTGAATGCTTAACCTATTAAAGGTTCCTAACTATGAACATAAATTCATTCTTGTTCTCTTTAATTCTTAACTTATATACTTGGAGGTACGCCTAATAATTTACTATAAACTTTTGCATATTCATGCATTCCTTAGTGAGAATCAAACTCCCAAAACATAACTTGTAAACTTATGGTCTTAGGCTTATTGTTCTCTTAAGCCTTTGCTTGATCATTAGTAACATTCCATAGCTTAGTAACCTCTCTATATCAACTTATGGATTAAGGTATCCATCTCTCAATTATTGTACCTTTCCTCATCCTACATTGGTCTAAACATCCTCTAAAATAGCCTGAAATTCGGTGGCCGAATTGTCCAATTCGGTGGCCGATTTTCTGCGAACCAGAAATGAGAATTTTGCTGTCAAATTCGGTGGCCGAATTGGAGCATTCGGTGGCCGAATTGCTACTGTTCCAAAACGTGATTTCACCATTTTTGGCTTATCCAAACATTTCCAGGCATCAAACAGCTTATAGGATGAATTTCTAATGCATATTGATAGTCATAACAAGATTGATTAAGGAAATTACTAGTAAAAGGGAATTAGGGCTATAGAATTTCAAGCTTGCTCCAAATGCTATAATCACTTAAACTTACTCAAAACGGGTTCTAAAACCCTGTGGAGCTCACCTCAATTGCTAGCTCTGATCCTTGCCAAGCTTCCAATCACCAAACCCTAGCTTGATTCCTCATTATTCCTTGATTTCCTTTCTTTCTTGTTTTTCCTTTGCTTCCCAAATACTCAAGGATCACCCAATTGTGCTTGCATAAAGATTGAGGGATGAAAGATCAAGTTTGATGATTTAATGGAGAAAAGAGAGAGGATGGCGTGAGAGAAGAGTGGAGAGAAGGAAGAGGATGGTGTTAGAGAGAGAAAGGGAAAGGGAAAATGAGTAGAAATATGGTTTTTGCCATATAAATAAATCCTTTACTTGGAAATTACTAAATTGCCCTTTTGCTTAAATATCTCGGATGCATCGCCTCAACACTGATAAATATTCAAGTCTTAAGCGGGATATTACAATTGGACTAGTCAATCAGGTTGATGGTGAACTAGAATAAATTTTTTAAGCGTGATTCTCTGTCTCTCTCTATATATATACATACATACATACATAGATATATATATATATATATATATATATATATATATATATATATATATATGTTACTTTTCTTTTATTAAGACAAATTCGATTAAAATTAAAGGTATAGCTATTTGGTACTTTTATATTATAACAAACTATACTTATCTTTTTAAATGAGACCAATATTATAAAAAGATAATATAAATCCTTATATTTTTGAATGACATCAACAATGTGGCATTCTTATAGGAAAATTTATATAATGGTATAATTGAAAGTGAAAAAGGCAGCCTAAAACCATATATTTTTTCTGTGCTCCATAGAAGAATATAATGATGTCACTACTATTTCAATTGATGAACAACAAAGAAGCTTGCTTGTTAAAGAAGCAAGAATGAATTTTGATAAAGAGAAAGATGATGGACAAGCTTTGAATATGACCAACTATGGAAGAAGTTATGGGCGTGGAAGAGGACCTTTTAGTGCTAGAAGACATGGAAGAGGAAAACAAGAAGTGAACTTGCTGAATGCTATAAATGTGACAAATTGTGGCATTATTAGAATGAATGTCCCAATTGGGAAAGTGAAAATGTAAATTTTACTGAGTTTGATGACTCTGAAGAAATGTTTATTCTGGCTCATGAAAAAGTGTGTACAACAATAAATGAAGAAGTATAGTTCCTTAATTCAAGATGTAAATATCACATGATAGGAACTACATGCTAGATATCTAATTATCATTATGCATTTCGAGAATCAGTCGAAGTTGGAGATGATTCCAAGATTCCTGTGATGGGAAAGGGAAATCTGAAACTATGCATATAGGGTAAGATACAAATCATTACAAACGTGTAATATTTGCCTGGATTAAAAAAACAATTTGTTGAGAATTGGCCATCTTCAGTAGAGAAACATATAAGTTGTGTTATACAAAGATACTTGCAAAGTATTTTTTATCGTGAAAGAGATTTACTGATGAACACTCAAGAATGCTCTAATCGAATGTTTGTGATATTTGCATCTGTGATTGTACAAATGTGTCTGTAAGTTAGTAACGAAGACAATAACAATCTACGACACTGTAGATATGCACATCTCAGTGTCAAAGGGTTAAACATTCTTGTGAAGAAAGATAAGGTAAAGTGGTTACCACTACTAAAAGCAATTCAAGAAAAGTGCTCTGATTGTGGTAGTAGGAAAACATTATAGAGATGATATTTTGAATATGACACTTGAATAGTCACAAAGAAAATAGATCTCTTTCATTCAGATATTTCTGGAACTATTAATCTAGCATTAAATGGAAGAAACAAGTACTTTATCACTTTCATAGATGATTTTAGTAGGAAAACATGGATATATCTTTTGCAAGACAAGTCATGTGCATTTTATGTACTCATAAGGTTCAAAGCTTTTGTTTAAAAAGAATCAAGCTAACAAATTCAGTGTCTCAGAACTAATAGTGTTGGTGAATTCAGTTAAATTGTTTAAAATGAATTTTATAGCTTGCATGATATAAAAGACAACTTACCCTCCACGGTAGAATGGAGTCTTAAAATAAAAGAAAAAAACAATGATGAACAACATGAGAAGTATATTCTTTGGTAGAAATGTACCAAAGAGATTTTTGCTTAAAGCTAGCTTGTGGGTCATTCATGTATTGAATAAAAGTCTCTCTCTATCTGTGAAAGATATGACACATGAGGAAAATTGGAGTGATTTGAAGCCTGTTTTATATTAGTTTAGAGTTTTTGGTTGCATAGAGATGCATATGTACATGATGCTGAAAGAAAGAAGCTTGATGCTGTAACACCCATACTAATTTTAACTAGTATATTAGCATGTGCGTTAAACTGATACTGGATACATTTAAAAATTTCAATAATAATATTACATCACAACAGAATAAATACATGTTTACTCGTTTGTACAATAATCCAAAACCGTTACAATACTTTTACATAAATCCATTAAGCTTCTGGCTGGTACACAACGAGCAAACGCACTCCATCCAGCATCTCTATGAAGAACTTTATCACGAACCTCTGACATGCCTGCAAACCTGCACCAGAAGGAATGGGATGAGACATAATGTCTCAGTGAGCTCCAGCCCAACCTACTGTTGGCAACCACAGGGAACCTAGGGTCGCCATGCCTACCTTGGCAATCTTGGGGATTTCCTATGA
Source organism: Medicago ruthenica (assembly GCA_018208015.1). Classification (NCBI taxonomy): domain Eukaryota; kingdom Viridiplantae; phylum Streptophyta; class Magnoliopsida; order Fabales; family Fabaceae; genus Medicago; species Medicago ruthenica. The sequence continues at coordinate 35,785,497 of CM031376.1, forward strand.
TCGCCAAGTCTTTTATCAGCCTATGACTATAAGTCCTCCTGTAACTATAACTTGAACTGCCTATAGCCTTTGCTGTGACTATCTATAACCATAACTGTAATCTGCCTATAACTTTAACTTAGTGATCGAGGGGAAACCTAGGATCACTTTCTGATAACTGTCTATAACTATAACTATGAGTTTCCTGCGACTATAACTGTAACTGTAACTTTGACTATAACTATAAAACATAAAACATATACACAGTTCGATAGCAGTTTTATGTTAGCTGTTAGCGTTGAACAAACAATTATCTGAGTTCAATTTTACGGAGGGCACCCGGGTGGAGCAACCCCGAGATACGTCTCCCTATAAACCGGTGAAACTCCTATCATATCAGGCTAACACCGGACTCCCTATAAAACGTGTGGACAACCCTCTCGGAGAAGTCCCATCCGGCGAATCCCGGAGTCTGATGAACACGCCCTGTAACTGTAAAATGTGCAAGCACGCCAATATCTTTAATCTTTAATTCTTTAACTTTAACGTATGAACATATAATCTGTTACTATAATCATATAACATTCCTGTAACTTATAATCTATAACCTATGATTCTTGGCTTATCGTTCTCATAAGCCACCTATAATCGTTGGAGAACCAACACTATAAATCTTATCTGGGACTATGATTGTAGAAACATTCCTATAATCCTTGTATTCTAAACTGAATACATCTATGATTTCATATACCTAAAGTAGGTTCTTGACTTAGTAAAGTCGTCTGCATCTCCTAAGAGTTATCAACTCACGTGCAAGGAATCTATCCATAAATCCTTGCACTCATACTATGATTCATGTTTTCCTATCAAGGAATTCGACACATCGTCATCATGTGCCGCTATAAGGATTTACCTAACCATATAACCATTGTTCCCGTAATTCCCATGCCTTGCGCATTCCTTGCTCCTCTAATTTCTCAATCATTAAAAGCCTTTGGATGAGTTAAAATGGTGGTTAAAGTTTCTAAAAAGCATTAGGAGAAAACATTTGCAAAAAGCCATGCCCGCGCGCACCAGAACCCCCAGAACAGCTCAACTAAGTTGTGCTGTTCTGGCTTGGTCGCTACAAGCGCAGAGCCGTCGCTACAAGCGCGGATAGACAGAACCTGGTCGCTATAAGCACCCAGTTGGTCGCTACAAGCGCAGGCTTGTCGCTACAAGCGCAGACAGACAGAACCTGGTCGCTACAAGCGACAGCCCGTCGCTACAGCGACCGTGACAGCATAAACATGTATAAAAATGTGTTTTTCCACCATTTTTGCCCAATTAAAGATACCCAAGCATCCAAAACATGCTAGGGATGATTTTCTATTACAAATTGATGGTTTAAAACATGTATGAGCAAGGAATTTGCAAGTAGGAAATTAGGGTAAAACTCTAAAACTTCTATAACTTTTCCTATGAAATCAAACACTATAAAACTCACAAAAAGGGATTCTAAAACCCCTAGGGAGCTCACCTTAATCTTGCTTGGTGCTGGCTTAGCTTGCTTGCCCATTTTCCTCAAAACCCTAGCTTGAGCTTCCTTGCTTTTCTTTAATTTCTTCATGTTCTAGCTTTCCCCAATACCAAGTTTGCTTGAATCCATGATTAAAGGAAGAAGTTTGATGAATTGGAGCTTGATGATGGCAAGGAGAAGGAGGCGTGAGCCTAGGGAGAGAGGGAGAGGAGTTTATGAATTTTTAGAGAGAGAAGTGGAAGAAGAGAATGAGGAAAATATCTCAATTCCTCCTTTTAATTAATTATTCCTTCCAAAATTACAACTTTGCCATTCTATACGTTTAACTTCTGTGATACTGATAAAAGTCACGTTTAAGCGGGATATTACAGATGCAAAAGGTGTTAAATGTGTTCATTTTGGGATTATAAATTAGTATAACGGTTACAAGCTTCGTGATCCTTTACAAAATAAAGTAATAATCAACATAGATGTCGCAATTGTAGAATAAAAAGGACGGAGTTGACATGAAATGAAAAGGAACAACTAGTGCAAGTTTACAAAAGTGATGTGAAGATCAACAATGATGAAGAAGAAGATTCTGAAATTCACACTAACATTTGTGATTAAAACAGTGAGGAAACATATAAGAATGTTCAGTTTGAATCTAGCAACGAGGAATCTGATAACGATCCTTTCTTTCTTATTGCAAGAGACACTTTATTGTAAGATGTAATTTCATTCATATACCTAATCCAAATGAGATGATACAAATCTTTTACAGCTATAAACCAAGGTTGTGAATTCGAGTCTGAGCTTTAGTGTGAAACAACATTTCTTACTGCAGAGACACAACAAGTTCTCCAAACCATAACATTCGATCCACCCACTTCCTCACAAGCATCATTTGCCGCTTCTTCACGACACTCCGTTGGTAAAAAGACAACTTTTTTTAAATTTATCTAATCAATTAATTTAGTCATCAAACTTAGGATATTTCAACTTGATCACAACGTTTTCCATTGATCAAGGTATAGAAACTTGGATTGTTAGATCTTCGTTCATACATCGTTATAAGGTCACATGTTGTATAAAAATTCATATAACAGAAAATAATAGGATAAGTACCTTTTATATATTCATATAATTGAATTATTACATGTGAGACGAGTCTTTCTCCAACTCTATAGTATTACTGTAAACTAAATAAAGACGAAATAAATTTAGGGTACTCTAGAAGGGGGGGCAACATTGCTTGTTAAAAGCTCATAGTATGTAGCAAGCAGGCACAGGTGCATAATCATCAACACTAACTCCGGGTCGTGTGGCATTTGCACTTCCCATTAGGCTCAACACAACAGCAACCAAAAAGACAACAAACTTCAGTGTCATTTTCAAAGAACTTTCCATTTCGGCTAAACAATATATTTTTCAAACAAAGAACAAACTCTGCATATTGTGTGCTGAAATGCAAGAGATTATTTATACACAAATGTTGATCCTTATCCTAAAAATAAGCATACGTGGACAATGTTGACCATCAAATTAAACTATAGATATATTATTAATAAATAAATAGCTATATATATTGACTTTATTATAAGTCAAAATATGCTATTAATTGATAAAATAAAAAAAATAAAATAAAATAATTTCAAATTACGAAATTATTTTATTGTGGATGAAGTTGTTCTTAGGTTAGAGATATAAAACACTCTAGAAAGGGTAGACTGGACTAGTCAATCAGGTTGACGGTGAACTAGAATAAATTTTTTAAGCGTGATTCTCTCTCTCTCTCTATATATATACATACATACATACATACATATATATATATATGTTACTTTTCTTTTATTAAGACAAATTCGATTAAAATTAAAGGTATAGTTATTTGGTACTTTTATATTATAACAAACTATACTTATCTTTTTAAATGAGACCAATATTATAAAAAAGATAATATAAATCCTTATATTTTTTAATGACATTAACAATGTGGCATTCTTATAGGAAAATTTATTTAATGGTATGATTGAAAGTGAAAGAGGCAGCCTAAAACCATATATTCCTTCTGTGCTGCATAGAAGAATATAATGATGTCACTACTATTTCAATTGATGAACAACAAAGAAGCTTGCTTGTTAAAGAAGCAAGAATGAATTTTGATAAAGAGAAAGATGATGGACAAGCTTTGAATACGACCAAATATGGAAGAATTTATGGGCGTGGAAGAGGAAATTTTAGTGCTAGAAGACGTGGAAGAGGAAAACAAGCTAGTGAACTTGCTGAATGCTATAAATGTGACAAACTGTGGCATTATTAGAATGAATGTCCCAATTGGGAAAGTGAAAATGTAAATTTTACTGAGTTTGATGACTCTGAAGAAATGTTTATTCTGGCTCATGAAAAAGTGTGTACAATAATAAATGAAGAAGTATAGTTCCTTAATTCAAGATGTAAATATCACAGGATAGGAACTACAGGCTAGATATTTAATTATCATTATGCATTTTGAGAATCAGTCGAAGTTGGAGATGATTCCAAGATTCCTATGATGGGAAAGGGAAATCTGAAACTATGCATATAGGGTAAGATACAAATCATTTCAAACGTGTAATATTTGCCTGGATTAAAAAAACAATCAGTTGAGAATTGGCCATCTTCAGTAGAGAAACATATAAGTTGTGTTATACAAAGATAATTGCAAAGTATTTTTTATCGTGAAAGAGATTTACTGATGTGTCTGTAAGTTAGTAAAGAAGACAATAACAATCTACGACACTGTAGATATGCACATCTCAGTGTCAAAGGGTTAAACATTCTTGTGAAGAAAGATAAGGTAAAGTGGTTACCACTACTGAAAGCAATTCAAGAAAAGTGCTCTGATTGTGGTAGTAGGAAAACATTATAGAGATGATATTTTGAATATGACACTTGAATAGTCACAAAGAAAATAGATCTCTTTCATTCAGATATTTGTGGAACTATTAATCCAGCATCAAATGGAAGAAACAAGTACTTTATCACTTGAATAGATGATTTTAGTAGGAAAACATGGATATATCTTTTGCAAGACAAGTCATGTGCATTTTATGTACTCATAAGGTTCAAAGCTTTTGTTTAAAAAGAATCAAGCAGCAAATTCAGTGTCTCAGAACTAATAGTGTTGGTGAATTCAGTTAAATTGTTTAAAATGAATTTTATAGCTTGCATGATATAAAAGACAACTTACCCTCCACGGTAGAATGGAGTCTTAAAATAAAAGAAAAAAACAATGATGAACAACATGAGAAGTATATTCTTTGGTAGAAATGTACCAAAGAGATTTTTGCTTAAAGCTAGCTTGTGGGTCATTCATGTATTGAATAAAAGTCTCTCTCTATCTGTGAAAGATATGACACCTGAGGAAAATTGGAGTGATTTGAAGCCTGTTTTATATTAGTTTAGAGTTTTTGGTTGCATAGAGATGCATATGTACATGATGCTGAAAGAAAGAAGCTTGATGCTGTAACACCCATACTAATTTTAACTAGTATATTAGCATGTGCGTTAAACTGATACTGGATACATTTAAAAATTTCAATAATAATATTACATCACAACAGAATAAATACATGTTTACTCGTTTGTACAATAATCCAAAACCGTTACAATACTTTTACATAAATCCATTAAGCTTCTGGCTGGTACACAACGAGCAAACGCACTCCATCCAGCATCTCTATGAAGAACTTTATCACGAACCTCTGACATGCCTGCAAACCTGCACCAGAAGGAATGGGATGAGACATAATGTCTCAGTGAGCTCCAGCCCAACCTACTGTTGGCAACCACAGGGAACCTAGGGTCGCCATGCCTACCTTGGCAATCTTGGGGATTTCCTATGATCGCCAAGTCTTTTATCAGCCTATGACTATAAGTCCTCCTGTAACTATAACTTGAACTGCCTATAGCCTTTGCTGTGACTATCTATAACCATAACTGTAATCTGCCTATAACTTTAACTTAGTGATCGAGGGGAAACCTAGGATCACTTTCTGATAACTGTCTATAACTATAACTATGAGTTTCCTGCGACTATAACTGTAACTGTAACTTTGACTATAACTATAAAACATAAAACATATACACAGTTCGATAGCAGTTTTATGTTAGCTGTTAGCGTTGAACAAACAATTATCTGAGTTCAATTTTACGGAGGGCACCCGGGTGGAGCAACCCCGAGATACGTCTCCCTATAAACCGGTGAAACTCCTATCATATCAGGCTAACACCGGACTCCCTATAAAACGTGTGGACAACCCTCTCGGAGAAGTCCCATCCGGCGAAACCCGGAGTCTGATGAACACGCCCTGTAACTGTAAAACGTGCAAGCACGCCAATATCTTTAATCTTTAATTCTTTAACTTTAACGTATGAACATATAATCTGTTACTATAATCATATAACATTCCTGTAACTTATAATCTATAACCTATGATTCTTGGCTTATCGTTCTCATAAGCCACCTATAATCGTTGGAGAACCAACACTATAAATCTTATCTGGGACTATGATTGTAGAAACATTCCTATAATCCTTGTATTCTAAACTGAATACATCTATGATTTCATATACCTAAAGTAGGTTCTTGACTTAGTAAAGTCGTCTGCATCTCCTAAGAGTTATCAACTCACGTGCAAGGAATCTATCCATAAATCCTTGCACTCATACTATGATTCATGTTTTCCTATCAAGGAATTCGACACATCGTCATCATGTGCCGCTATAAGGATTTACCTAACCATATAACCATTGTTCACGTAATTCCCATGCCTTGCGCATTCCTTGCTCCTCTAATTTCTCAATCATTAAAAGCCTTTGGATGAGTTAAAATGGTGGTTAAAGTTTCTAAAAAGCATTAGGAGAAAACATTTGCAAAAAGCCATGCCCGCGCGCACCAGAACCCCCAGAACAGCTCAACTAAGTTGTGCTGTTCTGGCTTGGTCGCTACAAGCGCAGAGCCGTCGCTACAAGCGCGGATAGACAGAACCTGGTCGCTACAAGCGCCCAGTTGGTCGCTACAAGCGCAGGCTTGTCGCTACAAGCGCAGACAGACAGAACCTGGTCGCTACAAGCGACAGCCCGTCGCTACAGCGACCGTGACAACATAAACATGTATAAAAATGTGTTTTTCCACCATTTTTGCCCAATTAAAGATACCCAAGCATCCAAAACATGCTAGGGATGATTTTCTATTACAAATTGATGGTTTAAAACATGTATGAGCAAGGAATTTGCAAGTAGGAAATTAGGGTAAAACTCTAAAACTTCTATAACTTTTCCTACGAAATCAAACACTATAAAACTCACAAAAAGGGATTCTAAAACCCCTAGGGAGCTCACCTTAATCTTGCTTGGTGCTGGCTTAGCTTGCTTGCCCATTTTCCTCAAAACCCTAGCTTGAGCTTCCTTGCTTTTCTTTAATTTCTTCATGTTCTAGCTTTCCCCAATACCAAGTTTGCTTGAATCCATGATTAAAGGAAGAAGTTTGATGAATTGGAGCTTGATGATGGCAAGGAGAAGGAGGCGTGAGCCTAGGGAGAGAGGGAGAGGAGTTTATGAATTTTTAGAGAGAGAAGTGGAAGAAGAGAATGAGGAAAATATCTCAATTCCTCCTTTTAATTAATTATTCCTTCCAAAATTACAACTTTGCCATTCTATACGTTTAACTTCTGTGATACTGATAAAAGTCACGTTTAAGCGGGATATTACAGATGCAAAAGGTGTTAAATGTGTTCATTTTGGGATTATAAATTAGTATAACGGTTACAAGCTTCGTGATCCTTTACAAAATAAAGTAATAATCAACATAGATGTCGTAATTGTAGAATAAAAAGGACGGAGTTGACATGAAATGAAAAGGAACAACTAGTGCAAGTTTACAAAAGTGATGTGAAGATCAACAATGATGAAGAAGAAGATTCTGAAATTCACACTAACATTTGTGATTAAAACAGTGAGGAAACATATAAGAATGTTCAGTTTGAATCTAGCAACGAGGAATCTGATAACGATCCTTTCTTTCTTATTGCAAGAGACACTTTATTGTAAGATGTAATTTCATTCATATACCTAATCCAAATGAGATGATACAAATCTTTTACAGCTATAAACCAAGGTTGTGAATTCGAGTCTGAGCTTTAGTGTGAAACAACATTTCTTACTGCAGAGACACAACAAGTTCTCCAAACCATAACATTCGATCCACCCACTTCCTCACAAGCATCATTTGTCGCTTCTTCACGACACTCCGTTGGTAAAAAGACAACTTTTTTTAAATTTATCTAATCAATTAATTTAGTCATCAAACTTAGGATATTTCAACTTGATCACAACGTTTTCCATTGATCAAGGTATAGAAACTTGGATTGTTAGATCTTCGTTCATACATCGTTATAAGGTCACATGTTGTATAAAAATTCATATAACAGAAGATAATAGGATAAGTACCTTTTATATATTCATATAATTGAATTATTACATGTGAGACGAGTCTTTCTCCAACTCTATAGTATTACTGTAAACTAAATAAAGACGAAATAAATTTAGGGTACTCTAGAAGGGGGGGCAACATTGCTTGTTAAAAGCGCATAGTATGTAGCAAGCAGGCACAGGTGCATAATCATCAACACTAACTCCGGGTCGTGTGGCATTTGCACTTCCCATTAGGCTCAACACAACAGCAACCAAAAAGACAACAAACTTCAGTGTCATTTTCAAAGAACTTTCCATTTCGGCTAAACAATTTATTTTTCAAACAAAGAACAAACTCTGCATATTGTGTGCTGAAATGCAAGAGATTATTTATACACAAATGTTGATCCTTATCCTAAAAATAAGCATACGTGGACAATGTTGACCATCAAATTAAACTATAGATATATTATTAATAAATAAATAGCTATATATATTGACTTTATTATAAGTCAAAATATGCTATTAATTGATAAAATAAAAAAAATAAAATAAAATAATTTCAAATTACGAAATTATTTTATTGTGGATGAAGTTGTTCTTAGGTTAGAGATATAAAACACTCTAGAAAGGGTAGACTGGACTAGTCAATCAGGTTGACGGTGAACTAGAATAAATTTTTTAAGCGTGATTCTCTCTCTCTCTATATATATACATACATACATACATACATATATATATATATATATATATGTTACTTTTCTTTTATTAAGACAAATTCGATTAAAATTAAAGGTATAGTTATTTGGTACTTTTATATTATAACAAACTATACTTATCTTTTTAAATGAGACCAATATTATAAAAAAGATAATATAAATCCTTATATTTTTTAATGACATCAACAATGTGGCATTCTTATAGGAAAATTTATTTAATGGTATAATTGAAAGTGAAAGAGGCAGCCTAAAACCATATATTCCTTCTGTGCTGCATAGAAGAATATAATGATGTCACTACTATTTCAATTGATGAACAACAAAGAAGCTTGCTTGTTAAAGAAGCAAGAATGAATTTTGATAAAGAGAAAGATGATGGACAAGCTTTGAATACGACCAAATATGGAAGAATTTATGGGCGTGGAAGAGGAAATTTTAGTGCTAGAAGACGTGGAAGAGGAAAACAAGCTAGTGAACTTGCTGAATGCTATAAATGTGACAAACTGTGGCATTATTAGAATGAATGTCCCAATTGGGAAAGTGAAAATGTAAATTTTACTGAGTTTGATGACTCTGAAGAAATGTTTATTCTGGCTCATGAAAAAGTGTGTACAATAATAAATGAAGAAGTATAGTTCCTTAATTCAAGATGTAAATATCACAGGATAGGAACTACAGGCTAGATATTTAATTATCATTATGCATTTTGAGAATCAGTCGAAGTTGGAGATGATTCCAAGATTCCTATGATGGGAAAGGGAAATCTGAAACTATGCATATAGGGTAAGATACAAATCATTTCAAACGTGTAATATTTTCCTGGATTAAAAAAACAATCAGTTGAGAATTGGCCATCTTCAGTAGAGAAACATATAAGTTGTGTTATACAAAGATAATTGCAAAGTATTTTTTATCGTGAAAGAGATTTACTGATGTGTCTGTAAGTTAGTAAAGAAGACAATAACAATCTACGACACTGTAGATATGCACATCTCAGTGTCAAAGGGTTAAACATTCTTGTGAAGAAAGATAAGGTAAAGTGGTTACCACTACTGAAAGCAATTCAAGAAAAGTGCTCTGATTGTGGTAGTAGGAAAACATTATAGAGATGATATTTTGAATATGACACTTGAATAGTCACAAAGAAAATAGATCTCTTTCATTCAGATATTTGTGGAACTATTAATCCAGCATCAAATGGAAGAAACAAGTACTTTATCACTTGAATAGATGATTTTAGTAGGAAAACATGGATATATCTTTTGCAAGACAAGTCATGTGCATTTTATGTACTCATAAGGTTCAAAGCTTTTGTTTAAAAAGAATCAAGCAGCAAATTCAGTGTCTCAGAACTAATAGTGTTGGTGAATTCAGTTAAATTGTTTAAAATGAATTTTATAGCTTGCATGATATAAAAGACAACTTACCCTCCACGGTAGAATGGAGTCTTAAAATAAAAGAAAAAAACAATGATGAACAACATGAGAAGTATATTCTTTGGTAGAAATGTACCAAAGAGATTTTTGCTTAAAGCTAGCTTGTGGGTCATTCATGTATTGAATAAAAGTCTCTCTCTATCTGTGAAAGATATGACACATGAGGAAAATTGGAGTGATTTGAAGCCTGTTTTATATTAGTTTAGAGTTTTTGGTTGCATAGAGATGCATATGTACATGATGCTGAAAGAAAGAAGCTTGATGCTGTAACACCCATACTAATTTTAACTAGTATATTAGCATGTGCGTTAAACTGATACTGGATACATTTAAAAATTTCAATAATAATATTACATCACAACAGAATAAATACATGTTTACTCGTTTGTACAATAATCCAAAACCGTTACAATACTTTTACATAAATCCATTAAGCTTCTGGCTGGTACACAACGAGCAAACGCACTCCATCCAGCATCTCTATGAAGAACTTTATCACGAACCTCTGACATGCCTGCAAACCTGCACCAGAAGGAATGGGATGAGACATAATGTCTCAGTGAGCTCCAGCCCAACCTACTGTTGGCAACCACAGGGAACCTAGGGTCGCCATGCCTACCTTGGCAATCTTGGGGATTTCCTATGATCGCCAAGTCTTTTATCAGCCTATGACTATAAGTCCTCCTGTAACTATAACTTGAACTGCCTATAGCCTTTGCTGTGACTATCTATAACCATAACTGTAATCTGCCTATAACTTTAACTTAGTGATCGAGGGGAAACCTAGGATCACTTTCTGATAACTGTCTATAACTATAACTATGAGTTTCCTGCGACTATAACTGTAACTGTAACTTTGACTATAACTATAAAACATAAAACATATACACAGTTCGATAGCAGTTTTATGTTAGCTGTTAGCGTTGAACAAACAATTATCTGAGTTCAATTTTACGGAGGGCACCCGGGTGGAGCAACCCCGAGATACGTCTCCCTATAAACCGGTGAAACTCCTATCATATCAGGCTAACACCGGACTCCCTATAAAACGTGTGGACAACCCTCTCGGAGAAGTCCCATCCGGCGAATCCCGGAGTCTGATGAACACGCCCTGTAACTGTAAAACGTGCAAGCACGCCAATATCTTTAATCTTTAATTCTTTAACTTTAACGTATGAACATATAATCTGTTACTATAATCATATAACATTCCTGTAACTTATAATCTATAACCTATGATTCTTGGCTTATCGTTCTCATAAGCCACCTATAATCGTTGGAGAACCAACACTATAAATCTTATCTGGGACTATGATTGTAGAAACATTCCTATAATCCTTGTATTCTAAACTGAATACATCTATGATTTCATATACCTAAAGTAGGTTCTTGACTTAGTAAAGTCGTCTGCATCTCCTAAGAGTTATCAACTCACGTGCAAGGAATCTATCCATAAATCCTTGCACTCATACTATGATTCATGTTTTCCTATCAAGGAATTCGACACATCGTCATCATGTGCCGCTATAAGGATTTACCTAACCATATAATCATTGTTCCCGTAATTCCCATGCCTTGCGCATTCCTTGCTCCTCTAATTTCTCAATCATTAAAAGCCTTTGGATGAGTTAAAATGGTGGTTAAAGTTTCTAAAAAGCATTAGGAGAAAACATTTGCAAAAAGCCATGCCCGCGCGCACCAGAAAAGTCAAAGGGTTAAAGGGTTAAACATTCTTGTGAAGAAAGATAAGGTAAAGTGGTTACCACTACTGAAAGCAATTCAAGAAAAGTGCTCTGATTGTGGTAGTAGGAAAACATTATAGAGATGATATTTTGAATATGACACTTGAATAGTCACAAAGAAAATAGATCTCTTTCATTCAGATATTTGTGGAACTATTAATCCAGCATCAAATGGAAGAAACAAGTACTTTATCACTTTAATAGATGATTTTAGTAGGAAAACATGGATATATCTTTTGCAAGACAAGTCATGTGCATTTTATGTACTCATAAGGTTCAAAGCTTTTGTTTAAAAAGAATCAAGCAGCAAATTCAGTGTCTCAGAACTAATAGTGTTGGTGAATTCAGTTAAATTGTTTAAAATGAATTTTATAGCTTGCATGATATAAAAGACAACTTACCCTCCACGGTAGAATGGAGTCTTAAAATAAAAGAAAAAAACAATGATGAACAACATGAGAAGTATATTCTTTGGTAGAAATGTACCAAAGAGATTTTTGCTTAAAGCTAGCTTGTGGGTCATTCATGTATTGAATAAAAGTCTCTCTCTATCTGTGAAAGATATGACACCTGAGGAAAATTGGAGTGATTTGAAGCCTGTTTTATATTAGTTTAGAGTCTTTCACTACAAGAAATTTGGCATTTTGCGACACTTACTTTGCGACCCTTGGCTTAGAACTGTCGCAGATTACACTTTTGCCATTGTTATTGCGACTGTTAGGCTTAAGGGTCGCAGGTTTTATACATTTTTTTAAACACCCTTCACAAAATATTTTTTGGCCAAATATTCATCATTCCCACCAATTAACCAAATTTTTTTCACCACCAAATTTCATTATCACTTTCCCTCTTTCTCTACACCCTAACAAATCTCAACATCGCTCCCTCGTATCTCTCTAATCGTTGCCGCCGCCGCTGTTGCCTTGCTTCACTCTCTCATCTCATCTGCGACCAACAGGTTTTAGGTAAAGTTTCGTTTTTTCCCTCTTTTCCCTCTCTCATCTCATCCCGCTGTTGTAACACCCATACTAATTTTAACTAGTATATTAGCAAGAGTGTTAAACTGATACTGGATACATTTAAATACAATACAGAAAGTTGTTTAATAATTATACAGAACATAAGTCTTTGATACAATCCATAGTCTGATACTAAACATTCTCCATAATATATATACATCATGATACAATAATATATGCAACACCAAGAAAACGTGAGCAGCACGATCAGTCTGTAGCTTTCTCTTTACCTTTACGTCGTGCTACCTGCGAAGAACCTGCACCAGAAGGAAAGGGATGAGACATAACGTCTCGGTGAGCTCCTACCCTACCTACTGTTTGGCAACCTCAAGGAACCTAGGGTTGCCGTGCCTACCTCGACGAACTCGGGGATGCCTATGATCGCCAAGTCTCAATCTTGCCCATAGAGGGCTACCTGACTGTTCTTGAAAAACTGGTGATCAAGGGGGAAACCTAGGATCACCGTCTGATAGCTGCTAACTGACATCTGATAACTATCTGAATAAATGTTCTCTGACTGATACTGTAATAGAATATTAACTGATACTTTATGTTAGCTGTTAGCGTTGAACAAGCAATATTATCTGAGTTCATTTTACGGAATGCCCCCGGGTGGAGTAACCCCGAAGCACATTCCCCTGATAACCGGTGAAAATTCCTACCATATCAGGCTAACACCGGACTCCTCTTGTCGTCGTGCGGTCATCCTTGCGGAATAACACGTCCCACTGGCGTGAACCTCCTGTGTCCCACTGGCGTGAACAATAGAAGACACGACTTAACATTAGTCTTAACTGATGCGTTTACCTCCCGTGTCCCACTGGCGTGAACAACAGAAGACGCAAATAATATTCTTTAATCTTATGCATGAACCTTTCATGTTCCACTGGCGTGAACGATGAAAGTCACGACTTAAAGGTAATAATCTTAGCCTTAACTCTACGTGAACCATTCGTGTCCCACTGGCGTGAACACCGAAGGCCACGGCTTAAACTTACTAATTCTTGTACTCTTAACCTATATAAGGTTCTAGACTTGAAGCCTATATCATTCTTGAGCTTGCATATATGTATTATCTATGAATAATTACTTAGTAAGGGATAATCCCAAAACTAGCTCTTATACTTCTCTATAATGACTTGAGGATTAAGTCATCTAACCTCTCAAGCTTATGCCTATCCTCACCCTATAATGTTGATCTAAACATCTCAGGGATAGGTCTTTACATGTTCTTTAGCAATTGCTTAATCATTACATGTTGATCCTAAAGTCCGAAGCAGTATTGGATAGCCGAAACGGTGCAAGAAAAGATGAAAAATCATATGATCCTGTCCAACTCAAAATCGTGACACGATTTGGCAATCGTGTCACGATTTCATGCCCAGAAATCGTGTTTGGTTCTGCCTGTGAAATCGTGACACGATTGATAAATCGTGACACGATTTTACCTGCAGTTGGACAGCATTTGGCAAGTTTAAAACATGTTTTCCACCAATTTTGATCTATCCAATCATGCCCAACATCACAACAGTTTAAATGGTAAATTCAAAGGCTTATTAACAGATTTCAACATGTATGATCAAGGATTGCTATCAAAATGGAATTATGGTTCAAATGATCATAACTTTGTTCATAAATGCTAAAACTCATAAACTTACTCAAACGGGTTCTAAAACCCTGTGGAGCTCACCTTAAACCTCCTATTGGTGCTTGCTATCTCTGATTCCCAAAGCCTTGGCTTCACTCTACTACTTTCTCTTGAACCTCCTTTGATTCTCTTTGTTTCTTCTTTACTACTTCTTCTTGCTCTAACTTCCCCAAATACCCAGCTTGCTAGCAAAATTCCTACTAGAGTTGGATAGAGTTTGGATGAGTGATGGGAAGAAGAAGGATGAGGGCGTGTGAGTGAGGTATAAGGGAGAAGGAAAACTAAAATGGGAGAGAATGGAAGAGTGTAGAACAAGTTGGTAAGATTTTCTTACCACTTATTTTAAAAACAATCTTCCTTCTCTTCTAAATTACCATCATGCCATTCCAAATATTTACTAATTTACCACTCTTGTTTAGTGGCTTCTAACACTGATATTAATTGCATCTAAGCGGGATATTACAATCTACCCCCCTTAAAGAAATTTCGTCCTCGAAATTTAGAAGTTACCTGAAAATAAATGAGGATAGGTTTCTTGAATCTCTGACTCTAGCTCCCACGTTGCTTCGCCATCGGGAGAGCCTTTCCATACAACTTTAACAATAGGGATCTCTTTGTTTCGCAAAGTCTTAACATCGCGATCAATTATCTGATCTGGCTCAGGTTGAAAGGTCAAGTCCGATCTCAAATCAATGCTGTCTAATTCCACTGGTTGGAAAGGATCAGGAATGAATTTCCTTAATTGAGAGACATGGAAGACGTCATGTAATCCTGACATGGCTGGTGGCAGCGCTAACTGATAAGCTGCCGGACCAACACGTCGAAGTATCTGAAATGGTCCAACATACCTTGGACAAAGTTTCTTGGTCCTGAAAGCACCTCTTAAGCCTAAATTAGGCGTAACTTTAAGGAATACATGATCTCCTTCATCAAACTCTAAGGGTCTTCGCCTCCTATCAGCATAACTTTTCTGGCGACTCTGTGCTGTTCTCATTTTATCTTGAATGGACTTAATCTTTAGAGTCGTCTCCTGAATGATCTCTGGACCCAAAATGCTCTTATCTCCGACTTCAGCCCAACAAAGCGGGGTTCTACATTTCCTACCATATAGAGCTTCATAAGGTGCCATTCCAATGCTAGAATGGTAACTGTTGTTGTAAGAAAATTCAATCAATGGTAGGTGATCATTCCAACTTCCCCCATCTTCTAGGATACATGCACGTAACATATCCTCTAACGTCTGTATAGTCCTTTCTGATTGTCCGTCTGTTTGAGCATGATGGGACGTGCTCATCTTTAATCTTGTTCCTAAAGCTTTCTGAAAAGCTTTCCAAAAATGAGATGTGAAGATAGGATCTCTGTCAGACACTATGCTAGCAGGTACACCATGGAGTTTCACTATTTCTGAAATAAACAATTCGGCATACTGTGAGGCTCGGTATGTAGTCTTAACCGGCAAGAAATGAGCTGACTTGGTTAACCGGTCCACTATTACCCAAATGGAGTCGTGTCCTCGCTGTGTTCGAGGTAATCCACTCACGAAATCCATGGTTATGTCTTCCCATTTCCATTGTGGAATTTCCAAAGGTACCAACATTCCTGCAGGCCTTTGATGCTCAATCTTCACCTGCTGACAAACAATGCATCGCGACACAAACTCCGCAACATCTCTTTTCATGCTAGGCCACCAATACTCTCTTTTCAAATCTTGATACATCTTGGTGGTACCTGGATGAATGCTGAAACTGCTCTTATGCGCCTCTTCTAAAATCAACCTTTTTAATTCCTCATCGTTCGGAACATAAATCCTTCCTTCAAACAGTAACACACCATCTGGTGCCCATGAAAACTCTGCTTGGCCAACTTTCCTCTGAAGGTCCATATCCACAGATTGAGCTTGTGCAATCCTATTCCGTAGGTCGCACAAAATATCTAACTTATTCAGCAAGACGCCACCTTCTAACTCTGTAACACGTAGATTAAGATCTCTAAACTTTTCATATAGCCCACACGTGTGCATCATCACTTCAGCTTTAACTAAAGCTTTTCGACTCAAGGCATCTGCTACCACATTAGCCTTTCCTGGATGGTATTTCAGATCAAAATCAAAATCCTTCAAGTATTCCATCCATCGTCTTTGTCTCATGTTAAGATCTCGTTGATCAAACAAATATTTCAAACTCTTATGGTCACTAAACAAATCAAATTGTGCACCATACAAATGATGTCTCCATATCTTCAATGCAAAAACTATTGCTGCTAGCTCAAGATCATGGGTGGGGTAATTCTCTTCATGTGTCTTGAGCTGTCTGGACGCATATGCTAAGACATTTTCCCCTTGCATAAGAACACTACCCAGTCCTTTAGAGGATGCATCGCAGAAAACGGTGTATCTCTTTTCAGGATCTGGTATTGCCAACACTGGCGCCTTAGTCAACTTCCTTTTTAAAACTCTGAAGCTCCTTTCACATTCTTCGTCCCAAATAAAGGGCACATCCTTCCGGGTGAGACGTGACAGAGGCAAGGCAATCTGAGAAAACTTCATGATAAACCTTCGGTAATAACCTGCCAAGCCTAGAAAGCTCCTGACTTCAGCTACATTCTTGGGTCTCTCCAAACTGAGTACAGCTTCAACTTTGGATGGATCGACGGCTACTCCTCCTTGAGAAATAACGTGACCCAAAAACTTAATCTCAGATAGCCAAAACTCACACTTGCTGAATTTAGCATATAGCTGTTTGTCTCTGAGAACATCCAATACAATTCTTAAGTGCTGAGCATGCTCCTGAGGATCCTTTGAATAAATCAAGATGTCATCTATGAAAATCACCACAAATTGATCAAGGTAAGGCTGAAATATTCTGTTTATATAATCCATAAATACTGCTGGAGCATTAGTTACACCGAAAGGCATAACCAGAAATTCGTAGTGCCCGTAACGCGTTCGAAACGCCGTCTTAGACACATCTGAAGACTTAATACGAATCTGATGGTAACTTGACCGAAGATCAATTTTGGAGAATACCGTTGCTCCTTTAAGCTGGTCTAAGAGGTCGTCAATTCTGGGAAGAGGATACTTGTTCTTGATAGTCACCTTATTAAGTTGACGGTAGTCAATACACAGCCTCATGCTTCCATCCTTCTTCTTGACTAACAAGACCGGAGCACCCCAAGGTGATACACTGGGTCTAATAAAATGCTTCTGGATTAACTCTTCGAGTTGAGATTTCAGCTCTTTCAGCTCTGTTGGTGACATTCTGTACGGTGCCACAGATACTGGCTCCGCTCCTGGAATCAAATCAATTGAAAACTCCACCTCACGCTCTGGAGGCAGACTAGATACTTCTGAAGGAAAAACATCCAAGTATTCATTCACAACAGGAATATCACTGGGACTTAACTCTGATTCTGAAGCCACAGTGAGCATCACATAGAATCCCTTATCTTGAGCACAAATGAATTGAATTAACTGATGGGTGCGGTTAATCAATTCAGACAAAGCCACACCTTCCGCCGTATCACTGGTCGGCATATAAATACTCTTTTCGGAACATCCGATGTACACATGGTTAGCGGAGAGCCAATCCATGCCTAAGATCACATCCAATTGCTCCATCAGGAGACAAACTAAATCAACATAATAGGTCTTACTAGACACAGTGATAGGACAGCTTTCACAAACATACTTTGCCTCAATTCCGCCTTCAGTAGCGGTAGATACTAACATTGGAGGGTTCAACGGAGACAAAGGTAATTGCAGCGTCTCCACACATTTATATGAAATAAAAGAACATGTAGCGCCGCAATCAAAAAGAACTTTTACTGGATTAGTACCCAAATAACACATACCGGCAATTAAATCTTCATTGGCTACAGCCTTCGCGCCGTCAAGCGAGTACACTCTGCCCCTACTAGTAGTTGTTCCTTCAGCTGTTCCTTTAACACGTCGGTTTGGACACTCTGATATGAAATGCCCTGGCTGCTTACATCCATAACAAATACCAGCACCTATCAAGCACTCTCCTTTGTGCATCCTACCACACGTCTTGCAAGTAGGATTAGTCCGTAAAGGATTATGTTGTGGAGAGTATGTCTGTTTCCCTCTCTGCGGGGATCCTTTTGGCTTGAGCTTGTCGTGATACTTATCTGACATCCTGCTTTTCTTCTTCTCATAAGCTGCCGCTCTTTCTTTCGAGGCCTTAGCAAGTCCTGCTTCAACCACCAGACTGTCATGTACCAGTTCATCGTAACTTGCAGTTCTTTGGAGACTTACTGCAGTGTCTATCTCGCCTCTTAAACCTCGTTTATACTGGTTCATCTTCCACACTTCATTCTCAGCATACTCGTTGTGTGTGGAATAGTAGGACAACTCTTCAAACTTCTTTGTAAACTCAGCAACCGACATACTACCTTGCTTCAATTCCAAGAACTCTTGCTCTTTCTTTACCTTGTAAGACAAAGGTAAATACTTCTCCAACATCACTTCTTTAAAGTTTACCCAATTTACTTCTACACCATTGGCTTCCATCATGCGCTGAGCAGATTCCCACCAGTCTTCTGCTGCGCCTCTGAGTTGGTTCGTGGCATAGACCACTTTGTCCTCTTCTGAACATTCAGCCATTCTAAAAATCTTCTCCATTTGTTTAATCCACTTCCCGGCTTCTTATGGTTCACCTTCTCCGTTAAACTCCGGAGGGTGATGTCTGTTATACTCCCGGAACACGGGGTTACCAATTACTGGGGGAGGTGGTGGCTGTGGATGGAAACCTTGTCCCTGCTGCATCATGTCCATCCATTGCTGTTGAGCTTGGGCCTGTTGCTGAGACTGCTGTTGCATCATCAACATCATTTGCTGATACTGTAATGCATTCTGAGCTTGTTGCTCTTGATATTGCTGCTGCCAGGCCTGCTGCTGCTGTATCATCTGTTCCCATGAGTTCATATTGGGTCCTCCACTTTCATCGCTAGCTTGATTGGCACGAGGTCTACCTCTTCTTCTCCCAGACATCTTATCCTAGCTGTCATATACAAGTCAAAGTGATCAGTTTTAACTGAACATAACATCTAGAATAATGTCCTGGATCCAAGAGGTCCACAAACTTGGATTGTACTTTAATGACCCAAGGCACGGTCTGAATCGACCTGCTCTGATACCAATTGTAACACCCATACTAATTTTAACTAGTATATTAGCAAGAGTGTTAAACTGATACTGGATACATTTAAATACAATACAGAAAGTTGTTTAATAATTATACAGAACATAAGTCTTTGATACAATCCATAGTCTGATACTAAACATTCTCCATAATATATATACATCATGATACAATAATATATGCAACACCAAGAAAACGTGAGCAGCACGATCAGTCTGTAGCTTTCTCTTTACCTTTACGTCGTGCTACCTGCGAAGAACCTGCACCAGAAGGAAAGGGATGAGACATAACGTCTCAGTGAGCTCCTACCCTACCTACTGTTTGGCAACCTCAGGGAACCTAGGGTTGCCGTGCCTACCTCGGCGAGCTCGGGGATGCCTATGATCGCCAAGTCTCAATCTTGCCCATAGAGGGCTACCTGACTGTTCCTGAAAAACTGGTGATCAAGGGGGAAACCTAGGATCACCGTCTGATAGCTGCTAACTGACATCTGATAACTGTCTGAATAAATGTTCTCTGACTGATACTGTAATAGAATATTAACTGATACTTTATGTTAGCTGTTAGCGTTGAACAAGCAATATTATCTGAGTTCATTTTACGGAATGCCCCCGGGTGGAGTAACCCCGAAGCACATTCCCCTGATAACCGGTGAAAATTCCTATCATATCAGGCTAACACCGGACTCCTCTTGTCGTCGTGCGGTCATCCTTGCGGAATAACACGTCCCACTGGCGTGAACCTCCTGTGTCCCACTGGCGTGAACAACAGAAGACACGACTTAACATTAGTCTTAACTGATGCGTTTACCTCCCGTGTCCCACTGGCGTGAACAACAGAAGACGCGAATAATATTCTTTAATCTTATGCATGAACCTTTCATGTTCCACTGGCGTGAACGATGAAAGTCACGACTTAAAGGTAATAATCTTAGCCTTAACTCTACGTGAACCATTCGTGTCCCACTGGCGTGAACACAGAAGGCCACGGCTTAAACTTACTAATTCTTGTACTCTTAACCTATATAAGGTTCTAGACTTGAAGCCTATATCATTCTTGAGCTTGCATATTGTATTATCTATGAATAATTACTTAGTAAGGGATAATCCCAAAACTAGCTCTTATACTTCTCTATAATGACTTGAGGATTAAGTCATCTAACCTCTCAAGCTTATGCCTATCCTCACCCTATAATGTTGATCTAAACATCTCAAGGATAGGTCTTTACATGTTCTTTAGCAATTGCTTAATCATTACATGTTGATCCTAAAGTCCGAAGCAGTATTGGATAGCCGAAACGGTGCAAGAAAAGATGAAAAATCATATGATCCTGTCCAACTCAAAATCGTGACACGATTTGGCAATCGTGTCACGATTTCATGCCCAGAAATCGTGTTTGGTTCTGCCTGTGAAATCGTGACACGATTTTACCTGCAGTTGGACAGCATTTGGCAAGTTTAAAACATGTTTTCCACCAATTTTGGTCTATCCAATCATGCCCAACATCACAACAGTTTAAATGGTAAATTCAAAGGCTTATTAACAGATTTCAACATGTATGATCAAGGATTGCTATCAAAATGGAATTATGGTTCAAATGATCATAACTTTGTTCATAAATGCTAAAACTCATAAACTTACTCAAACGGGTTCTAAAACCCTGTGGAGCTCTCCTTAAACCTCCTATTGGTGCTTGCTATCTCTGATTCCCAAAGCCTTGGCTTCACTCTACTACTTTCTCTTGAACCTCCTTTGATTCTCTTTGTTTCTTCTTTACTACTTCTTCTTGCTCTAACTTCCCCAAATACCCAGCTTGCTAGCAAAATTCCTACTAGAGTTGGATAGAGTTTGGATGAGTGATGGGAAGAAGAAGGATGAGGGCGTGTGAGTGAGGTATAAGGGAGAAGGAAAACTGAAATGGGAGAGAATGGAAGAGTGTAGAACAAGTTGGTAAGATTTTCTTACCACTTATTTTAAAAACAATCTTCCTTCTCTTCTAAATTACCATCATGCCATTCCAAATATTTACTAATTTACCACTCTTGTTTAGTGGCTTCTAACACTGATATTAATTGCATCTAAGCGGGATATTACAGCTGTTGCCTTGCCTCACTCTCGCTGTTGCCTTGCCTTTCCGTTTTTTACCCACAAACCCATTTCACTTCTTGTCTCTCTTCAAGTTTTAGGTAAAGTTTCGATTTTTCCTTCACCCTTTTTGTTGTTTCGTCGTTTTGGAAGTGGGTTTTTGTTAAATTTTGAAATGGTTAAATTTGATTTTATTTTGAAATGGTTAAATGTTAAAAGGGAGCAGCTGAGAAATGTCGGTCAAGGAAATGCTAGACACGCCAGCGGAATCGCCGGCGCTGTTCCGCCGTCGCTCGCGCAAACAACGAACGTTGATTTGATTCTACAAGCGGCGAATGATATTCAATCGGAGGATCCCAACGTTGCCAGGATCCGTAAACTTTGAATTCATAATTCATTTCTGAAATTTAACTTTCCGTTAGAAATGCAGTAGTTGATGAAGTTGTTTTTGAATATTAGATCTAGATAATGTTGCAGTGATATGCGTTTGAAATTTTTGTTCGATTTGTGTATTCAAATTGCTATAGATAACTAAATTTATGCCCTAGAAATCTCAAGGTATCATAATTTGATTGCATGCTTATATAATACATGGAGTATGTGTCAACTGTGAATAAGTTCATAGTGTTTGTTTGTTCTATTTGTATGAATACGACCTTATACTTTCGACCTTCAGTGTGTGAGCAGGCATATAGTATGGCTCAAAATCTCGACCCCAAAAGTGATGGTAGAGGAGTTCTTCAATTCAAAACCGGTTTAATGTCTGTTATTAAGGTAATTGTAGCGAGTTTTTAGGATTACATTGCTAAAGGTTTTGGAAATCTTTTCCGTGATTTTTTTTTCTTCCTTTCATGTGAATTTTAAGGGCTTAACAGCTCACCTGCTAACGATTTTCATTTAACTGTATTCTATAGCAAAAACTTGCTAAAGAGGGAGGGGTTCGAATTGATCGCAACCGTGATATTGAAAACCTGTGGGAGTTTTATCAACGGTACAAGCGACAACATAGAGTTGATGACATTCAAAGAGAAGAACAGAGATTGCAAGAGTCTGGAACTTTTAGCTCTACACTGGGAGAGTATGTCCAACTTATGAATTTTTAGCTAATTAAACTTTCCAATGGCGTAATTTTTTTCTCAGTGAAATTAGAAGGTTTTTGTGATCCTACTAGAGAAATGGACTAAAAAAGAGCGTATAAAGGGTAGAAAATCCCCACCATTTAAGCCAGTTTGTTGGGGACGACTTAGACTCAAACCTTGGATGATATTATAACCTATGATAAATGTGTTTTTTTGCCCACCAGTAAAGATACAAACTAAAATGTTGCGTCCCATGCATGATGATGCGTTGTTATTATTTGATTAAGATAACATTTGCCCATGCTCGTGAATTCTAGTTCCGGATGTGAGGAGTGTGTCCACCGGTTCACTCTCTACCCATTTCATTCCACCGGTTCACTCTCTACCCATTTCAATCCTTTTTCACTCTCGACCCCTTTACCCAGAATCTGATTACAACCCCTTTAGGCTTATAATCAAACGGACTCTCAAACCATAAGGCATGGGGTTTGCTTGAAAGTTAAATTCATGAGCTTGTTAACGGTACCTGGGCACCTCTTGCTAGCTGTTCTACCGCGCCGCTAAGTAAGGAAGCGCCGTTAGATGGAATGGTGGGTTTCAATAGATCTCTTTTCCACCTAGGTCAAAGGGGTATGCCGCTATGCTACACCGAAGTATGCTCCTGGGTAAGCGACTGCCTTCGGATCCGCCTCTCGAGCACAAGGGTCGTATTCATAAAAAAAAGGCTATCGATCATGAAGGTTTGCCTATGGCTCTGTATCTACCTCTGTCTGCTGGTGCTTATTTTGTTAAATTTCGTTAATTTTACTTGATTATTTTGTAATTCAGAACTGAAAAGTTTTGCTTATAGTGTGAGGTGATTTTGCTAGATTTAGGTAATTTTGTTACTATAGTGTGAGGTCATTTTGCTAGATTTAAAGTTTTGCTCATGAAATTTTAGGTGAAATTGTTGGTTTTAATTAGATAAAGGTTTTAGTTCAAATATTTGTAATTCAGAACTGAAAAAATTGAAGTTATAAGAATGTATTTGAACTTGTTTATTGTGTAGTAAGGGTATTTTTTTAATATGTGATTGACTTGGGTAAAGTTTTATTTTCTGACAAATTTTGCTAGTTGAAAGTTTTTGAATATGATGCAATTTTAGTTCAAACTGTGCTGGTTTTGAGGTCCTGCTTGGATATACAGCTTATATGTAATTATAGTTTAGTTTTAAGAAGTCTTTTTGTTGTTGTTCTAATGTAGGGTGTTGCTCTTATGTGTTTTCCCAAGTGTTTTTCTGCATTATTTGGGACTGGTTTTTGGCATGTGGACTGATGTTCTGCAACAAAGATGTTTCAGTACTGCAGCTGCTACATACTAGCTTTTTTTTTCCGCCCCTTGGTTTCTGATTCGTCTTCGTGTGCTCTGGCTACAACATATCGGTTTGATTTTCTGCTCTTTCAATTGGTGTGCAAGTTTCTTTGTTTAATCTGCTGATTTTTATTGTCTATTTTAGCTGGTTGTTTGTATTTGCCTTCTGCTGGTTTGTTAGTATAGGTGGTTGTGGTTTCACTCTTTACTGTAGTTGGTTATGGTTTGTTTTCTTTGCGGTGGTTTTTTATATTCTCTTAAGGTTGAGAATGGAGACTTTATTGGAGGATGCCAGTTTTTAAGTTATTTTTATTTTACATTTACATTGCCCAAGATGATGGGTGATGATTTGATCTCGTTATAACAACCTTTGATGGATTAGTTTCCTTTGTACATACAGGAAGTTCTGTCGTAGGTCCTTAAAGAAGCTGGCTATACAATGGATTCTTTCTTTGTCTTGTCTAACTTCATGAAGGTATTGAAGCATGTAATATCTAGCATGACTTTTTGCACTTGAATATTTATGTTTGGTAAATGAGTTAGAAAGATTCATGATTTGAACCCAATATTAGAGGATGTAAGTTGTACAGTTGGCTAGATTTTTCAATTATGTTTTACTACATGTTTTAAAATGTTTTTAGGAACCAGGAAACCTTCAAAGTAATCCAAGATAATAAGCAATAAGAATTGTTGTAATTCGTGTCTGTTTGAGTATTTGTGTTGTAACCTCAGGAGTTCTCTGCTGCAAATTCCAGCACCTTGTATTTGTGCCTCATGGAATTAGTTAGTTCTTGATAATTCTGTTAAAGAGTGTCACAAAAGAGTGTGAATGTCTTATTGTACGTGTTGTTTGATATTCTCTAGATGTTTCGGAGGGGTGGTGAGGAAATAGATTTTTTTTCAACAAGGTATCCATTTGAAAGTTATTCCAGGTATGATACCAATGTCTTAATCTTTATAATGGTGAAACTTGTACTCAGTTTGAATTATCATCAATATCATTTGTCTTGATCTTTATAATAGTGAAAGTTGTACTCAGTTTGAATTATAATCAATGTCAATTGACACTGTTGATATGTTGTTATGTTTTGTGTGTCTACAAAATGCTATGTTATGTCAATTGACACTGAAGCAATGTATTCTCATTTGACCGTTGAGTTGTAGCTGTATATAATAATATTGCAATTCTGCAAGTTCCTTTGTTCACTGAATAATGATTGATTATCTATTGTAATTTTGTTTCGACAGTCCTGTCGAAAAGCAATGTGTCTCAAGAGAAGATTACTCTTTAATCCAGAATAAAGCATTGGTTGTTGTAGATTGTTCATAGGCATGCTTATACGATGAATATGTATTTTATGAGTTTATGGTATAGAAGTCTATTTTTGGTGTCAAGTTTATTGGCTTTATATAGTATGCCATGGTTTGGTAGCAAGAGCATGTGTCATAGTGGGTCTAGAACCTACAAGGGTTAAAGCTCTGAATTTATTTTCTATATGATAATTGTTTTTCTGATGTTCATTGATGTGATGATAAACCATACTTTTTACAGGTTGTGGAAATCCTGAAGGATCGATTTTCGTGGTATCGTAATAGCCGAGCTGTGGATATTCTGAATGTGCTTCACACAAAAAATGGTAGAACCATATAGCTGCTTTACATGTAGGTAAAACAACTCAAACTCAACATGTATGAATATTGACTCTGTAACTTAACAGACTAAATCTGTTATTTGCATATTTTTTTATGACCAGCTATATGTGCCATTGGCTTTGCACTACAAATTTTAAACGTGCATCTGATTTTCATAGGTGTGCAAATTTTAAACGTGCATCTGATTTTCTCCACGTAGTCCTTTTACTTTGATTGGTGATTTTGTTGCATGCTGCGATACATTTATTGTCTTTGGAGGAAGGTTTCTATAGTTTTGTAGGTGGGATGGAGATGTCCCTGTTAACATTTGGTCTTTTATGTAGATCTCAATGTCATGACATTTGAGTGTGAATAGAATTTGGAGCATTACCTAGTTTGCCTTGTGGTTGACTTTATTCATTTGCCAATTGTGGTCAAGTTTGGTGTAAAGTGGAATATGTGCTTTTAATTTAGTTGCCTAGTTGCAATGCCAATTCCTTATTATATGTCCTCATGTTTTGCATGATCCCGTGAAGCAAGACAAAACAATGATTCTTTTTAAATTATAATGACTACTATTGTTTGTTCATCAATCATGAACTGTCATTTTATATTGTTCATTTTTAAATTATGATGACTACTATTTTTAAATTATGATTACTACTATTGTTTGTTCATCAATTATGAACTGTCTATTATATCATGTTTATTTTTCCTTACAAATTTTCTTGTTAACAGGAAATCTGGAACTCCTAGACCTCTTTGGAATGCAATATCTCAGATTCTGATGGCTGTTGGCTACATACTCTTAGCCCTGGCTATGCTCGGTTCACTTTACATCGGTTCCATTATCGTCGGCATATGTTATGGAGTGCGCCTTGCTGTTACAGTGCCAACAGCATCAGAGTTATTTGGACTCAGATATTACGGTCTCATCTACAATATTCTCATCCTCAACCTTCCACTTGGCTCTTTCCTCTTTTCCGGTCTACTTGCCGGTATACTCTACG
Organism: Medicago ruthenica; assembly: GCA_018208015.1. Classification (NCBI taxonomy): domain Eukaryota; kingdom Viridiplantae; phylum Streptophyta; class Magnoliopsida; order Fabales; family Fabaceae; genus Medicago; species Medicago ruthenica. The sequence goes on from CM031376.1 coordinate 35,812,309, forward strand.
ATATGGAAGCAACAACAACAGAAGGAGGAGGTAACACGTGCGTCGGAGGTCATTGTTACAGGCTAGTGTTTATTGTCATGGCTGGAGCATGTGTTGTTGGGTTTTTCTTAGATATTCTATTGTCAGTTAGAACCAAGACTGTCTACAACAAGATTTAAATGAGTAAGAAATCGAAGAAATCCTCAGTGACATCAAGTAGCCAATGATCCTGAATGGGGGTGTTCACTATATCGTTTAGAACAATTCTGGGATTGATGACATTTTTGTTCAGTGATATCCCACTTTAGCAATCATATAGTTCATTCAATTTTTAAAAATAAAGCCAGTTTGTTTGTTTTTGATTCCATTATGAAATGTAAGCATTCTACTGGCCTCAGTTATTTTGTAAGATGTTAGTAAATTGCAAGGATTAGTAAATTATTTTCAATAGCCAATTCAATTTTGTGTAGTTTTTTATTTTTTATTCTGTGAACTGATCTGAAACCGTAAGTTTTAAGTTATGTTGAATTCTTTAGTCAGTGTTGTTTAGTTTGGTAAGTGACTATTGTATTCTTTAGTCAGTGTTGTTTAGTTGGTCTTTTATGTAGATTTTAAGTATTTATTAATATATTGATTTAAATTGTCAATAAAAATTGCTCCAACCAATTTTTTTTTTAAAAAAACTAAACATTTGCAACTGTTGTGAGGGGTCGCAAGTCCCTTCAAAACCATGTGAATGCTCTTCCTTTGCGACTGTTCCTAACAGTCGCAATAGCCTTTGCGACTGTTGGTGCGACTGTTGGTTGAACAGTCGCAAAATACCCTTTGCGACTCCAATTTCTGTGTCTGTTGGGGAACAGTCGTAAAGGGATATCTGCGACCCTTCTAACAGTCGCAATCCATGATTTCAGAAGTCGCAAAATGCCTTTTTTCTTGTAGTGTTTGGTTGCATAGAGATGCATATGTACATGATGCTGAGAGAAAGAAGCTTGATGCAAAAGGTGTCAAATGTGTTTATTTTGGGATTATAAATTAGTATATTGGTTACAAGCTTCGTTATCCTTTACAAAATAAAGTAATAATCAACATAGATGTCGTAATTGTAGAATAAAAAGGACGGAGTTGACATGAATTGAAAAGGAACTACTAGTGCAAGTTTACAAAAGTGATGTGAAGATCAACAATGATGAAGAAGAAGATTGTGAAATTCACACTAACAATTGTGATTAAAACAGTGAGGAAACATATAAGAATGTTCAGTTTGAATCTAGCAACGAGGAATCTGATAACGATCCTTTCTTTCTTATTGCAAGAGACGCTTTATTGTAAGATGTAATTTCATTCATATACCTAATCCAAATGAGATGATACAAATCTTTTACAGCTATAAACCAAGGTTGTGAATTCGAGTCTGTGCTTTAGTGTGAAACAACGTTTTTTACTGCAGAGACACAACAAGTTCTCCAAACCATAACATTCGATCCACCCACCTCCTCACAAGCATCATTTGTCGCTTCTTCACGACACTCCGTTGGTAAAAAGACAACTTTTTTTAAATTTATCTAATCAATTAATTTAGTCATCAAACTTAGGATATTTCAACTTGATCACATTGTTTTCCATTGATCAAGGTATAGAAACTTGGATTGTTAGATCTTCGTTCATACATAGTTATAAGGTCACATGTTGTATAAAAATTCATATAACAGAAGATAATAGGAATAAGAATCTTTTATATATTCATATAATTGTATTATTACATGTGAGACGAGTCTTTCTCCAACTCTATAGTATTATTGTAAACTAAATAAAGATGAAATAAATTTAGGGTACTCTAGAAGGGGGGCAACATTGCTTGTTAAAAGCGCATAGTATGTAGCAAGCAGGCACAGGTGCATAATCATCAACACTAACTCCGGGTCGTGTGGCATATGCACTTCCCATTAGGCTCAACACAAAAGCAACCAAAAAGACAACAAAGTTTAGTGTCATTTTCAAAGAACTTTCCATTTCGGCTAAACAATTTATTTTTCAAACAAAGAACAAACTCTGCATATGGTGTGTTGAAATGCAAGAGATTATTTATACACAAATGTTGATCCTTATCCTAAAAATAAGCATACGTGGACAATGTTGACCATCAAATTAAACTATAGATATATTATTAATAAATAAATAGCTATATGAAATTCTGGCCAGGCAATAAGAGAGTTACCAGGTTCTGAACCAAACAGGTTCTGAACTAAACGCAGGGACACAATAAAGTGCTAAAACAGAGCACAAGTAAACACAATGCAAGAGCAGAATATAAAGTGCAGGAAAGCTAAAGAACACACAAGGTTTGTTAACCCAGTTCGGAGTAAACACCTCCTACTCTGGGGGATACCAATCCAGGAAGGAATTCCACTATAGGAATTAATCCTTATGACTCAAGACACTGACTCCCAGTTCCCAGCCTAAGCAATTAACTTCCTCCTAGTCTTGAATTCTACCCAACACGTTGAGTATTAGAGACCACTAACTTCCTATTCAAGTAACAAACCTGTTACTGAAACCCTTAATCAAAAACACTCTGTTTTTCAGAAAACTTCAAAAACACAACTTCATTCGTACCTAGAGGCTTAGAATGAATTACAACTCAATAACAACCCTAAACCAACTCAAACAATGAGTGGTGCACAATAAAAACTCTAAGTAAAAACACAGACTTAATTCTCTGATTTTTGACTCTCTAAATCGTAAGTCTTCAATAGCAAAGCTCCTCCTTTTATAATCTTCAGCAAGCCTCTTAATTATGCTCCAAATCTTCTGAATTGATTTGTTACTGGAATAAGATTGTTCCAATAAAGTAACAAATAAATCTGCACCCAATCTCTGAAAGATTTAAAACAGAAAATATAAATTTTCATAACTTTGAACCAAATCTTCAAAGATATCTTCTCCAATAAACCCAGCATTCTAGAAGCAATTATACAAACATAATTCCTTGCTAAATCTCCCAAGATACGTGCAAAAACAATCCAGCAAATCCAGCTTCTGACGTGGTCAACAGAAGTCAACGCTGGCTTCAGAACCTGAAACTGCTTCTGAAGTGCTACAGTGCTCCTGATGAGCATTTCAGCTTCTGATGAAGATTTTAGCTTCTGAATGGCTTCAAATGAGAAAACTTCCAACTGAAGAAATGATCTAATCATGGAGATGCTTCTATTCAATACTTTGGTTTTGCCAAAACATGCAGCCAACACAAAAGACTCAACAATCCCCCCCTTTGGCAAATTTTTGGCTAAAACTATCCAAGTTCTTCAATCTCCCTTATAATCAACTCAGCAATGAAGAACTCCATAAACATACATCATAGCAATTAGTTTAGGCAGCGGATTCAGCTATGTTACACAACAACTTCAGCTTCTGACTCCTGAAGCACACATAAACCAAGTACTGATCAACTCCTGTCCATCACAATCATGGTATCAGAGCTACTCCAAGGTATCAGAGCTACTGATCAACTCCACACACTCCCCCTGCAACTCAGCATACACTCAGCATACATCAAACTCCCCCTTACTTCTGAATTTATGGTATCAGAGCATATCAGAGTCAACACTTCACAATTGTTCTTCAGGACCATACCTCAGGATCACAGAAACACTCAGGACCATAACAATCTTGTACTCCCCCTGAGACACATATTCCCTCTTGATCATATCTCTCCTAATTCTTGGTATCAGAGCCAACACAGTGCATAAGATTTTCTCCCCCTTTTTAGCCACAAAATTCTGACAAAACATAGTCTTCATATAGGGAATAAAATCAAAACAAGTAACACAGATCCTGGAAAAGCTATCAGATTCAGACACAGGATCACACTCAGCATAAGCACAACTGGCAGGTACTCTATCTTCCTCACATCCAGTTTGCATTAATTGCTATAAGTCTTCATGTAGACACACACCTAACATGCTCCTTAAGTTTTCAAACTGCTTACATTCCAAGGCCTTTGTGAAAATGTCAGCAACTTGTTCTTCAGTAGCTACATGTTCCAGCTGAACAATCTTGTCCTCCACAAGGTTTTTGATAAAATGGTGTCTGATATCTATATGTTTAGTTCTGCTGTGCTGAATAGGGTTCTTAGAGATGTTAATTGCACTCAAATTGTCACAAAATAGGGTCATAGTTCCTTGTGCAATGTTGTATTCTTCAAGCATTTGCTTCATCCAAACCAATTGTGAACAACTACTTCCAGCAGCAATATACTCAGCCTCAGCAGTTGACAATGACACACAGTTTTGCTTCTTGCTAAACCATGAAATTAAGTTATTTCCCAAAAAGAAACAACCTCCTGAGGTGCTCTTCCTGTCATCAGCACTTCCAGCCCAGTCAGCATCACAATATCCCATCAGTTCAGAACTTGAACTATGTGAGTACATGATTCCATAGTCACTTGTGCTGTTCACATACTTCAGGATCCTTTTAACTTGTGTCAGATGACTCATCTTAGGATCAGCATGATATCTTGCACAAACTCCTACAGCAAATGTGATATCAGGCCTGCTTGCAGTTAAGTACAATAGGCTCCCAATCATGCTTCTGTACTGACTTTGGTCTACTGAAGCTCCATGTTCATCTTTGGTTAGCTTCAGATGAGTAGCAGCTGGTGTCCTCTTATGAGCAGCTGATTCCATTCCAAACTTCTTCACTATGTTCTTGGCATATTTACTCTGAGAAATGAAGATTGTATCTTCCATTTGCTTGACTTGTAATCCAAGAAAATAAGTCAGTTCACCAACTAAGCTCATTTCAAATTCTGACTGCATCTGCTGAACAAACAGTTTGACCATCTTCTGAGACATCCCTCCAAACACTATATCATCCACATAAATCTGAGCAATCATTATATTTCCATCTTCATTCTTCACAAACAAAGTCTTATCAGAACCTCCTTTTCTGTAACCTTGAGCCACAAGAAACTGAGTCAGCCTGTCATACCATGCCCTTGGTGCTTGCTTCAATCCATATAAAGCCTTCTTTAACTTGTACACATGTTCTGGAAACTTAGGATCCACAAAACCCTTAGGCTGTTCAACATATACCTCTTCTTGCAAATATCCATTCAAAAATGCACTCTTCACATCCATCTGAAATAGCTTGAACTTGAGAATGCAGGAAACACCTAACAGTAGTCTTATGGACTCTAGTCTGGCCACAGGTGCAAAGGTCTCATCAAAATCAAGTCCCTCAACTTGAGTATAACCCTGAGCAACCAACCTTGCCTTATTTCTGACCACAGTACCATTCTCATCTGTTTTATTCTTGTATATCCACTTAGTACCAATCACATTCAACCCTTCAGGTCTAGGAACTAGATCCCACACTTCACTCCTTTTGAATTGATTCAACTCATCTTGCATTGCTTCAATCCAAAATTCATCAGTTAGGGCTTCTTTCACATTTTTAGGCTCAACCTTTGACACAAAGCATGAATCAGTAGCAGCAGCATCTGATCTTCTGGTTCTGACACCTTGATCTAAGCTACCAATGATTAAGTCTTTAGGGTGATCCTTCTGAACTCTAATTGATGGCCCTTTACCATTTGGAACTTGATCTGGTTGATCTTCTGCTTCTTCAGACTCTGAATGCTTTTCTGCTTCTGAAGTTTGTTCTTCTGAGGCTTCAGACTCTGGAACAACTTCAGGTTCATTCTTTTCATTCTCAGCAGACAAATCATCAATAACCACATTTATGGACTCCATCACAACCTTGGTTCTGGAATTAAACACCCTGTAAGCTCTGCTGTTCACTGAATAACCCAGGAATATGCCCTCATCAGACTTAGGATCCAGTTTTCTTCTATTCTCTCTGTCAGCCAAGATATAGCATCTGCTCCCAAACACATGGAAATACTTCACAGTTGGCTTTCTTCCTTTCCATAATTCATACAGAGTTGATGCAGTACCCTTCTTTAAAGTGACTCTGTTGTGTATGTAACATGTTGTGTTCATTGCTTCAGCCCAGAACATATATGGAAGTTTCTTAGCATGCAGCATTACTCTTGCACATTCTGCTAAAGTCCTATTCTTCCTCTCAACTACACCATTTTGCTGAGGAGTAATAGGTGCAGAAAACTCATGCTTTATACCTTCAGAAGCACAGAATTCTGAAAAACTCTTGTTTTCAAATTCTTTGCCATGATCACTTCTGATTCTGATTATGCCACAGTCCTTTTCTCTTTGTAGTTGAATGCACATTTCTTTAAATACTTCAAAAGTATCAGACTTTTCTCTAACAAAACTGATCCATGTGAATCTTGAGTAGTCATCTACCATTACAAAAGCATACCTCTTGCCACCAATACTCTCAACTTGCATAGGCCCCATCAAATCCATATGAACAAGTTCTCGTACTTTAGTAGTCACCTGGTGAACTAATCTGGGATGAGACTTTCTTGTTTGTTTCCCAATTTGACAATCACCACAAACATTGTCCCCATTGATCTTCAGATTAGGTACACCTCTGATAGCTTCAGTACTTAGGATTTTCTTCATGCCTTTCAAATGCAGATGTCCCAGTTTCTGGTGCCAGAGTTTGACTTCCTCTTCTGAGCTCATAAGACAAGAAGTCAGACTTCTTTCTTCTTCAGAAACCCACAAATAACAATTGTCTTTGGATCTGCAGCCCCTCATCTGAACTTTATCTTCCTGATCAGTAACAATACACTCCTGCTTGTTGAAATTTACTTTCAAATCCTGATCACATAGCTGGCTAATACTGATCAGATTAGAGGTTAATCCTTCCACCAGTAGCACATCATTAATTCTGGGCAAACCTTCTCTGATCAAATCTCCAATACCCAGAATCTGACCTTTTACACCATCTCCAAATGTCACATAACTTCTGGAGTATGATCTGATATTGCTCAGCAGCTTCTTCACACCAGTCATGTGCCTTGAACACCCACTATCAAAATACCAGTCTTCTTTTGAAGTGGCTCTCAGTGAAGTATGAGCAATCAGGCCTACATTCTGAACCTTAGGTTTCCACACCTTCTGAACACTATGTCTGGGTGCAGCTGGTTGCACTCTTCTATATTGGAAGTGTTCAGGGTGACCATATAATTTAAAGCAGAATGGTTTGATATGCCCTCTCTTTCCACAATGATGACAGACCCATGGATGATTCCTCCTCCTTTTGTTTCTGAAAGATTTCTGGGGTTGCTTCTGAGGTAGCATCTGACCATGCTTCTGACCTTGCATCTGAGGTCTCTTCTGAGCTTGCTTCTGAGCTGGCATCTGGGCTTGTTTTTGAGGTCTCCTCTTTGATGTTCCAACCATAGAATCATGAGTTTGAGTAGCAGGAACAAAATTCATCTGTTTAGGAATCTGAGTCTGTTCAGGAACAAAACCTAAACCAGTTTTTCCTTGTTGCTGATTCCCCAAAATGTCCTCCAACTTATCAGTAGCAGAGTTCAACATCTTCACTTGCTTCTTCATTTGATCAAGTTGGGAGTTCAGCTGGTTTACCTCTTCTTTTAAATCTGAATTCTGCACTAACAGTTTACCTTTTTCAGCCTCCAGTTGTAGAATAGTCTCCTTCTGATCCAAAACTTGTTTGCAAACCTCAGCACTTCTGGTATAGAGCTTCTTGTAGTTATCAGCTAGTTCATCATATGAGGTTTTAGCAGCTTCAGACACAGATGAAGCTTCAGACTCTGAGTCAGACTCTGAAAAAGTCTCAGATTCTAAAGCAGGTTCCTTCTTCAAGATAGCTCCTGACCTCACTACCAGACAAGTATCACACATATCAGATTCACTAACATCATCTTCTTCAGAACCATCATCAGACCATGCAACAGCTAGGCTCTTCTTCTGTTTCTTAAGAAAAGTAGGACATTCAGATTTGATATGCCCATAGCCCTCACACTCATAGCACTGCACGCCTTTGGCTTGGTTACTTTTCTCTTCAGACTTTGTCTTTTTCTCATCAGTTTGTTGCTTCTTGTTGTTGACTCTGAAGTTCTGACTTTTGGCTTTGGCTTTTCTGTTAACATTCTTCAGAATCTTGTTGAATTGTTTTCCCAGCAACACTAGAGCTTCTGATAAGTCATCCTCCTCAGACTCTTGTTGATCATCAGCTTCAGAATTCACACTAAATGCTACACCTTTTCCTTTCTTCTCAGTTTGTTTACAAAAGGCAGTTTCAAAATTGAGCAATGACCCAATAAGCTCCTCAAGCTTCATAGCAGAAATATCATGAGCCTCCTCAATTGCAGTGACTTTCATGTCAAATCTTCTAGGCAGGGACCTGAGGATTTTTCTCACCAACTTCTCATCAGACATCTTCTCCCCAAGTGAGTCAAAAGAATTTGCCATGTCCAGCACATTCATGTAAAAATCTTGAATGGATTCATCCTCCTTCATCTTCAGGTTCTCAAACTTGGTGGTCAGCAACTGCAATCTGGACATCTTTACCTTAGACGTTCCTTCATGAGTGGTCTTCAGAATTTCCCAAGCATCCTTAGCCACAGTACATTGTTTGATGAGTCTGAACATGTTCTGATCAACACCATTAAAGATAGCATTCAAAGCTTTTGAATTTCCCAGAGACAGATCATCTTCAGCTTTGGTCCATTCCTCCTCAGGCTTCAGAACCTCAGTCCTGTTACCATCTTTGTCTGTATACACAGGATGATCCCAGCCTTTAATCACAGCTTTCCAAGTCCTGCTGTCAATAGACTTTAGAAAAGCACACATCCTTGACTTCCAATACTTATAGTTTGTGCCATCTAGTAGAGGTGGTCTATTGACATATCCTCCTTCTCTATCCATGCTTACCAGAAATTAAGTCCTCTGGATCTCACCCAAATTACAGGCAGGGTGCCTGCTCTGATGCCAATTGAAATTCTGGCCAGGCAATAAGAGAGTTACCAGGTTCTGAACCAAACAGGTTCTGAACTAAACGCAGGGACACAATAAAGTGCTAAAACAGAGCACAAGTAAACACAATGCAAGAGCAGAATATAAAGTGCAGGAAAGCTAAAGAACACACAAGGTTTGTTAACCCAGTTCGGAGTAAACACCTCCTACTCTGGGGGATACCAATCCAGGAAGGAATTCCACTATAGGAATTAATCCTTATGACTCAAGACACTGACTCCCAGTTCCCAGCCTAAGCAATTAACTTCCTCCTAGTCTTGAATTCTACCCAACACGTTGAGTATTAGAGACCACTAACTTCCTATTCAAGTAACAAACCTGTTACTGAAACCCTTAATCAAAAACACTCTGTTTTTCAGAAAACTTCAAAAACACAACTTCATTCGTACCTAGAGGCTTAGAATGAATTACAACTCAATAACAACCCTAAACCAACTCAAACAATGAGTGGTGCACAATAAAAACTCTAAGTAAAAACACAGACTTAATTCTCTGATTTTTGACTCTCTAAATCGTAAGTCTTCAATAGCAAAGCTCCTCCTTTTATAATCTTCAGCAAGCCTCTTAATTATGCTCCAAATCTTCTGAATTGATTTGTTACTGGAATAAGATTGTTCCAATAAAGTAACAAATAAATCTGCACCCAATCTCTGAAAGATTTAAAACAGAAAATATGAATTTTCATAACTTTGAACCAAATCTTCAAAGATATCTTCTCCAATAAACCCAGCATTCTAGAAGCAATTATACAAACATAATTCCTTGCTAAATCTCCCAAGATACGTGCAAAAACAATCCAGCAAATCCAGCTTCTGACGTGGTCAACAGAAGTCAACGCTGGCTTCAGAACCTGAAACTGCTTCTGAAGTGCTACAGTGCTCCTGATGAGCATTTCAGCTTCTGATGAAGATTTTAGCTTCTGAATGGCTTCAAATGAGAAAACTTCCAACTGAAGAAATGATCTAATCATGGAGATGCTTCTGTTCAATACTTTGGTTTTGCCAAAACATGCAGCCAACACAAAAGACTCAACACTATATATATTGACTTTATTATAAGTCAAAATATGCTATCAATTGATAAAATAAAAAATAATAAAATAATTTCAAATTACAAAATTATTTTATTGTGGATGAAGTCCTTCTTAGGTTAGAAATATAAAACACTCTAGAAAGGGTAGACTGGACTAGTCAATCAGGTTGACGGTGAACTAGAATAAATTTTTTAAGCGTGATTCTCTCTCTCTCGCTCTCTCTCTCTCTCCCTCTCTCTCTCTCTCTATGTATGTATATATATATATATATATATATATATATATATATGTTACTTTTCTTTTATTAAGACAAATTCGATTAAAATTAAAGGTATAGCTATTTGGTACTTTTATATTATAACAAACTATACTTATCTTTTTAAATGAGACAAATATTATAAAAAAGGTAATATAAATCCTTATATTTTTTAATGACAACAACAATGTGGCATTCTTATAGGAAGAAAGAATGAATTTTGATAAAGAGAAAGATGATGGACAAGCTTTGAATATGACCAACTATGGAATAATTTATGGGTGTGGAAGAGGACATTTTAGTGCTAGAAGACGTGGAAGAGAAAAACAAGCAAGTTGTTTGTTATTTCAGTGTTGGCTACATTGTTTGGTAAAATAAAAGTGCTCGTGCAATGCGTCTTCAGATGTTATTTAAGTCTTCAGAAGCAAGAAATTGGTTTTGAGGAGGTTCAGAAGCTGAAATGGCCTTTAGAAGCAGTTTTGGTCTTCAGACACAGAATGGACCTTCAGACGCAGAAAGTGCCTTCAGACATAGGATGGGTCTTCAGACGCACTGTTCAGAAGTTGACCAGCGTTAACCTTCAGAAGCTGAACTTCAGAAGCTGTTTTCAGAAGCTGGATTTCTGCATTCTTTGTGATTAATCCTATGTGTGCCTATTGAAGATTTATCAAAGATTTATTCAGGCATTTGTTTTCTAGAAGGCTGATTAACTTGTTGAAGATCTTGGAGAAAGATTGGCTGCGTATTTATGTTTGAATATATTTGCTGAAGAATCTTTTCAAGATAGAGTTCAGAAATATTTGTTCCCTTATTGAGCCTTTAATAATTCAGAATCATATCAATTGAAGAAGATTGGGTTCAGAATTATGCTGCTTGCTGAAGCCTATTTAAGAAGACGTGCTGCTGCTATTGAAGTTTGCTTGAGTCAATACTGATTTTATTCTTAGAGTTTTTGTTTGTGTAAGCTTAGGCTTTATTTGTACACCACTCATCTGAGTTAGTTTAGATTGTTTGAGTTGTAAATCATTCTAAGCTTTTAAGTACGAATGATGTCTTTGTTTTGAAGAGTGTCTTCATTGTTTTGAGTTGTTTACAGAAGTTGCTGATCACTGGGTTGTGATTAAGTAATTGGGAAGTTAGTAGTGTTCTAATACTTAGGTGGTGCTCCTGAGTAGAAATCAGACTAGTGGAGATTGATTGCTTAGGCTGGGAACAGGGGGTCTGTGTCTTGAGTCTTAGGATTAATTCCTCATAGTGGATTTCCTTCCTGGATTGGTATCCTCCAGATGTAGGTGGTGTTTACACCGAACTGGGTTAACAAATACTTGTGTTATTTACTTTCTGCACTTTATTTTAGCTGCTTCTGAAATTGTGCTATTGTTCTTTGTTTTGCAAACCATCGTACTTTGTTTTTAAGTTCTGATCATTAACTGCCAGAATTTCAATTGGCATCAGAGCAGGCACCCTGCCTGTTATTGGGTGAGCTCCTGGGAAGACTTTTCTGGCAAGAATGGACAAGGAGGGAGGATATGTCAACTGACCACCTTTGCTGGATGGCACGAAATTGGAAGTCTAGAATGTGTGCTTTTCTGAAATCCATAGACAGCAGAACCTGGAAAGCAGTATTAAAAGGTTGGGATCATCCAGTTGTGTTAGATAAAGATGGGAATAAGACTGAAGTGCTGAAACCTGAAGAAGAATGGACAAAGGTTGAAGATGATCTGGCTCTTGGAAACTCCAAAGCTTTGACTGCCCTATTCAATGGTGTGGATAAGAACATGTTCAGATTGATCAAGCAGTGTACCATTGCAAAGGATGCCTGGGAGATACTTAAGACCACTCACGAAGGAACTTCAAAAGTTAAGATGTCCAGACTCCAACTACTCACCACTAAATTTGAAAACTTGAAGATGATGGAAGATGAAAACATTCAAGATTTTTATATGAATGTCCTGGATATGGCTAATTCCTTTGAGTCTCTTGGAGAGAAGATGTCAGATGAGAAGATTGTTAGAAAAATTCTCAGGTCACTCCCTAGAAGATTTGATATGAAAGTGACAGCTATTGAGGAAGCTCATGACATCTCCACTATGAAGGTTGAGGAGCTGATTGGATCCTTGCTGAATTATGAAACTGCTTTCTGTAAACAGACTGAGAAGAAAGGGAAAGGAATTGCTTTTGCAGTTAATACTGAAGATGAGGATCAACAAGAGTGTGATGAGGATGATGGAGACTTATCAGAAGCACTTGTGTTGCTGGGGAGACAGTTCAACAAAATTCTGAAGCATGTTGACAGAAAATCCAAAACCAAAGGGCAGAACTTCAAATTCAACAAGAGTAAGCAACAAACTGATGTGAAGAAGACCAAGACTGAGGAGAAGAGCAATCAAGCAAAAGGAGTTCAGTGCTTTGAGTGTGAAGGTTATGGGCATATCAAGTCAGAATGTCCTACTTTTCTTAAGAAGCAGAAGAAGAGCCTAGCTGTATCATGGTCTGATGAAGACTCAGAAGAAGATGAAGAGAGTGAGTCTGCTAAGGTTGTTTTTGCCCTAACTAGAAGAGACAAGTCTGATGTTAAGGTTAAGGCCTCAGGAGCCAGTTCAAAGACTGAAGCAGTTTTAGAGTCTGAGACATTATCAGAGTCTGACTCAGAATCTGAAGTTTCATCAGTGTCTGAAGCCAGAGTTGAAAAGTCCACACATGATGAACTGGCTGACAATTACAAGAACTTATACATCAGAAGTGTTGAAGTCTGCAAGCAAGTAGTGGATCAGAAGAAGACCATCTGTCAACTAGAAGCTGAGAAGGATGAACTGTTAGTGCGAAATTCTGATCTCAAAGAAGAAGTGAGCCAACTCAAGTCCCAGCTTGAACATATGAAAAAGCAGGTGAGAATGATGAATACTGCTACTGATGTGCTGGAGGAGATATTGGAGAATCAGAAACATGGGAAACAAACTGGCTTAGGATTTGTGGATGAGAGTTTGAACCTGAAACAGAAGAATTCTGCTAAAAGGTTTGTTCCTGCTACTGAAATATATGATCCTATGGTTGAAACATCTAAGATGAAACCTAAGAAGCAACCTCAGAAGTTCAAGGGAAAGAGGAGAAATCATACATGGGTTTGTCGTCATTGTGGAAAGAAGGGGCATATTAAACCATTCTGTTTCAAATTGTATGGTTATCCTGAACATTTTCAGTATAGAAGAGTGGAATCTGCTGCAACCAAAAACAATGTTCAGAAGGTGTGGAAACCCAAAGACAAGACTGTTGGCCTCATAGCTCATACATCTTTGAGACCAACCTCTAAGGAAGATTGGTACTTTGATAGTGGTTGTTCCAGACACATGACTGGTGTGAAGAAATTGTTAAGCAATTTAAAGCCATATACCAGCAGTTATGTAACTTTTGGTGATGGAGCAAAAGGTGAGATTCTGGGTATTGGAGATTTAATCAGAGATGGATTACCAAGACTGGATAATGTGTTACTTGTGAAAGGGTTGACTTCAAATCTGATCAGTATAAGCCAGCTATGTGATCAAGACTTGAAAGTGAATTTCAACAAGCAAGAATGTTTGGTAACTGGTAAAGAAGGTGAGGTTCTGATGAGAGGCTGCAGATCAAAAGATAATTGCTATTTGTGGATGTCTGAAGAAGAAACAAGCTTATCTACCTGTCTCATAAGCTCAGAAGAGGAAGTCAGACTCTGGCACCAGAAACTGGGTCATTTGCATCTGAAAGGCATGAAGAAAGTGATGAATACTGAAGCTATCAGAGGTCTACCTAATCTGAAGATCAATGAGGACAATGTTTGTGGTGATTGTCAAATTGGAAAACAAACAAGAAAGTCTCATCCCAGATTAGATGTAACACCCATACTAAATTATCTAGAATATTTAGCATGTGTATTAATCAGATACTGGGTACATTAAAATTTTCAATAATAATAATACAATATAAAACTACTGAATGTGTACAAATAGCTCGTTTATACAAATATCCAAATATCATATACAATTATCCTCATAAACATAGATAATCTGTCAACCTCTTGAGCTTGTCCTTGACGAGCATCTGCACTCCATCCAGCGTCTTCTTGAAGATCTTCTTGAACATCTCTTGCTAACCTGTAAACCTGCACCAGAAGGATTGGGATGAGACATAATGTCTCAGTGAGCTCCAGCCCAACCTACTGTTGGCAACCACGGGGGAAACCTAGGGTCGCCATGCCTACTCTCGGCAATCTTGGGGATACCTATGATCACCAAGTCTTAACCTTACCCATAGAGGGCTACCTGACTGTCCTGCTAAACTGTGTAGTCATAAACTGGACTACATTCTGCTGAACTAGTGATCAAGGGGAAATCTAGGATCACTGTCTGAGCCTAATACTGAATAATCATGAGATCTAGACTATAACCTGATATCTGGGTGATCGAGGGGGAACCTAGGATCACCGCCTGATAACTATTCTCTGTCTGATAACATAATAAAAAAAATAGAATAACTGATACATGTCTTTATGTTAGCTGTTAGCGTTGAACAAGCAATATTATCTGAGTTCATTTTACGGAATGCCCCCGGGTGGAGTAACCCCGAAGCACATTCCCCTGATAACCGGTGAAAATTCCTATCATATCAGGCTAACACCGGACTCCTCTTGCCTAAGTGTGTGGTTATCCTCGGGGAAGATTCCTGCCCGTTCCAACTGTATCTGGAACCCCCCGTCCTCTCTAACTGGTCGAGAGCACAGGAGACACACTATAACTCTGTGTGGTTATCCTCACGGAAAGTTCCTGCCCGTTTCAGCAATGCTGAAACCCCCTGTTCTCTCTAACTGGTCGAGAGAACAGAAGACACAAAGTTTGTCCTGATTATCAATTATTATTCCTGTTATATAAATATTCATATCCTGATAAAACTGATACGTGTACCCCCCAGTGTCACTCTGACGTGAACAACTGAGGCACGTCCTGATATACCTGTAACTATGCCTGAACTGAGGGAACTAAGTACCGCTGACTGAGGTACACTATAATCTGCCTGGTTAAGGGGATCCTGATAAACTACCCTTAACATACCTGAATGTAATTCTATTTCTGTTAACCTATTTAAGGTTCTAGACATATCGTTCTCATATGTCGTTCTTAAGGCTTACATAAACATTGTAATGATATTCCTGTATTCGTCTAGACTTTGCCCTTTAATTCTGAACTATTCTAAATCAATGTTCAATCCTTGTTCCTTACATATCCATCCTTATTGGGAGCCTCTTGAATGTGTTAAAATGGTAGTCAATGTTTCTAAAATGTTTACGGAGAAAACGGATGTGAAAAACCATGCCTACGCGTCCCAGAACACCCAAAACAGCAAAGCTGTCAAGTGCTGTCTGGGCCTGCGCGCTTGTAGCGACAAGCCTGCGCTTGAAGCGACCAGTCTGCGCTTGAAGCGACCAGCCTGCGCTTGAAGCGACCAGCCTGCGCTTGAAGCGACAGTAGGCAGAATAAAATTCTGCCTGGTCGCTGTAGCGAGCTCCAGCTCGCTGTAGCGACCATGACAGGTCCAAAAACCTCAAAATTGATATTTTTCATCATTCCAAGCCATTCCAACTCACCCAAGCTTCCCAAATGGCATAAAAAGGATTTTCTTAAGCTTATATATCATTTAAACATGGCTGGAACAAGGAATTAGCAATTTACATAATCTAGGGCACTTAATAAAAATTACTCTAAGAGTAAACAACTCTCAAATGGGTTATAAAACCCTAGGGAGCTCACCTTTGCCTTGTTTGATGCTTGTTAGATCCTGAACTTCAAACTTTAACTTGCTCCTACTCCTTTCTTTAATTCTTCTTCAACTTCTCTTGTCCTAGCTTCCAAAACTAAGCTTGTTTTGCTCAAAACTCTCGAGGAATTGGATGAAAGCTTGATGGGTTGTGTGCGCACCTCGTTTTTTTCCTGAGAAAAAGACGCGCAAATCCTCCGTGGTCGTTCGTAAACGCTCGGAGGGCCTTGTGATGTCGCCACCAAAGTTTTTGTGTAAAGGGAACGTTGATAAACCCTTAAGTTTTTTTGTTTTTAAAGGGAAACGATAATAAAACCCTTTGACGATGAGGAAAGGATGGTCATCGCAACCATTGTCGGGTTCGGGAGTTGATTACGCAAGGGGAAGGTATTAGCACCCCTCACATCCGTTGTACTCAACGGGAACCTTCTATTTGGCTAAAGCTTAAATTGTTTTTAAATGTTTTGCGCGCATGCTTATCCATGTCAAAATATAATAAAGGGGGGGGGGGGGGGGGGGAAGAGATAAAAACAAACGAAAGGGAAAAAAGAAAGTTTTTATTATTGCGCTTGACAAGATGTCGATCTTGCTCCTACGTATCTCCCGGTAGTCGGAGAATTCAAAGCGTACGTAGTTCTTTGGTAGAAAAACGTACATGTGTTGGTTAATTTTAAATGGACGATGTTTTAACCGAATTCTTGCGATTAAAACGTAGCTTGTATGCTCGCGCTTGGGAGACTTATTAAGCGTTTGTTCACGACTCGCACTAGAATTGTTAAAAGGTACGTCCGTTAGGGTAAAAGGGTTCGAATTGGTCGCTATGGGACCAAGAGAGGCGCAATGGACTCAAACGAGTCAATCATTGACCGAGTGGACTCCAACGAGTCGGGAGATTGTTCGATTGATCCACTGAGATCAAGAACAGGTACAATGGACTCGGACGAATCGAACATTGACCGAGTGACTTAAACAAGTCGAGGGATCGGATCTAATGGCCACGGGGGACCAAAAGGTTCGGATTGACCACAAGGGGCCAAGATTTGGTTTGGTTATGGTTGGATACGTTTGAAAATGGAATGACGATTGTCCGAGCGACGAGACATACGTCACGCATTCGTACAATCGGGGCAATGGAGAGACATACGTCACACCATCCCTTTTTCATTCAAGTTTTTGGGTAGAATTCTTTTAGAAATCCCAAGGTATATCAAAACATTTGGTTTGAAAACCCAAAATGGAAAGATTTAGCAATTTTGCTAGAAAACGCACAAGTTCGGCTCGTTTTGCGAATTGTTTTGAAAAGCGAACAAATTTGGCGTATGTTCATGCTTGAGTTTTGAAAATCATAAACAATATTCATTGTTCAAGTTTGGATTGAAATGATGAACATAGCTGGCTTGTTCATATGGTTTTGAAAGTTTGGGCACATAACTTGTTTTACAAGTTATCCACAAAATCTCATACGAACTTGTGAATTTGTCAAAATTGTGAAAAATTCTTGTTATGGTTTGAAAAACATGGGTTTAAAAACTCTTAGGTTCTGAGCTCTTGGGCTAGAACCTCAAAAATTGGCCATTTGGACACCAAAACTCAAATTCTGAGTTCTGTCATGGTCGCTCTGCGACCATGACTTCGCACTGCGAAGTATGCGAATTTTTGAGTTCAGAAGCTGTTTCTGAACTTTTGTTCAGAAACAACTTCTGAACACACTCAGGACCTTTTAGGAGGGTGAAAAACTTTGAGTTTTTGGGATGAAAAAGGCTGGACAAACCAGTTTTGATGTTTTGAAAACCTTGGGATTTCTTTGGAATTCAAAAGGGGTTTTTTAGAACCAAAAGGTTTTGGACCAAAATTGCTATGCAAACACAATTGAAAATGCAAAACAAAAGCCTTGAAACTTACAGAGATCCTTAGCAAAGCTCCAGCTGCAATGGATTTGAATTGATTGAAGGTTCTTGCAAGGTTTTGATTGTTGGTGATGGTTTTTGAACTTTGTGAGGCTTTGTGTTTGATTGGTTTTTTTCTGGTTGTTTGTGGGTGTTTGTAAGCTGGAATGAGTAGTGTTTCTGCTCTTGAATTGCTGTTCTCAGAAGTGTTTGGAACCTTGGGCATTGCCTTCTATTTATAGGCCAAAACCAAATCAATTTCATCATTAGAAATCCCCAAAATCTAGCTGATTTGTGGGCTAGGATCAGGCTGAATCCCTTTGCATTAAATGCTAATGGATAGAGGCAACCTTGCCTTGTGCCAAGGGTCAAGACTCAGCCTGATTTCAGCCACAAATTCAAAGATTTTGGATAGTAATGATGATGAAATAGTGCTGAAATGCAATTGGCCAAGCTTGGGGATCAATCCTTGCAATCTCAATGGTTGATCAACAAAAACGTGCACTGTGATGTGCAGAGATTGGGGGATGCAAAAGGCTACAATTGGCTGGTGTGAGAGGGTGAAAAGCTGCTGCAAAACAGGGTAGGCACTCATGGCTTTTTCAAGTGAAAAATCCAGCTGGTTTGACTGGTTTTGGGGGGAGCAAGCAGGAGGAAAGTCATCAAGCAGGTGGCTGGCAACCTTGGGGTGGTTAACAAGTCACTTGGGAGGGACAAGAGCTGCCCAAGGGCAAGCCCACTTGCTTGTCATATGCTAGGTTGGAAGAAAAAGCTTCCAACCTTGGCATTAATGGCAAGTCTCTCATTTCTGGTTGTGCTTGGCCCAAATAGCCATGAATGCTGATTAAAAAAAATATGCAAATGATGTGCAACAAATTCTGGAATTAAATCAAAAACATCAAAAATCTGCAGAAAAATCGCAGACTTCGCAGTGCGAAGGGAGCTTCGCAGTGCGAAGTCAGCATTTTTGAAATGTTGACTTTTCTGTTGACTTTTGTTGACTTTGACTTTTTCTCCCTCTTTATTTTTTTGATTTTTTGATTTAAAAGGCTTAGGACAAAATTGGGGTACTACAGCTGCCCCTACTTAATTCTGTCTTTGCATAGAGTGCGTGAGTGCCGAGGGCATCTCATGAACTCTTTGCGAAGACCAATTAAGTAAAAGAAGGACCCGAATTTTGTCCTTCGCGAAATGAAAAGATTGCAGTAAAAGTAAAATATGCACATGCAATGATTTTGAAAGAGTTGATCGTATCCAGCCGCTAACACTAGAGGTAGATCCACTGGGGATGAAGGTAATCGTATCCAGCCGCTTACACTGAAGGTAGATTCCTGAGGATGGGTGTGATCTTATCTAGCCGCTTACACTAGAGGTCGATACACTGAGGGAGGTGATCTTATCTAGCCGCTTACACTAGAGGTCGATACCTAAGCTAGGTAATCTTATTCAGCCGCTTACACTGAAGGTCGATTCCTAACGAGTGGAGTGATCTTATTCAGCCGCTAACACTGAAGGTCGAAACACTGAGTGAGGTGATCTTATCTAGCCGCTTACACTAGAGGTCGATACCTAAGCTAGGTAACCTTATTCAGCCGCTTACACTGAAGGTCGATTCCTAACGAGTGGAGTGATCTTATTCAGCCGCTAACACTAAAGGTCGAAACACTGAGTGAGGTGATCTTATCTAGCCGCTTACACTAGAGGTCGATACCTAAGCTAGGTAACCTAATTCAGCCGCTTACACTGAAGGTCGATTCCTAACGAGTGGAGTGATCTTATTCAGCCGCTAACACTGAAGGTCGAACACTGAGTGAGGTGATCTTATCTAGCCGCTTACACTAGAGGTCGATTCCTAAGCTAGGTAACCTTATTCAGCCGTTTACACTGAAGGTCGATTCCTAACGAGTATGTGATCTTATTCAGCCGCTAACACTGAAGGTCAAAACACTGAGTGAGGTGATCTTATCTAGCCGCTTACACTAGAGGTCGATACCTAAGCTAGGTAACCTTATTCAGCCGCTTACACTGAAGGTCGATTCCTAACGAGTATGTGATCTTATTCAGCCGCTAACACTGAATGTCGAACACTGAGGGAGGTGATCTTATCTAGCCGCTTACACTAGAGGTCGATACCTAAGCTAGGTAACCTTATTCAGCCGCTTACACTGAAGGTCGATTCCTAACGAGTATGTGATCTTATTCAGCCGCTAACACTGAAGGTCGAACACTGAGGGAGGTGATCTTATCTAGCCGCTTACACTAGAGGTCGATACCTAAGCTAGGTAATCTTATTCAGCCGCTTACACTGAAGGTCGATTCCTAAACTGAAATGGTCTTACCCTAAATAGGTGCCCCTGGTTGAACCGGAAAACATGATTGTATGATGCATGTTATGCAGTATGATATGCAGTGTGATATGCAATGCAATATGATATGAGATAGACTCAAACAAAGATTCCTGCTGGGGAATAGGGGACAGTTGGTGAAGGAGGTTCACTGGGGAACGCTTACTTAACTGTTGATGGATGCTGGTGAATATGTGATACTCACTGGAGAATCCTTGTTGAGAATGCATGACATGATTTATGAAATGCACGTGTATGAATGATTTGTATATGCATGCATGAATGAAATTGACATGATGTATGAATTATGTTATGCATGATATGTGGGATGCTGGTTGGGTGTCGAGCAAAGTCGGTCTGGGTTGTGGTTGCGCCAATGATGATTGGGCTTTCTTTGGTTTTTTTTTTGGTTGGTTGGTTTGGAAGGACAGGGTCCTTTGCCTACATACCCGAATGGGATCAAAAACCGGTGTAGTTCGGGCGCTTTCTTTGGGTTTTTTTTTGGTTGGTTTGGAAGGACAGGGTCCTTTGCCTACATACCCGAATGGGATCAAAACCGGTGTAGTTCGGGCGCTTTCTTTGGGTTTTTTTTTTGGTTGGTTTGGAAGGACAGGGTCCTTTGCCTACATACCCGAATGGGATCAAAACCGGTGTAGTTCGGGCGCTGGGGGTTTGTGTGGGTTTGCCAATAATGATTGGACCTTTTGTTTGGGGTTGAGAGTCCTTGGGGAATGTCAATGAGGTTTGGCTCATGGGGATATAAGGATCATTTTGGAAGCATGATCGATATCCAGCCTTGTTTGGGTGTTGGATGTTTAGGGTGCTTGCTGGGGAATTTTGTTCCTCTTAACCCTTGGGCTTTTGCGCTCCGCGTGCCGTGAGCTACGCACTTGCTTTTACTAAAGAGCATAAGTCTTTTGGTGCAATATTTGGTGGGGAGTACCGCAATTCCTTCGAAATTTACACAAATTCAAATGAAACAACGCTTGTTTGTTTTTTTGGAAGAAGTTTCTTTTGTTTATTTCCCATGTTTTAATGCATTTTTATCATGAATAAAACAAAATTTTATGCGCTACTGAGAATACAAAATAACAAAAGAAAATTTATTCAATGCAGATTTGACCTCTTGAATGGGTAAAAAATACACAAAGTGAGAAGTGAGATAGAGAAAGACAAGAAAGAAAAAGCAAAAAGAAAATTGTTGGTTTTGGCACAACACATGCTATTTCCTTATGACTTCGGGATATTTGTTTTTTGGAAGATGCTGACGAGACCGATTCTTCTCCTCTTGAATCTTGTCCGGAGCTTGGATGTTGCAGTCGTTGCCTTTCTTCTTTTGTTAACCCCTAACTTTTGCCTGGACCGCTCTTTCGAGTTTTCAATCCACCGGGGTGTATTTCCTTTTTTGATGTCCTTTATTTTTGCCTAGACCGCCTTTTCAGGTTTTTGATCTAGCAGGACGCTCTCTATTGCCTAAACCGCCCTTTCAGGTTTTCGATTTAGCGAGCTCTTTTTTTTTTCTCTTTTCTCTCCTTTTTTTTTAGGCATAATACTTCTTGACTGCATCGGAGTTTATTGAGAGTGGGAACTCTTCTCCGTCCATAGTGGTGATGATCAGGGCTCCGCCTGAGAAAGCTTTCTTTACCACGTACGGCCCGTCATAGCTTGGAGTCCACTTCCCTCGGGGATCCTTGTGGATAGGTAATATCTTCTTGAGCACTAGGTCTCCTTCTTTGAATTCTCGAGGACGGACCTTCTTGTCGAATGCCCTCTTGAGTCTCCTTTGATAGAGTTGTCCATGACATATCACCGTCAGACGCTTTTCCTCTATGAGATTCAGTTGGTCGAACCTTGTTTGGACCCATTCAGCTTCCTCTAGCTTGGTTTCCATCAAGACTCTTAACGAAGGAATTTCCACCTCTACGGGAAGCACAACTTCCATACCGTATACTAAGGAGAAAGGGGTTGCCCCAGTTGAAGTGCGAATGGCTGTTCTGTAGCCATGTAGCGCAAAGGGAAGCATCTCATGCCAATCCTTATATGTTGTTACCATCTTTTGGATGATCTTCTTTATGTTCTTATTGGCTGCTTCTACCGCACCGTTCATCTTTGGTCGGTAAGGGGAGGAATTATGGTGCTCAATCTTGAAATCTTTGCACAACTCCTTCATTGTCTTGTTGTTCAGGTTTGCCCCATTATCGGTGATGATTTTCTGGGGAGTGCCATAAAGGCAAATGATTTCCTTCTTGATGAATCGGGCTACCACTTGTTTGGTTACGTTTGCATACGAAGCTGCTTCTACCCATTTGGTGAAGTAGTCGATGGCAACGAGGATGAAGCGATGTCCATTTGACGCTTTGGGCTCGATCATCCCAATCATGTCTATGCCCCACATAGAGAATGGCCAAGGTGAAGTCATGACATTCAGTGGAGTTGGTGGCACATGCACCTTGTCGGCGTAAATCTGGCACTTATGACAAGTCTTGGCATAGTGGAAACAGTCAGCTTCCATGGTTAGCCAATAATAGCCCGCACTTAGGATTTTCTTTGCCATTGCATGCCCATTGGCATGGGTTCCAAAAGATCCTTCGTGGATTTCTTTGATGAGCATGTCCGCTTCGTGTTTATCCACACATCTGAGCAGGACCATGTCGTAGTTTCTCTTGTAGAGGGTATTTCCACTGAGGAAGAACTGGGATGCCAATCTCCTGAGGGTTCTCTTGTCGGTGTGTGAGACATTGTCTGGATACTCTTGCTCTTCGAGATATCGCTTGATGTCGTAGAACCAAGGTTTGTCGTCAAGTCCCTCTTCGACTGATGCACATACAACTGGTTTGTCTCTACGATCCATCCTTATGATTGGTGCTTCATTGTAGAAATTTACTTGGTACATTGATGATAATGTAGCCAAAGCATCCGCCACCTGATTTTCTTCTCGAGGTATGTGATGGAAGTTGATTTCATCAAAATGCTCAATCAACTCTACAACCCGGGCTCGGTAGGGGATTAAGTTGGGATGTTTTGTTTCCCATTCTCCTTTTGTAACACCCTAACCCTTAACCGCCGATTATTAACTTTAATAAAAAAAAAAACGTTAAGGACATAGGAAGTTACAACATGATGAAAACGCATTTTCATAAACATCAACAGAAATCAAAATATATTTGATTCACAAACAGCAGCGGAAAAATAACAAACACAGCTTATAACCAAGCATGCATATATTACACAAAAATATATACATAAGATTTTCAAAAGAGGCAAATTTACAACAGAGACCATTGCCAAATTCATACATACGCGTTCAGATACCCCAAAATAGTGTTACAAATATCAGAGCCCTAGACTCTAACTAGGATACAACACCTAGTACCAAAAATGTAAGGATAGCTAAGCTATGTCCTCACCACTACACAGCTTCTAAGCAGCAAAAACTACTCCTCTACGATAGCTTCGTCAACCTGATGATCTGGATCCCCAAAGATCCAGCAAATAACACATAACAGAGAGTGTTAGTATCACAACCAATAAACATGTATAAATAACACATTATTATACATAACCAAACCACAACACATAATTGACAAAGCACAAAACTCATCAACAACAACTAATCATTTAACAACCATTATGCACACATAATTTCCAAATAAACACTAATGTCACAAAGGATGCATGACTCAAATGCATTCTCTAATGCATGTGGTACCAAATCATTTCGGATAAACTTATATCCTTATCAAGCACTCTTGATAACCAAGCACTCTTGGATTTCATATCCGCACACGGATATCATCGAATAACCCGCACACGGGTATCATACAATCATGAAATGCATGATGATTCAACAAACACAAACACTAAATTATCAGCACTCTGATAATTACCACAACAACAACAAACACAAACACAACCACTAAATTATCAGCACTCTGATAATTATCACAACATCAACAACAACAAACACAACTACTAAATTATCAGCACTCTGATAATTATCACCACATCAACAACAACAAACACAACTACTAGGCTCTCATGGCCAAATCATAAGACGCAACATGTATATACTCAACCATGTTCAACAATCTCAAACTTTACTTGAACAATTACTCTTTAGGAAGCATTAAGAATAAGTTAAAATGGTGGGCAAGGTTTTCCAAAACATATTATGAAAATGCAGTAGCAAAAAGCCATCCCCGCGCGCACCAGGACCTCCAGAACAACTCAACGAAGTTGGGCTGTACAGGGCTGGTCGCTACAAGCGAGCCCTTGGTCGCTACAAGCGCCCCTGGTCGCTACAAGCGCCAGTGTGGTCGCTACAAGCGCGGATAGGCAGGGAATTATCCTGCCTGGTCGCTACAAGCGACGGTCCGTCGCTACAGCGACCATATCAGTACACAGTCATGTAAAAATGTGATTTTCCACCATTTTAGCCTATTCAAGGTTACCCAAAGTTCCAGGACTTGTTAAAAACAATTTTCCATCATAAAACATCATTTATAAACCATCACAAGCAAGGATTGCATCTATCAAAGAAATTAGGGTTAAAAACACTATTTTTCCATAACTTTTCCTTTGCATTCAAAACACTATAACTCCAACAAAACATGCTAGTAACATCACTTAGCATTCAAGCAAGCATAACATGATCATTTAACATCTTTAAACCATAAAACTTTCTATCAAAACCTAGACAAAGTGAAGGAGAAGTTTGGGATGGAGAAATAGACATTCTCCCCTTCTCTTAATCACTTGTGATCAAGTAATACTAACTCTCTTACCAGGAATTGGTGATTCTAAACTCAAGCTTTCTCCCTTGTTCACTTGCCCTAGCTTTTCTCTTGCCTTTCTTCTCCTCTTCCACGTTTTCTTCTTCTCCAAAAGAAAATGAATAGTGATTCACAAGTCTATGTGTTAATCTCTTATAACTCAATCCAATTAATCTTGGCCATCCATTCCTTACTAACTCTCAAGGACTAATCCTAGCCTTTCAATCCAATCCAAGCTCACTACTATTCATATCCACTTGATCATTACTACTCATAAACCCAAAAGCCCAATACTATTCACACCCTAGGCCCAAAACTCTAGAAACTCGATTACGAACTTATCTTCGCGCTAAATAATTATTCCTCGATTACTAGAAAATATTTTTAAATGCAAATCCATAAAATAAAATATATAAAAATATAACATACGAAAATAGGGTCGTTACAACTCTACCCCCCTAAAAAGAATTTTCGCCCTCGAAAATACCTGAAAACAACTCTGGATAGGAGTCCCGCATCTTGCTCTCGAGCTCCCACGTCGCATATTCACCGGCTGGGCCTCCCCAAACGACTTTCACCGATGAAATCTCTTTGTTCCTGAGCCTCTTCATCTCTTGTCCTTCAATCCTTAAGGGTACCGTTGCAACCGTTAAATTCTCTCTCACTTGTATCTCGTCCGACTCAATCACATGTGACGGATCCGATACATATTTCCTTAATTGAGACACGTGAAAAACGTCATGTAGATTTGACAACGACAGCGGTAACGCAATCCTATACGCCACCTTCCCAATCCTCTTCAAAATCTGATACGGACCAATGAACCTCGATGCTAACTTCTTCGATTTCAAAGCCCGTCCAATACCCGTAGTCGATGTAACTCTTAGAAACACATGATCTCCTTCTTGAAATTCTATATCCTTTCTTCTCTTGTCGGCATAGCTTTTCTGGCGACTCTGCGATGCTCTCATCTTTTCTTGGATCATCTTGATCTTCTCGGTCGTTTGTTGCACAATCTCAGGTCCAAGCACCACACTTTCTCCCGATTCAAACCAACACAAAGGTGTTCTACATCTTCTCCCATACAACGCTTCAAAAGGTGCCATACCAATGCTCGAATGAAAACTGTTGTTATACGTAAACTCAATCAATGGTAAGCAAGCTTCCCAACTTACTCCTTGCTCCAAAATACATGATCTTAACAAATCCTCCAATGATTGAATCGTCCTCTCCGACTGACCATCCGTCTGTGGGTGATAAGCAGAACTCATCCGCAACTTAGTCCCCAAAGCCTCTTGCAAACTCTCCCAAAATCTTGAAGTAAAACGGGGATCTCGATCTGATACGATACTTGACGGTATTCCATGCAATCTCACGATTTGCTTGACATAAATCTCAGCCAACTTCGGTACTAGCATACCGGTCTTGATAGCTATGAAATGAGCAGACTTTGTTAACCTGTCGACAACTACCCAAATCATATTGTTACCTTTCGACGTCTTCGGCAAACCGCTTACAAAATCCATCGCAATACTATCCCATTTCCACTCTGGAATAAACATAGGTTGCAATAGCCCCGACGGCTTCTGATGCTCCACCTTGGACTTCTGGCAAGTCAAACACGCGAAAACAAACTCGGCGATCTCTTTCTTCATCCCTTGCCACCAAAACATTTTCCTCAGATCTTGATACATCTTAGTAACACCAGGATGAATACTTAAGTTGCTTCTGTGACCTTCCTCCAAAATCATCCGCTTCAACTCAGGCACATCAGGTACACATAACCTTCCTTGACACCTCATCACGCCTTTCTCATCGATCTCAACGTTTACCTTTTTCCCTTGCTCGATGAGCGTCTTAAGCTTCATCAATTTCACATCGGACTTTTGTTTTTCCACTACCTCTTCAAGAAAATCATTCGTCAATCTCAACATTCCTAGCTTCACACTTCTGGTTGTCCTTTCACAAACCAAACTGAGGTCTCTAAACTCTTCAATCAATATCAGTTCCTTCGTCATCAAAGACGACATATGCAAAGACTTTCTACTCAACGCATCGGCTACCACATTAGCCTTACCCGGATGATAACTCAACTCGAAATCATAATCCTTAAGAAACTCTAACCATCTTCTTTGCCTCATGTTGAGCTCCTTCTGATCAAACAAGTATTTCAGACTCTTGTGATCGCTGAAAACCTCGAACTTTGACCCATACAAGTAGTGCCTCCAAATCTTGAGAACAAACACAACAGCAGCTAGCTCCAAATCATGCGTAGGATAGTTCCTCTCATGAATCTTCAGCTGTCTTGATGCATAAGCAACGACTTGTCCCCTCTGCATCAACACACCACCTAGACCCATCTTCGACGCATCACAATAAACCACGAACGGTTCCTTCGGATTTGGCAGAATTAGCACAGGTGCAGATGTCAACCTCCTCTTCAACTCTTGGAAACTCTGCTCACACTTGTCATCCCAAATGAAAGCTTGACCCTTCCTAGTCAACTGTGTCAACGGCAACGCCAACTTTGAAAATCCTTCGATAAACCTCCGATAGTAACCGGCCAAACCAAGAAAACTTCGGATCTCAGTAACAGACTCCGGCGTTCCCCAATCTTGCACTGCCTCTACCTTAGCAGGATCCACTGCTATACCACCACTTGAAATGACATGACCCAAAAAGCTAACTTTATGCAACCAAAATTCACACTTAGAAAATTTTGCATAAAGCTTCTTCTCGCGCAACACCTCCAACACAATCCTCAAATGCTCGGCATGTTCCTCTTCCGTCTTCGAATATACCAAAATGTCGTCTATGAAGACCACCACGAATCGATCCAAAAAGGAATGAAATATACGATTCATATATTCCATAAACACTCCAGGTGCGTTAGTAACTCCAAAAGGCATAACAGCGTACTCGTAGTGACCATACCTTGTTCTGAAAGCAGTCTTCGGTATATCCTCCGCCTTAACTCTTATCTGGTGATATCCCGATCTCAAATCAATCTTGCTGAACACACAGGCTCCCACTAACTGATCCATCAAATCATCTATCCTCGGAAGTGGATACTTATTCTTGATAGTTGCTTTATTCAACTGACGATAATCGATGCACAGACGCATACTACCATCTTTCTTCTTTACCAACAGAACCGGCGCACCCCACGGCGATACACTCGGTCTTACAAACTTTTTCTCTAACAATTCCTCCAATTGTTCCTTCAACTTTTCTAGTTCAGCAGCTGACATACGATACGGCGCCATTGATATTGGACTAGTACCAGGTACTATGTCAATTGCGAATTCAACCTCTCTCTCGGGTGGTAAATCCAAAATGTCATCTGGAAAAACATCTGTGAAATCACGCACCACCGGCAACGCATCAATCTCAATCTTCTCTTCCACTCTCAACGAAGCAAACATAGCAAACACGTCCTCTTGAGCCTTCACTGATCTTACCACTTCTCGACAACACATGAGCTTCGAACACAACTCTGGCTCCAATCTTGGAAACATAACCGTCCTCTTACCACAGTTGATATGAACCCGATTAAATTCTAACCAGTTCATACCAAAGATAACGTCTATTCCGCTCAACGGTATGCAGACTAAATCCATTCCAAAGTGTCGACCATACATAGTGACTGGACAGTCAACACAGACTAGAGTAGTCGATACCGAACCACTTGCAGGCGTTTCTATAACCATGCGTCCCATCATATTTTCTACTCTAAGACCCAACCTCTCAACACAATCCACAAAAATAAACGAATGGGTAGCACCCGTATCAATAATAGCAGACAAAAGAGTATTATTGATAAAGCATGTACCTCTGATCAAGTTGTCCGTCTTCGCATCACCACCATCTAAAGCAAACACTTTTCCTCCAGCCGCTCTAGGCTTCTTACACACGTTGCTCTTATGACCCGCTTCTTTGCAGTTGAAGCACACAATACCCTTCTTGCACTGATCAGCTTTGTGGTTAGGATCACCACACTTGAAACATTTTCCATCATTCTTTGGGCACTCAAAAATACGATGTCCCGGTTGTCCACACTTAAAGCAATTCCTATTACCTCCAAACTTGTCACCACTACTCCCACCTTCATCTGGTTTCTTCCCACCTCTGCCATACGGTTTACCTCTAGCCAAGTCCTTTCCCCTCTTCTCATTCGCGGCTTTGTAGTAATTAGCTTTAGCTTTACTGTCTTTATCACATATTCGGCTCTTGTTCACCAACATCGGAAAATTCCTGATCTCGCTAAACCCAATCAACTGCTTGATATCTGGCCTCAGCCCATTTTCAAACTTTACACACTTGTCTTCCTCAGCTTCCATCGTGTTGTAATGAGGAGCAAAACGACACAAATCTTCAAACTTGGCCGCATATTCAGAAACAGATAAATTCCCCTGCTTGAGCTCCATGAACTCAATCACCTTACGGTTCCTCTCGTCTGCCGGAAAATACTTGGTTAAAAACTCTCTTCGGAAACGAGCCCAAGTAACTAAAGCTCCATCAGCTCCCAACCTCTGACTAGCGTTTCCCCACCAATGATCGGCCTCATCATGGAGAACATACGCTCCTAACAATACCTTATGCGCGTCCAGACAACGCATAGCCCCGAAAATTCTCTCAACTCCTTCCAACCAAGTCTGAGCTCCATCTGGATCGTATCCTCCCTTGAAGATAGGCGGTTTGTTGTTCATAAACCTCTCGAGTCTCAGCTCATCTTCCCCTCCTCCTCTAGCTTGTTGTGCGGCTCTATCCGCGGTCCTACTAGCAGCATCCTGAGCCATGGCATCCGCCATCCGCTCCATCGCATCCGCAAGTGCTCGTTGCGCCATATCTACACACACTACCAATCATCACATAACACAAGTGAGAACACAGTGTTTAAGGAAACACATGTTACACAAAGGGTATACTAAACTTAATTGATCCAATGGATCAACCAGGCTCTGATACCAACTATTGTAACACCCTAACCCTTAACCGCCGATTATTAACTTTAATAAAAAAAAAACGTTAAGGACATAGGAAGTTACAACATGATGAAAACGCATTTTCATAAACATCAACAGAAATCAAAATATATTTGATTCACAAACAGCAGCGGAAAAATAACAAACACAGCTTATAACCAAGCATGCATATATTACACAAAAATATATACATAAGATTTTCAAAAGAGGCAAATTTACAACAGAGACCATTGCCAAATTCATACATACGCGTTCAGATACCCCAAAATAGTGTTACAAATATCAGAGCCCTAGACTCTAACTAGGATACAACACCTAGTACCAAAAATGTAAGGATAGCTAAGCTATGTCCTCACCACTACACAGCTTCTAAGCAGCAAAAACTACTCCTCTACGATAGCTTCGTCAACCTGATGATCTGGATCCCCAAAGATCCAGCAAATAACACATAACAGAGAGTGTTAGTATCACAACCAATAAACATGTATAAATAACACATTATTATACATAACCAAACCACAACACATAATTGACAAAGCACAAAACTCATCAACAACAACTAATCATTTAACAACCATTATGCACACATAATTTCCAAATAAACACTAATGTCACAAAGGATGCATGACTCAAATGCATTCTCTAATGCATGTGGTACCAAATCATTTCGGATAAACTTATATCCTTATCAAGCACTCTTGATAACCAAGCACTCTTGGATTTCATATCCGCACACGGATATCATCGAATAACCCGCACACGGGTATCATACAATCATGAAATGCATGATGATTCAACAAACACAAACACTAAATTATCAGCACTCTGATAATTACCACAACAACAACAAACACAAACACAACCACTAAATTATCAGCACTCTGATAATTATCACAACATCAACAACAACAAACACAACTACTAAATTATCAGCACTCTGATAATTATCACCACATCAACAACAACAAACACAACTACTAGGCTCTCAAGGCCAAATCATAAGACGCAACATGTATATACTCAACCATGTTCAACAATCTCAAACTTTACTTGAACAATTACTCTTTAGGAAGCATTAAGAATAAGTTAAAATGGTGGGCAAGGTTTTCCAAAACATATTATGAAAATGCAGTAGCAAAAAGCCATCCCCGCGCGCACCAGGACCTCCAGAACAACTCAACGAAGTTGGGCTGTACAGGGCTGGTCGCTACAAGCGAGCCCTTGGTCGCTACAAGCGCCCCTGGTCGCTACAAGCGCCAGTGTGGTCGCTACAAGCGCGGATAGGCAGGGAATTATCCTGCCTGGTCGCTACAAGCGACGGTCCGTCGCTACAGCGACCATATCAGTACACAGTCATGTAAAAATGTGATTTTCCACCATTTTAGCCTATTCAAGGTTACCCAAAGTTCCAGGACTTGTTAAAAACAATTTTCCATCATAAAACATCATTTATAAACCATCACAAGCAAGGATTGCATCTATCAAAGAAATTAGGGTTAAAAACACTATTTTTCCATAACTTTTCCTTTGCATTCAAAACACTATAACTCCAACAAAACATGCTAGTAACATCACTTAGCATTCAAGCAAGCATAACATGATCATTTAACATCTTTAAACCATAAAACTTTCTATCAAAACCTAGACAAAGTGAAGGAGAAGTTTGGGATGGAGAAATAGACATTCTCCCCTTCTCTTAATCACTTGTGATCAAGTAATACTAACTCTCTTACCAGGAATTGGTGATTCTAAACTCAAGCTTTCTCCCTTGTTCACTTGCCCTAGCTTTTCTCTTGCCTTTCTTCTCCTCTTCCACGTTTTCTTCTTCTCCAAAAGAAAATGAATAGTGATTCACAAGTCTATGTGTTAATCTCTTATAACTCAATCCAATTAATCTTGGCCATCCATTCCTTACTAACTCTCAAGGACTAATCCTAGCCTTTCAATCCAATCCAAGCTCACTACTATTCATATCCACTTGATCATTACTACTCATAAACCCAAAAGCCCAATACTATTCACACCCTAGGCCCAAAACTCTAGAAACTCGATTACGAACTTATCTTCGCGCTAAATAATTATTCCTTGATTACTAGAAAATATTTTTAAATGCAAATCCATAAAATAAAATATATAAAAATATAACATACGAAAATAGGGTCGTTACACCTTTGACTTGATAGATGACTAAGGCTGAGTCACCGTATACTTCAAGGTTTTTGATCCTTAGATCAATTGCTGCTTCGAGGCCTAGGATACATGCTTCATATTCTGCCATGTTATTGGTGCAGTCAAAGCATAACCTTGCTGTGAAGGGTTGGTATCCATTTCTTGGGGAGATTAAAACTGCTCCGATCCCGTGCCCCATGGCATTGGAGGCGCCGTCGAAAGCGAGCCTCCATTGAGCTCTCGGTTCTGGCCCTTCATCATCGCTTGTGACCTTTTCGTCATTCAAAGCTACGACATCTTCATCCGGGAAGTCGAATTGTATGGGCTGATAATCCTCCAATGGTTGGTGAGCAAGGTGCTCGGATAAAATACTCCCTTTGATGGCTTTTTGAGAAACATATTGGATGTCGTACTCAGACAGCAGCATTTGCCAACGGGCTATCTTTCCTGTGAGGGCGGGCTTTTCGAAGATGTACTTGATGGGATCCATCTTCGATATCAACCAAGTTGTATGGGTCAACATGTATTGCCTTAGGCGTCGAGCAGCCCATGCTAAAGCGCAGCAAGTCTTTTCAAGTGAAGTATACCTTGTTTCACAGTCGGTAAACTTCTTGCTTAGGTAGTAGATTGCGTGCTCTTTTCTTCCCGTTTCATCTTGTTGTCCTAACACACAACCCATTGATCCTTCAAGTACGGTTAGGTATAAGATGAGGGGTTTACCCGGAACCGGAGGTATTAAAATTGGTGGTTCTTGTAAGTATTGTTTGATCTTGTCAAACGCCTCTTGGCAATCCTCATTCCAAAGAACGGCTTGGTTTTTCCTTAGCAGTTTGAAGATTGGTTCGCAGGTAGCTGTCATGTGTAAGATGAACCTAGCGATGTAGTTCAATCTTCCTAAGAAACCCCGGACTTCTTTCTCGGTACTTGGCGCTGGCATTTCTTGGATAGCTTTCACCTTGTCGGGATCCACTTCGATGCCCCTTTGGCTGACGATGAAACCCAATAACTTCCCGGATCTAACGCCAAATGTGCACTTGTTAGGATTTAAGCGCAGCTTGAATTTTCTTAGGCGTTCGAAAAGCTTTTGTAGATGGACTAGATGATCCTCCTCCGTTTGGGATTTGGCAATCATGTCGTCGACGTAGACCTCAATTTCCTTATGGATCATGTCATGGAAAAGAGTCACCATTGCTCTTTGGTATGTTGCCCCGGCATTTGTTAATCCGAAAGGCATTACCTTATAGCAGAATGTCCCCCACGGGGTAATGAATGTGGTTTTCTCCATATCCTCTGGAGCCATCTTGATTTGGTTATATCCCGAGAAGCCATCCATAAACGAAAAGACTGAGAATTGGGCTGTGTTGTCCACCAATATGTCGATGTGTGGTAGCGGGAAATCATCCTTTGGGCTTGCTCTATTCAAGTCCCGATAATCTACACACATTCTGACTTTGCCATCCTTCTTCGGAACTGGCACAATGTTGGCAACCCATGTTGGATACTTGGTTACGGCTAAGAAGCCGGCATCGAATTGCTTTTTGACCTCCTCTCTGATCTTGAGAGCCATATCAGGTCGAGTTCTTCTCAATTTCTGCTTCACTGGCGGGCATTCCGGCTTGAGTGGCAGCTTGTGTACGACGATGTTAGGGTCTAAACCCGGCATGTCTTGATACGACCAAGCGAATACGTCCACGTACTCTTGCAGAAGCTTAATCAATTTTCCTTTCACATCTTCATGCAGGGAGGCTCCTATCTTGACCTCTTTCTTATCCTCTTCGGTCCCCAAGTTGACCTTTTCAACTGATTCTTGGTGAGGTTGTATTACCCTATCCCCTTGATTTGCAAGTTTGGACAATTCTTCAGGCGGTTCATAATCGTCCTCTTCATCATCTTTCGTTTGATTAATCGGGAAATCGAAGTCATAAGGGATTAAGGCAGTGTTGTTTTTGGAGGGTGGATTTGTAGATCTGCATGAGTATGATTTTTTTTTAGGCTTTTTGTACAAAAAATTTTTTTAACAAATGCAAAAAGAAAAAGACTCAAATGAACATAAAAGAGTGATTTTATTCATGATTGAAAATAACTTTTAAAAGATGGGGGCCCCACACGACTAATCATTTGCCTTGGGCAGAGCTAAATGATTTTTTTTTAAAAGTAAAAAAACAAACATGGCCTATTACTTGATCCTGGTAACGATCTCGGGAATTGCGATAGCCCTCCAATTGTTCAAAGCTTCATCCGAAGCGCAACGGTACACCAAATCAGGCACGTCTTCATCTACGTCTTCAAGTAGGGCCACTTGATCTTCATGGATAAACCCCGCACTGATGAATGTGTGCGCACCTCGTTTTTTTCCTCGGGAAAAAGACGCGCAAATCCTCCGAGGTCGTTCGCAAACGCTCGGAGGGCCTTTGTGAAGCCGCCACCAAAGTTTTTGTGTAAAGGGAACGTTGATAAACCCTTAAGTTTTTTTTTGTTTAAAGGGAAACGATAATAAAACCCTTTGACGATGAGGATAAGGATTTGGTCATCGCAACCATTGTCGGGTTCGGGAGTCGATTACGCAAGGGGAAGGTATTAGCACCCCTCACGTCCGTTGTACTCAACGGGAACCTTCTATTTGGTCAAAGCTTGAATTGTTTTTAAATGTTTTGCGCGCATGTTCATTTATGTCAAAAATATAATAAAAGGGGGGAAAGAGATAAAAACAAACAAAAGAAAAGAGAAAAAGTTTTTTATTATTGCGCTTGACAAGATGTCGATCTTGCTCCTACGTATCTCCCGGTAGTCGGAGAATTCAAAGCGTACGTAGTTCTTTGGTAGAAAAACGTACATGTGTTGGTTGATTTTAATTGGACGATGTTTTAACCGAATTCTTGCGATTAAAACGTAGCTTGTATGCTCGCGCTCGGGAGACTTATTAAGCGTATAGCTTGTATGCTCGCGCTTGGGAGACTTATTAAGCGTTTGTTCGTGAATCACATTAGAATTGTTAAAAGGTACGTCCGTTAGGGTAAAGGGTTAGTTGGTCGCTATGGGACCAAGAGAGGTGCAATGGACTCATACAAGTCAATCATTGACCGAGTGGACTCCGAAGAGTCGGGGGTGAGTCTAATGGCCACGGGGGACCAAAAGGTTTGGATTGACCACGAGGGGCCAAGTTTTGGTTTGGTTAGGGTTGTACATATTGAAAATGGAATGACGATTGTCCGAGCGACGAGACATACGTCACGCATTCGTACAATCGGGGCAATGGAGAGACATACGTCACACCATCCCTTTTTCATTCATGTTTTTGGGTTGAATCCTTTAGAAATCCCAAGGTATGTCAAAACATTTGGTTTGAAAACCCAAAATGGGAAGGTTTAGCAAATTTGCTAGAAAACGCACAAGTTCGTCTCATTTTGCGAAAATGCGAACGTATTTGGCTTATGTTCATTTTTGAGTTTTGAACATCATGAACAATATTTATTGTTCAAGTTTTGATTGGAATGATGAACATAGCTTGTTTGTTCATGTGGTTTGAAAGTTTGGGAACATAACTTGCTTTGCAAGTTATCCACATAATGGTCATACGAACTTGTGATTTTGTCAAAATTATGCAAAATCCTTGTTATGGTTTGAAGAACATGGGTTTAAAAACTCTTAGGTTCTGAGCTCTTGGGCTAGAACCTCAAAAAATTGGTCATTTTGACACAAAAACTCAGATTCTGAGTTCTGTCATGGGCGCACTGCGACCATGACTTCGCACTGCGAAGCATGCGAAATTTTGAGTTCAGAAGCTGTTTCTGAACTTTTGTTCAGAAACAACTTCTGAACACACTCAGGACCTTATAGGTGGGTGAAAAGCTTTGAGTTTTTGGGGTGAAAAAGGCTGGACAAACCAGTTTTGATGTTTTGAAAACCTTGGGACTTCTTTGAAATTCAAAAGGGGTTTTTTAGAATCAAATGGTTTTGAACCAAAATAGCTATGCAAACACAATTGTAAATGCAATATAAAAGCTTAGAAACTTACAAAACTCCTTAGCAAAGCTCCAGCTGCGATTGATTTGATTTGGTTGAAGGCTTTCACAATGGTTTTTGATATTGGTGATGGTTTTGGAACTTTGGAAAGCTTTGTGTTGGATTGGTTTTTTCTGGTTGTTTTGTGGAGGTTTGTAAGCTAAAATGAGTAGAGTTTCTGCTCTTGAAATGCTGTGTTTTTTTGTTTGAATCCTTGGGCATTGCCTTCTATTTATAGGCCAAAACCAAATCTTTTTCATCATTGCAAAATCCTAAAATTCAGCTGATTTGTGGCTAAGATCAAGCTGGATCCTTTTGCATTAAATGCTAATGGATAGAGGCAACCTTGCCTTGTACCAAGGGGCAAGATTCAGCCTGATTTCAGCCACAAATTCAACCAATTCTAGAAGGTAATGATGAAGAACAAAGCTGAATTGCAATTGGCTAATGCTTGGGGATCAATCCTTGCAATCTCAATGGTTGATCAATGAAAACGTGCACTGTAATGTGCAGAGATTGAGGGATGAAAAAGGCTACTTATGGCTGGTGTGAGGGGTGAAAAGCTGCTGCAAAAACAGAGTAGGCACTCATGGCTTTTCAAGTGAGAAAATCCAGCTAGTTTGACTGGTTTTGGGGGAGCAAGCAGGAGGAAAGTCCTCAAGCAGGTGGCTGGCAACCTTGTGGTGGTTAGCAGGTCACATGGGAGGGACTAGAGCTGCCCAAGGGCAAGCCCACTTGCTTGTCACATGCTAGGTTGGAAGAAAAAGCTTCCAACCTTGGCATTAATGGCAAGTCCTTCAATTCTGGTTTTGCTTGGCCCAATTAGCCATGAATGCTACTTAAAATAATTATGGAAATGATATGCAACAAATTCTGGAATTAAATCAAAGAAACAAAAAATCTGCAGAAAAATCGCAGACTTCGCAGTGCGAAGTGAGCTTCGCAGTGCGAAGTCAGCATTTTTGAAATGTTGACTTTTCTGTTGACTTTTGTTGACTTTTGACTTTTTCCCCTCTTTGATTTTTTTTGATTTTTGTTTTAAAATGCTTAGGACAAAATTAGGGTACTACAGCTGCCCCTACTTAATTGTGTCTTCGCATAGAGTGCGTGAGTGCCGAGGGCATCTCATGAACTCTTTGCGAAGATCAATTAAGTAAAAAGAAGGACCCGAATTTTGTCCTTCGCGAAATGCAAATGCAATGGTTGGAAAAGGTTGATCGTATCCAGCCGCTAACACTGGAGGTAGATCCATTGGGGGATGAAGGTAATCTTATCTAGGCACTGTCACTAGAGGTCGATTCCTGAGGATGGTGATTTACTATAGGCACTGTCACTAGAGGTGGAACATTGATGGAGGTGATCTTCTCTAGGCACTGTCACTAGAGGTCGATACCTAAGATGGAGGTGATCTACTCTAGGATGTCACTAGAGGTCGATACCTAAGATGGAGGTGATCTACTCTAGGATGTCACTAGAGGTTGATACCTAAGATGGAAGTGATCTACTCTAGGATGTCACTAGAGGTGGAACATTGATGGAGGTGATCTTATCTAGGTACTGCTTCTAGAGGTCGATACCTAAGCTAGGTGATCTTATTCAGGCACTGTCACTGAATGTCGATTCCTAACGAGCTGTGATCTTATTCAGCCGCTAACACTGAAGGTTGATACACTGGGGGAGGTGATCTACTCTAGGTATTGCTTCTAGAGGTCGATACCTAAGCTAGGTGATCTTATTCAGGCACTGTCACTGAATGTCGATTCCTAACGAGCTGCGGTCTTACCCTAAATAGGTGCCCCTGGTTGAATGTTGATGGATGTTGGTGAATATGTGATACTCACTGGAGAATCCTTGTTGAGGATGCATGATTTATGAAATGAAATGCATGTGTATGAATAATTTGTATATGCATGCATGAATTATGTTATGCATGATGTGTGGGATGTTGGTGGGGTGCCGAGCAGAGTCGGTCTTGGTTGTGGTTGTGCCAATGATGATTGGGCTCTCCCTTTTTTTGTGTTTTGTTTTTTGGTTGGTCGGTTTGGAAGGACAAGGTCCTTTGCCTACATACCCAAATGGGATCAAAACCGGTGTAGTTCGAGCCTATGCCCGAAGATTTGTGTGGGTTTGCCAATAATGATTGGACTTTTTGTTTTGGGTTGAGACTCCCTGGGGAATATCAATAAAATTTGGGCTTTATTGTGGGCCAATGAAAATTGGGCTTTGGTTTGTTGTGCTTGACAAGATGATGATCTTGCTCCTACGTATCTCCTGGTGGGATGGAGAATTCAAAGCTTACGTAGTTCTTTGGTTTGCCAATGAATATTGGACTTTTGGTTCGCCAATGATTATTGGACTTTTTGTTTGGTTGCCGAGCGAGGTCGGGCTTTTGTTTGGTTGCCGAGCGAGGTCGGGCTTTTTGGTTTTGGTTGCCGAGCGAGGTCGGGCTTTTTGGTTTTGGTTGCCGAGCGAGGTCGGGCTTTTTGGTTATGGTGGGATCTCACTGGGGATATAAGGATCATTTTGGAAGCATGATCGATATCCGGCCTTAGTGGATGAAAAAGATGTATGGGGGTGAGTTTTATTTGGGGAAATTTGTTCCTCTGACACCCGGGATCTTTGCGTTTTACGCGCCGTGAGCTACACACTTGTTTCTGCTAAAGAGGATGAGTCTTAAAATGACCGATGCAAAGCTTCAAGTTTTGAGTCCTCTGATGCAATACCGGGGACCAACGAAATTCTTTCGACATTTAACGTCCAAGTAAAAAACACACATTTTTGTTTTTGTTTTTTATGTTATTCCCATATTTCAATGCATTATCTATCATGAATAAAAACACATTTTATGAGCAAGTAAGGACACATAACAATGAAAAGGTTTTAAAGATGATTTTGATTCAACGAAACTTAGTCCCTTGTGTGGGTAACTATTCGTGAAAATGTAATCCCTATAAGAGGTGATTACTGAGATAGGGAGAAAAGAAGAAACAAAAAGACAAATGGAAATTTGATTGGGTTTCACGTGCTACTTTCCCTATGACTTCGAAATAATTTGTTTTTGAAAGATGATAATGAGGTTGATTCTTTCCCTCTTGAATTCTGTCCGGACCTCATGTGCCGCAATCTTTTGCCTTTTTCTCTTTTTTTTTTGAAACCCCTAATTTTTACCTGGACCGCTCCTTCGAGTTTTCAGTCCACTGGGGTATATTTCCTTTTTTGATGTCCTTAATTTTTGCCTAGACCGCCTTTTCAGGTTTTCGATCTACCAGGACGCTCTCTATTGCCTAAACCGCCCCTTTTCGGGTTTTCGATTTAGCGAGCTTTTTTTTTTGGCATATATTTTTTTGACTGCGCCGGAGTTTATTGATAGGGGGATCTTTGTGGATGGGTAATACCTTTTTCATGCATTAAGTCTTCTTCTCTAAATTCTCGAGAATGAACTTCCTTGTTGAACTGCCCATGCCCCAATGCTGTGAGGTGTTTCTCTTTTAAGGGGTTCTTTGTTGGTCAAACCTTGTTTGTGTTTGGGTGCTTGGATGACAAGCATGGTTGGGCTTTTTATGAGGGGATGCCGAGCAAGGTCGGGCTTTTATGATGGGATGCCGAGCAAGGTCGGGCTTTTGTTTTTTTGGATGGGAATGGCTTCCGAGCAAGGTCGGGCTTTTGATTGTCTTCCGAGCAAGGTCGGGCTTTTGTGATTGGCTTCCGAGCAAGGTCGGTTTTTTGTGATTGGCTTCCGAGCAAGGTCGGTTTTTTGTGATTTTGGCTTCCGAGCAAGGTCGGGCTTTGTTTTTTTGGCTTCCGAGCAAGGTCGGGCTTTGTTTTTTTGGCTTCCGAGCAAGGTCGGGCTTGTTTTGGATGGGAATGCCAATGAAAATTGGGCTTTTATTGGAAATGGGGTTTGTGAGCGCCAATGGAAATTGGGCTTTTTGTTTGGAAATTGTGTGCGCCAATGAAAATTGGTCTTTTGTTGGAGATGTGAGGAATGCCAGTGACGACTTGGCTTTTTGTGTTTGGGGATGCCAATAAAAATTGGGCTTTGTTTGTTTGGGGATGCCAATAAAAATTGGGCTTTTTTTTTTGGAAATGGGTGATGTGAGGAATGCCAATGACGACTTGGCTTTTTGTGGGAATTTGTGGGGAGTGCCGTAACGGCTTGGCTTTTTGTGGGAAATTGTGGGGAGTGTCGTAACGGCTTGGCTTTTTGTGGGAAATTGTGGGGAGTGCCGTAACGGCAAATGGTTTCTTTTTTGATGAATTGGGCGACCACTTGTTTGGTCATGTTTGCATAGGAAGCTGCTTCGACCCATTTGGTGAAACAGTTGATGGCAACTAGTATGAACTGGTGCCCTTTTGAAGCCTTTGGCTCAATCATTCCAAACATGTCTATGCCCCACATAGAGAAAGGTTAGGGTGATGTCATGACATTCAGAGGTGTTTGTGGTATGTGCCCCTTGTTGGCATAAATTTGTCACTTGTGACATGTCTTGGCATGGGTTTGGAAGGACTCCACATGGGTTTCTTTGGTGAGCATGACTGCTTCACATTTATCCACACGTCTGAGTGAGACCTTGATTTTTCTTATAGAGTGTGCCCCGGCAGAGGGAAAACTGTGGTGCTATTTTTTTTTAGGGTTCTCTTGGTGAGGTTGTATTACCCTATCCTCTTGATCCCCAAGTCTGGACAATCCTTCAGGAGGTTCAAAATCGTCCTTATTATCATCTTCCGTTTGGTTAATTTGAAGATTGAAGTCAAAAGGGATCGTAGCAGTGTTATTTTTTTGGTGGTGTATTTATGATGATTTTTTTTTGTAGGGTTTACGAAAATTTATTTGAGAACGAAAGAAAAACGAACTCTTTGAACATAAACTGCAAATTTATAAATGACGGAAATGATTTGAAATATGGGGGTCCCATAAAATTAATCATTTGCCTTGGGAAGAGCAAAATGATTGTTTTTTTTTTTTGAAAAACAAGATAAATTACTTGGACAAAGAAATGTTTTCCAGAATTTCGATGGCCTTCCGGTTTGCTCGGATCTCTTCCGAAACGCTACTGTACACCGGGTCGGGTACTTCTTTTTGGTGTTTGGTGAGGGAATGATGTGAGGGTTTTTCTTTGAAATGAAAATGCATGTGAATGTATAAATGCAATGAGTATGCAAAAATATGCCCCTCTTTTTTTTTATGCAAAAAATTTTTTATGAATGCAAATGTAATGATATGCAAGGGTTTGGTATATGAAGGTTCGGAACTTCCCCCCATCCTCACATGTAGGCTCTAAATGGTGAAATCTCCTAAGAAGAAGTCCTTAGAGTCATAGACCTCACATGGAATTAGGGTTGTCTATGGACATACGTCGACATGACTTCAATTAATTCCACGTGAAAATCTCATCTAAGCGGGGTTGGGCATCCTACCTCACGGACATACGTCAACGCGGGCTTCCGCACACAACCTCCTTCTAACTTAGTTTTTTTCTCAAGCTCGGGTAGAGAGCCTCACACGTCCGGCATTAACCTGAACAATGTGGAGTAACATCACTCAAGTAACCCCCGCATTTGATATATATATGATATGAATATAAAGCAAAATAAAGCAAATATAAACATAAAGCATAAATATGACATGTATAAATAAAATAAAAGCATGGCGCGCAAATAAAATAAAAACAATTGGCTTAAAAGCCAAATAGGTTAGGCTTGACTCGCTAGTGGGAAAAGGGTCCCCAGTGAAGTCGCCAGCTGTGCGCACCTCGTTTTTTTCCTCGGGAAAAAGACGCGCAAATCCTCCGAGGTCGTTCGCAAACGCTCGGAGGGCCTTTGTGAAGCCGCCACCAAAGTTTTTGTGTAAAGGGAACGTTGATAAACCCTTAAGTTTTTTTTTGTTTAAAGGGAAACGATAATAAAACCCTTTGACGATGAGGATAAGGATTTGGTCATCGCAACCATTGTCGGGTTCGGGAGTCGATTACGCAAGGGGAAGGTATTAGCACCCCTCACGTCCGTTGTACTCAACGGGAACCTTCTATTTGGTCAAAGCTTGAATTGTTTTTAAATGTTT
The DNA here is from genome assembly GCA_018208015.1 of Medicago ruthenica. NCBI lineage: Eukaryota > Viridiplantae > Streptophyta > Magnoliopsida > Fabales > Fabaceae > Medicago > Medicago ruthenica. Next base: position 35,854,511 of record CM031376.1, read on the forward strand.
TGCACGCATGTTCATTTATGTCAAAAATATAATAAAAGGGGGGAAAGAGATAAAAACAAACAAAAGAAAAGAGAAAAAGTTTTTTATTATTGCGCTTGACAAGATGTCGATCTTGCTCCTACGTATCTCCCGGTAGTCGGAGAATTCAAAGCGTACGTAGTTCTTTGGTAGAAAAACGTACATGTGTTGGTTGATTTTAATTGGACGATGTTTTAACCGAATTCTTGCGATTAAAACGTAGCTTGTATGCTCGCGCTCGGGAGACTTATTAAGCGTATAGCTTGTATGCTCGCGCTTGGGAGACTTATTAAGCGTTTGTTCGTGAATCACATTAGAATTGTTAAAAGGTACGTCCGTTAGGGTAAAGGGTTAGTTGGTCGCTATGGGACCAAGAGAGGTGCAATGGACTCATACAAGTCAATCATTGACTGAGTGGACTCCGAAGAGTCGGGGGGTGAGTCTAATGGCCACGGGGGACCAAAAGGTTTGGATTGACCACGAGGGGCCAAGTTTTGGTTTGGTTAGGGTTGTACATATTGAAAATCGAATGACGATTGTCCGAGCGACGAGACATACGTCACGCATTCGTACAATCGGGGCAATGGAGAGACATACGTCACACCATCCCTTTTTCATTCATGTTTTTGGGTTGAATCCTTTAGAAATCCCAAGGTATGTCAAAACATTTGGTTTGAAAACCCAAAATGGGAAGGTTTAGCAAATTTGCTAGAAAACGCACAAGTTCGTCTCATTTTGCGAAAATGCGAACGTATTTGGCTTATGTTCATTTTTGAGTTTTGAACATCATGAACAATATTTATTGTTCAAGTTTTGATTGGAATGATGAACATAGCTTGTTTGTTCATGTGGTTTGAAAGTTTGGGAACATAACTTGCTTTGCAAGTTATCCACATAATGGTCATACGAACTTGTGATTTTGTCAAAATTATGCAAAATCCTTGTTATGGTTTGAAGAACATGGGTTTAAAAACTCTTAGGTTCTGAGCTCTTGGGCTAGAACCTCAAAAAATTGGTCATTTTGACACAAAAACTCAGATTCTGAGTTCTGTCATGGTCGCACTGCGACCATGACTTCGCACTGCGAAGCATGCGAAATTTTGAGTTCAGAAGCTGTTTCTGAACTTTTGTTCAGAAACAACTTCTGAACACACTCAGGACCTTATAGGTGGGTGAAAAGCTTTGAGTTTTTGGGGTGAAAAAGGCTGGACAAACCAGTTTTGATGTTTTGAAAACCTTGGGATTTCTTTGAAATTCAAAAGGGGTTTTTTAGAATCAAATGGTTTTGAACCAAAATAGCTATGCAAACACAATTGTAAATGCAATATAAAAGCTTAGAAACTTACAGAACTCCTTAGCAAAGCTCCAGCTGCGATTGATTTGATTTGGTTGAAGGCTTTCACAATGGTTTTTGATATTGGTGATGGTTTTGGAACTTTGGAAAGCTTTGTGTTGGATTGGTTTTTTCTGGTTGTTTTGTGGAGGTTTGTAAGCTAAAATGAGTAGAGTTTCTGCTCTTGAAATGCTGTGTTTTTTTGTTTGAATCCTTGGGCATTGCCTTCTATTTATAGGCCAAAACCAAATCTTTTTCATCATTGCAAAATCCTAAAATTCAGCTGATTTGTGGCTAAGATCAAGCTGGATCCTTTTGCATTAAATGCTAATGGATAGAGGCAACCTTGCCTTGTACCAAGGGGCATGATTCAGCCTGATTTCAGCCACAAATTCAACCAATTCTAGAAGGTAATGATGAAGAACAAAGCTGAATTGCAATTGGCTAATGCTTGGGGATCAATCCTTGCAATCTCAATGGTTGATCAATGAAAACGTGCACTGTAATGTGCAGAGATTGAGGGATGAAAAAGGCTACTTATGGCTGGTGTGAGGAGTGAAAAGCTGCTGCAAAAACAGAGTAGGCACTCATGGCTTTTCAAGTGAGAAAATCCAGCTAGTTTGACTGGTTTTGGGGGAGCAAGCAGGAGGAAAGTCCTCAAGCAGGTGGCTGGCAACCTTGTGGTGGTTAGCAGGTCACATGGGAGGGACTAGAGCTGCCCAAGGGCAAGCCCACTTGCTTGTCACATGCTAGGTTGGAAGAAAAAGCTTCAAACCTTGGCATTAATGGCAAGTCCTTCAATTCTGGTTTTGCTTGGCCCAATTAGCCATGAATGCTACTTAAAATAATTATGGAAATGATATGCAACAAATTCTGGAATTAAATCAAAGAAACCAAAAATCTGCAGAAAAATCGCAGACTTCGCAGTGCGAAGTCAGCATTTTTGAAATGTTGACTTTTCTGTTGACTTTTGTTGACTTTTGACTTTTTCCCCTCTTTGATTTTTTTTTATTTTTGTTTTAAAATGCTTAGGACAAAATTAGGGTACTACAGAATGTTTCTGAAATGGGGAGGATCCCTTGCTTTGGAGGCTTTGAGAAAGTTTCGGCTGATGGATGATACCCCAACCCGAAGCGATTCTTCTTCTCCGGTATGTCCACTAACTTGCCCCATCCGGTAGGTCGGCTTTCTTCTAGGGCCTCTCTTATTGCCCTCCAGGATGACATGGCTGTCCTAGCCTCTTCCTTGGGCTTCGAGCTCAAAGTCACAACATTCGCCACTTCCAAAGACTGGAATGGGACATCCACAGCTTCTTCGTCCGTTTCTATATAACGGAATGATGAGAGATGGCTTACCATCATGTCCTCTTGCCCGGAAACTACAATCATTTGGTTATCAATGATGAACTTCAGTTTCTAGTGCAGAGTAGAAGTGATGGCTCCGGCCGCATGGATCCATGGTCGTCCGAGAAGACAACTGTACGTTGGATTAATATGCATGACTTGGAAGGTTATGGTGAAAACCTTAGGCCCGATTTGGACTGGTAAATCGATCTCCCCTACGACGGCTCTTCTTGACCCATCGAAAGCTTTTACGACCAAGGCACTGGGCTTCATTACTGTCCCTTCACATGATAGCTTGAGGAGGTTAGTCTTGGGCATGACATTCAATGATGACCCCGTGTCCACTAGCACTCGAGAGAGGATGTGGTCCATGCATTTCACGGAGATATGTAAGGCGCGGTTATGAATGTGCCCTTCGTCGGGTAGCTCATCGCCATTGAAACCCAAGTACCTACTTGAGGTAATATTTCCGACTATCCCGTCGAATTGGTCCACAGGAATGTCCTTGGTGACATGTGCCTCACTGAGGATCCGCAGCAGTGCTTCTCGGTGTGCTTCCGAGCTTAGTAGTAAGGATAGCATGGAGATCTTGGAGGGAGTTTGACCTAGCTGGTCAATGATTTTATACTCGCTCTTTTGGATTATCCTTAGGAACTCTTCGGCCTCTTTTTGTGGAGTTGTCTTTTGAGAGGGCCCCGCTTGGTTCTCTTCTTCCTCCACGCTCTTTTCTTTGAGCGGCTCTTTTGGTAGTACGGCTGGCGTCTTTCCGAGTTCTTTCGGAGCGAAGACTCTACCACTTCTGGTTATTCCTCCAACACCGGTAATGTTAGTGATGTTGGGCTCAATTTTGGCTAGTGGTTTTCCTTCCACATAGGCCACAGGTTGGTAATTCCACGGTACCCTCTTCGTGCTTTCGAAAGAGAAGGGTGCAGGTACGTGGAATGTTATGGGCTGTATGGTCATTGCTACCTCTCTCCTTTGGTATGGGATTTCGAGAGGTTTTGGGTCGTTAGACTCTAAGGTAGCAACGTCCGTGCCATCCTTTATATAGCCAATTTGGATCCAACCTTGGTCCATTAGTTCTTGAAGACAGCTCTTCAACTCTTCGCATTCGTTCGGGTTGACTTTGCAGGCTTCACAGTTGGCGTGCATTTCCTCGAACAAACCAAAACTGGTTAAACGCTCCCTTATGGTTGACAGGGAAGTCTTAACATTGGCTACCCTTTTGACTGGACCAAAGTCCTCTTGTTCCTCCACCGCATTTACAGAGGGACCCGCATGCCCCGGCAATGGGTTATTTTTTACATTGGGGTTTTCCTCTTTGAAGGATAACAGCTTCTTGTCAATAAGGTCCTGAACCTTGTGTTTGAAGATTCTACAGTTCTCGACATTGTGCCCCATGGTTCCTGCGTGGAAATCACATTTTTCATTTGTGTCGTACCACTGTGGATATGGTGGCGACATTGGTGGTAGTAGTCTTGGTTCAACCATACCCTTTTGGATTAGATATGGCAAGATTTGACCATAAGGCATAGGTACAGGATCAAACTGTCTATTATAATAACTGTTCCTCGAGCCCGCTTGATTCCTTGATGGGTACCCGCCTTGTTGTTGTTGCTGTTGATTTTGCTGAGGCAACACTACTGGTTGTCGAGGCGGAGTTGCGGGAATCACTTGAGGTGAGTAACGCCCTTGAGCCGTTGCTGCTGCCACATAAGGATAGTGGTAATGAGGCATTTGATTTGGTGGTGGGCAAGATGGTCCCACTAGAACAGCATTTGTCTCCCCCTCTTTCTTTTTGTGAAAGTTGCTGGGGGGTCTCCTAGCTCCACTTTGAGCTTCTAGAGGGCCTTGGATCTTTCCCCTCTTTACTCCGTCCTCTATTCTTTCACCAACCATGACTAGATCGGAGAAACCGGCAGACGTGCTTCCAATCATCTTGTCGTAATATGGGCCTTGAAGTGTGCCCATAAAGGTGTCGACAAGCTCTCTTTCCAATAGTGGTGGTTGTACACGAGAAGCTAGTTCTCTCCACCGCTGAGCGTACTCCTTGAAGGACTCATTGCTTCTTTGCAGGAGGTTTTGTAGTTGCATCCTATTTGGAGCCATGTCCAAATTATATTTGTATTGCTTTAGGAAGGCATCGGCTAGATCCTTCCAAGTTTGGACATGGGTACGCTCAAGCTGCATGTACCAATCCAAGGACGCTCCGCTTAAACTATCTTGAAACACATGCACCATGAGTTTCTCGTTCATTGCGTAAGCTGCCATCTTCCTACAGAACATCCGTAGATGGTTCCGAGGGCATTGAATTCCTTTGTACTTCTCGAAGTCCGGTGCTTTGAACTTCGGAGGGATTACCACGTCGGGCACTAGGCACATGTCCAAAGCGTTGTGGGCGCCGTATGAACTGAACCCTTCGACAGCTTTCAACCTTTCTTCCAAAACTCGATACATTTGGGTGGTATCATGGTCTTGGTGGGTGGTGTCGGGAGCAGACTGCCTTGGCTGGCTATTTTCCACATCATGGGGAATTACTTCATGCTGAGTAGTGGGAGCTCTTTGAGGACGACGCTCTTCATTTCTTACGGGGATTGTGAGCGGTGGTGGAGGTGGTCCATGGCCCTCATTTTCAAATGGTGGGGTATAATCCGGAGGTAAACCGTAAAGAGGCCATTGCACATTGGATGCATCCATTACTGGGCGAGGATTACTTTCTCGGGCCGATAGAGTTTGCATTAACTCTAGCATCTGATCCATCTTCCCCTTCATTCCATCAACCTCTTCTCTCAAAGCCGCTTGGGTTTGTTCCAAATTGTCCATGATCCTTTGTTTGTTAGCTCGTGTTCCGTACGAGTGTTGGAGATCTGGTTCTTGGACCGAGGGCTTTCAGGGTTTTCGGGCTATGATTGCTTTGAACAGTTTTTAGGGAAATGAATGAGTTTTTTTTTTGAAAAAAAATGCATGAAGATGCATGTGGATGTATGTATGCAATGAGTATGCAAAATATGCGTTTTTTTTTATTTTGCTTTATGGAGGAGTTTAAAGGTGCACAATTAATATTAGCAATTCGAAATATTAAAGACCGGGAAGTTGATTATGCTTCAAAATATATTTGATATAACATTTGTTTACAAAGTGTAACTAATGCTATTACAAATCAAATAGCCGCTCGCTTCTCGGCTTTGCTCATCTCCTCCCTATAGAAATCTATGGTGTCCTTGCAGAACTTCATAAACTTCTGGATCTCCATAGGGATAACAAAATAGGGCATGACCATCTCGGCCTCCGCTAGCCTCTTTGGAAGTTGGGTGATTACCAAGTTCGAGAATGCAACCAATTTAGTGAAATCCTCACTTAATCGGGTGGCGTCTTGCCATACATACTCGATCACTTCCTTGCGCTGGTCTAGCTTGACTCTTGCACTTCTAATTTCATCATGTAGTTGTGCAATATGGTCCCCGTGAGCTCTTGCAATCTTGTCGAAGTACTCTTCGAACTTCTTGATGTCTTCCTCGAGACGATTGCACTTTAGCCTCCCTTGATGAGAAAGGCTCTCATGTCTTTGCCGCTGGACGCGTTCGGCTTGAAGCTGCTCTTTGTAGTCTTTAACTACTTCTTGGAGCTGTTGATTTTTCTCTTGAAATTTCAACCTCCATTTCCGTTGAGCCTCGATGGCTAGTTCGCCGAATTTTTTGAGCTCTTGGTTGGAATGTAAGATTCTTTCCAACTCTTCGTCCTTGGCCACAAGGTTGGCATCCGCACTAACCAAGCCGCCTCCTATCCAATCTCTCTTCCCTTCGGAGATCCTTAGCCGTTTTTGGCACACTAGGAGAGAATGCGATACTTCATCACGATCTCTCTTCGTCCTAGTGATTTCTCCTAAAGCTTGGAGGTGCTTCAATTCTAAGTCTCCGTTTTTGTTTTGGAGTTCTTGAATCTTAGCGTTGAGTTCCTCCACTTCTTTGCTGGGAATGGTTGCAATAGGTTTAGGTGTAGGAGATTTTGGAGGGTTTATGACCATAAAGGGCAGCTTGATTGCTTTGACCCTGTCCTTCACCCACTGAGTATAAAGGGGTTTGGCGACACAGTTTCTCTTGCCGACCCTTCCTTTGCGCACTTGGCTCCATGCTCCCCGGATTCTCTCTAGCAATGCCGGGTCTTGATCGCCTTCCCTTAAGTAGAAAGCTTCCAACAAAAGGTCATTGGGTTTATCTTCCATTGAAAATCCTAGTTGTCGGAGAGAGAGGACCGGATTGTAATTAATACATCCCTTAGTACCAATGAGGGGTACGTTAGGGAAGTTCCCGCAACTGAGGATAATTTCCGGGTCCTCTAAGTTTGGTGAAAACCAATGGATGTCCTTCTCGGCGAGGGTTGTCATCCGTTGCGACCATTTGAGCTTGGCCTGGTTTTCCACAAAGTCTCGGTTTCTTGGCATGTGGGACATCATCCAAATTTGCACCACGGGAGTGCAACAAGTAATTTTGCGTCCCCTTGCTTGTTCATGCCTAGAGTAGAGGGTATGATAAAAATCCGCCAAGATTGTGGGAACCGGATTTTTGGTCATAAATACCTCTAGAGCCGGAAAGTCTATGAAATCATCCATGTTGGGGAATAAGACGATTCCGTAGACTAAGAGGGCTAAGATGGCGTTGAATGCCCTTCCCTCTTTGTTGGCTAACATTTCCCGAGCTTTGGCTTCCAAAAACTTTCTTGAAAATCCCTTAAGGTTTCCTCTAACTTCCAAGTTAGATGCTACTTCTTGGGTGTCAAGGTATAAGGATTCGGCGATGGCTTCTAATGTGGGGTCCTTTCCCGGACCGAGATAGAGTTCATGACCCTTCATGCTACAACCCAAAATCTTCTCAAACTCTTCCAAAGTTGGCGCTAGTTGGAAGTCTTGAAATGTGAAGCACTGTAGAGGTGGGTCGAAGAATTGTGCCAAAGTGGTTAAGGCCGTTGAATCTATTCTCACGGGTAGGAGATCAAGGATTAGCCCATAGCTTGCCTCGAAAATACTCTTGTTGACCGAAGAGAGCCTTTTGCTTAGGGCTAACAAGCTTTCCACCCTAGGAGCTTTAATTTTGAAGGCGAGCGTATTTTTGTTCCCGGAATCCATATTTCTTTTTGCTAATATTTGTTTGTTCTTTTTTTTAAACTCCTATAAAGCAAAATGATGCGAAAATTACTTTCATGAATGCAAATGATATGCAAGGGTATGGTTTATGAAGGTTCGGAACTTCCCCCCATCCTCACATGTAGGCTCTAAATTGTGAAATCTCCTAAGAAGAGGTCCTTAGAGTCATAGACCTCACATGGAATTAGGGTTGTCTATGGACATACGTCGACATGACTTCAATTAATTCCACGTGAAAATCTCATCTAAGCGGGGTTGGGCATCCTACCTCACGGACATACGTCAACGCGGGCTTCCGCACACAACCTCCTTCTAACTTAGTTTTTTTCTCAAGCTCGGGTAGAGAGCCTCACACGTCCGGCATTAACCCGAACAATGTGGAGTAACATCACTCAAGTAACCCCCGCATTTGATATATATATGATATGAATATAAAGCAAAAAAAATAAAGCAGATATAAACATAAAGCATATGACATGTATGAATAAAATAATAAGCATGGTGCGCGAAGAAAATAAAAACAATTGGCTTAAAAGCCAAATAAGTTAGGCTTGACTCGCTAGTGGGAAAAGGGTCCCCAGTGAAGTCGCCAGCTGTGCGCACCTCGTTTTTTTCCTGAGAAAAAGACGCGCAAATCCTCCGTGGTCGTTCGTAAACGCTCGGAGGGCCTTGTGAAGTCGCCACCAAAGTTTTTGTGTAAAGGGAACGTTGATAAACCCTTAAGTTTTTTTGTTTTTAAAGGGAAACGATAATAAAACCCTTTGACGATGAGGAAAGGATGGTCATCGCAACCATTGTCGGGTTCGGGAGTCGATTACGCAAGGGGAAGGTATTAGCACCCCTCACGTCCGTTGTACTCAACGGGAACCTTCTATTTGGCTAAAGCTTAAATTGTTTTTAAATGTTTTGCGCGCATGCTTATCCATGTCAAAATATAATAAAGGGGGGGGGGGGGGGGGGGGGGGAAGAGATAAAAACAAACGAAAGGGAAAAAAGAAAGTTTTTATTATTGCGCTTGACAAGATGTCGATCTTGCTCCTACGTATCTCCCGGTAGTCGGAGAATTCAAAGCGTACGTAGTTCTTTGGTAGAAAAACGTACATGTGTTGGTTAATTTTAAATGGATGATGTTTTAACCGAATTCTTGCGATTAAAACGTAGCTTGTATGCTCGCGCTTGGGAGACTTATTAAGCGTTTGTTCACGAATCGCACTAGAATTGTTAAAAGGTACGTCCGTTAGGGTAAAAGGGTTCGAATTGGTCGCTATGGGACCAAGAGAGGCGCAATGGACTCAAACGAGTCAATCATTGACCGAGTGGACTCCAACGAGTCGGGGGATTGTTCGATTGATCCACTGAGATCAAGAACAGGTACAATGGACTCGGACGAGTCGAACATTGACCGAGTGACTTAAACAAGTCGAGGGATCGGATCTAATGGCCACGGGGGACCAAAAGGTTCGGATTGACCACAAGGGGCCAAGATTTGGTTTGGTTATGGTTGGATACGTTTGAAAATGGAATGACGATTTTCCGAGCGACGAGACATACGTCACGCATTCGTACAATCGGGGCAATGGAGAGACATATGTCACACCATCCCTTTTTCATTCAAGTTTTTGGGTAGAATTCTTTTAGAAATCCCAAGGTATATCAAAACATTTGGTTTGAAAACCCAAAATGGAAAGATTTAGCAATTTTGCTAGAAAACGCACAAGTTCGGCTCGTTTTGCGAATTGTTTTGAAAAGCGAACAAATTTGGCGTATGTTCATGCTTGAGTTTTGAAAATCATAAACAATATTCATTGTTCAAGTTTGGATTGAAATGATGAACATAGCTGGCTTGTTCATATGGTTTTGAAAGTTTGGGCACATAACTTGTTTTACAAGTTATCCACAAAATGTCATACGAACTTGTGAATTTGTCAAAATTGTGCAAAATTCTTGTTATGGTTTGAAAAACATGGGTTTAAAAACTCTTAGGTTCTGAGCTCTTGGGCTAGAACCTCAAAAATTGGCCATTTGGACACCAAAACTCAGATTCTGAGTTCTGTCATGGTCGCTCTGCGACCATGACTTCGCACTGCGAAGTATGCAAATTTTTGAGTTTAGAAGCTGTTTCTGAACTTTTGTTCATAAACAACTTCTGAACACACTCAGGACCTTTTAGGAGGGTGAAAAACTTTGAGTTTTTGGGATGAAAAAGGCTGGACAAACCAGTTTTGATGTTTTGAAAACCTTGGGATTTCTTTGGAATTCAAAAGGGGTTTTTTAGAACCAAAAGGTTTTGGACCAAAATTGCTATGCAAACACAATTGAAAATGCAAAACAAAAGCCTTGAAACTTACAGATATCCTTAGCAAAGCTCCAGCTGCAATGGATTTGAATTGATTGAAGGTTCTTGCAAGGTTTTGAATGTTGGTGATGGTTTTTGAACTTTGTGAGGCTTTGTGTTTGATTGGTTTTTTTCTGGTTGTTTGTGGGTGTTTGTAAGCTGGAATGAGTAGTGTTTCTGCTCTTGAATTGCTGTTCTCAGAAGTGTTTGGAACCTTGGGCATTGCCTTCTATTTATAGGCCAAAACCAAATCAATTTCATCATTAGAAATCCCCAAAATCTAGCTGATTTGTGGGCTAGGATCAGGCTGAATCCCTTTGCATTAAATGCTAATGGATAGAGGCAACCTTGCCTTGTGCCAAGGGTCAAGACTCAGCCTGATTTCAGCCACAAATTCAAAGATTTTGGATAGTAATGATGATGAAATAGTGCTGAAATGCAATTGGCCAAGCTTGGGGATCAATCCTTGCAATCTCAATGGTTGATCAACAAAAACGTGCACTGTGATGTGCAGAGATTGGGGGATGCAAAAGGCTACAATTGGCTGGTGTGAGAGGGTGAAAAGCTGCTGCAAAACAGGGTAGGCACTCATGGCTTTTTCAAGTGAAAAATCCAGCTGGTTTGACTGGTTTTGGGGGGAGCAAGCAGGAGGAAAGTCATCAAGCAGGTGGCTGGCAACCTTGGGGTGGTTAACATGTCACTTGGGAGGAACAAGAGCTGCCCAAGGGCAAGCCCACTTGCTTGTCATATGCTAGGTTGGAAGAAAAAGCTTCCAACCTTGGCATTAATGGCAAGTCTCTCATTTCTGGTTGTGCTTGGCCCAAATAGCCATGAATGCTGATTAAAAAAAATATGCAAATGATGTGCAACAAATTCTGGAATTAAATCAAAAACATCAAAAATCTGCAGAAAAATCGCAGACTTCGCAGTGCGAAGGGAGCTTCGCAGTGCGAAGTCAGCATTTTTGAAATGTTGACTTTTCTGTTGACTTTTGTTGACTTTGACTTTTTCTCCCTCTTTGATTTTTTTGATTTTTTGATTTAAAAGGCTTAGGACAAAATTGGGGTACTACAGGTTGATGAGAGGTGGAGGAGGGCGTGAGTTTGAGGGAGGAGAGGAGAAGAAATCAGAATTGGAGAGAGAGAGAGGAGAGAAGAGAATGAAGAGAAAATATCTTCCCCCTTCTTTTTAAATAAACTCCTCCTTCCTATTATTTACGAAAATGCCATTGCTTCATATTACAAAATTGCCATGCTTGCTTAGCAAGTTTCTAACACTGATAACTGTTACATTTAAGCGGGATATTACAATCTATCCCCCTTAAAGAAATTTCGTCCTCGAAATTTAGAATCCTCTATCATATAAAAATGAATCTCTCATACTACTTCCTCTACTAGCCAAAATTCCAGTTCGTCTTGCCTATCGGAATCCATTGATTATATACTCGACAACTTTTCCTTTAACTGAAATGCTCGCGGTGAATTGCTTAACTCTTACGTAGTAGGATGTGAGGTTATCTAAACCATTATATCCGACTCGCTTGATCACGTTCCTGGTTCATACACTTTTACAATTCCAATCTGGAGTTGTCCAACTCTGACACTTGTACTAATCCTTATAAATACCTTCTTAGTTCATGTAATCTTACTTTGACGACATTAGATCGTTCTTATCACAACTTATTCTCGTTTTCTTGCCGTAGCATAAATATTTTCTATATTGGTAAATCCAAACTCATAGAAGTTTAGTCCGAGTGATGAGTAGTAATTATCTCACATAATACCACCTGGTACACTCCATAGCATATAATTTACATACATAAGCGAGCACGTGTACACTACTGACGGGTACACAATACATCATCTCATCCTTGTCCGACTGACGGGACATCATTCTTGATCTTATCATATTTGAGACACTACCACATCAATTGGGAATCTTTTCTTTACTTTTAATTCATTTTGTAACATCCGGGATTTGCCTTTCAACTGGCTTGCCTGGTTTGCCCCATCAATGTTACTCGTGTTTATTTCTTAAGTGTACAACAACCCGTATAACATGAATTGTGGTTACATTCTCTCGTCTTCATAAACTTATTTCCCCATTCTGGACGTCGAGTCCAAAATCCTTACTTTCAAAAAGAAGCTCTATTTGATTGCTACCAAAATAGCACACTTTAAATCCTTTAATCAAAACCTGAACTTACGTAGCCCTTTACTGTAGACTACGAATGACCTGTAATCTGCATGAAAGTTCTTCTTCTTTTATTGATAAACATAAAATTCAAGAATTTCGGAACACTCTAGCTGAGATATGGTGATATCGGCAATTCTATTTTGGTAAAAACCTTCATACTTAAACATTCCTGATTGCGTACCACTATTACCAAAACACGTCACATGGCTGAAAAATCTGCTACACTACTATCTGAGTAGTTTAAGTACTGCCTGATAAGTATATATAATACTAACATAACCTGATACATGCGACATGTTGACATAGCGGGGTACAACGTGGATTCAACTCATATGTCACTACATCGTGGTTTCTGATCAATGTTTCAATTTCAAAAATTTACCGTATTAGTGGTGACTTCCCTTGCTCTAGACTCATTGTGCTAAAAGCATATTCTTCTCATTCTTATCACAGAATCCTAAATTGCTTCGATTTCCGTTTCTCTTGTATTTCGAGGTTTGAAATATCGCTCGGCTTAACTCTTAAAATTTCCTCCTAGAACTTATAACAAGTCCGAGTCGTCACTGCTCACTGATATTCTGTGGTTCAATAATTGGGCGCTTATTGCCTTCCTGTGGTTCATTGGGAAAGGACTACACAAGCATCCTTGAATTACTCTTTCGCTGCGCAACTCTGATCTAAGCAAAACACTTTGGAGTAGGAATAATACACCCTTATCAAATCTTCTGGCTAACTTGTTCTTTAATGACTTATAGTTATCACAGCAAAATCATCTTACATTCGCTGATTCTCTTATGGCTTAAACCACCTGTTGAACTTACTGATTGGTCGTCATTTGACACTGTGTTTCCTTTTGGACATAAACTATATACTTACTTTCACGATAAAACGCCAGAACCTGTAAACGGTTTCCAACAACTGTCTAGAGTTCAACAATGTTCCTATCAAATAGTTTATACTCTGGTTCTAACTTTACTTTCCATATCCTGAACTCCGTAACCATCTCTTGGCCAGTTCTTTATGTACAATCACTAAAGCATTGCGCAACCCGACTGAAAGCTTGCTTGAGACAACTTAAATTCTCACACAAACACTTGTGTCAACTTTTAAAACAACTTATGGTTTCTGGAGGTTCACATCTTTTACATATACTGAATCTACTGAGGGTTTGAGTCCCATTACTAATCGTTTTATCTTTATCCATAAGAATTCATACCCATAATCTTTTCGAAACAATTACGGTCGCTATGGTTTTACCATACCTCTTAGGTTACCTTCGAATCCCTCCAGTTAATTGATCTTGAACTTCAATACTTCATCATTACTTTTGTTTCATTCAACTACTCGTTACGGCATTCTCATTTCAGATCTTGATCTTAACATCTGAGTAATTCTGCATATAGTTGAACAATCCGAAATCTATACCTTATTACCGCCCTCGGAACTTATTAACACGAGGTGACCTCTTTAAGCTTCTAGAATAACTGTGGAAGAAATCTCATCAGTTGAAAACTTAAAACTCACTAGCATTAACCACAATCTTAACCTTTCGTATTTAAGACGATCCTCCGTATAATACAGTCTCAATATAATTGCCCGATTATCCTTCAAAACTGGTCTACTATAATCTTGAACTTGACTTCTTCATCCAATCAAGGAAATTCAACTTTATTCGTCCATCAGTTCACTAAATCCCAATGACTGACCATTCAATATACACCTTCCGTTGAATAAAATTTCAGTTATGCTTAGCTTATTTCCAATCTTCTTACTAATAAAACACATATGAATATCTGATTCACACCTCGATATGCAACGGGTCTTATTATCCACACTTATTCATCCATCTTAGTTCTTAGGTTGCATACCAACTTCTTTTCTTAATTCCCAAATCTAGCATTTAAGATTCGGGAGGTGCGGCTGATCTGATGGGGTTAAACTTACTTGCGATTCATGCTCAAAGACAACCCTTGAGTGGTTAGTTTCATTCGTCCAAATAATTCGCTTAGTCCATAATTTTCTCTTAACTGTCTGGACATTAAAATCTCATCCGATTGGAGTTTAGTTCTCAACACTCTATCTTGCTGGGAATCCAGAGGTTTCATAACCGACCGATAATTCCTCATTCTAGTCTCTAGGTTTAGCACCACAAGTCCTTAACTTTGTACTCAGAATTGATACTCAATCCACACTTCACTTTAACTTCTCGAACTGCGGTTCCCGTTAAGGTTCCATGTCATTCCTTAGAGTATTCCATAATTTCCTAATCTGTATGTCTTCCGCAGATGAGGTATCGTCCAACGTCGTGTCCAACTGGGTTGAGGTACTTCACCTCACAGATAATTATCCCTTATGTCTCTGAGACCTTGCCATTATCAGGCTTCGTTACTTTACAGTTTGATGGCCACCATTTGGCATGAATACTTCTTCGCCAATTTCCATCTTAAAAATTCTACCACCTTAATCTTCGCCCTTCATAAACTTCATTCCTCCTTGGTCACATTCAGCTCTCGGACATTTATCCTAACTGTCATATCCTAGATTGAGTTGATCAGGCTCAACTAGATGTGACATTTAGAACAACATCCGGAACCCAATGGTTCCAATACTTTATTGAATTTTTAATGACCCAAGGCACGGTCTGAATCGACCTGCTCTGATACCAATTGTAACACCCATACTAAATTATCTAGAATATTTAGCATGTGTATTAATCAGATACTGGGTACATTAAAATTTTCAATAATAATAATACAATATAAAACTACTGAATGTGTAC
Organism: Medicago ruthenica; assembly: GCA_018208015.1. NCBI lineage: Eukaryota > Viridiplantae > Streptophyta > Magnoliopsida > Fabales > Fabaceae > Medicago > Medicago ruthenica. The sequence goes on from CM031376.1 coordinate 35,869,655, forward strand.
AAATAGCTCGTTTATACAAATATCCAAATATCATATACAATTATCCTCATAAACATAGATAATCTGTCAACCTCTTGAGCTTGTCCTTGACGAGCATCTGCACTCCATCCAGCGTCTTCCTGAAGATCTTCTTGAACATCTCTTGCTAACCTGTAAACCTGCACCAGAAGGATTGGGATGAGACATAATGTCTCAGTGAGCTCCAGCCCAACCTATTGTTGGCAACCACGGGGGAAACCTAGGGTCGCCATGCCTACTCTCGGCAATCTTGGGGATACCTATGATCACCAAGTCTTAACCTTACCCATAGAGGGCTACCTGACTGTCCTGCTAAACTGTGTAGTCATAAACTGGACTACATTCTGCTGAACTAGTGATCAAGGGGAAATCTAGGATCACTGTCTGAGCCTAATACTGAATAATCATGAGATCTAGACTATAACCTGATATCTGGGTGATCGAGGGGGAACCTAGGATCACCGCCTGATAACTGATAACTGCCTGATAACTATTCTCTGCCTGATAACATAATAAAAAAAATAGAATAACTGATACATGTCTTTATGTTAGATGTTAGCGTTGAATAAGCAATATTATCTGAGTTCATTTTACGGAATGCCCCCGGGTGGAGTAACCCCGAAGCACATTCCCCTGATAACCGGTGAAAATTCCTATCATATCAGGCTAACACCGGACTCCTCTTGCCTAAGTGTGTGGTTATCCTCGCGGAAGATTCCTGCCTGTTCCAACTGTATCTGGAACCCCCCGTCCTCTCTAACTGGTCGAGAGCACAGGAGACACACTATAACTCTGCGTGGTTATCCTCACGGAAAGTTCCTGCCCGTTTCAGCAATGCTGAAACCCCCTGTTCTCTCTAACTGGTCGAGAGAACAGAAGACACAAAGTTTGTCCTGATTATCAATTATTATTCCTGTTATATAAATATTCATATCCTGATAAAACTGATACGTGTACCCCCCAGTGTCACTCTGACGTGAACAACTGAGGCACGTCCTGATATACCTGTAACTATGCCTGAACTGAGGGAACTAAGTACCGCTGATTGAGGTACACTATAATCTGCCTGGTTAAGGGGATCCTGATAAACTACCCTTAACACACCTGAATGTAATTCTATTGCTGTTAACCTATTTAAGGTTCTAGACATATCGTTCTCATATGTCGTTCTTAAGGCTTACATAAACATTGTAATGATATTCCTGTATTCGTCTAGACTTTGCCCTTTAATTCTGAACTATTCTAAATAATTGTTCAATCCTTGTTCCTTACATATCCATCCTTATTGGGAGCCTCTTGAATGTGTTAAGATGGTAGTCAATGTTTCTAAAATGTTTACGGAGAAAACGGATGTGAAAAACCATGCCTACGCGTCCCAGAACACCCAAAACAGCAAAGCTGTCAAGTGCTGTCTGGGCCTGCGCACTTGTAGCGACAAGCCTGCGCTTGAAGCGACCAGTCTGCGCTTGAAGCGACCAGCCTGCGCTTGAAGCGACAGTAGGCAGAATAAAATTCTGCCTGGTCGCTGTAGCGAGCTCCAGCTCGCTGTAGCGACCATGATAGGTCAAAAAACCTCAAAATTGATATTTTTCATCATTCCAAGCCATTCCAACTCACCCAAGCTTCCCAAATGGCATAAAAAGGATTTTCTTAAGCTTATATATCATTTAAACATGGCTGGAACAAGGAATTAGCAATTTACATAATCTAGGGCACTTAATAAAAATTACTCTAAGAGTAAACAACTCTCAAATGGGTTATAAAACCCTAGGGAGCTCACCTTTGCCTTGTTTGATGCTTGTTAGATCCTGAACTTCAAACTTTAACTTGCTCCTACTCCTTTCATTAATTCTTCTTCAACTTCTCTTGTCCTAGCTTCCAAAACTAAGCTTGTTTTGCTCAAAACTCTCGAGGAATTGGATGAAAGCTTGATGGGTTGATGAGAGGTGGAGGAGGGCGTGAGTTTGAGGGAGGAGAGGAGAAGAAATCAGAATTGGAGAGAGAGAGAAGAGAGAAGAGAATGAAGAGAAAATATCTTCCCCCTTCTTTTTAAATAAACTCCTCCTTCCCTTTATTTACGAAAATGCCATTGCTTCATATTACAAAATTGCCATGCTTGCTTAGCAAGTTTCTAACACTGATAACTGTTACATTTAAGCGGGATATTACATTAGACCACCAGGTAACAACTAAAGTTCTTGAATTGTTACATATGGATTTAATGGGACCTATGCAAGTTGAGAGCATTGGAGGAAAGAGGTATGCATTTGTGATGGTTGATGATTTTTCAAGATTTACTTGGGTTGGCTTTGTTAGAGAGAAATCAGATACTTTTGAGGTATTTAGAGATTTGTGCACTCAGTTACAAAGCGAGAAAGACTGTGTTATTATCAGAATCAGAAGTGATCATGGGAAAGAGTTTGAGAACAAGAAGTTTTCTGAGTTCTGTGCATCTGAAGGAATTAAGCATGAGTTTTCTGCACCTATAACACCTCAGCAAAATCGTATAGTTGAGAGGAAGAACAGAACCTTAGCAGAATCTGCTAGAGTTATGTTACATGCTAAGAAGCTACCTTACATGTTCTGGGCTGAAGCTATGAATACTGCTTGCTACATACACAATAGAGTGACTTTGAAGAAAGGCACAACCTCTACTTTGTATGAACTGTGGAAGGGAAGAAAGCCTACAGTCAAATATTTTCATGTTTTTGGGAGCAAATGTTATATTCTGGCTGATAGAGAAAACATAAGAAAGCTGGATCCTAAGTCTGATGAAGGAATTTTTCTGGGTTATTCAGTGAACAGCAGAGCTTATAGGGTGTTTAATTCCAGAACCAAGGTTGTTATGGAGTCTATTAATGTTGTGATTGATGATCTGTCTGCTGAAAAAGAAAGAGATAAGTCTGAAGTGGTTCCAGATACTGAAGCATCAGAAGAACAACTGTCAGAAGTAGAAAATCAAGTAGAGTCTGAAGCAGAAGAAATTCTTCCAGATCATGTTCCTACTGGTAAAAGACCCTCTATTAGAGTTCAGAAGGATCACCCCAAAGATTTAATCATTGGTAGTCTTGATCAAGGAGTCAGAACCAGAAGATCAGACTCAGTTGCTACTGATTCTTGTTTTGTGTCAAAGTTTGAACCCAAAAATGTTAAAGAAGCTCTAACTGATGAATTATGGATTGAAGCCATGCAAGATGAATTGAATCAGTTCAAAAGAAGTGAAGTGTGGGATCTTGTTCCAAGACCTGAAGGCTTGAATGTCATTGGCACTAAGTGGATTTACAAGAACAAAACAGATGAACATGGAACTGTGGTCAGAAACAAGGCAAGGTTAGTTTCTCAAGGTTACACTCAAGTGGAGGGACTTGACTTTGATGAAAAATTTGCACTTGTGGCCAGATTAGAGTCCATAAGATTATTGTTGGGAGTAGTTTGTGTAACGACCCTATTTTCGTATATTATATTTTTATATATTTTATTTTATGGATTTACTTTTAAATATATTTTCTAGTAATCGAGGAATAATCATTTAGCGCGAAGATAAGTTCGTAACCGAGTTTTTAAGGTTTTGGGCCTAGAGGGTGAATAGTGTTGGGCTTTTAAGTTTATGAGTAGTAATAATCCTATGTGGATGAATGTAGTAAGCCTTGTGAGATTGTATGGCTAGGATTAACCCTTGAGAATTAGTAAGGATGGATGGCCAAGATTGATTTGGATTTGATTATAAGATATTTTGTGAACATGAATAGTGCCATTCCTTTTTCTTTGTGAAGAAAAACGTGAAAGAAGAAGAGGAGGAGAACAAGAGGAGAGCTAGGGCTTGTGCTTTGAAGCTTGATTTGCTAGGTTTGAGAAGGTAAGAGAGTTAGTATTACATTATTACAAGTGATTGAGAAGGGGAGAATGTCTATTTCTCCATCCCAAACTTCTCCTCACTTTGTCTAGGTTTTGTTAGAAAGTTTTTATGGTTTAAAGTTGTTAATGATTATGTTTTGCTTGCTTGAATGCTAATTGATGTTGTTAGCATGATTTGTTGGAGTTATTGTGTTGTGGGTTCATGAGAACAGTTTATGAAAAGTTATTGTATTGAACCCTAATTTCTATGCTTGATGCAATCTTTGTTTGTGATGGTTTATAAATGATGTTTTATGAGGGAAAGTTGTTTTTAACAAGTTCTGGAACTGTGGGTAATCTTGAATGGGCTAAAATGGTGGAAAAATCACATTTTTATGACTGTGTACTGATACGGTCGCTTGTAGCGACGGATGCGTCGCTTGTAGCGACCAGACAGGATAATTCCCTGCCTAGCTGCGCTTGTAGCGACCGCACGGGCGCTTGTAGCGACCATGCTCGCTTGTAGCGACCGAAGGTTCGCTTGTAGCGACCAAGCAGGATAATTCCCTGCCTATGCTCGCTTGTAGCGACCAGGGGCTCGCTGTAGCGACCAGCCCTGTACTTGCCAACTTCGTTGAGCTGTTTGAGGGTCCTGGTGCGCGCGGAGATGTCTTTTTGATACTGTATTTTAATAATACCTTTTTGGAAACCTTGCCCACCATTTTAATCCATTCCTATTGCTTTCTAAAGATTATTTGATTCAAGAAAGCTTTGAGTAAAACCCTAACATGTGTGTGTGGGTTATCAAGTGTGTAGGTTTTCCGTTGAAACCCTTATGGGTGAGATTTTTGATATGATTTGATTAGTTTATTTGAGATTGTGAACATGATTGAGTGTACACATGTTTGTTTTATGAATTGGCCATGAGAGCCTAGTGGTTATGTTTGTTGTTGTTGATGTTGTGCTTTATTATCAGAGTGCTGATAAGTGTTGTGTTTGTTGTTGTTGAGATAATTGTCAGAGTGCTGATAATTAGTGTATTAGTAAGTATTATATATTTACTAAGTGTATCATCATGCATTTCATGATTGTATGATATCCGTGTGCGGATAAGAAACCCAAGAGTGCTTGGTTATCAAGAGTGCTTGATATTATCAAGAGTGCTTGATAAGGATATAAGTTTATCCAAAATGAATTGGTACCACATGCATTAGTGAATGCATTTTGAGGCATACATCCTTTGTGACATTATGTGTGCATAATGGTCGTTAAATGCTAATTGTTATTGATAAGCTTTGTGACATTATGTGTGCATAATGGTTGATATGTGATAATTGTTATTATTCTGTTTTGTGTTTTGTGACATTATGTGTGCATAATGGTTGTTATGTGAGAATGATTATTAATGGGTTTTGTACCTTGATGATTATATGTTGTATTTTGGTCATGTATAATAATGTGTTATTTATACATGTTTATTATTTTGTGATACTAACACTCTCTGTTATGTGTTATGTGCTGGATCTTTGGGGATCCAGATTATCAGGTTGGCGAGGCTATCGTTGAGGAATAGCCCTTTGCTGTTAGGAGCTTTTGTAGTGGTAAGGGCATAGCTTAGCTATCCTTACATTTTTGGTACTAGGTGTTGTATCCTAGTTAGAGTCTAGTGCTCTGATATTTGTAACACTATCTTGGGGGTATCTGAACTCGTATGTATGAATTTGGCAATGGCTTGTTGTAGAATTGCCTCTTTTGAAAATATTATGTATATATTTTTGTGTAATATATGCAAGCTTAATTATAAGCATTTGTGTTGTGTTGGATTTTCCGCTGCTGTGTTTGTGAATCAAATATGTTTTTGATTTAAGGTGATGTTTTATGCAATTAAGTTTTCTTAATGTTGTAACTTCCTATGTCCTTAACGTTTTCTTTATTAAAGTTAATAATCGGCGGTTAAGGGTTAGGGTGTTACAATAGTTGGTATCAGAGCAGGTCGATCCATTGGATCAATTAAGTTTAGTATACCCTTTGTGTAACATGTGTTTTCTTAAACACTTTGTTCTCACTTGTGTTATGTGATGGTTGGTAGTGTGTAGATATGGCGCAACGAGCACTTGCTGATGCGATGGAGCGGATGGCGGATGCCATGGCTCAGGATGCTGCTAGTAGGACTGCGGATAGAGCCGCACAACAAGCTAGAGGAGGCGGAGAAGATGAGTTGAGACTCGAGAGGTTTATGAACAACAAACCGCCTATCTTCAAGGGAGGATACGATCCAGATGGAGCTCAGACTTGGTTGGAGGGGATTGAGAGAATTTTCGGGGCTATGCGTTGTCTGGATGCGCATAAGGTGTTGCTGGGAGCGTATGTTCTCCATGATGAAGCTGATCATTGGTGGGGAAATGCTAGTCAGAGGTTGGGAGCTGGTGGAGCTTTAGTTACTTGGGCTCGTTTCCGGAGAGAGTTTTTAACCAAGTATTTTCCGGCAGATGAGAGGAACCGCAAGGTGATTGAGTTCATGGAGCTCAAGCAAGGGAATTTATCTGTTTCTGAATATGCGGCCAAGTTTGAAGATTTGTGTCGTTTTGCTCCTCATTACAACACAGTGGAAGCTGAGGAAGACAAGTGTGTGAAGTTTGAGAATGGGCTGAGGCCGGATATCAAGCAGTTAATTGGGTTTAGCGAGATCAGAAATTTTCCGATGTTGGTGAATAAGAGCCGAATATGTGATAAGGATGGTAAAGCTAAGGCTAATTACTACAAAGCCGCGAATGAGAAGAGGGGAAAGGACATGGCTAGAGGTAAACCGTATGGTAGAGGTGGAAAGAAACCAGATGAAGGTGGGAGTAGTGGTAACAAGTTTGGAGGTAATAGGAATTGCTTTAAGTGTGGACAACCGGGACATCGTATTTTTGAGTGCCCGAAGAATGATGGGAGATGTTTCAAGTGTGGTGATCCTAACCACAAAGCTGATCAGTGCAAGAAAGGTGTTGTGTGCTTCAATTGCAAAGAAGCGGGTCATAAGAGCAACGTGTGTAAGAAGCCTAGAGCGGCGGGAGGAAAAGTGTTTGCTTTAGATGGTGGTGATGCGAAGGCGGACAACTTGATCAGAGGTACATGCTTTATCAATAATACTCCTTTGTCTGCTATTATTGATACGGGTGCTACCCATTCGTTTATTTCTATGGATTGTGTTAAGAGGTTGGGTCTTAAAGTAGAGAATATGATGGGACGCATGGTTATTGAAACGCCTGCGAGTGGTTCTGTATCGACTACTCTAGTATGTGTTGATTGTTCAGTCATTATGTATGATCGACTCTTTGGTATGGATTTAGTCTGCATTCCGTTGAGTGGAATAGATGTTATCTTTGGTATGAACTGGTTAGAATTTAATCGGGTTCATATCAACTGCGGTGAGAGGACGGTTACATTTCCAAGATTGGAGCCAGAGTTGTGTTCGAAGCTCATGTGTTGTCGAGAAGTGGTAAGATCAATGAAGGCTCAAGAGGACGTGTTTGCTATGTTTGCTTCGTTGAGAGTGGAAGAGAAGATTGAAATTGATGCGTTGCCGGTGGTGCGTGATTTCCCAGATGTTTTTCCAGATGACATTTTGGATTTACCACCCGAGAGAGAGGTTGAATTCGCAATTGACATCGTACCTGGCACTAGTCCAATATCAATGGCACCGTATCGTATGTCAGCTGCTGAGCTAGAAAAGTTGAAGGAACAATTGGAGGAATTGTTAGAGAAGAAGTTTGTAAGACCGAGTGTATCGCCGTGGGGTGCGCCGGTTCTGTTGGTGAAGAAGAAAGATGGTAGTATGCGTTTGTGCATCGATTATCGTCAGTTGAATAAAGCAACTATCAAGAACAAGTATCCACTTCCGAGGATAGATGATTTAATGGATCAGTTAGTGGGAGCCTGTGTGTTCAGCAAGATTGATTTGAGATCGGGATATCACCAGATAAGAGTTAAGGCGGAGGATATACCGAAGACTGCTTTCAGAACAAGGTATGGTCATTACGAGTACGCTGTTATGCCTTTTGGAGTTACGAATGCACCTGGAGTGTTTATGGAATATATGAATCGTATATTTCATTCCTTTTTGGATCGATTCGTGGTGGTCTTCATAGACGATATTTTGGTATATTCGAAGACGGAAGAGGAACATGCTGGGCATTTGAGGATTGTGTTGGAGGTGTTGCGCGAGAAGAAGCTTTATGCAAAATTTTCTAAGTGTGAATTTTGGTTGCATGAAGTTAGCTTTTTGGGTCACGTCATTTCAAGTGGTGGTATAGCAGTGGATCCTGCTAAGGTAGAAGCCGTGCAAGATTGGGGAACGCCGGAGTCTGTTACCGAGATCCGAAGTTTTCTTGGTTTGGCCGGTTACTATCGGAGGTTCATCGAAGGATTTTCAAAGTTGGCGTTACCGTTGACGCAGTTGACTAGGAAGGGTCAAGCTTTCATTTGGGATGATAAGTGTGAGCAGAGTTTCCAAGAGTTGAAGAGGAGGTTGACATCTGCACCTGTGCTAATTCTGCCGAATCCGAAGGAACCGTTTGTGGTTTACTGTGATGCGTCGAAGATGGGTCTAGGTGGTGTGTTGATGCAGAGGGGACAAGTCGTTGCTTATGCATCAAGACAGCTGAAGATTCATGAGAGGAACTATCCTACGCATGATTTGGAGCTAGCTGCTGTTGTGTTTGTTCTCAAGATTTGGAGGCACTACTTGTATGGATCAAGGTTCGAGGTTTTCAGCGATCACAAGAGTCTGAAGTATTTGTTTGATCAGAAGGAGCTCAACATGAGGCAAAGGAGATGGTTAGAGTTTCTCAAGGATTATGATTTCGAGTTGAGTTATCACCCGGGTAAGGCTAATGTGGTAGCCGATGCGTTGAGTAGGAAGTCACTGCATATGTCTTCTCTGATGGCGAAGGAACTGAGATTGATTGAAGAGTTTAGAGACCTCAGTTTGGTTTGTGAAAGAACAACCAGAAGCGTGAAGCTAGGGATGTTGAAGTTGACGAATGATTTTCTTGAAGAGGTTGTGGAAAAGCAAAGGTATGATGTGAGATTGATGAAGTTTAAGACGCTCATCGAGCAAGGGAAAAAGGTAAATGTTGAGATCGATGAGAAAGGTGTGATGAGGTGTCAAGGAAGGTTATGTGTACCCGATGTGCCTGAATTGAAGCGGATGATTTTGGAGGAAGGTCATAGAAGCAACTTAAGTATTCATCCTGGTGTTACTAAGATGTATCAAGATCTGAAGAAAATGTTTTGGTGGCCGGGGATGAAGAAAGAGATCGCCGAGTTTGTTTTCGCTTGTTTGACTTGTCAGAAGTCCAAGGTGGAACATCAGAAGCCGTCGGGGCTATTGCAACCTATGTTTATTCCGGAATGGAAATGGGATAGTATTGCGATGGATTTTGTAAGCGGTTTGCCGAAGACGTCGAAAGGTAACAATATGATTTGGGTAGTTGTCGACAGATTGACGAAGTCTGCTCATTTCATAGCTATCAAGACCGGTATGCTAGTACCAAAGTTGGCTGAGATTTATGTCGAGCAAATCGTGAGATTGCATGGGATACCGTCGAGTATTGTATCAGATCGAGATCCCCGTTTTACTTCAAGGTTTTGGGAGAGTTTGCAAGAGGCTTTGGGGACTAAGTTGCGGATGAGTTCTGCTTATCACCCGCAGACGGATGGTCAGTCGGAGAGGACAATTCAATCATTGGAGGATTTGTTAAGATCGTGTATTTTGGAACAAGGAGTGAGTTGGGAAGATTGCTTACCATTGATTGAGTTTACGTATAACAACAGTTTTCATTCGAGCATTGGTATGGCACCTTTTGAAGCGTTGTATGGGAGAAGATGTAGAACACCTTTGTGTTGGTTTGAATCGGGAGAAAGTGTGATGCTTGGACCTGAGATTGTGCAACAAACGACCGAGAAGATCAAGATGATCCAAGAGAAGATGAGAGCGTCGCAGAGTCGCCAGAAAAGCTATGCCGACAAGAGAAGGAAGGATATAGAATTTCAAGAGGGAGATCATGTGTTTCTAAGAGTTACATCGACTACGGGTATTGGACGGGCTTTGAAATCGAAGAAGTTAGCATCGAGATTCATTGGTCCGTATCAAATTTTGAAGAGGATTGGGAAGGTGGCGTATAGGATTGCGTTACCGCCGTCGTTGTCGAATCTACATGATGTTTTTCACGTGTCGCAATTAAGGAAATACGTATCGGATCCGTCACATGTGATTGAGTCGGACGAGATACAAGTGAAAGAGAATTTGACGGTTACAACGGTACCCTTAAGGATTGAAGGACAAGAGATGAAGAGGCTCAGGAATAAAGAGATTTCATCGGTGAAAGTCGTTTGGGGAGGCCCAGCCGGTGAATATGCGACGTGGGAGCTCGAGAGCAAGATGAGGGATTCCTATCCAGAGTTGTTTTCAGGTATTTTCGAGGGCGAAAATTCTTTTTAGGGGGGTAGAGTTGTAACGACCCTATTTTCGTATATTATATTTTTATATATTTTATTTTATGGATTTACTTTTAAATATATTTTCTAGTAATCGAGGAATAATCATTTAGCGCGAAGATAAGTTCGTAACCGAGTTTTTAAGGTTTTGGGCCTAGAGGGTGAATAGTGTTGGGCTTTTAAGTTTATGAGTAGTAATAATCCTATGTGGATGAATGTAGTAAGCCTTGTGAGATTGTATGGCTAGGATTAACCCTTGAGAATTAGTAAGGATGGATGGCCAAGATTGATTTGGATTTGATTATAAGATATTTTGTGAACATGAATAGTGCCATTCCTTTTTCTTTGTGAAGAAAAACATGAAAGAAGAAGAGGAGGAGAACAAGAGGAGAGCTAGGGCTTGTGCTTTGAAGCTTGATTTGCTAGGTTTGAGAAGGTAAGAGAGTTAGTATTACATTATTACAAGTGATTGAGAAGGGGAGAATGTCTATTTCTCCATCCCAAACTTCTCCTCACTTTGTCTAGGTTTTGTTAGAAAGTTTTTATGGTTTAAAGTTGTTAATGATTATGTTTTGCTTGCTTGAATGCTAATTGATGTTGTTAGCATGATTTGTTGGAGTTATTGTGTTGTGGGTTCATGAGAACAGTTTATGAAAAGTTATTGTATTGAACCCTAATTTCTATGCTTGATGCAATCTTTGTTTGTGATGGTTTATAAATGATGTTTTATGAGGGAAAGTTGTTTTTAACAAGTTCTGGAACTGTGGGTAATCTTGAATGGGCTAAAATGGTGGAAAAATCACATTTTTATGACTGTGTACTGATACGGTCGCTTGTAGCGACGGATGCGTCGCTTGTAGCGACCAGACAGGATAATTCCCTGCCTAGCTGCGCTTGTAGCGACCGCACGGGCGCTTGTAGCGACCATGCTCGCTTGTAGCGACCGAAGGTTCGCTTGTAGCGACCAAGCAGGATAATTCCCTGCCTATGCTCGCTTGTAGCGACCAGGGGCTCGCTGTAGCGACCAGCCCTGTACTTGCCAACTTCGTTGAGCTGTTTGAGGGTCCTGGTGCGCGCGGAGATGTCTTTTTGATACTGTATTTTAATAATACCTTTTTGGAAACCTTGCCCACCATTTTAATCCATTCCTATTGCTTTCTAAAGATTATTTGATTCAAGAAAGCTTTGAGTAAAACCCTAACATGTGTGTGTGGGTTATCAAGTGTGTAGGTTTTCCGTTGAAACCCTTATGGGTGAGATTTTTGATATGATTTGATTAGTTTATTTGAGATTGTGAACATGATTGAGTGTACACATGTTTGTTTTATGAATTGGCCATGAGAGCCTAGTGGTTATGTTTGTTGTTGTTGATGTTGTGCTTTATTATCAGAGTGCTGATAAGTGTTGTGTTTGTTGTTGTTGAGATAATTGTCAGAGTGCTGATAATTAGTGTATTAGTAAGTATTATATATTTACTAAGTGTATCATCATGCATTTCATGATTGTATGATATCCGTGTGCGGATAAGAAACCCAAGAGTGCTTGGTTATCAAGAGTGCTTGATATTATCAAGAGTGCTTGATAAGGATATAAGTTTATCCAAAATGAATTGGTACCACATGCATTAGTGAATGCATTTTGAGGCATACATCCTTTGTGACATTATGTGTGCATAATGGTCGTTAAATGCTAATTGTTATTGATAAGCTTTGTGACATTATGTGTGCATAATGGTTGATATGTGATAATTGTTATTATTCTGTTTTGTGTTTTGTGACATTATGTGTGCATAATGGTTGTTATGTGAGAATGATTATTAATGGGTTTTGTACCTTGATGATTATATGTTGTATTTTGGTCATGTATAATAATGTGTTATTTATACATGTTTATTATTTTGTGATACTAACACTCTCTGTTATGTGTTATGTGCTGGATCTTTGGGGATCCAGATTATCAGGTTGGCGAGGCTATCGTTGAGGAATAGCCCTTTGCTGTTAGGAGCTTTTGTAGTGGTAAGGGCATAGCTTAGCTATCCTTACATTTTTGGTACTAGGTGTTGTATCCTAGTTAGAGTCTAGTGCTCTGATATTTGTAACACTATCTTGGGGGTATCTGAACTCGTATGTATGAATTTGGCAATGGCTTGTTGTAGAATTGCCTCTTTTGAAAATATTATGTATATATTTTTGTGTAATATATGCAAGCTTAATTATAAGCATTTGTGTTGTGTTGGATTTTCCGCTGCTGTGTTTGTGAATCAAATATGTTTTTGATTTAAGGTGATGTTTTATGCAATTAAGTTTTCTTAATGTTGTAACTTCCTATGTCCTTAACGTTTTCTTTATTAAAGTTAATAATCGGCGGTTAAGGGTTAGGGTGTTACAGTTTGCATCCTTAAGTTCAAACTGTTTCAGATGGATGTGAAAAGTGCTTTTCTGAATGGTTACTTGCAAGAAGAAGTGTATATTGAACAGCCTAAAGGGTTTGTAGATCATAAATTTCCAGATCATGTTTACAAATTGAAGAAAGCTTTGTATGGATTGAAACAAGCACCTAGAGCATGGTATGAGAGACTGACACAATTTCTTGATACTCAAGGCTATAGAAAAGGAGGAACTGACAAGACTTTGTTTGTGAAAGAAGAAAATGGAAATCTGATGATTGCTCAAATTTATGTTGATGACATAGTGTTTGGTGGGATGTCAAACAAGATGGTTCAATTATTTGTTCAGCAGATGCAGTCAGAATTTGAAATGAGTCTTGTGGGTGAGCTGACTTATTTTCTGGGACTTCAAGTCAAACAAATGGAAGATACTATATTCATTTCTCAGAGTAAATGTAACACCCATACTAAATTATCTAGAATATTTAGCATGTGTATTAGTCTGATATCGGATACATTAAAATTTTCAATAATAAACATATATACAAAACTACTAAATGAATACAATTGGCTCGTTTATACAATTATCCAAATATCATACAATACATTTTCATATACTTATGCAATCTGTAAACCTCCTGAGCTTGTCCATGACGAGCAACTGCACTCCATCCAGCGTCTTCCTGAAGAATTCCTTCATGAACATCTTGCTAACCTGTAAACCTACACCAGAAGGATTGGGATGAGACATAATGTCTCAGTGAGCTACTGCCCAACCTACTGTTGGCAACCACGGGGGAAACCTAGGGTCGCCGTGCCTACTCTTGGCAATCTTGGGGATACCTACGATCGCCGTCATTCTCTACATATTTCGCGATCAAGGGGAAAACTTAGGATCGCTACTTGCCTTTATCATGTCTTATCACATTCTAACTTTAAACTTAAACTTATACTTAGTGATCTGGGGAGATCCTATGATCACTTTCTTCCTCTGCTGACTAATCATCATACTCTCATAATAATTTCATAAGTATTAATATACATCATTCTTATTATAAAATTAGTAAGTCAGCGTTGAACAAACAATAATTATCTTGGTTCATTTTACAGAGTGCATCCAGGTGGAGTAACCCCAGAATACATCTCCCCTCTACCGGTGAAAATTCCTATCATATCAGCCTAACACCGGACTCCTCTTGTCGTCGTGCGGTCATCCTTGCGGAATAACACGTCCCACTAGCGTGAACCTCCTGTGTCCCACTAGCGTGAACAACAGAAGACACGACTTAATAATCTTAACTTAAGTGTATACCTCCCGTGTCCCACTAGCGTGAACGACGAGAGACGCGAATTAATATATTTTAACTTATGTATGAACCTTTCGTGTCCCACTAGCGTGAACGACGAAAGTCACGGCTTAATATTCTTCCATAATAGTCTTTACTTTTGCATGGACCATTCGTGTCCCACTAGCGTGAACGACGAAGGCCACGGCTTAATATCTTAATAATTCTTGAATACTTAACCTATAAAAGGTCTTAAACTTGAATACTATATCGTTCTTGGGCTAGCACTTACCTAAATGAGTGTATGAAATTGCTTGGTAAGGGATAATCCCAATACTAGCTCCTTTACTTCTCTATGTAACTTATGGATTTAAGTATTCATCTCTCAATCTTGCACCTATCCTCATTCTATATTAATCTATTCATTCTATAAAGGGTAGATCTTCTAATGCTTATTAGCGACACTTAACAATTACATGTTGTTTATTGGGTCTGAATCAGTATTAGATAGCCAAAATGGTGCAAAAACGGAAGAAAAGCAATGTGTCCCTGTACCTTGTGCCATCGTGACACGATTTGGAAATCGTGTCACGATTTTCTACCCAGATTTGGTGGCAAGTTCTGCCTATGAAATCGTGACACGATTGCAAAATCGTGACACAATTTTGTGTGCAGTTAGACAGCATATGGCAAGTTCAAAACGTGATTTTCATCATTCTTGGCTTATCCAAACATACCCAAACATCATAACAGATTAAGGGGTAAATTCTAAGGCATATTGATAGATTACAACATGTATGATCAAGGAATTGCAAGAAAAGGGAATTAGAGCACTAAAATTTATAACTTGCTCAAATACTAAAAACACTCAAACTTACTCAAAGCGGGTTCTAAAACCCTGTGGAGCTCACCTTAAACCTTGATTACAGCTAGCCATGCTTCCTAATCCCAAAATCTTAGCCTGATTCCTCTTCTTTCCTTGATTCTTCTTAACCCTAGCTTCCAATCCTTTTCCCTTTCTTGCTTTCTTGGCCTCTTGGCTCCCAATATTGTGTTTGCATAAGGATTAGACAAGGAATGATGATGAGAAGAAATTTGGGGAATATTGATGGGGAGAAAGGAAGATGGCGTGGGAGGTTTAGAGAGAGGAGGGAGAGGAAAGATGTTTCTAGAGAGAAGGAAGAATGAGGTAAAATGAGGGAAATTTTGGGAAAAAGGCTTTTATAGCCTAAACTTCAAAATTACTAAAACACCATTCCTTAAGAAATATCTCTGATACGTCGTCTTGACACTGATAAATATTCAAGTCTTAGGCGGGATATTACAATCTACCCCCCTTAAAGAAATTTCGTCCTCGAAATTTAGATTCCTCTTGAAATCACATATTAAGAGATCCTTTATGCTCCTTTCCCTATAGCCGATTCTCCACTTAACTCGCTTATCAAATTTCCAACTTTATAAGTCGAAAATACTCGACAATCTTTTCTTTAACTGAAAGGCTTGATATACATTACATAATCCTTACATAGTGGGATGTGGTTACAGAACCAATCTACCCAACTCACTTAACTATGTCTCTTATACATACACTTCTTGCAAATTCAAATTGAAGTCATTAAGCCCTAGACACTCATACTGGACTTCATAAATTTTCTTCATAGTCCGGGTAATCTTACTTTGACGACATTGGGTCGTTCTTATTATCCTCAATTAATTTCCATTGAATTCTGATATTTATCCTTTATCTCATACGGCGACATCTTACGTATAGTCTTATATCACCATTCCATATAGTATCATCCTTTCACTGAAGGACACCTGATATTGTATACACACATGCAAAAGCAAGGATCATTCCAGCTTCATTTAATATTCTGAGTACAAGCAGGAGTTTCATCTCTAGCACCTGCTCCTTTCTTCTTGACATCATGATGTGCTACTTATCTCTATCATTACTTCCACTATAAGATTCTCATGAGCTCACGGAACCCTTACAGATTACTCGTGCTCCACTTCAATTAGTCTACGACGTCAACGCGTATCTTAATGATTTAAGAATCATTCTTCATATCGGGAGTCTGTTGTTCTTCTATCATTCCTGTCACAACTTATTCTCGAATTCTTGCCGTAGCATAAGTATTTTCTATACTGATATATCCAAAACTCTTAGGAGTTTAGTCCAAGTGATGAGTGGTATTGACCATCTCACATATTATCATATGATATATTTCATAGCATATAATTCACATACATAATCGAGCACGTGTACACTACTAATGGGTACACTGCACGTCATATCATCTTTGTCCGACTAACGGGACATCATTCTTGATCTTTATATATTCGAGGCACTACCATATCATTTGGAAATCTTTTCTTACTCTTAACTCATTTTGTAACATCCGGGATTTGCCTTTCAACTGGCTTGCCAGGTTTGCCCCGCCAATGTTACGCATATTTATTTTCTTAAATGTACAATAACCTATAACGTAAATTATGGTTACATTCTCTCGGCATCGCAAACTTATTTTCTCATTATGGATGTCGAGTTCAAGATCCTTGTATATTCTTAACTAAAACGCGTCCGATATCCACAAACCTGTTCGGATTGGCATATTCTCACTTTAAACATTACCAGCTGCGTATCTTACTGACTTATACATGTCACATAACTGAAAAAGAAAGGGCTACACTACTATCTGAGTAGCATAAACACCGTCCAATAAGTACACATTACTAAGAATAAACCCGGTACATGCGACATGTTAACATAGCATGGGTACAATGTGAAATAAACTTACGTGCCACTGCATTGTCGTTTCTGATCAACGCTTCAATTTCAAAATTTTATCTTGCAAGTGCAACCTTTTCTGATGTTGCCTTATACTTGATCCTTTTGACTAAACTTACTCGTCAAGTCCACTTAAAGTTACTGAGCTAAAATAGCTAAATTACCATATTAGCGGTCACTTCCATTAATTTATGACTCAATGGGCTTGAAGTACATCCTTCTTATTCCTTACCATATATTCTTAAACTATTTCGATATTCCTTTTCTCATGGGTTTCGAGGTTTGAAATATTCCTCAACTTTACTTCCAGAATTTTCCATTAGAACTTGTGATATGTTCAAGTCGCCTATACTTACTGCTATTCCGTATAATAAGAATTAAGCACTTAACATCTTCTCATTCTCTAAGCTTCAGCTTAGCATTGTTCATTAATTCATTCTTGGATTACTACTCCGCTGCGCCACTCTGATTCTTAACAACTCTAGTTAGAATTGGAGCAATACACCACTATTGTCACATAAAATTTCATCGACCAATCCTCTTACTTTATCACTTTGTAGTTACCGTAACAAACCACTTGACGTTACTATTTCTCTTGCGGCTTAAATCATCTGCTTAGCTTACGGATTGGTCATCACCTGACTTGTGTTTCCTTTCGGACATAAACTATATACTCACTTTCACAATAATATGCCAAAACTTGTAAACAGTTTTCAGCAACTGTTACGAGCTCAACAATGCTCCTGTCAAACAGCTTATACTTTGGTTCTAACTTTACTCACCATATACTGAATTCTGTAACCATCTCTTGGTCAGCTTATCATGTATAATCATTAAAACATTGTAGAAACCCTACTGAAAACGTGTCTGAGGCAACTTAAGTTCACACACAATCACTTGTGGCAACTTCTAAAAACGACTTATGGTTTCCGGAGATTCACGTCTTTCATACACTGATGGTTCGAGTCCCGTTACCTTCTCTTTTTAATCTTATCCGCAAGGATTTCATACTTATACTCTTTTCCGAGACAACTTCGGTCTCTATGATCTTACCATATCTCTTAGGTTACCTTTCGAGTTCCTCCAGTTAACTGATCTTGACTTCAAAACCTTATCACTACCTTTTGATTCAATTAGCTAGCTTGTCCTTTGGTAGAGATGTACCAAAGAGATTTTGGCATAAAGCTAGCTTGTGGTTCATTCATGTATTGAATAAAAGTCTCTCTCTATCGGTGAAAGATATGACACCTGAGGAAAATTGGAGTGATTTGAAGCCTGTTTTATATTAGTTTACAGTCTTTGGTTGCATGTTATAAATTAGTATAACGGTTACAAGCTTCGTGATCCTTTACAAAATAAAGTAATAATCAACATAGATGTCGTAATTGTAGAATAAAAAGGACGGAATTGACATGAAAATGAAAAGGAACTACTAGTGCAAGTTTACAAAAGCTATGTGAAGATCAACAATGATGAAGAAGAAGATTGTGAAATTCACACTAACATTTGTGATTAAAACAGTGAGGAAACATGTAAGAATGTTCAGTTTGAATCTAGCAACGAGGAATCTGATAACGATCCTTTCTTTCTTATTGCAAGAGACGCTTTATTGTAAGATGTAATTTCATTAATATACCAAATCCAAATCAGATGATACAAATCTTTTACCTCTATAAACCAAGGTTTTGAATTCGAGTCATAGCTTTAGTGTGTAACAACGTTTTTTACTGCAGAGACACAACAAGTTCTCCAAACCATAACATTTGATCCACCCACCTCCTCACAAGCATCATTTGTCGCTTCTTCACGACACTCCGTTGGTAAAAAGACAGCTTTTTTTAAATTTATCTAATCAATTAATTTAGTCATCAAACTTAGGATATTTCAACTTGATCACAACGTTTTCCATTGATCAAGGTATAGAAACTTGGATTGTTAAATCTTCGTTCATACATAGTTATAAGGTCACATGTTGTATAAAAATTAACATAACAGAAGATAATAGGACTAAGAATCTTTTATTTATACATATAATTCAATTATTACATGTGAGACGAGTCTTTCTCCAACTCTATAGTATTATTGTAAACTAAATAAAGATGAAATATGTAACACCCTAACCCTTAACCGCCGATTATTAACTTTAATAAAGAAAACGTTAAGGACATAGGAAGTTACAACATGATGAAAACGCATTTTCATAAAACATCAACACATAATCAAAATATATTTGATTCACAATCAGCAGCGGAAAAACATCAACCAATTGCTTATACTAAGCATGCATATAATATACATCATATATACATAGGATTCTCAAAAGAGGCAATTCTACAAAAAGATCATTGCCAAATCTATACATAACGTTTAGATACCCCAAAATGGTGTTACAAATATCAGAGCACTAGACTCTAACTAGGACACTACTCCTAGTACAAAAAGGTAAGGATAGCTAAGCTATGCCCTCACCACAACGTAGGCTCCTAAACACCAAAAGCTACTCCTCAATGATAGCTTCGTCAACCTGATAATCTGGATCCCCAAAGATCCAGCACATAACACATAACAGAGAGTGTTAGTGTCACAAAATAATAAACATGTATAAATAACACATAATTATACATAACCAAAACACAACACACATCAATAACACTCATCACTTAAGCAACCATTATACACACATAATGCACAAAACTCATCAACAACAATTATCACTTAACAACCATTATGCACACATAATGTCACAAAGGATGCATGCCTCAAAATGCATTCACTAATGCATGTGGTACCAAATCATTTTGGATAAACTTATATCCTTATCAAGCACTCTTGATAATATCAAGCACTCTTGATAACCAAGCACTCTTGGGTTTCTTATCCGCACACGGATATCATACAATCATGAAATGCATGATGATACACTTAGTAAATATATAATACTTACTAATACACTAATTATCAGCACTCTGACAATTATCTCAACAACAACAAACACAAACACTTATCAGCACTCTGATAATAATCACAACATCAACAACAACAAACATAACCACTAGGCTCTCATGGCCAAATCATAAAACAAACATGTGTATACTCAATCATGTTCACAATCTCAAATAAACTAATCAAATCATATCAAAAATCTCACCCATAAGGGTTTCAACGGAAAACCCACACACTTGATAACCCACACACATATGTTAGGGTTTTACTCAAAACTTTCTCGAATCAAATAATCTTTAGAAAGCAATAGGAATGGATTAAAATGGTGGGCAAGGTTTCCAAAAGGTATTATCAAAATACAGTATCAAAAAGACATCTCCGCGCGCACCAGGACCCTCAAAACAGCTCAACGAAGTTGGCAAGTACAGGGCTGGTCGCTACAGCGAGACCCTGGTCGCTACAAGCGAGCATAGGCAGGGAATTATCCTGCTTGGTCGCTACAAGCGAACCTTCGGTCGCTACAAGCGAGCATGGTCGCTACAAGCGCCCATGTGATCGCTTCAAGCGCAGGTAGGCAGGGAATAATCCTGCCTGGTCGCTACAAGCGAGGTTCCGTCGCTACAAGCGACCGTATCAGTACAGTCATGTAAAAATGTGATTTTTCCACCATTTTAGCCCATCTATGGTTACCCAAGTTCCAGAACTTGTTAAAAACAACATTCCATCATAAAACATCATTTAAAAACCATCACAAGCAAAGATTGCATCAAGCATAGAAATTAGGGTTCAAGACAACAACTTTTCATAAACTTTTCTTATGAACTCACAACACAATAACTCCAACAAATCATGCTAACAACATCAATTAGCATTCAAGCAAACAAAACATAGTCATTAACAACTTTAAACCATAAGAACTCTCTATCAAAACCTAGACAAAGTGAGGAGAAGTTTGGGATGGAGAAATAGACATTCTCCCCTTCTCAATCACTTGTGAAGAAGTAATACTAACTCTCTTACCTTCTCAAACCTAGCAAATCTCAAGCTTCCTCTTGCTTTCTTGCCCTAGCTCTCCTCTTGTTCTTCTCCTCTTCTTCTTTCACGTTTTTCTTCACAAAGAAAAATGAGGAATGGCACTATTCATTCTCACAAAATATCTTATATCCCTAGCAATAGATCCTAGCCATCCATCTTTACTAACCATCATGGACCAATCCTAGCCATACAATTCAATCTAAGCTTACTACATCTCATCCATAGGATCATTACTACTCATAAACCTCAAAAAGCCCAATACTATTCACCCTCTAGGCCCAAAACCTTAAAAACTCGGTTACGAACTTATCTTCGCGCTAAATAATTATCCCTCGATTACTAGAAAATATTTTTAAATGCGAATCCATAAAATAAAATATATAAAAATATAATATACGAAAATAGGGTCGTTACAACTCTACCCCCCTAAAAGAATTTTCGCCCTCGAAAATACCTGAAAACAACTCTGGATAGGAATCCCTCATCTTACTCTCAAGCTCCCACGTTGCATATTCACCGGCTGGGCCTCCCCAAACGACTTTCACCGATGAAATCTCTTTGTTCCTGAGCCTCTTCATCTCTCGTCCTTCAATTCTTAAGGGTACCGTTGCAACCGTCAAATTCTCTCTCACTTGTATCTCGTCCGACTCAATCACATGTGACGGATCCGATACGTATTTCCTTAATTGAGACACGTGAAAAACATCATGTAGATTCGACAACGACGGCGGTAACGCAATCCTATACGCCACCTTCCCAATCCTCTTCAAAACTTGATATGGACCAATGAATCTTGATGCTAACTTCTTCGATCTCAAAGCCCGTCCAATACCCGTAGTCGATGTAACTCTTAGAAACACATGATCTCCTTCTTGAAATTCTATATCCTTCCTTCTCTTGTCGGCGTAGCTTTTCTGGCGACTCTGCGACGCTTTCATCTTTTCTTGGATCATCTTGATCTTCTCGGTCGTTTGTTGCACAATCTCAGGTCCAAGCATCACACTTTCCCCCGACTCAAACCAACACAAAGGTGTTCTACATCTTCTCCCATACAATGCTTCAAAAGGTGCCATACCAATGCTCGAATGAAAACTGTTGTTATATGTAAACTCAATCAATGGTAAGCAAGCTTCCCAACTCACTCCTTGTTCCAAAATGCACGATCTTAATAAATCCTCCAATGATTGAATTGTCCTCTCCGACTGACCATCCGTCTGCGGGTGATAAGCAGAACTCATCCGCAACTTAGTCCCCAACGCCTCTTGCAAACTCTCCCAAAACCTTGAAGTAAAACGGGGATCTCGATCTGATACAATACTCGACGGTATTCCATGCAATCTCACGATTTGCTCAACATAAATCTCAGCCAACTTTGGTACTAGCATACCGGTCTTGATAGCTATGAAATGAGCAGACTTTGTTAACCTGTCGACAACTACCCAAATCATATTGTTACCTTTCGACGTCTTCGGCAAACCGCTTACAAAATCCATTGCAATACTATCCCATTTCCATTCCGGAATAAACATAGGTTGCAATAGCCCCGACGGCTTCTGATGCTCCACCTTGGACTTCTGACAAGTCAAACAAGCGAAAACAAACTCGGCGATCTCTTTCTTCATCCCTTGCCACCAAAACATTTTCTTCAGATCTTGATACATCTTAGTAACACCAGGATGAATACTTAAGTTGCTCCTGTGACCTTCCTCCAAGATCATCCGCTTCAATTCAGGCACATCAGGTACACATAATCTTCCTTGACACCTCATCACACCTTTCTCATCGATCTCAACGTTTACCTTTTTCCCTTGCTCGATGAGCGTCTTAAGCTTCATCAATTTCACATCAGACTTTTGTCTTTCCACAACCTCTTCAAGAAAATCATTCGTCAACTTCAACATTCCTAGCTTCACGCTTCTGGTTGTCCTTTCAAAAACCAAACTGAGGTCTCTAAACTCTTCAATCAATCTCAGTTCCTTCGCCATCAGAGACGACATATGCAAAGACTTCCTACTCAACGCATCGGCTACCACATTAGCCTTACCCGGATGATAACTCAACTCGAAATCATAATCCTTAAGAAATTCTAACCATCTTCTCTGCCTCATATTGAGCTCCTTCTGATCAAACAAGTACTTCAGACTCTTGTGATCGCTGAAAACCTCGAATCTTGACCCATACAAGTAATGCCTCCAAATCTTGAGAACAAACACAACAGCAGCTAGCTCCAAATCATGCGTAGGATAGTTCCTCTCATGAATCTTCAGCTGTCGTGATGCATAAGCAACGACTTGTCCCCTCTGCATCAAAACACCACCTAGACCCATCTTCGACGCATCACAATAAACCACGAACGGTTCCTTCGGATTTGGCAGAATTAACACAGGTGCAGATGTCAACCTCCTCTTCAGCTCTTGGAAACTCTGCTCACACTTGTCATCCCAAATGAAAGCTTGACCCTTCCTAGTCAACTGTGTCAACGGCAACGCCAACTTTGAAAATCCTTCAATGAACCTCCGATAGTAACCGGCCAAACCAAGGAAACTTCGGATCTCAGTAACAGACTCCGGCGTTCCCCAATCTTGCACTGCTTCTACCTTAGCAGGATCCACTGCTATACCACCACTTGAAATGACGTGACCCAAAAAGCTAACTTTACTCAACCAAAATTCACACTTAGAAAATTTTGCATAAAGCTTCTTCTCACGTAACACCTCCAACACAATCCTCAAATGCTCGGCATGTTCCTCTTCCGTCTTTGAGTATACCAAAATATCGTCTATGAAGACCACCACGAATCGATCCAAAAAGGAATGAAATATACGATTCATATATTCCATAAACACTCCAGGTGCATTCGTAACTCCAAAAGGCATAACAGCGTACTCGTAATGACCATACCTTGTTCTGAAAGCAGTTTTCGGTATATCCTCCGCCTTAACTCTTATCTGGTGATATCCCGATCTCAAATCAATCTTGCTGAACACACAGGCTCCCACTAACTGATCCATCAAATCATCTATCCTCGGAAGTGGATACTTGTTCTTGATAGTTGCTTTATTCAACTGACGATAATCAATGCACAGACGCATACTACCATCTTTCTTCTTTACCAACAGAACCGGCGCACCCCACGGCGATACACTCGGTCTAACAAACTTCTTCTCTAACAATTCCTCCAATTGTTCCTTCAACTTTTCTAGCTCAGCAGCTGACATACGATACGGCGCCATTGATATTGGACTAGTGCCAGGTACGATGTCAATTGCGAATTCAACCTCTCTCTCAGGTGGTAAATCCAAAATGTCATCTGGAAAAACATCTGGGAAATCACGCACCACCGGCAACTCATCAACCTCAATCTTCTCTTCCACTCTCAACGAAGCAAACATAGCAAACACGTCCTCATGAGCCTTCACTGATCTTACCACTTCTCGACAACACATAAACTTCGAACACAACTCTGGCTCCGGTTTTGGAAACTTAACCGTCCTCTTACCACAGTTGATATGAACCCGATTAAATTCTAACCAGTTCATACCAAAGATAACATCTATTCCGCTCAACGGAATGCAGACTAAATCCATACCAAAGAGTCGATCAAACATAATGACTGAACAATCAACACATACTAGAGTAGTCGATACAGAACCACTCGCAGGCGTTTCAATAACCATGCGTCCCATCATATTCTCTACTTTAAGACCCAACCTCTCAACACAATCCATAGAAATAAACGAATGGGTAGCACCCGTATCAATAATAGCAGACAAAGGAGTATTATTGATAAAGCATGTACCTCTGATCAAGTTGTCCGCCTTCGCATCACCACCATCTAAAGCAAACACTTTTCCTCCAGCCGCTCTAGGCTTCTTACACACGTTGCTCTTATGACCCGGTTCCTTGCAATTGAAGCACACAACACCTTTCTTGCACTGATCAGCTTTGTGGTTAGGATCACCACACTTGAAACATCTCCCATCATTCTTCGGGCACTCAAAAATACGATGTCCCGGTTGTCCACACTTAAAGCAATTCCTATTACCTCCAAACTTGTTACCACTACTCCCACCTTCATCTGGTTTCTTCCCACCTCTGCTATAAGGTTTACCTCTAGCCATGTCCTTTCCCCTCTTCTCATTCGCGGCTTTGTAGTAATTAGCCTTAGCTTTACCATCCTTATCACATATTCGGCTTTTATTCACCAACATCGGAAAATTCCTGATCTCACTAAACCCAATCAACTGCTTGATATCTGGCCTCAGCCCATTTTCAAACTTCACACACTTGTCTTCCTCAGCTTCCACCGTGTTGTAATGAGGAGCAAAACGACACAAATCTTCAAACTTGGCCGCATATTCAGAAACAGATAAACTTCCTTGCTTGAGCTCCATGAACTCAATCACCTTGCGGTTCCTCTCGTCTGCCGGAAAGTACTTGGTTAAAAACTCTCTTCGGAAACGAGCCCAAGTAACTAAAGCTCCACCAGCTCCTAACCTCTGACTAGCATTTCCCCACCAATGATCAGCCTCATCATGGAGAACATACGCTCCTAGCAACACCTTATGCGCATCCAGACAACGCATAGCCCCAAAAATTCTCTCAATCCCTTCCAACCAAGTCTGAGCTCCATCTGGATCGTATCCTCCCTTGAAGATAGGCGGTTTGTTGTTCATAAACCTCTCGAGTCTCAGCTCATCTTCTCCGCCTCCTCTAGCTTGTTGTGCGGCTCTATCCGCGGTCCTACTAGCAGCATCCTGAGCCATGGCATCCGCCATCCGCTCCATCGCATCCGCAAGTGCTCGTTGCGCCATCTCTACACACACTACCAACCACCACATAACACAAGTGAGAACAAAGTGTTTTAAGAAAACACATGTTACACAAAGGGTATACTAAACTTAATTGATCCAATGGATCGACCTGCTCTGATACCAACTATTGTAACACCCTAACCCTTAACCGCCGATTATTAACTTTAATAAAGAAAACGTTAAGGACATAGGAAGTTACAACATGATGAAAACGCATTTTCATAAAACATCAACACATAATCAAAATATATTTGATTCACAATCAGCAGCGGAAAAACATCAACCAATTGCTTATACTAAGCATGCATATAATATACATCATATATACATAGGATTCTCAAAAGAGGCAATTCTACAAAAAGATCATTGCCAAATCTATACATAACGTTTAGATACCCCAAAATGGTGTTACAAATATCAGAGCACTAGACTCTAACTAGGACACTACTCCTAGTACAAAAAGGTAAGGATAGCTAAGCTATGCCCTCACCACAACGTAGGCTCCTAAACACCAAAAGCTACTCCTCAATGATAGCTTCGTCAACCTGATAATCTGGATCCCCAAAGATCCAGCACATAACACATAACAGAGAGTGTTAGTATCACAAAATAATAAACATGTATAAATAACACATAATTATACATAACCAAAACACAACACACATCAATAACACTCATCACTTAAGCAACCATTATACACACATAATGCACAAAACTCATCAACAACAATTATCACTTAACAACCATTATGCACACATAATGTCACAAAGGATGCATGCCTCAAAATGCATTCACTAATGCATGTGGTACCAAATCATTTTGGATAAACTTATATCCTTATCAAGCACTCTTGATAATATCAAGCACTCTTGATAACCAAGCACTCTTGGGTTTCTTATCCGCACACGGATATCATACAATCATGAAATGCATGATGATACACTTAGTAAATATATAATACTTACTAATACACTAATTATCAGCACTCTGACAATTATCTCAACAACAACAAACACAAACACTTATCAGCACTCTGATAATAATCACAACATCAACAACAACAAACATAACCACTAGGCTCTCATGGCCAAATCATAAAACAAACATGTGTATACTCAATCATGTTCACAATCTCAAATAAACTAATCAAATCATATCAAAAATCTCACCCATAAGGGTTTCAACGGAAAACCCACACACTTGATAACCCACACACATATGTTAGGGTTTTACTCAAAACTTTCTCGAATCAAATAATCTTTAGAAAGCAATAGGAATGGATTAAAATGGTGGGCAAGGTTTCCAAAAGGTATTATCAAAATACAGTATCAAAAAGACATCTCCGCGCGCACCAGGACCCTCAAAACAGCTCAACGAAGTTGGCAAGTACAGGGCTGGTCGCTACAGCGAGACCCTGGTCGCTACAAGCGAGCATAGGCAGGGAATTATCCTGCTTGGTCGCTACAAGCGAACCTTCGGTCGCTACAAGCGAGCATGGTCGCTACAAGCGCCCATGTGATCGCTTCAAGCGCAGGTAGGCAGGGAATAATCCTGCCTGGTCGCTACAAGCGAGGTTCCGTCGCTACAAGCGACCGTATCAGTACAGTCATGTAAAAATGTGATTTTTCCACCATTTTAGCCCATCTATGGTTACCCAAGTTCCAGAACTTGTTAAAAACAACATTCCATCATAAAACATCATTTAAAAACCATCACAAGCAAAGATTGCATCAAGCATAGAAATTAGGGTTCAAGACAACAACTTTTCATAAACTTTTCTTATGAACTCACAACACAATAACTCCAACAAATCATGCTAACAACATCAATTAGCATTCAAGCAAACAAAACATAGTCATTAACAACTTTAAACCATAAGAACTCTCTATCAAAACCTAGACAAAGTGAGGAGAAGTTTGGGATGGAGAAATAGACATTCTCCCCTTCTCAATCACTTGTGAAGAAGTAATACTAACTCTCTTACCTTCTCAAACCTAGCAAATCTCAAGCTTCCTCTTGCTTTCTTGCCCTAGCTCTCCTCTTGTTCTTCTCCTCTTCTTCTTTCACGTTTTTCTTCACAAAGAAAAATGAGGAATGGCACTATTCATTCTCACAAAATATCTTATATCCCTAGCAATAGATCCTAGCCATCCATCTTTACTAACCATCATGGACCAATCCTAGCCATACAATTCAATCTAAGCTTACTACATCTCATCCATAGGATCATTACTACTCATAAACCTCAAAAAGCCCAATACTATTCACCCTCTAGGCCCAAAACCTTAAAAACTCGGTTACGAACTTATCTTCGCGCTAAATAATTATCCCTCGATTACTAGAAAATATTTTTAAATGCGAATCCATAAAATAAAATATATAAAAATATAATATACGAAAATAGGGTCGTTACAAAATAAATTTAGGGTACTCTAGAAGGGGGGCAACATTGCTTGTTAAAAGCACATAGTATGTAGCAAGCAGGAATTGGTGCATAATCATCAACACTAACTCCGGGTCGTGTGGCATATGCACTTCCCATTAGGCTCAACACAATAGTAACCAAAAAGACAACAAACTTCAGTGTCATTTTCAAAGAACTTTCCATTTCGGCTAAACGGATTATTTTTCAAACAAAGAACAAACTTTGCATATGGTGTATTGAAATGCAAGAGATTATTTATACACAAATGTTGATCCTTATCCTAAAAATAAGCATACTTGGACAATGTTGACCATCAAATTAAACTATAGATATATTATTAATAAATAAATAGCTATATATATATTGACTTTATTATAAGTCAAAATGTAACACCCATATAGAGATTGCCTAGGATCTCTTACGAGTATTAAAATTTCGTACTGGATACATTAAATACAATACAGAAAAGTTGTTTATTAAATCCACAATACATAAGTTTATGTTACAACTCAAGATCCATTACATAAGATTCCTTATAATATACATCATATACATCAAACTTATACAGCATCCACATGATAAAATATAAGACGGCACGATCAATCCGTAGCTTTCTCTTTACCTTTGCGTCGTGCCACCTGAGAAGAACCTGCACCAGAAGGAAAGGGATGAGACATAACGTCTCAGTGAGCTCTACCCTACCTACTGTTGGCAACCACAGGGGGTAACCTAGGGTCGCCGTGCCTACTCTTGGCAATCTTGGGGATACCTATGATCGCCAAGTCTTTCTTTACTTATTTCGCGATCAAGGGAAACCTAGGATCGCTTCATTGCCTGTCTCATGTATTTCATGTTTCATTCTTAATCTTAGACTTATACGGAGTGATCTTGGGGACATCCTATGATCACATCTCGTTCACTAGGAACTAATCATCATAACTCGTATTACATATAAAATATACGTATTCATTTCATATCATTAGGTTAGCAGTTAGGGTTGAACAATCATAACATTATCTTGGTTCGTTTTACGGAGTGCATCTG
Organism: Medicago ruthenica; assembly: GCA_018208015.1. Taxonomy (NCBI): domain Eukaryota; kingdom Viridiplantae; phylum Streptophyta; class Magnoliopsida; order Fabales; family Fabaceae; genus Medicago; species Medicago ruthenica. The sequence continues at coordinate 35,898,714 of CM031376.1, forward strand.
GGTGGAGTAACCCCGAAGTACATCTCCCATCATACCGGTGAAATTCCTATCATATCAGGCTAACACCGGACTCCTCTTATCTTTGTGTAGGCAACCCTCTCGGTGAAGCCCCATCCGGCATAATCCGGAGCCTGCTGGACACATCTTACTTTACATGTGGACAACCCTCTCGGAGAAGTCCCATCCGGCATAATCCGGAGCCTGATGGACATGCTTAAATCTTTTAACTTACGTGTGGATAGCCCTTCCGGAGAAATCCCATCCGGCGTATCCCGGAGTCTAATGAACACGTGATCATATCATATAACATATTCGTATCGTATTCTTATACCTTACGTGATCATTCATAAATGCTTAACCTATAAAGGTTCTAAATTTCCAAACAGGGTAACTTACTCATGTTTACTACGTGATGAATTTCTTCTATGGACTCATTAACCTATCAAGGTTCTTGACTCATCATTCTCATGAGCCAATCCTAGGGCTTACTTAAACTTTTAACTTTAATTCATTAATTTCCAAGCTTTGTATAATCTTTGCTCATGTAATTTCTCAATCAATGGAAGCCTTTAGAATGAACTAAAATGGTGGTTTATGTTTCTAAAATATGTTAGGAGAAAGTATTTTCAAAAAGCCATGCCCGTGCGCTCCAGGACCCCCAGAACGGCCCAACTGAGTGGTGATGTTCTGGCTTGGTCGCTACAAGCGCAGATCCGTCGCTACAAGCGCGGATAGACAGAACCTGGTCGCTACAAGCGCCCAGTTGGTCGCTACAAGCGCAGGCTTGTCGCTACAAGCGCAGATCCGTCGCTACAAGCGCAGACAGACAGAACCTGGTCGCTACAAGCGACAGCCCGTCGCTACAGCGACCGTGACAGCACAGTTATATGTAAAAATGTGATTTTCCACCATTTTTGCTCATTCAATGTTACCCAAGCTTCCTAAACAGGTTAAAAACAATTTTCCTTCATAAATTGACAATTATAAACACACATGAGCAAGGATCTAACAAGCAAGAATTTTAGGGTAAATTCAAAAACTTATAATAACTTGCAAAACTCATAAATAGCACTCTAGATGGGTTCTAAAACCCTAAATGAGCTCACCTAAACCTCAAATGATGCTGGTTATGCTTGATTTTGAAACCCTAACTTGCTCCTCCCTTGTTTCTTCCTTGTTCTTCTTTTCTTTCTCTTAAACTAGCTTCTAACCCAAGCTTTCCTTGCAAGTTTTCTCACTAGGGTTTGATTGAAGTTAGGATGGATGATGATGAGTGAGATTGGGGGCGTGAGAGAGAAGTGAGGGAAGGCAAAAAATCTGAATTTGTGGAAATGAAATGAAGGAATGGATATGAAAAGAAATAAATATCTTTTCCCTTTTCTAATTAATCTTCCCTTTTGCCTTATTTACAAGTTTGCCATCTCACTCAATCACTTATTTCTTGCTTGCTTCTCAAGTTTCTAGCACAAATAAACGCTACATATAAGCGGGATATTACAATCTACCCCCCTTAAAGAAATTTCGTCCTCGAAATTTAGAATTTACCTGAAAATAGATGAGGATAGTGCTCTTGCATTTCTGACTCTAGTTCCCATGTCGCTTCGCCGTCGGGAGAACCTTTCCAAACAACTTTAACAATAGGGATTTCTTTATTCCGTAAAGTCTTAACATCGCGATCAATTATCTGGTCTGGCTCAGGTTGAAAAGTCAGGTCCGATCTTAAATCAATACTGTCCAGTTCCACTGGTTGAAAAGGATCGGGGATGAACTTCCTCAGTTGCGAGACATGGAAAACATCGTGTAAACCTGACATAGCCGGTGGCAGCGCCAACTGATAAGCTGCTGGTCCGACACGTCGAAGTATCTGAAACGGTCCAACATATCTTGGACAAAGTTTCTTAGTCCTGAATGCCCCTCTTAACCCCAACTTGGGTGTAACTTTAAGGAATACATGGTCCCCTTCTTCAAATTCTAAGGGTCTTCGTCGCTTATCCGCATAACTTTTCTGACGACTTTGAGCTGTTCTCATTTTATCCTGAATGGACTTAATCTTTAAGGTCGTCTCCTGAATTATCTCAGGTCCCAATATACTTTTATCTCCGACTTCCGCCCAACGTAGTGGGGTTCTACATTTCCTACCATACAAAGCTTCATATGGTGCCATTCCAATGCTAGAATGGTAACTGTTGTTGTAAGAAAATTCAATCAATGGTAGGTGTCATTCCAACTTCCTCCATCTTCTAGAATGCATGCACGCAACATATCCTCTAACGTCTGAATAGTCCTCTCTGATTGTCCGTCAGTTTGAGGATGATGGGACGTGCTCATCTTTAATCTTGTCCCCAAAGCCTTCTGAAAAGCTTTCCAAAAGTGGGATGTGAAAATGGGATCTCTATCCGACACAATACTAGCTGGCACACCATGGAGTTTCACAATCTCTGAAATAAACAACTCGGCATACTGAGAAGCTCGGTAAGTAGTCTTAACCAGCAAGAAATGAGCTGACTTAGTTAACCGGTCCACTATCACCCAAATGGAATCATGTCCTCGCTGTGTTCGAGGTAATCCAGTCACAAAATCCATGGTTATATCTTCCCATTTCCATTGTGGAATTTCCAAAGGTACTAACATTCCTGCAGGCCTTTGATGTTCAATCTTCACCTGCTGACATACAATGCACCGCGACACAAATTCTGCAACATCTCTTTTCATGCTAGGCCACCAATAATCTCTTTTCAAATCTTGATACATCTTGGTGGTACCTGGATGAATGCTGAAACTGCTCTTATGCGCTTCTTCTAAAATCAACCTTTTCAATTCCTCATCGTTCGGAACGTAAACTCTTCCTTCAAACAGTAACACACCATCTGGTGCCCATGAAAACTCTGCTTGACCAACTTTTCTCTGAAGGTCCATATCCACAGATTGAGCTTGTGCAATCCTAGACCGTAGGTCGCAAGAAATCTCTAACTTATTTAACAAGATGCCACCATCTAAATCAGTAACATGGAGGTTAAGGTCCCTAAACTTTTCATACAACCCACACGTGTGCATCATCACCTCAGCTTTAACCAAAGCCTTCCGACTCAAAGCATCTGCTACCACATTTGCCTTTCCGGGATGGTATTTCAAATCAAAATCAAAGTCTTTAAGGTATTCCATCCATCGCCTCTGCCTCATGTTAAGATCTCGTTGATCAAACAAATATTTTAAGCTCTTATGATCACTAAACAAATCAAACTGCGCACCATACAAATGATGTCTCCATATCTTCAATGCAAAAACTATTGCTGCTAACTCAAGATCATGGGTGGGGTAATTCTCCTCATGGGTCTTGAGCTGTCTAGAGGCATAAGCTATTACATTTTCTCCTTGCATGAGAACACTTCCCAGTCCCTTGGAAGATGCATCGCAGAAAACGGTGTATCTCCTTTCAGGATCTGGTATTGCCAACACTGGGGCTTTAGTTAACTTCTTTTTCAGAACTCTGAAACTTTCTTCACATTCTTCATCCCAAACAAAGGGTACATCTTTTCTGGTGAGGCGTGACAGGGGTAAGGCAATCTGAGAAAACTTCATAATAAATCTTCGATAATAACCTGCCAAGCCTAGAAAGCTCCTGACTTCAGCTACATTCTTGGGTCTTTCCCAATTGAGAACAGCCTCAACTTTAGATGGATCAACAGCTACTCCTCCTTGAGAAATAATGTAACGACCCTATTTTCGTATGTTATATTTTTATATATTTTATTTTATGGATTTGCATTTAAAAATATTTTCTCGTAATCGAGAAATAATTATTTAGCGCGAGGATAAGTTCGTAATCGAGTTTTTAGAGTTTTGGGTGAAATTGGGCCTAGGGCGTGAATAGTCTTGGGCTTTTGAGTTTATGAGTAGTAATGATCAAGTGGATGAGATTTAGTGAGCTTGGATTGGATTGAAAGGCTAGGATTGGTCCTTGAGAGTTAGTAAGGAATGGATGGCCATGATTGATTTGCTTGGGTTATAAGATTATCACAAAGACTTTGAATATCACTATTCATTGTCTTTTGGAGAAGAAGAAAACGTGAAAGAGAAGGAGAAGAGAAGGAGAAAAACAAGAGAAAGCTAGGGCAAGAGAAGAAGCTTGAGTTTTGCTAGAGTAACATCAATTGCTAGGTAAGAGAGGTAGTATTGCTTATTTACAAGTGATTATGAGAAGGGGAGAATGTCTATTTCTCCATCCCAAACTTCTCCTTTCACTTTGTCTATGTTTTGATGGAAAATCTTTATGATTAAAGTTGCTAATGAATCATGTTATGCTTATTTGATGCTAAGTGATGTTGCTAGTATGTTTAGTTGATGTTGCTAGTGTTTTGAATTCATTGGAAAAGTTATAGAAAGTTAGTGTTTAAACCCTAATTTCTCTACTAGATATAATCCTTGCTTGTGATTGTTTTTGAATGATGTTTTATGATGGAAAATTGTTTTTAACAAGTCCTGGAAGTTTGGGTAACCTTGAATGGGCTAAAATGGTGGAAAATCACATTTTTACATGATTTTATACTGATATGGTCGCTGTAGCGACGGACCGTCGCTTGTAGCGACCAGGCAGGATGATTCCCTGCCTATCCGCGCTTGTAGCGACCACACTGGCGCTTGTAGCGACCAGGGGCGCTTGTAGCGACCAAGGGCTCGCTTGTAGCGACCAACCCTGGACAGCCCAACTTCGTTGAGTTGTTCTGGAGGTCCTGGTACGCGCGGGGGTGACTTTTTGCTGCTGCATTCTCATAATATATTTTGGAAACCTTGCCCACCATTTTAACTCATTCCTAATGCTTCCTAAAGAGTAATTGTTCAAGTAAAGTTTGAGATTGTTGAACATGGTTGAGTATATACATGTTGTGGCTTATGATTTGACCATGAGAGCCTAGTAGTTGTGTTTGTTGTTGTTGATGTTATGATAATTATCAGAGTGCTGATAATTTAGTGGTTGTGTTTGTTGTTGTTGTTGTGATAATTATCAGAGTGCTGATAATTAGTTGTGTTAGTAAGTATCATATATTTGCTAAGTGAATCATCATGCATTTCATGATTGTATGATATCAAGAGTGCTTGGTATATGAAATCCAAGAGTGCTTGGTTATCAAGAGTGCTTGATAAGGATATAAGTTTATCCAAAATGATTTGGTACCACATGCATTAGAGAATGCATTTGAGGCATGCATCCTTTGTGACATTAGTGTTTATTTGGAAATTATGTGTGCATAATGGTTGTTAAGTGATAATTGTTATTGATGAGTTATGTGGGAAATTATGTGTGCATAATGGTTGTTAAATGATAGTTGTTGTTGATGAGTTTTGTGCTTTGTCAATTATGTGTTGTGTTTTGGTTATGTATAATAATGTGTTATTTATACATGTTTATTGGTTGTGATACTAACACTCTCTGTTATGTGTTATCTGCTGGATCTTTGGGGATCCAGATTATCAGGTTGACGAGGCTATCGTCGAGGAGTAGTTTTTGCTGTTTAGAAGCTTGCGTAGTGGTGAGGGCATAGCTTAGCTATCCTTACTTTCTTTTGTACTAGGTGTTGTATCCTAGTTAGAGTTTAGGGCTCTGATAGTTGTAACACTACTTTGGGTATCTGAACGTGTATGTAAATTTGGCAATGGTCTCTGTTGTAGATTTGCCCCTTTTGAAAATCTTATGTATATATTTTTGTATATTATATGCATGCTTGGTCATAAGCTGATTGTTATTTTTCCGCTGCTGTATGTGAATCAAATATATTTTGATTTGTTGATGTTTATGAAAATGCGTTTTCATCATGTGTAACTTCCTATGTCCTTAACGTTTTATTTTATTAAAGTTAATAATCGGCGGTTAAGGGTTAGGGTGTTACAAATAACATGACCCAAAAACTTAATCTCGGACAACCAGAACTCACACTTGCTAAACTTAGCATACAGCTGCTTGTCTCTAAGGACATCCAATACAATTCTCAAATGCTGAGCATGCTCCTGAGGATCCTTAGAATAGATCAAGATGTCATCAATGAAAATCACCACAAATTGATCAAGGTAAGGCTGAAAAATTCTGTTCATGTAATCCATAAAGACTGCTGGAGCATTAGTTACACCGAAAGGCATAACCAGAAATTCATAGTGCCCGTAACGCGTTCGAAACGCCGTCTTAGACACATCTGAAGACTTAATACGAATTTGATGGTAACCTGACCGAAGATCAATTTTGGAAAACACAGTTGCTCCCTTGAGCTGATCTAAGAGATCATCAATCCTTGGAAGAGGATACTTGTTCTTGATAGTCACTTTATTAAGTTGGCGGTAATCTATACACAGCCTCATGCTTCCATCCTTTTTCTTGACTAACAGAACTGGAGCACCCCAAGGTGACACACTGGGTCTGATGAAATGCTTCTGAATCAATTCTTCTAACTGAGATTTCAGTTCTTTAAGTTCCATAGGCGACATTCTGTACGGTGCCACAGATACTGGCTCCGCTCCTGGAATTAAGTCAATCGAGAACTCCACCTCACGCTCTGGGGGCAAACTATTTACTTCTGAAGGGAAAACATCTAAATACTCATTTACAATAGGAATTTCACTGGGACTTAACTCTGATTCTGAAGCCACAGTGAGCATGACATAAAATCCTTTATCTTGTGCACAAATAAATTGGATTAACTGATGGGTGCGGTTAATCAGTTCAGATAGAGCCACACCTTCCGCCGTATCACTGGTCGGCATATAAATACTCTTTTCAGAACATCCAATGTACACATGGTTAGCAGAGAGCCAATCCATGCCTAAAATCACGTCAAGTTGCTCCATCGGGAGACATACTAGATCAACATAATAAGTCTTACTAGACACAGTGATAGGACAGTTTTCACAAACATAACTTGCCTCAATTCCGCCCTCAGTAGCGGTAGTTACTAACATGGGAGGATTCAACGGAGACAAAGGTAATTGAAGCGTCTCCACACATTTATATGAAATAAAAGAGCATGAAGCGCCACAATCAAAAAGAACTTTTACTGGGTATGAGCCAAGATAACACATACCGGCAATCAGGTCTTCATTTGCCAAGGCCTTTGCACCATCAAGGGAGTACACCCTTCCTTTACTTGTGGTAGTTCCTTCAGTTCCACTTCTATTCCTCCGTTTTGGACAATTTGCAATGATATGCCCCGGCTTCTTACATCCGTAACAAATACCTGTACCCTTCATACATTCGCCATAATGTGACTTCCCACAATTGTTGCAAATAGCACCAGCCTTCGGTGAATACGTCTGTTTACCCCTTTGAGGTGATCCCTTCGGTTTCAACTTGTCATGATACTTATCCTGCATCCTGCTCTTCCTTCTCTCAAAAGCCACTGATCTTTCCTTTGAGGTCTTTGCAAGTCCTGCCTCGACCACCAAGCTATCATGTACCAATTCATCGTAACTTGCAGTTCTTTGGAGACTTACTGCAGTGTCAATCTCACCTCTCAAACCTCGTTTATACTGATTCATTTTCCACACTTCATTCTCAGCATATTCGTTGTGTGTGGAATAGTAGGACAACTCTTCAAACTTCTTTGTAAATTCAGCAACCGACATACTACCTTGCTTCAATTCCAAGAACTCTTGTTCCTTCTTTACCTTATAAGACAAAGGTAAATACTTTTCTAACATCACTCCTTTAAAGTTCTCCCAATTCACTTCTACACCATTGGCTTCCATCCTGCGCTGAGCAGATTCCCACTAGTCTTCTGCTGCGCCTCTGAGTTGATTCGTGGCATAGACCACTTTATCTTCTTCCGAACAATCAGCCATTCTAAAGATCTTCTCCATCTGCTTAATCCACTTTCTTGCTTCTTGTGGTTCACCTTCTCCATTGAACTCCGGAGGGTGATGCCTGTTATACTCCCGGAACACGGGATTACCAATTACTGGAGGAGGTGGTGGCTGTGGATGGAAACCTTGTCCTTGCTGCATCATTTCCATCCATTGCTGCTGAGATTGGGCCTGTTGCTGAGATTGCTGTTGCATCATCAGCATCATTTGCTGATACTGTAACGCATTCTGAGCTTGTTGCTCTTGGTATTGCTGCTGCCAGGCCTGCTGTTGTTGCATCATCTGTTCCCATGAATTCAAACTGGGTCCTCCACTTTCGTCACTAGCTTGATTAGTACGAGGTCTACCTCTTCTTCTCCCAGACATCTTATCCTAGCTGTCATAGACAAGTCAAAGTGATCAGTTTTAACTGAATATAACATTTAGAATAATGTCCTGGATCCAAGAGGTTCACAAACTTGGATTGTACTTTAATGACCCAAGGCACGGTCTGAATCGACCTGCTCTGATACCAAATTGTAACACCCATATAGAGATTGCCTAGGATCTCTTACGAGTATTAAAATTTTGTACTGGATACATTAAATACAATACAGAAAAGTTGTTTATTAAATCCACAATACATAAGTTTATGTTACAACTCAAGATCCATTACATAAGATTCCTTATAATATACATCATATACATCAAACTTATACAGCATCCACATGATAAAATATAAGACGGCACGATCAATCCGTAGCTTTCTATTTACCTTTGCGTCGTGCCACCTGAGAAGAACCTGCACCAGAAGGAAAGGGATGAGACATAACGTCTCAGTGAGCTCTACCCTACCTACTGTTGGCAACCACGGGGGGTAACCTAGGGTCGCCGAGCCTACTCTTGGCAATCTTGGGGATACCTATGATCGCCAAGTCTTTCTTTACTTATTTCGCGATCAAGGGAAACCTAGGATCGCTTCATTGCCTGTCTCATGTATTTCATGTTTCATTCTTAATCTTAGACTTATACGGAGTGATCTTGGGGACATCCTATGATCACATCTCGTTCACTAGGAACTAATCATCATAACTCGTATTACATATAAAATATACGTATTCATTTCATATCATTAGGTTAGCAGTTAGGGTTGAACAATCATAACATTATCTTGGTTCGTTTTACGGAGTGCATCCGGGTGGAGTAACCCCGAAGTACATCTCCCATCATACCGGTGAAATTCCTATCATATCAGGCTAACACCGGACTCCTCTTATCTTTGTGTAGGCAACCCTCTCGGTGAAGCCCCATCCGGCATAATCCGGAGCCTGCTGGACACATCTTACTTTACATGTGGACAACCCTCTCGGAGAAGTCCCATCCGGCATAATCCGGAGCCTGATGGACATGCTTAAATCTTTTAACTTACGTGTGGATAGCCCTTACGGAGAAATCCCATCCGGCGTATCCCGGAGTCTGATGAACACGTGATCATATCATATAACATATTCGTATCGTATTCTTATACCTTACGTGATCATTCATAAATGCTTAACCTATAAAGGTTCTAAATTTCCAAACAGGGTAACTTACTCATGTTTACTACGTGATGAATTTCTTCTATGGACTCATTAACCTATCAAGGTTCTTGACTCATCATTCTCATGAGCCAATCCTAGGGCTTACTTAAACTTTTAACTTTAATTCATTAATTTCCAAGCTTTGTATAATCTTTGCTCATGTAATTTCTCAATCAATGGAAGCCTTTAGAATGAACTAGAATGGTGGTTTATGTTTCTAAAATATGTTAGGAGAAAGTATTTTCAAAAAGCCATGCCCGTGCGCTCCAGGACCCCCAGAACGGCCCAACTGAGTGGTGATGTTCTGGCTTGGTCGCTACAAGCGCAGATCCGTCGCTACAAGCGCGGATAGACAGAACCTGGTCGATACAAGCGCCCAGTTGGTCGCTACAAGCGCAGGCTTGTCGCTACAAGCGCAGATCCGTCGCTACAAGCGCAGACAGACAGAACCTGGTCGCTACAAGCGACAGCCCGTCGCTACAGCGACCGTGACAACACAGTTATATGTAAAAATGTGATTTTCCACCATTTTTGCTCATTCAATGTTACCCAAGCTTCCTAAACAGGTTAAAAACAATTTTCCTTCATAAATTGACAATTATAAACACACATGAGCAAGGATCTAACAAGCAAGAATTTTAGGGTAAATTCAAAAACTTATAATAACTTGCAAAACTCATAAATAGCACTCTAGATGGGTTCTAAAACCCTAAATGAGCTCACCTAAACCTCAAATGATGCTGGTTATGCTTGATTTTTGGACCGTAGTTCTCACTATCTAGGAATTAAGACCCCAAAGCCAAGGGTGTGAACCCTTAAAATAGGGCTGGACGTCCTCCAAGAGGGCATAGGGCCCACTTGACAATCACACATAACCCTTTGGGGGCGCCCTCAGCAGCTTAGGAGGGCGCCCAAGTCAGGGTTTTGGCCCTTTTATGATTTAGGCCCAAAACCATGACCGGGTAGGCCCAAAAAAGGCTACAAATAGTAACCTCGGGACCATTCCCGAGGCATGACCTAAACACAGCACAGAAACCCTAGTTTCTAGAAGCATTGTACTCACTGCCAGTACAGTTGGCGCCCACCGTGGGGCTACGGTAAAACTGACCTAGCCACCGTCTCCCAGAGAAAAACGATCGATCCACGGCCCCTGAGAGCCATCAGAGCGCCGTGTATCCACTATATCTCCCCGAAGCAACCTCAAAACCTTCAATTCGCCGTGATTCAACCCTAGACCTACCCCTAACTCCATCAAACGACTGACCCACATCTGTTCGGAAAACCCTGATCTAAACCTAGGATTTGAGGCTTAGAGTGCGAATCTCTGACCACCAGTCATAAACTCAACATACAAACCCAAACTACCGTCGTCGCCGGCGCGATGGCAGACCCTGCGGCCTTAGAGGCTCTACAACAACAGATCCAGCAGCTTCGCGACCATAATGAAGCCTTGCAAGCAACCATGGAAACCATCCAACAGCAGCAACACGCCGAAGGAAATGGGTCTCAGCAAGATGAATCGGCCGACCCCGACCCTCAACCACTGTCCGCCGAAGTTTGGAACGCGCCGGTGCCAGAGAATTTCAAGCCGCCATCTCTGTCCTCCTTCGATGGAAAAAGCGACCCAGTGGAGCATGTGACCGCCTTCAACACTCAAATGGCCGTCATCGGTGCGGCCGATTCTCTCAAGTGCAAGTTGTTAGCAGGGACCCTGAAAGACGCCGCCCTGAGGTGGTATATGAACCTGCCTCGATTTTCCGTAGTCAGCTACCAGGATATGACGCGCAAGTTAACGCACCAGTTCTCAGCAAGCCGCCACCGCAAAGTCTCGTCTACCAGCCTTTTCAACGTCCGTCAAGGACCCAACGAGACTCTCCGCGAGTATCTTGCACGCTACAATGACGCCACCATCAAGGTCATTAACCCTAACCAAGAGTTGTTTGTGGGAGCCTTCCAGAACGGTCTCCGCGCTGGCCAGTTCAACGAGTCGTTGGCACAAAAACCAGCAGACTCCATGGAAGAAATCATGTCTAGAGCGGAGTGTTATATAAAGGGAGAAGAAAGTAACGCCGAGAAGAAGGCAAGAGATTCCAGGGAGCGTGCTCCCTACGGATATGATCATCGACGCAATTATTACCCGTCCAGTAGCAGAGACCGAGCGCCATACAAACGCCAGGGTCATGATAGGCGCCCACCCCCTCCAGAATCCTTCACTGCCCTCAACACCCGCCGTGAACAAATCTGGAGAGAAGTTTGCCACTCCAGAATCATCCCTGAGCCTCAGCCACCGAGAGGAACAATCATGGGGAACGATAAGGATGCCTGGTGCAAATATCACCGCATCAAGGGACACACTACAGACGATTGTATACATCTGAAAAGGGAAATAGAGAAGCTGATTCAGAACGGCAGATTGAGGGGTTACGTGAAGGAAGGTAGAGGAGAGGACAGGCGCCCCCACGAAGACCCCCAGAGATAAAAAGAAGTGGCGAAAGAAGGAGAGCGCCACACTTTGAACACCATATCTGGCGGTTTTGCAGGAGGCGGGGAGTCCAGCACCTCCCGGAAGAAGTACGTCAGACAAATAATGCTGCTTGATGACCACACCAGGAAGGAATCAGAGCGTCAGGTGGATATCACTTTTTCAAGTGAAGACCGTAGGGGGGTAATTCCTCACGATGACGATCCCATGGTCGTCACCGTCCAAATCTTCAACTGGGACGTCAAGAGGGTGTTGATTGATCCAGGCAGTTCTGCAGACATCCTCTATTATTCCGCTTTTGAGAAGATGGGTCTAGACGAGGAACAGTTGCAGCCTTTTAAAGGAATACTGGCCGGCTTTACAGGGGAACAGGTGCACGTCCGGGGATACGTCACGCTGAAAACAACATTCGGTACAGGTAGTAATGCTAAGACCATCAGGATTAGATACTTGGTAGTCAACTCGCCCTGTTCCTACAATGTCATCGTAGGCCGCCCAGCCTTTAACGCCCTCGACGCCTACCTTTCCACCAAATTCCTCGTCATGAAATACCCGATGGATGATGGGCGGGTTGGTACCATTAGAGCAGACCAGCGAGCAGCCCGAGAGTGTTACCACAATAGCTTGAAGATTCAGAAGGAGAAGAAAGGAAGCAGTAACCTAAAAGTGCACCGAGTGAACCTCATTGTATCCAGCCTAGAAGAAGAAATTCATGTCCAGGAAATCAAGAAAGTCGAGGAAGAAAATAGTAATGTTGAAGAAGAGGATACGGAGCCCGAGGAGATCGAGAGGGTCGAGGAAGAAAGTACTCCCTTCTCGATACCCCACTTGAAGCCAGTCAATTCGAGAGCCAATGCAGATGAAGAAAATGCAGAACACGGAGAGGTCAGGAAGGTTGAGGAAACTAGTACTCCTTTCCTGACGCTTCGCCCAAAGCCGACCAATCCTATTTTCAGGACCAGGAAGGAAGAAGTAGAATGTGGCGAAATCAAGAAGGAGCTGACATTATGGACAGAACCAGCTAACCGCAGGGTGATGAAAAAGATTAAGGGCAGCGCAGGACGGAACTCGCCATGACAACTCAAGGGCGAGCTGGAGGGAAGACAAAACCTCTTTAGTTCTTACCGTTTTTTATCTTATGAATTCGCTTTCTTTTTGTACAGTTAAGTAGTAAGACAGTAAGGGGCACTCTTTTCCCCCCGCAGTAATGGGGGTTTTTAATGAGGCCCCGGTTTTTTATTAATGTCATATATATATATTGCTTGTCCGTCTTACTCTCATTGCATTTAGCAGATCGCCATTGCCGAACCTCAAATGAGCTCGCCGTATGATATGTTAACCACAAAGAAAGAGCCACCTAATTCCTTAACCCCCAAGAGGGCTCTAAGACGTCGTGAGCTTAAAATAAGATCGCCGCCTAATTCCTTAACCCCCAAGAGGGCTCTAAGACGTCGCGAGACGAAAAAAAAAAAGATCGCCGCCTAATTCCTTAACCCCCAAGAGGGCTCTAAGACGTCGCGAGCCGAAAATAAGATCGCCGCCTAATTCCTTAACCCCCAAGTGGGCTCTAAGACGTCGCGAGCCGAAAAGAAGATCGCCGCCTAATTCCTTAACCCCCAAGAGGGCTCTAAGACGTCGCGAGCCGAAAATAAGATCGCCGCCTAATTCCTTAACCCCCAAGTGGGCTCTAAGACGTCGCGAGCCGAAAATAAGATCGCCGCCTAATTCCTTAACCCCCAAGAGGGCTCTAAGACGTCGCGAGACGAAAATAAGATCACCGCCTAATTCCTTAACCCCCAAGAGGGCTCTAAGACGTCGCGAGCACAAAACAAGATCGTCGGGAAAACTTTATAAAGGAACCCTGTAGCATCAAGCGATAAAAGAAAACACGCCTACAACGATCGACGCCGTTACGAAATAAATAGAATCACCGCCCAGGAGAGACCTTCCGAAATGCTTAAGTTTGCAGGAAAATAAAAAGTTTAAAAGCGAAGATAATACATCACGAACACAAATTCAAAGCAGAGTAATGAATTTAAAAATAAGTCAAGGAGTTAAAATTACAATAAACAAATTAGGGTTCGTCCACTAGGACGCCATCTACAATGATTTTAAAAGGATCAAAAGCGGAAGTATCGACGCCAGGATGGAGGAGGGCAAATTGTGCCTTGGCCCTTTCAAAGCCAGCATCAAAGTTCAGAGCCAGCTCGCCCTTCGCTTCAGAAACTTCGGCCTTGAGTTGAGCCTCCTTTTCCGCTCCAGCCGCGACATCGTTTTGTAGCTTGGCAATGACACCGTCCTTTCCGGCGAGATCTGCCGCATAACCAATCTTCAGATCGGAGATGCGTTTCTCAAACTCAAGCGTCACCGCCTCCCTAGCCTCCCGCACTTCTTTCTCCCTAGCATTCCCGGCCTCCTCCAACTCTTTCTCCAACGCCCTCACCGTAGCTTGAAGGGCCTCCTCATTCTGCACCACCTCCTCATACTTGCGATCAACCGAGTCTATAAGCAGCATAGTCCGCAGACAATGGATCCCCATATCCTTCATCATAAAAGGCACAGCACCCTGACTTCCCGACTCTGCATCCTCAGGATTGAATACCAGCCTCTCCCTCACGTAAGCACCATAGTCAAAACCTTTGTCCCAGAAAGACGGCACCGAGCTACTGGTTTTGACGGCGCCAATCAGGGAAGGAGAGGGCGTCTTCTTCCCTTTCTTCTCTGATACTGCCTTCCCTTTATTATCTTTTCCGGGCGACCTCCTATCGCGCGGAGCCGCCGGAATGCTCTCAACTGGGACTTCGATCGGATGATCAGCCTTCCTCTTTGGTTTGCGGGTAATAAGCCCCGCGGGATCAGTAGTCGCCGTCCCCTCAGCAGCCTTCTTTGCTTTCATCTCTTCAAGATATCTTTTCCTCTCTGCCGCAGTCATGGGCGCCATATCCTCTACAAAAAATAAAGCGAAAGATCAAGAACAAGACAATATAAATACAAAACATAGGCTTGAGCAAATAAATGTGACTCACGTAAATACTCGTCTAGGCCATCTACGTCACCTTCCCTGTTCAATAATTCCCGGATGTTCATAGGCAACATCTTGTCCAAAAAACAGACGACGCCCTGGTCGTACGCGTCCAACTTCTCATAGTCAAAACCCATGATGGACGCCGGAGCACTCGTCCAACATGTGGGAAACTTCAGCTTACCGTCCACCCATACTGCGGCCGCCTCACAACCTTTTCGCCCCTTAACCCGAAGGAATGTTTGTCTCCAATTTTTGTAATGAGAGGCGTAGGGCGGAAATAGCCTCTTACCAGGGTGCGCACTAACAGACACCCAAGACTGTTTATCCACCCCCTTCGTGCCATAGAAAGTAAAAAAGGACCCAACCGAGGGCTGGAAGCCCAATCCCTCACAAAGTATCTCAAAGGCGCGGATAAAAGCCCAGCTATTCGGCTGCAGCTGAGAAGGCGCGACATTGAGACAGTTGAGCATGTCAACTTCAAAGGGCGTGAAGGGATACTTCACGCCCAGATCCTCAAAAACAGCGGTGTACATATGAAACATCTCACTCTTCAGACTTTTCGGCCTCTGTGCGCATACTCTCTCGCCCGGACGGCAAGGTTCCAAAACCACGTCCTCCTCAAATCCCGTAGAAGACACGTGCAGCTTACTCTGGAAAAACGCCACCCGTTGCGAGTCCAAGTATACAGACTCAGAACGAAGCACCTCGTCGGCAAAACTCTCTTGTTCTGAATCACTAGAAGACGCCATGTAACAAATTCCCTTCCTACAGAACGGACCTGGGCGAACAGAACGAACAATAACGTCAGATGAATCTCCACTAATACTTCCCGCTTCACCCCTGTCCAAACCAATCGAAGACTCCGTCTCAAGGGAGTGGCCATAGTAGGCCTTATCGAACACCACCCAATCCATGGTTCCATCAGAGCGTCTCGCATGCCTAACGCTCTCCCCCCACAACCTACACCTTTCCTCCGAATTAGCTGGGGATAACTCCCTACCCGCCGCATCGCACTCTCTAATTCTCACCATACTACGAATGTTAAAGCAAAAAGAACGAGATCAAGTAAGGTACCTGGATCTAGACAAATGGAGGGCTTGAGAAGCGAACGAGTACTCCGGACGATCTGTAAAACAGTAAGCTGCAATTTTCTCCACGAACACCGCAACCGCTTGAACGAGAAAAAGAGAACGAATAGGAAGGAAAGGACGGAGACAAAGGAAGAAAAAGAGATAAGGAGAATCTGAAAGTACAAAGTAAAGTAAATCTGTTTCAGTTAAAAGCGAAAAAGCCTGGGGAAACGCGCAGATGACGTCACTTAAGTTGGCACGATTTCCGAGAACCGCTACGATTCGAACACGTCAACAAGAGCGAACGGTCGCCTCACGCCAGCCGTCGGATCCCAATAAGAGGCGTGCTCAACACGCGGTCCAAAGGACGCGGCGAGCTACACGCAGTTTAATCACTTCGCCTTGTACCAAGACTTGTGCTTGTTGGGCTAGCATAAATATTCCTGTTGGGCTGGCGCCCACATTCTCGTAGGGCTAGTGCCGTCCACTAAGGTACTCAAAGCAAAACATGGAGCTAATACCTACGTTGGGCTAGTATCCGTGTTGGGCTAGTACCCATGCAGGGTTTAAACACCCATGTTGGGCTAGCACCCGTGCAGGGTTTAAACACCCACGTTGGGCTGGTATTCATAAAATTTTTTCATGGCTTCGTAGCTACTAAGTCCCACTTGCTGGGCAAAAAGTCATAGACAAACCCCCTGTAAACAGTTTAATCACTTCGCCTTGTACCAAGACTCGTGCTTGTTGGGCTGTGGACCGTAGTTCTCACTATCTAGGAATTAAGACCCCAAAGCCAAGGGTGTGAACCCTTAAAATAGGGCTGGACGTCCTCCAAGAGGGCATAGGGCCCACTTGACAATCACACATAACCCTTTGGGGGCGCCCTCAGCAGCTTAGGAGGGCGCCCAAGTCAGGGTTTAGGCCCTTTTATGATTTAGGCCCAAAACCATGACCGGGTAGGCCCAAAAAAGGCTACAAATAGTAACCTCGGGACCATTCCCGAGGCATGACCTAAACACAGCACAGAAACCCTAGTTTCTAGAAGCATTGTACTCACTGCCAGTACAATTTTGAAACCCTAACTTGCTCCTCCCTTTTTTCTTCCTTGTTCTTCTTTTCTTTCTCTTAAACTAGCTTCTAACCCAAGCTTTCCTTGCAAGTTTTCTCACTAGGGTTTGATTGAAGTTAGGATGGATGATGATGAGTGAGATTGGGGGCGTGAGAGAGAAGTGAGGGAAGGCAAAAAATCTGAATTTGTGGAAATGAAATGAAGGAATGGATATGAAAAGAAATAAATATCTTTTCCCTTTTCTAATTAATCTTCCCTTTTGCCTTATTTACAAGTTTGCCATCTCACTCAATCACTTATTTCTTGCTTGCTTCTCAAGTTTCTAGCACAAATAAACGCTACATATAAGCGGGATATTACACAAAATATGCTATTAATTGATAAAATAAAAAGAAAATAAAATAATTTCAATATTACAAAATTATTTTATTGTGGATGAAGTCCTTCTCAGGTTAGAAATCTAAAACACTCTAGAAAGGGTAGACTGGAATGGTCAATCAGGTTGACAGTGAACTAGAATAAATTTTTTAAGCGTGATTCTCTCTATCTCTCTCTCTCTCTCTATACATATATATATATGTTACTTTTCTTTTATTAAGACAACTTCGATTAAAATTAAAGGTATAGCTATTTGGTACTTTTATATTATAAGAAACTATACTTATCTTTTTAAATGAGACCAATATTATAAAAAAGATAATATAAATCCTTATATTTTTGAATGACATCAACAATGTGGCATTCTTATAGGAAAATTTATTTAATGGTAAAATTGGAAGTGAAAAAGGCAGCCTAAAACCATATATTCCTTCTGTGCTCCATAGAAGAATATGATGATGTCACTACTATTTCAATTGATGAACAACAAAGAAGCTTGCTTGTTAAAGAAGTAAGAATGAATTTTGATAAAGAGAAATATGATGGACACACTTTGAATATGACCAACTATGGAAGAATTTATGGGTGTGGAAGAGGACATTTAAGTGCTAGAAGACGTGGAAGAGGAAAACAAGTAAGTGAACTTGCTGAATGCTATAAATGTGACAAACTGTGGCATTATTAGAATGAATGTTCTAATTGGGAAAGTGAAAATGCAAATTTTACTGAGTTTGATGACTCTGAAGAAATGTTTATTCTGGGTCATGAAAAAGTGTGTACAACAATATATGAAGAAGTATAGTTCCTTAATTCAAGATGTAAATATCACATGATAGGAACTACAGGCTAGATATTTAATTATCATTATGCATTTTGAGAATCAGTCGAAGTTGGAGATGATTCCAAAATTCCGGTGATGGGAAAGGGAAATCTGAAACTATGCATATAGGCTAAGATACAAATCATTACAAATGTGTAATATTTGCCTGGATTAAAAAAACAATCTGTTGAAAATTGGCCATCTTCAGTAGAAAAACATATAAGTTGTGTTATACCTAGATACTTGCAAAGTATTTTTTATCGTGAAAGAGGTTTACTGATGAACACACAAGTATACTCTAATAGAATGTTTGTGATTTTTGCATCTGTGATTGTACAAATGTGTCTGTAAGTTAGTAAAGAAGATAATAACAATCTACGACACTGTAGATATGCACATCTCAGTGTCAAAGGGTTAAACATTCTTGTGAAGAAAGATAAGGTAAAGTGGTTACCACTACTGAAAGCAATTCAAGAAAAGTGCTCTGATTGTGGTAGTAGGAAAACATTATAGAGATGATATTTTGAATATGACACTTGAATAGTCACAAAGAAAATAGATCTCTTTCATCCATATATTTGTGGGACTATTAATCCAGCATCAAATGGAAGAAACAAGTACTTTATCACTTTCATAGATGATTTTAGTAGGAAAACAAGGATATAACTTTTGCAAGACAAGTCATGTGCATTTTATGTACTCATAAGGTTCAAAGCTTTTGGTTAAAAAGAACCAAGCTGCCAAATTCAGTGTCTCAGAACTAATAGTGGTGGTCAATTCAGTTATATTATTTAAAATGAATTTTATAGCTTGTATGATATAAAAGACAACTTACACTCCACGGTAGAATGGAGTCTTAAAATAAAAAAAAACAATGATGAACAACGTGAGAAGCATGTCCTCTGGTAGAGATGTACCGAAGAGATTTTGGCATAAAGCTAGCTTGTGGGTCATTCATGTATTGAATAAAAGTCTCTCTATATCTGTTAAAGAAATGACACCTGAGGAATATTGGAGTGATTTGAAGCCTGTTTTATATTAGTTTAGAGTCTTTGGTTGCATAGCAGATGCATATGTACATGATGCTGAGAGAAAGAAGCTTGATGCAAAAGGTGTCAAATGTGTTCATTTTGGGATTATAAATTAGTATAACGGTTACAAGCTTCGTGATCCTTTACAAAATAAAGTAATAATCAACATAGATGTCGTAATTGTAGAATAAAAAGGACGGAATTGACATGAAAATGAAAAGGAACTACTAGTGCAAGTTTACAAAAGTGATGTGAAGATCAACAATGTTGAAAAAGAAGATTGTGAAATTCACACTAACATTTGTGATTAAAACAGTGAGGAAACATATAAGAATGTTCAGTTTGAATCTAGCAACGAGGAATCTGATAACGATCCTTTCTTTCTTATTGCAAGAGACGCTTTATTGTAAGATGTAATTTCATTAATATACCTAATCCAAATGAGATGATACAAATCTTTTACAGCTATAAACCAAGGTTTTGAATTCGAGTCATAGCTTTAGTGTGTAACAACGTTTTTTATTGCAGAGACACAACAAGTTCTCCAAACCATAACATGTGATCCACCCACCTCCTCACAAGCATCATTTGTCGCTTCTTCACGACACTCCGTTGGTAAAAAGACAACTTTTTTTAAATTTATCTAATCAATTAATTTAGTCATCAAACTTAGGATATTTCAACTTCATCACAACGTTTTCCATTGATCAAGGTATAGAAACTTGGATTGTTAGATCTTCGTTCATACATAGTTATAAGGTCACATGTTGTATAAAAATTCATATGACAGAAGATAATAGGAATAAGAATCTTTTTTTTATTCATATAATTCAATTATTACATGTGAGACGAGTCTTTCTCCAAATCTATAGTATTATTGTAAACTAAATAAAGATGAAATAAATTTAGGGTACTCTAGAAGGGGGGCAACATTGCTTGTTAAAAGCACATAGTATGTAGCAAGCAGGCACAGGTGCATAATCATCAACACTAACTCCGGGTCGTGTGGCATATGCACTTCCCATTAGGCTCAACACAATAGTAACCAAAAAGACAACAAACTTCAGTGTCATTTTCAAAGAACTTTCCATTTCGGCTAAACAGTTTATTTTTCAAACAAAGAAAAAACTCTGCATATGGTGTGTTGAAATGCAAGAGATTATTTATACACAAATGTTGATCCTTATCCTGAAAATAAGCATACGTGGACAATGTTGACCATCAAATTAAACTATAGATATATTATTAATAAATAAATAGCTATATAAATATATATATATATATATATATATATATTGACTTTATAATAAGTCAAAATATGCTATTAATTGATAAAATAAAAAGAAAATAAAATAATTTCAATATTACAAAATTATTTTATTGTGGATGAAGTCCTTCTCAGGTTAGAAATCTAAAACACTCTAGAAAGGGTAGACTGGAATGGTCAATCAGGTTGACAGTGAACTAGAATAAATTTTTTAAGCGTGATTCTCTCTATCTCTCTCTCTCTCTCTATACATATATATATATGTTACTTTTCTTTTATTAAGACAACTTCGATTAAAATTAAAGGTATAGCTATTTGGTACTTTTATATTATAAGAAACTATACTTATCTTTTTAAATGAGACCAATATTATAAAAAAGATAATATAAATCCTTATATTTTTGAATGACATCAACAATGTGGCATTCTTATAGGAAAATTTATTTAATGGTAAAATTGGAAGTGAAAAAGGCAGCCTAAAACCATATATTCCTTCTGTGCTCCATAGAAGAATATGATGATGTCACTACTATTTCAATTGATGAACAACAAAGAAGCTTGCTTGTTAAAGAAGTAAGAATGAATTTTGATAAAGAGAAATATGATGGACACACTTTGAATATGACCAACTATGGAAGAATTTATGGGTGTGGAAGAGGACATTTAAGTGCTAGAAGACGTGGAAGAGGAAAACAAGTAAGTGAACTTGCTGAATGCTATAAATGTGACAAACTGTGGCATTATTAGAATGAATGTTCTAATTGGGAAAGTGAAAATGCAAATTTTACTGAGTTTGATGACTCTGAAGAAATGTTTATTCTGGGTCATGAAAAAGTGTGTACAACAATATATGAAGAAGTATAGTTCCTTAATTCAAGATGTAAATATCACATGATAGGAACTACAGGCTAGATATTTAATTATCATTATGCATTTTGAGAATCAGTCGAAGTTGGAGATGATTCCAAAATTCCGGTGATGGGAAAGGGAAATCTGAAACTATGCATATAGGCTAAGATACAAATCATTACAAATGTGTAATATTTGCCTGGATTAAAAAAACAATCTGTTGAAAATTGGCCATCTTCAGTAGAAAAACATATAAGTTGTGTTATACCTAGATACTTGCAAAGTATTTTTTATCGTGAAAGAGGTTTACTGATGAACACACAAGTATACTCTAATAGAATGTTTGTGATTTTTGCATCTGTGATTGTACAAATGTGTCTGTAAGTTAGTAAAGAAGATAATAACAATCTACGACACTGTAGATATGCACATCTCAGTGTCAAAGGGTTAAACATTCTTGTGAAGAAAGATAAGGTAAAGTGGTTACCACTACTGAAAGCAATTCAAGAAAAGTGCTCTGATTGTGGTAGTAGGAAAACATTATAGAGATGATATTTTGAATATGACACTTGAATAGTCACAAAGAAAATAGATCTCTTTCATCCATATATTTGTGGGACTATTAATCCAGCATCAAATGGAAGAAACAAGTACTTTATCACTTTCATAGATGATTTTAGTAGGAAAACAAGGATATAACTTTTGCAAGACAAGTCATGTGCATTTTATGTACTCATAAGGTTCAAAGCTTTTGGTTAAAAAGAACCAAGCTGCCAAATTCAGTGTCTCAGAACTAATAGTGGTGGTCAATTCAGTTATATTATTTAAAATGAATTTTATAGCTTGTATGATATAAAAGACAACTTACACTCCACGGTAGAATGGAGTCTTAAAATAAAAAAAAACAATGATGAACAACGTGAGAAGCATGTCCTCTGGTAGAGATGTACCGAAGAGATTTTGGCATAAAGCTAGCTTGTGGGTCATTCATGTATTGAATAAAAGTCTCTCTATATCTGTTAAAGAAATGACACCTGAGGAATATTGGAGTGATTTGAAGCCTGTTTTATATTAGTTTAGAGTCTTTGGTTGCATAGCAGATGCATATGTACATGATGCTGAGAGAAAGAAGCTTGATGCAAAAGGTGTCAAATGTGTTCATTTTGGGATTATAAATTAGTATAACGGTTACAAGCTTCGTGATCCTTTACAAAATAAAGTAATAATCAACATAGATGTCGTAATTGTAGAATAAAAAGGACGGAATTGACATGAAAATGAAAAGGAACTACTAGTGCAAGTTTACAAAAGTGATGTGAAGATCAACAATGTTGAAAAAGAAGATTGTGAAATTCACACTAACATTTGTGATTAAAACAGTGAGGAAACATATAAGAATGTTCAGTTTGAATCTAGCAACGAGGAATCTGATAACGATCCTTTCTTTCTTATTGCAAGAGACGCTTTATTGTAAGATGTAATTTCATTAATATACCTAATCCAAATGAGATGATACAAATCTTTTACAGCTATAAACCAAGGTTTTGAATTCGAGTCATAGCTTTAGTGTGTAACAACGTTTTTTATTGCAGAGACACAACAAGTTCTCCAAACCATAACATGTGATCCACCCACCTCCTCACAAGCATCATTTGTCGCTTCTTCACGACACTCCGTTGGTAAAAAGACAACTTTTTTTAAATTTATCTAATCAATTAATTTAGTCATCAAACTTAGGATATTTCAACTTCATCACAACGTTTTCCATTGATCAAGGTATAGAAACTTGGATTGTTAGATCTTCGTTCATACATAGTTATAAGGTCACATGTTGTATAAAAATTCATATGACAGAAGATAATAGGAATAAGAATCTTTTTTTTATTCATATAATTCAATTATTACATGTGAGACGAGTCTTTCTCCAAATCTATAGTATTATTGTAAACTAAATAAAGATGAAATAAATTTAGGGTACTCTAGAAGGGGGGCAACATTGCTTGTTAAAAGCACATAGTATGTAGCAAGCAGGCACAGGTGCATAATCATCAACACTAACTCCGGGTCGTGTGGCATATGCACTTCCCATTAGGCTCAACACAATAGTAACCAAAAAGACAACAAACTTCAGTGTCATTTTCAAAGAACTTTCCATTTCGGCTAAACAGTTTATTTTTCAAACAAAGAAAAAACTCTGCATATGGTGTGTTGAAATGCAAGAGATTATTTATACACAAATGTTGATCCTTATCCTGAAAATAAGCATACGTGGACAATGTTGACCATCAAATTAAACTATAGATATATTATTAATAAATAAATAGCTATATAAATATATATATATATATATATATATATATATATATATATTGACTTTATAATAAGTCAAAATATGCTATTAATTGATAAAATAAAAAGAAAATAAAATAATTTCAATATTACAAAATTATTTTATTGTGGATGAAGTCCTTCTCAGGTTAGAAATCTAAAACACTCTAGAAAGGGTAGACTGGAATGGTCAATCAGGTTGACAGTGAACTAGAATAAATTTTTTAAGCGTGATTCTCTCTATCTCTCTCTCTCTCTCTATACATATATATATATGTTACTTTTCTTTTATTAAGACAACTTCGATTAAAATTAAAGGTATAGCTATTTGGTACTTTTATATTATAACAAACTATACTTATCTTTTTAAATGAGACCAATATTATAAAAAAGATAATATAAATCCTTATATTTTTGAATGACATCAACAATGTGGCATTCTTATAGGAAAATTTATTTAATGGTAAAATTGGAAGTGAAAAAGGCAGCCTAAAACCATATATTCCTTCTGTGCTCCATAGAAGAATATGATGATGTCACTACTATTTCAATTGATGAACAACAAAGAAGCTTGCTTGTTAAAGAAGTAAGAATGAATTTTGATAAAGAGAAATATGATGGACACACTTTGAATATGACCAACTATGGAAGAATTTATGGGTGTGGAAGAGGACATTTAAGTGCTAGAAGACGTGGAAGAGGAAAACAAGTAAGTGAACTTGCTGAATGCTATAAATGTGACAAACTGTGGCATTATTAGAATGAATGTTCTAATTGGGAAAGTGAAAATGCAAATTTTACTGAGTTTGATGACTCTGAAGAAATGTTTATTCTGGGTCATGAAAAAGTGTGTACAACAATATATGAAGAAGTATAGTTCCTTAATTCAAGATGTAAATATCACATGATAGGAACTACAGGCTAGATATTTAATTATCATTATGCATTTTGAGAATCAGTCGAAGTTGGAGATGATTCCAAAATTCCGGTGATGGGAAAGGGAAATCTGAAACTATGCATATAGGCTAAGATACAAATCATTACAAATGTGTAATATTTGCCTGGATTAAAAAAACAATCTGTTGAAAATTGGCCATCTTCAGTAGAAAAACATATAAGTTGTGTTATACCTAGATACTTGCAAAGTATTTTTTATCGTGAAAGAGGTTTACTGATGAACACACAAGTATACTCTAATAGAATGTTTGTGATTTTTGCATCTGTGATTGTACAAATGTGTCTGTAAGTTAGTAAAGAAGATAATAACAATCTACGACACTGTAGATATGCACATCTCAGTGTCAAAGGGTTAAACATTCTTGTGAAGAAAGATAAGGTAAAGTGGTTACCACTACTGAAAGCAATTCAAGAAAAGTGCTCTGATTGTGGTAGTAGGAAAACATTATAGAGATGATATTTTGAATATGACACTTGAATAGTCACAAAGAAAATAGATCTCTTTCATCCATATATTTGTGGGACTATTAATCCAGCATCAAATGGAAGAAACAAGTACTTTATCACTTTCATAGATGATTTTAGTAGGAAAACAAGGATATAACTTTTGCAAGACAAGTCATGTGCATTTTATGTACTCATAAGGTTCAAAGCTTTTGGTTAAAAAGAACCAAGCTGCCAAATTCAGTGTCTCAGAACTAATAGTGGTGGTCAATTCAGTTATATTATTTAAAATGAATTTTATAGCTTGTATTATATAAAAGACAACTTACACTCCACGGTAGAATGGAGTCTTAAAATAAAAAAAAACAATGATGAACAACGTGAGAAGCATGTCCTCTGGTAGAGATGTACCGAAGAGATTTTGGCATAAAGCTAGCTTGTGGGTCATTCATGTATTGAATAAAAGTCTCTCTATATCTGTTAAAGAAATGACACCTGAGGAATATTGGAGTGATTTGAAGCCTGTTTTATATTAGTTTAGAGTCTTTGGTTGCATAGCAGATGCATATGTACATGATGCTGAGAGAAAGAAGCTTGATGCAAAAGGTGTCAAATGTGTTCATTTTGGGATTATAAATTAGTATAACGGTTACAAGCTTCGTGATCCTTTACAAAATAAAGTAATAATCAACATAGATGTCGTAATTGTAGAATAAAAAGGACGGAATTGACATGAAAATGAAAAGGAACTACTAGTGCAAGTTTACAAAAGTGATGTGAAGATCAACAATGTTGAAAAAGAAGATTGTGAAATTCACACTAACATTTGTGATTAAAACAGTGAGGAAACATATAAGAATGTTCAGTTTGAATCTAGCAACGAGGAATCTGATAACGATCCTTTCTTTCTTATTGCAAGAGACGCTTTATTGTAAGATGTAATTTCATTAATATACCTAATCCAAATGAGATGATACAAATCTTTTACAGCTATAAACCAAGGTTTTGAATTCGAGTCATAGCTTTAGTGTGTAACAACGTTTTTTATTGCAGAGACACAACAAGTTCTCCAAACCATAACATGTGATCCACCCACCTCCTCACAAGCATCATTTGTCGCTTCTTCACGACACTCCGTTGGTAAAAAGACAACTTTTTTTAAATTTATCTAATCAATTAATTTAGTCATCAAACTTAGGATATTTCAACTTCATCACAACGTTTTCCATTGATCAAGGTATAGAAACTTGGATTGTTAGATCTTCGTTCATACATAGTTATAAGGTCACATGTTGTATAAAAATTCATATGACAGAAGATAATAGGAATAAGAATCTTTTTTTTATTCATATAATTCAATTATTACATGTGAGACGAGTCTTTCTCCAAATCTATAGTATTATTGTAAACTAAATAAAGATGAAATAAATTTAGGGTACTCTAGAAGGGGGGCAACATTGCTTGTTAAAAGCACATAGTATGTAGCAAGCAGGCACAGGTGCATAATCATCAACACTAACTCCGGGTCGTGTGGCATATGCACTTCCCATTAGGCTCAACACAATAGTAACCAAAAAGACAACAAACTTCAGTGTCATTTTCAAAGAACTTTCCATTTCGGCTAAACAGTTTATTTTTCAAACAAAGAAAAAACTCTGCATATGGTGTGTTGAAATGCAAGAGATTATTTATACACAAATGTTGATCCTTATCCTGAAAATAAGCATACGTGGACAATGTTGACCATCAAATTAAACTATAGATATATTATTAATAAATAAATAGCTATATAAATATATATATATATATATATATATATATATATATATATTGACTTTATAATAAGTCAAAATATGCTATTAATTGATAAAATAAAAAGAAAATAAAATAATTTCAATATTACAAAATTATTTTATTGTGGATGAAGTCCTTCTCAGGTTAGAAATCTAAAACACTCTAGAAAGGGTAGACTGGAATGGTCAATAAGGTTGACAGTGAACTAGAATAAATTTTTTAAGCGTGATTCTCTCTATCTCTCTCTCTCTCTCTATACATATATATATATGTTACTTTTCTTTTATTAAGACAACTTCGATTAAAATTAAAGGTATAGCTATTTGGTACTTTTATATTATAACAAACTATACTTATCTTTTTAAATGAGACCAATATTATAAAAAAGATAATAGAAATCTTTATATTTTTGAATGACATCAACAATGTGGCATTCTTATAGGAAAACTTATTTAATGGTAAAATTGGAAGTGAAAAAGGCAGCCTAAAACCATATATTCCTTCTGTGCTCCATAGAAGAATATGATGATGTCACTACTATTTCAATTGATGAACAACAAAGAAGCTTGCTTGTTAAAGAAGTAAGAATGAATTTTGATAAAGAGAAATATGACGGACACACTTTGAATATGACCAACTATGGAAGAATTTATGGGTGTGGAAGAGGACATTTAAGTGCTAGAAGACGTGGAAGAGGAAAACAAGTAAGTGAACTTGCTGAATGCTATAAATGTGACAAACTGTGGCATTATTAGAATGAATGTTCTAATTGGGAAAGTGAAAATGAAAATTTTACTGAGTTTGATGACTCTGAAGAAATGTTTATTCTGGGTCATGAAAAAGTGTGTACAACAATATATGAAGAAGTAT